>OV049925.1:134405029-135605029 GCA_920104205.1 Eupeodes latifasciatus | reverse complement strand
GGCTTCAAACTTATTTTATCTCACAGAAAATATTGTTTTCGACATTCAGTAAATTTTTATAAAAATCCCACAGTCCGTCATAAAAAAAATAAAATCTACAAAAAATAGTACGCAAAATTGGTTAAAATTGATGTTCGGTTTTCGATATCTCGGGAATATTAAAAGACATTGACTTCAAATTGATTTCATTTATCCAATTTGTATTTGCTTATAGATATAAGAAATAAAAAAATTTAATAAATGCTACTAAAATTGGTAAAAATTGGTTTTCGACTAAGAATAATTCAACGGACATTTTTTAACAAAATACGAAAACATACAAACGACAACCGACAAACGGGATGGGAAGTTATCAGTGTGGGTCGCATCCCAAAATCCTTTTAAGTTTTTAAATCGCTATAGTAAAAACCACCCGCTCACTTTTTTTTCTTAAGAACCCTTTTAGCATCTTTTGATGTTATTATATGTTAACAACAATTTATTTTAAGTCGATATGTCTCACGGGTCAAAGGTATCCCGCACATGTCGACATACGAACTATCGTACGCGCGCACACACACATCTATCTAATTAGATTCTAGGGACCTTGAAACGCAGAGAAATGTCAAAATTTTCAATTTGACAAAGCAGACCGATTGCAATAACTTTCTATTGAAAATTATTAAAACTCCTTTAAAAATGATTTCAACTAACACCTTTTATTTTTTTACCAATAAATGTAAAAGATTGAAATCAAATCTGTCAGACACCAGAAATTCTTGAATAGCTTTGGATTTATATTTTGATAGCAGAACTGTTTTCGAGCGATTTTTTTTGTACACGAAAAGCACTATAAAAATAAAATGTACCCGGATACTTTATCTTTCTGAGATTGAACGCAGCCAATTTTTGAGGCAAGTCAATTGGAATTGATTCTTTGTTTTGAAAAATAGCTCATTCTTGTAAGAACGTCACTTCTGCAACGAGCGCAAAAGCAAATTTTGAAAATTTTTTTTTTTTTTTTCTTTGCAGTGCCGACATTTATAAAACTTAGTCTTTTCCGAAGTTTATTTCTATACATTTATGTATGATACAAATATCACATCTGCACAAATAATATGTACATATTTTTAACACAAAACAGAACCTTAAAAAAAAGATTTTATTTTGAAAAGTTTACAATAACAATTGTATTCCTTTTGCACAAACTAAATCTGAATTAACTGAGTTTTTCTCAAAAATATCACTTGAATTTCCTCTGTTCTTAACTATCCAAATTTTGAACAACCCCATATCTGTCATATTTAACAACTTCAACGGAATAGATCTCCTTAAAGTATTCCTTACAAAAACGTTAATAATGACACTTTGCTATCGATATTAATTTGTTAATAAAAACCTAACATCTCATAATTCAAAATTAGTTTTCAAAATTTATGTTTGATCAAGGCTCATTTTACATTTTTGCCCTACTAAAACATTTAATTCATGACTTTGAGTTCAAATAAAATACACGTGATCACATTCCCAATAATTTTCGATATAACTTTTATCTCACTCCGCATGTGGCAAGATGCTATAGTTCCACAATAAAACTTCATTACCAACATTTTTTGTGTTCTTTGGTTTTAATAATAATAATAATTCTTATGACAAATCAAAATCAACGGTTTATCATACAGATGAAATCTGAGATGATTTTGATCAATAATAATATTTATATTTTTCTTGTAAATATACGTAACTTAAATGGATGAAGATTCCTGCCGAGAAAAAGGTTAAAAATATTTTGATTTCTTGTTTGGATTTAAATTTGTTGATTGTTGAATAAAAAAGAAAAGAAAAGAAAAAACAAACACGAGAAGAATTCAATTTTGATAATCAAACCTAGAGGAGTGAAACAATTTTCACACATCTATTTTTTCGTCACAACATTATCACAAATTTAAATATCACCTTGCAGTTACACAAGAAAATCTAATTATTTTCGTCCTCGGAATGCATAACGTATTCCAACACATCGCTTTGAGACTCACCGAAAAAAACTTCGAGTATATTTATGCAGGCGCAGGGCGCTACGGATTGTTTACATAACAATTATTCCAGCGCAACGCATTTCTGGATCCTTATTTGTGACGAATCGAATTTGTGTGTATTTATGAAATCATAAAATTTGGTAAATCTTTCGTCATGGTCATTATTTAACCCATCATCATTTATAGACATCGTTGTTGTTCCTAAACATCACAAACACTCTTAACTCAATTCCTTAAGGGAGCATAGCCATGGCATGGCATCGGATTTGAATTGAAGTAGGCATCAGGCGTTTGGTTTGGAAATGAAGTGATGCGCGGTTGCATTTTGAAGTAAAAAAAGAATTGAAAGAGTTTTTGAAAGGAAATCAATTAATATCAATCAGGATTAAATTTTGTTGTTGCTTATAAATATGTACATTATGTAGTTTCATGGATTTGTTTTGTGTGATGTTGTGATGTTGTTATTTCATTTCTTCAAAGTGATTTCAATTAACACTAACAATTCAATGCAATTCACACTCAATTCGGTAGAAATTTATTATTGTTTGATCACCGATTTTAGTTTCATTTAATGATAATTACAGCAATTAACTTTTATTAGGTTTCTTCATTTATGTACACATTACAATATTACTTATCTATACACATTCACAAAAAGGAAGTGTTTTTTGTTATGGTGCAACTCCTTTATTTGAATTTAAACAATTTTTGTTTCTTGAAATAGAAAGATGTATAAATTCAGATGAGTATGGACAAGGAGAAGTTTATATGGATAGAGATAATTTGAAAGATAAGAAGTATTGGATTAAACTATAGTTACTTTATCTAGCGCTAAAAATTCGTTTTCTTACAGCTTTTCAAGTAATTAGTATTATTGATGTTTTTCAACTTGATAGTCTTGTACTCTACTCAGTTCTATTTTTAACTCAGAGTCAATTTTCGTAGGTAAGTTTTCATGTTTAAAAAAAAAATTGTTTGTCCCCGAATGACACATCAGTCCAGAAAAAATAGATATGTATGTACCTTGAAAAATATCAGAAATATCAGTTTTTACGTTTTGACTTTTTGTTTCTTCCAAGAAATAATTAACTTCTTTGATTACACTGGTCGACAAAATAACATCTTTTTTTTCTGTCCCACCAACAAAACAACACTTATTTAAAGGATTAAGATGTCCTTATTTCGAATCTTGCCTTTTAAATTTATCTAACATATCAGGTTATTAAAAAATGTCTCTTTAAAAATGCCAGAAACATCCGAAAATGAGGTTTTTAAGGTTTTTAATTGTACCATCATTTTGCAAAGTACAAATCTTGTAGGTACAAATTAAATCATTTTGCTATCTAACTTAGTTTTTGAAAATGCTCATTAGTTATGACTAATTACTTGACTCTATATGAAGTTTTGAGTAAAGCTTAAACTTTTTACTTTAATAGTTTTGAAAAAAAAATTTTTGAGTTCATTTTAGCGCTGATTTTAAATTCAAACTTTAATTTGAACTATTTAATAAATAAGGTGGTGCAACAGTCCTCAGGCCTAGTGAATTACAACCAGCGTTGTAAGTCACTAGGCCATTTTGGCCCTATTTAATTGAAATGGCCCGGTGGTCCTAAAAAAATTAAATGGCCCACTAAAAAGTATTTGAACCAAATACAGAACATGTATTCATATACACTAAGATTACAATCCTTCACTGACGGTTTCATTAATTTAAGTGATTTTTACTTTTCATGAACTAAATTGTGTTAAACTTTACTTTGAATCATTAAATGAATGTGGTTTATTTTATGGTCAATGTAATATTTACTTATTTATTTTTGTTGTTTTTATAAATTTTATTATTTATGTTTTGTAACAATTATTTTTATAAATAAAATTGTGCCTAAAAAATGAATTTAAAAAGATACAGTAGTGCATCTCCCTAATTTCTGTTTTTGGCCCCGAAACGACGAAAATGGCCCGATTTATTTTCAAAAGTGGCCCGATTTCAAAAAAAAAAAATCGGCAACGCTGCTTACAACTCTCAACCATTCCTGGGTGCGAGTGATATCAGGGATGGAGGGGATCTACAGTTTTAATGTCGAATCCGAACGGCTAATTTGAGAAAGCACTTTTCATGACAAGAATTACTCTTGGCGGATTTGTCAATTCCCCGCAAGAGGCACCTACCCGTGAAAAAGACTTTAGACATGGATTGAACCCAAGACCTCTCGCTTGACAGTCCTATGCACGGGTACTAACAAATTTGAACTATTTTCTCAAGTTTTAAAAAATACCCGTTTTCAACAATAGTTTTATATTTTGTAATATACTTCAATTATTAACTTCCCATAAAATTTTGACATTTCTCGACGTTTCAAGGTCCCTAGAGTCGAAATAAAAGATTTTTAGAAAGATGTCTGTGCGTGCGTGTGTACGTACGTTCGCACGCCTGTACGTCCGTAAATTCGCGACGTTTTTTTCGTCGTACATAGCTCAAGAACCAGAAGAGATATCGACTTCAAATAAATGGTGTTTGCTCTCAAGAAAATTGCGTGGGTGGTTTTTTTACCATAGCAGTTTAAAAAAAAGGTGAACATTTTGGTTAACCCTAAATATCTCATGAACCAATGGCGATAAAGACTTGAAATAAATTTTAATATCTATAATATTTAATATTGTGACGTAATACAAAACAATTATATTTTTGGAAAAAATCCAACTGACGGTTTTTTTTATAAATCAAAAAAAAAACTGCAAAAAAAAATTTGTCACCTCGAAAATTTTACGACTAAAATATGATTTCATCTCCAAAACAATTTTGTGCAACGAAGAATAATGTTTTTGACATCTGATGAAATTTTGAGAAATATCTATGTAATTGACAGATTTTTTTTTTATTAAAAATAAAAACCTAAAAAAAACACTACTCAAAGTTGGTAAAAATTGAATTTCGACTCAAATATCTTTTCAAAACTTTAAGATATTCGCTTTAAACTACTTTAGCCTTTCAAAAAATATTTTTGTCAACATTTAGTAAAATTTTGAAAAAAATCGAATTGACAGTTTTTGTACAAAATATTAAAAACCTAAAAAAATTTAACAAAAGTTTGTAAAAATTGTTTTTCGACGTAAATATCTTTTCAAAAATTTAAGACATTAGCTTCAAACTAATTTTATCTTATAAGAAATATTGTTTTCAATATTCGATAAAATTTTGAGAAAAATCGAATTGACAGTTTTTTTTACAAAAAATAAAAACCTAAAAAAAACAATACTAAAAAAAATAGCTTTTAAAAATTACAAATATTGGAATCAATTTAATTTTATCTCACAGAAAATATTGTTTTCGATATCAGTAATTTTTTTTATAAAAATCCAACAGTCCGTTTTTTCATAAAAAAATAAAATCTACAAAAAATAGCACTCAAATTTGGTAAAAATTGATATATATATAAACAATTTTTTAAGCAAGACAATTCGACAGACGGGATGGGAAGTTATCAGTGTGGGTCGCACCCCAGACTATTTTTTGATATAATTTACTTGTTTAGACAACATATTCGTTAAATTAACTTTCAAACCGTTTTTTCTGATTTTTTAAGAAAGGTTTAAATATAACAACTCATGAAGATTTTTCGAATATTAGTATATGAAATATTTTAAATATTTGAACTGAATATTGACGAAAGGGATTATTGATTTTTAAAACGATCATGGGTTGTTTTTGAAAAAAATCTACTTCATAAATGTAGATAGTCTCCAAAAACCTTTTCTACGTGTTTTATTTTTTTTTTTTTATTTTAAAAGTAATATCTCAAAAACCTGACGTGATATATTAATTTTAAAGTCAAATTCCAATAAAGCCACCAAAACCCATTGGAAAAGTGAAATTTAATTTTCAGTAAGAAAACCTTGTCGATGAGTGTTATGTACTTACTTAAATAACACTCCAATCCGGAGTTGGACAATGGACAGCCCAAAAAGTATCCATTGTGTTCACATTATTTAGGAAGGAGGTGGATATTCACCTTGCGTATACCTCCTCGAACAATACCGATTTTTTTCAAGATATCCGTAAATGATAAAGATAAGATTTCACATAGGTTGTAGAAAAAATTTGTTTTTCAAGGGATTTTAAATTGTTGTTGTCTTGTAGAGTTGTCAGTCCTATGTAGTTTGATAAACAAATCACCTAAATTCCTCAAGACTATAGCTGATAAATGTAATAGTTAAACATTTTTATACAAATAAGTAAATTCCTTCAACTTAAAATGCAAAACAGATTTCTGTTCTAAGGACTAAATATTTAAAAAGTTTAAGTTTTTTATAGATTGAACGAAAGAAGAAGATATAAAGCAACTTCATCAAACTGCTACATCACTGTAGTTCTAAATCCGATAAAGAAACTCAAGAAACTTGTTGAAACATATTCGGAAAAGATTTGAAAAAATATTGATACATTTTGGTAAAAAATTACTTTCAACTAAAATATCTCGAGAAAAAATAAGAGTATTTACTTCAAAATTATTTGATTCTACAAAATATTGTTGTTGACGTTTATTTATTTTGTTTGGAAAAAATTCGATTGACACGTTTTATTACCAAACACGAAAACCTGCAAAAAGCTACTTCAAAAAAAGTCAAACTCTTGGTTTTATAAAAAAAAAATTAATAATATTATTTTTTAATAACAATTGAATAGCAAAAACATACAAAAAATACTAAAAATTTTGAGAATAAAAAAAATGACTTCCAAGTTGTTTCATGCCATAGAAATATTGTTGTTAATGGTTTGTAATATTTTAAGACATTGTATTCTTTGAAAAACTTATTGATTTAACTCCTCCAATACATCTTCACATACAGCAGCTTAAAATTATGTTTCGGATTGCATTTCCAATATTTCAATAATTTCCCTTATTAATATAATTGACTTGTTACAAAAAATTCAATTTACACATTTTTAGATGGTACCAATGGGAAGTTATCAGTATGGGTCGAATCCCAGCCTTTTTTAAATTAAACAATTTAACAGACGACCACTTGCACTTTTCTATGCCAGGCATCAGGGAAGATTTGCAGCATAAGCGCTGCAAGCTCCGATAAATTTGTGCTCCATAAACCTTAAGTTCAATTCTTGTGTAATTATATTAAATTAAATGTGGAATTACTTACTTACTTACTTAAGGTGGCGCTACAGTCCTATGTGAACTTGGGCCTCATCCAACAAATGTGGGATTAGAACAAGTAAAAATATAATCATGTCGATAGCAAAATTCTTAGAATTTCACTTCCGATAAGTCAACTCGATCTACTGAATTTTAACATTTCGTTGTAAAACTTAATTACTAAATTTGCCAGATGAATTACACTTTTGAAGATTATTTTATCATTTCTGAACTTCCCTACTGACATTGTCATTTTCCCAAAGCGTCTATAACATCCCAGATGCTCTCTAAGTACATGTTTCTGTGTTTTTTTTTGCTATATCCTTGCCTCTATTATAGCCATTAAGATACATTTCAAGAAATCGAAAGTAAAGAATCCTAATAAAATGCATTTACGGTTCGATTGATACAAATAAAATTTGTTTGAATTAAGACCTCTTTGAGTTCTCATTAGTTTTACCTTCACGAAGAAGTGACAATGGTAAATCGTTTTGAATTGTCTTATACCTTTTTAAAATCAGTAAATGATGCTTTAAAAACAAGTTTCAAAACTTAAGCCACTTATACAAAAATTAACTTCTTTTCGAATTCACATATGTATTGAAACACAGATTTTTTTCATCTCTACTTTTGAGTACAAAATTTGAATGCCAATTTTAACAACATTTAGTGCTGATTCCAAGAGGGTTCCGTCAATTTCTGTATGATTCATAGTTTCTCAGATACTTTATCGATTATATTGATTTTTGAAGAAAAAACACTTAAACTTTTGGCTTACATTATTTATTTTGGTTTTGTTTTTATTTTAAAAATAAATTAACTTCAGATTTGTCTCGAATTTGGAGCAAATGATTGATTATTGAGTGCAAAAGGGTTGCGATTGCAAATACGTTGAACAAAATGTCGGTGGTTCAGGGCATGTTACCGAAATCCGTTCAACTTTCTCTTTTTGTCAAATTTGGTAATAGCAAAAGTTTGGAAAAAACTTTAACATTTCACTTTAGCTCATTCACCGAATTCTGTAATGGGGGTGAATATGTAAAAGCCCTCCAGGATTATCCATCTATGATTGCTAAAATAAAATTTGACATCACTTTTTAAACAATTTTTAATTTTTTTAACATTCTTTACTGTGACGTTTCTTTTGGGAGAAAACATTTAGAAGTGCGATTAAATTTTTATTTTAAATTTGGAACACTTAATTTTTTAAATGGACGTTCCAATGTTTAAAAAAAAAACCTCAAACATTTTGTCTCTAAATTACTTATTTTGTTTCTTTGTTGTTTTAGACACATATGGTTAAATTTATCGGTAAGTTATATACATACATATGTACCAACATATGTAGTACCGTTTTTGGCCTTAACCTTTAGTATTAATGAGTGTCAAAACGTAAAACATCGTTTTCATTTCCAAAACATTTTTGTCTTATCTCTGGTAGGTATGTGAATAAAAAGGTTATTTATTGTGTATGCAAACGATGAAAGCATTTCATTCCATTTCAAAAAAAAACATCATCAACCGCTTGAATACCATCATCAGATCAGAATACTCTCAACCTTATCTATCTCAACCAAATTATTGACCTAATGCTTATTTAAAAAAAAAAACAGCAATATATCTATATACAAAATAACATACAAAACTAAACATAAATTGTATAAATTAATTGGAAAATAAAAATTCCTTTCCCGAAGGCCGAAAGTATAACGAATAAAATTTTAAAATAAAGAAAAATAAAACAAATTCAATACCTGTGGGGCGCACGATACGCGCTTCGTCGAACTAAACCAAAAAACCCAAGAGCAAATATGTATATACAGCATCATCACATCAGCTTCAGCATCAGCATTAGCATCGTTGTCGTGCGAACACTCAACAGTCAACCAACATAGAGCGGCTACGGCCGCCGTGTGGCCAGTGCTGTGTGGTGCGGTACGGTGCGGCACGGCTTACAAACCCACACGCTGCATGCCGCAGAGCGAGTAGACCACCGGGGGCCTCACGAACAGATACTTACGAATTCCCCACGGATTGTTTTTCGGTGATTAGGTGCACACAACACAATGCATTCGGATTTTGGTTCGGTTCGGATTCGCTGTGGCATTCATTCATAACGAGAGCTGTCTGGTTCTGGGACTCTCTGGACTCTGGACGACCTTATTTGCTTTATAACTTCTTTATTTACCGACCGAATTTAAAGAACATAAAACTTAAAAGTTTTCTGCGAATTTTTGTTCAGTTCTTTTTGTTATTTTTTGTGTTCTTTCTTTTTTAATGATCCACTCTCAAATTCAATAGGTAGCCAGGTATTTATATTATGTAGGTAAGGTATATTTGGTATTATGTATCTTTTGGCCTTTTTACGAAACCAAGAGCAAAAGTGGATTCAACTCGAATCACATACCATAAGTTGTAACTATTTATTCGAACTGTACAAAATCAGGGCAGAAAGATATTGTTTTTATGCGAACAAAGTTTAAAGTTTGTGTTAATTTAAGATTTGATACTTTTCTGCATGGACATTTTCAAAAGGTCAAATGTGTGAGCGGAAATATATTAATTGATTCCGATACAAAGATTGCTTGCTCAACTTTTGAAAATTACATTTTCATAATTTTTTCTAGAACGGTGACTTTATACTTTTAAATGCTTCTTTAGTTTCGATTGTGAGCTTAATTTATTTTATTTTTTGAACAAGAATTGAAAAATATGAAAATATTCTTAGAGTATATAAACTAAAAGAATAAAGTGCGAGTTCAGTGTAATGAGATTTTGAAAAAATAATTGTTTTGAGGAATAAGCCCAACTTATTTTTTAAAAAGTATAAACAATGTATAAATTATAGGACTTTAATAATATTTATAAATATGAAAATGTTCATACAAATACTCACCCTAAAAATACCTAAAGTCATAGTTGAATACTTCAGATATAAGACTTTTTTATTTTTGTTCATATTTTGTCAAAAAGTGCGCACTAGGGCGTATACGCATTTTTCTAAAGTTAAATATTTTCCATACATACATATATTTCTTCACAATCTGTTGGTGGTGATCGTTGTATTTTTGAGAAACAAAATGAAAGGTTTCAAAAGGTAGAGAAAAATTGTTTTTTTTTTTTGGAGTTGCCAACATTTCACTTTATATGAATTGTAAACTTTTAAAAGGACACAATTTGACAGCTGATATGTTAGGGTTAATTAAATTGGATTATTATACACTTGAACAACATGTTTCTAAATAATTTATTAAAATTTCAGTAATAATGAAAATTTGTGTGACTGAAACTTTACAACCTTGCGGTTTTTTAGGAAACTTGGTATAATTATGAAGAAACAAATTTTATCGGAATATAATTTTTAAACGGGTTGAATTGTTTAAAAAAGAGGTAAGGTATTTATGCAGCTATCACTTTTGAAGCTTTAATTTTCTGAAAAGTGAAAACTATGTACATACCTACTCAAAATAGAACAATGCACTTTTAAACAACGAATTGTTAAAATTCACTACAAATACGGTGTAAATTCACAAACGCATCACTGCAGAGATGATTTGCGATCATACCAGTAGCACGTTCATAAACGCAAACAATTGGCATCACTTAAAATGTCAATTGTTCATTATTGCAAAGTTCGATAAACTGATGCGCAAATATAAACAAAAAAAGCATCAAGAATTTTCTTGATAAGTTGTTAATGCCGACGCGATTTGGAGCAAAAATGGCGGGAAAAGACAATGAAAAGTATTCAATCAAATTTTAAATTGTTTATAAATTAATTAATTTGATGAATTTCAAGGAATATTTTACCAGCGCACATATTAAACTACGTATAGAAACCAGATTAAAATATGAAGGTGAATTTATTGCCGGCAGAAAATTAAAGTCAGTATTGTGGCGAAAAGTTCTAAAGGAGATGAAATGTGTGGCTCCAGATTATAATTATAATGAGAGTTTTTATTAGTATCACATCCATCATAAAGCAAAAGTTGTTTTTAAACGTAAAACTTTTTGTCAATCAGCATCGCATCGTAATCAGGTGAGCAACGACCAGCATTGCAAAAAAGCAGTGATGCCTAATCACTACCAAAAAATTTGACGTTTGTGAATTTACCCAAGATGAAAGTTTTGCAGTCACAGTTAATAATTTTTTAAGAAAATTATCCTGAAAAGTTTAACATAGAGGTCTTTGTGATTTGAAAACTTTAGATTACATTCTTTGTGACTAAGTGAAAGATAAGGCCAATACCAATGCTCTACAATCAATTCAAAGATAGATTTCGTGAAGTTTTCTAGGATATACAGCATCCGATTTAGTCATAAATAATGGTGCTGCAATAGTTGTTTGTAATAGTAATAGTTTGTAGTAGCCATTGTTTAACATAAGTATTCATTAATTTCTCTTAAAAATACACAATTTTTTATTTTTTTTCAAAATTTAATATTTTATTATAAATCTTGTATTATCAGTCTCTTTCCAATATTTTCTTAAGGTAGGTTATTTTCTGAAACCCTCTTAGACGCAAACTTCAGTTTTACTATAACGGCCAGTAAAATTGATCAACCAATGCATAAACTCGTGCTTTGAATTGAAACTTGTACTAAAATGATTTTAAATTTCATCAGTTTAAAGCTCAGTTCTTAGTTTCCTTATTAAAATATCGATTAGGATTCTTCGTAACTGTTAGGGGAAAATACTGAAAACTATAAACAAGACTGACTTTCTTAAAGGAGCTTATTATATTGAGGAGGGACACAGCAACGTTTGTTTCGCGTTTCATAATAATGCGCTGAAATAAAACCAAATAAAACAAAAGACATTCAAAAATTGGTTATAATACGCCTGGCAAAAATGAAATAAGGCCATTTATCAGCAGTTGATCGTATTGCACTTTTGCAAAGTAAAATAAGGCCAAATTATTTTAAGAAATAAGACCAACTTATTTTTAACTTCCCATAGGAAGTTATTGCAATGGGTCCGATTTGCCGAATTGAAAATTTTGACATTTCTCGACGTTTCAAGGTCCCTAGAGTCGAAATAAAAGATTTTTAGAGAGATGTCTGTGCGTGCGTGTGTACGTACGTTGGTACGTCCGTACGTTCTCGATATTTTATTCGTCGTCCATAGCTCAAGAACCAGTAGAGATATCGACTTCAAATAAATTTTGCTATACAGATAATAGTGCAGAAAGATGTAAAAAGAAAATTGCGTGGGTGGTTTTTTTACCATAGCAGTTTAAAAAAAAGGTGAACATTTTGGTTAACCCTAAATATCTCATGAACCAATGACGCTAGAGACTTGAATTAAATTTTGTATTATATATTATAACGTGATACAAAACAAGTATATTTTTGGAAAAAAATCCAATTAACGGTTTTTTTATAAATCAAAAAAACTGAAAAAAAAAAATGTTGCACCTTGAAAATTTTACGACTGAAATATAATTCCATCTCCAAAACAATTTTTTGCAACGAAGAATAATGTTTTTGACATCTGATAAAATTTTGAGAAAAATCGAATTGACAGTTTTTTTTATAAAAAATAAAAACCTAAAAAAAAAAACATAACTCAAAGTTGGTAAAAATTGAAATTCGCCTCAAATATCTTTTCAAGAACTTGAGATATTGGCTTTAAATTACTTTTATCTTTCAAAAAATATTTTTGTCAACATTCTGTAAAATTTTGAAAAAAATCGAATTGATAGTTTTCTTACAAAAAATTAAAAAACCTAAAAAAATTTAACAAAAGTTGGTAAAAATTGATTTTCGACTCAAATATCTTTTCAAAAATTTGAGATAATGGCTTTAAATTACTTTTATGTTTCAAAAAATATTGTTGTCAACATTGTGTAAAATTTTGAAAAAAATCGAATTGACAGTTTTTAAAAAAAAAAAAAAAACCTAAGAAAAAAATTAATAAGAGTTGGTAAAACTTGATTTCCGACTTAAAATCTCGTTAGCAAAAATAGATTTTGAAATCAAACTATTTCATCATATGCAAAATATTGTTGGTTATTTTTAATGTTTTTTACAATAATTTAACTAATAACTTTTTTAACAAAACTTGAAAACCTACAAACCTTTTAAGCAAGACAAATCGACAGACGGGATGAGAAGTTATCAGTGTGGGTCGCATCCCAGCCGCTTTTTTTTTTGTTAGTCAAATGACTAAACAATAAAACAATAAACCAAAAAAATCGATTAATTAAAGTTTTTGATACATTTTTGTAAGCCTTTAACGCTTTATATTCAGTTATATAAATTAATTGTGTATAAATTCTCCTTACCTTTATTTGCACTTCTTTTAAAAAGTATATCTTTTTTTTTCTGTTAAAAAATTCCTTTCAATTTACCCTATCCACAAATCTATTTACCCTATCTACATATATCGCAACAAAAGTAATTGATACGCAAATAAAAATGTAAAATCGTAAAAGTCAACATTGACGACTGACATTCACTGATGCACTCTCGCATCAGTAAAATACCTCTATACAACCTATACATAACGTACGAGTACCTATCTACTAGTTAAAGTATCTATTAAGAGAAATATCTTTGTAACTATACAAACGTGTCACAGTTATAAGTTAACATCTTCGATATATTTTAAGTCAAGAAAAAATATCCCCACTTTCATTTTACTCTACAAAAAAAGTAAAACAAACTACAGCAACAACAACAACAAAGTAATCAAAGTCAAGCTCTTATGCAGGTATGCAAGGTATGTAACGAGATGATTAACCCCACTTTATAATTCTTCTTCTTCTTCTTCGTCGTCTTCATCTTGTTCTTCTTTTCTTCCTCCGTAAATCTTTACTTGAAATCTCGGATGTCCGAAGGAATTTCTGCATAAGATTGTGGCCCGTTTCCTCTCCTACGTATGTATGCATATGGGTTTGGGTATGGAAGTAGGTATGTCTGGTTCTGTAAAGAAGGAGGAATATAGGTAGGTACCTATACGAAAGACATAAGCTTGCATCAGCAGCAGCGCCAGCAAGAAAACGACCACCCGCAACCATCCTTTGCCATCCATTAAGGTGAATTAGTATAATTCTATTGGTTGGTATAAAAAACACAAACAAAAATACACAAAAATCGAAATTCCTTGGATGGCGCAGAGCAAGAACAAGAACAAGAACAAGAACAAGAGCAGGGCGCACTACCGCAACGCAACATCGCCATCACCATCAACATCACCATCACCAAAGACCAAACCCAGAGACAGAGTCAGCAGCAGCGCCAGACCCTGGTGCCCGGTATGTCCATCGTTGTCGTTGTCGGTCGGTACTTGGTATCGGTACCCATCATCCACCAGACCGGCCATCCAGAGCACCTCTCACAAAATTCTGTGTATATTGATTTTTTTTTTCGTGTACGGTCTCTTTCTCGGTCCCCACGATCATCAGTCAAAGACCACTGTCTTGCCTTCTCCTCTATCTTTGTAGGTTTTCTTTTTTTTCACCTGCTTCAAATTATATGATCGTGGAAAACTTTAATTCCACTCCACACACAAAAGAGCAAAGTACAAGAGAAACAACATCCAGCGCCAGATATAGATTTTGATTCAGTTCAGTTTAGTTCAGAACAGAAACAGATACAGAATAAAAGTTCGTACACGTCGTCGTACTTGTTCCAAAGCACAAGGAACGAACGTTCGCTTTAACTTAGTATACAGATATCCGTAACTTCTGTTTTAACTACAGAACTACATATACTCATACATATAATGTGTGACAGGTCCGTACCTTGAGAATGCTTTGGAAAGAAAATTTGGAAAAGCCTTACCTTGAAGTTGTAAGTGACTTTAAGGATATGGCCACACTAAATAAATTAAGCAAATCATGTAAAGCAAGTTTGCCTATTAAAAGCAAAATAAAGCAAAATGAAAACGTTTTCTCGCTTTTTGTATTTTGATTTAAGGCGCAAATGGTCAATAATGCTTTATTTTATTTGCTGCATTCACATATAATAATGTTGTTTCTGCTGCAATAAATTCAATAAATTTAATTAATAATTAAAAATAAGATCATTAAAAATTATCGATTACATGTTTCAAGGATTTAATTCATGTTTTGAATCAATATTGATTATGATCATTATGAGTGTTAAGATAGCAAAACAATTTCCATGGTGGATAATTCGCTGATAACTCGTCGTTAATTGCCTTGTTACAATTTTTATTTTATCATTCAGTATTTTCAAATTGCTTTGTGTACCTTTGCAATCTTTAATCCTAGCTCAACAAAACGCTTCTAGGAAAACATAGACAAATTTCCAATAAGAGGTTTCATTTTTATTAAAAATAGAACGTGTATTATAAAAAGAAAACAAAAGATGTTTTAATTTTATTTTAAAGAAAAAATAACCTCATTAACAATAAGAAATAATTAAAAACCATATCAAGAAATTTTCAGTTTGATGCTTTTAAAGGACTCAATCAGCGAAAATATGACTTTTCTGGGTGATCGACCCTCTTCATTTCCTATGTTAACTCAAATTTAAAATACTTATGATTTAAGTCCTTACTCAAAATATGGTGATAGAAATACCAAATTCCAAGAATCGACAAGGTAGAGGATTTTAAAAGCCCTGGTTTGTGTCATACAAAATGTTTTTTCAACGACTCACACCGTATTGATTCTTCATATAAATTACTTGTCCCAACAGATTAAATTTCTTCAAAAATAAAATAAATTAGGTGGCGCAACAGTCCGTTGAGAACTAGGGCCTAGTGACTTACAACTCTCAACCATTCCTGTGGGCGAGTACTTTTGTCAGGGATGGAGGGACCCACAGTTTTAAGCCGAATTCAAACGGCTAATTTGAGAAAGCACTTTTCATGACAATAATTACTCTTAGAGAATTTGGCAATTCCTCGCAAGAGGCAGTACCCGTGAAAAAAAACTTTAGGTGGCATAGGCAGGGATCAAACATAAGACCTCTGGCATGACAGTCCAACGCACTAATCGTCATGCCACGGGTATTACATCAAATTTATCCCCCAGCTTTAATACTAGCAACCGAGAATGGTCCTTCAAGAACCCAAAAGTGATTTTGTTTTGAAAAACCAGCAAAATATTTACCATTTTTGCAGTGAATTTCTATTATTTCATGCATTCTGCAAGCTTGCAGCTCTCCCTTTTTTAAAAGAAGGCGTATTTTAATTGCCAACTGTCAAAAGATGACAGCTATAAAAGTGACAGCTGTTCAAGCAGAGAGCTAATCAAAACAAAATGGAAATTAACTATCTTAATCTGAAGATCTAATAGTGTACTAAAATGACCCCACTTTGAATTAGTTCACGTTACGTTCCTGTATATAACTTTAGTTTAGAGCCGTTTTAAAGTTGTTGTCGTTCGTCGTTTTCATCGTTCGTCGTCGTATTCGTTGTCGTCGTAGATTTATTTGCTTTATTATTTTTTCCACTTTTCAACTTTTCCACACTAACAATGAAAATCAGCATGCTCTCACGAATCAAAATAAATAAATACACGTTTATATTTTTTCACACATTTCTCTGATCTCGCAGATTTATACGTACATACATATGTACCTACTATTCGTCGTCTTATATCGAATCGAATCCAAGCTATAGTAATATTATACAGTGTATCTTTTATACACAAGCTCTGTCAGTTCAGTCTTCAGGTTGGAGGTGAGCGGTGACGTTCGGTTTGGCGGGACTACAGGCTACAGCTACATGTTATTTGTATACTCTTCGGCGCATTTTAGCAATGCCAGACATTCTGACTATCGGCACAGATGGCAATCGCCTTCATCTGGGGAACAGGTTCCTTCTTTTAAAAAAATCGTATTCTTTTGAAAGAAATTCAGCAAAGCGTGGAACATGTTATACGAACTATACGACTTTATACGAGAGCATTCGTTTTTATCTTTGTCGTCGTTGTTGTTTTTTTTTGTTGTAGTCGTTACGTTCATCAAGTTGTTCATCTTTATAAATACTCTAGTGCATAAAATACTGATCAATAAACAATTTATTTGAATCATAATCCAAATTTTTTGAATGTCAAAACGGTTTTTTAAATGTCAAAATGATATAAATATGTCTTACAGTTTTTCTCCATCACCAGTCATGTTTTCTTAAAACAACAAAAATACAATTTGAACTTATAACTTCAATTTTTTACAATTGGGAGTTAACGACTTTGAATTTTTACTGTGAACGAACCCTTAAACAATTGAACATAATTTTATTTTATTAAAATATTCAGTACACACAACATTTTCATATTAGATGAGTTTAGGAACGAAGAGAGGCTAAAAGTAATAATTATCTTATACCATATACCATTTTTCGCTAAAGCTTCGTCAAGTACTTTATTGAAAAATCCAATAATTTTCCTCTGGTAGCTTTGACTAATGAATCAAAAATCATTTCGTGAAATTATTTAATTAACCAGCAAAACGGATTTTATAAAATGTTGCCATTTTGATGGCATAATGATCCTTAAATTAAAATTGTGCACTGTGGCGTATACTTGTTTTTTTTTGCAAATATATTTTCGTTATGATTTACCTCATTTAATTTTAAGTCAAAGAGTACCAATGACAGCTCACTTGATACTTCAAATAAATACAATACATTATTTGGGAAAGTCTCCAATATAATAGGAGTTTCTTCTTTAGCTTTAAGCGTCTTAAGCAGCTCTGAAAATCTCTGAAGTGGTCAGTTAAGTTTGAACCCGAGTATATTTTTTTTTTAATTAGTTGGTATTTGCTTTAATACACAAATACCTACATACATACATAAAAAGAAACAGCCTGAGTAGCTCTGATATGTGTGTTGTATCTCTTATGATGATGATGCTGATGCTGATGCTCCCAACTCTATACCAAATAACCACCGTGCTTTTGATTAGATTAATCGCACTGATCGATCGATCTTTTGCTTACTTGAATCTTGAATTTATAAATCTTTCACAATGCTGAAGAACTGGATGAAGCAGTAGGTAGAGAGGTACTCTCAATGTTTGCTCCTCGTCAACCACCACCATCACCATTACTACCTATAGCAGCAGCAGTAGTACCACCATTCACATCGATCTCCGCTCTGCACTGCCGGTCGTCACACCACCACACCACCACACCACCTCACCGCGAGCCACTGCCGACCGTGCCTGCACATAAAATTATTATTTATTTCACGAAATGGAAATTGGAATGTGAACATCTTAGCATCCTATTTAAATTCAATAAAAAGATAATTAAGTATTTCTGTAGATACTTTCTTGTGTTAGTATAGATAGGTTAGGTATGTAAGTATAAGAGTTTAGTAGCTATCTATACACAGGTTTTGTGTATTAAAAATGAATCCTATATAAAGATGGGAAGAAACGCAGCTGTTTATAGTGAGTGAGTGAATGAGAAGTCATAATTACTACCAAAAAAAAAATTAATAAAAACAACAAATTAAATAAATTCATAACGGAGTCTCGTATATTTCTTTGAATCAATTTTACGAGTCAGCTATAGCTAAGCTAACCTATAGCTAAGCTAGTGTGTCGAAACGTGCTAATCGAAGGACGCATTTTTATTCTCAAAAATAATAATGTTTATAGATTTTGAATTTTAATTGAATTCGAGAAGTTTTTAGAATTTTTAAAAATTTTTAACAATAAAAAAAAATAGAATATTGGAGGTTAACCACTTTTGGTTTTGAATATTACATAAAGCTTCATTTGTATTGCGAATCATCACTTGTACTTCTTGTATTATAGTAAGTTAGTCTGCAATGCATGATTAACTATAAACAACTTTAAGTTCAAAAACCTTAAGTAGCTTAAAGTACTGACATTTTTAAATACATACATACATATATTTAAGACCGAATTAAGATTATCATTTATGATTTTGAATATAGTTTTCTCACAAGTTCAGTTTTAAGACCTCTTTTATTTGTTGTATTTTTAAATGAGCGCCTATATTTTTATAGATGCTTATAATAATGTTTATATTAATATTAACTTGTGTTTATCAGGTGAATGTTTGTAATTTAGATTATGGTTAATGTTAAAAATAATCTGTTCCAAGTTTATATTGAAATGGTTATACAATGTCCTGTATTAATATTTTTTTTTTTACAGAGCAAGAGAATAAATTATAAACAGACTTCTCAATAAAGGGTTAAATGAGATTTGTATTTCTTTTCATCCTATGAGAAATTTGCTTTATATTTTTAGGAACACAAAAATCTCATATAAAGTTGCTTAAATTAGTATTTTTCATTAATTTTAATATTTCAATGTGTTTAAATAATTTTTGCTTTTGTTCCTATCTGAAAAAAAAAACAAACAAAAGTGAAAAACCTGCACATTTTAGTTACTACTTTTTTGTTACTACTGTTTTTCTTGCATCTGATTTTCGTTCCCTTTCCGTACTGTATTCCTAAGAGGTTTTAAATTACCATGAAAGTTGCTTTTCAAAATTAAAAATTAAAACGTTACAGTAATTTGTTAACGATGTTTACTGTGGCGTATGTGGAACATTTATTTGGTTGTAGAATTATTTATATTCTTCAAAATAAACAAATTTAAAAAAAAAAACGATATTTATGTTCAAAAAATTGAGGAATTTTTAATTCAACGGTCCTATAAGTTCAGAGTAATAAGGGTACTCAATCTTCTAGATAAACATACCTAGGAAAAATCTTCGAAACATATATTCATATATACTTATATAATATGTTTGCCTTGGACATATTGTTGTATCTATAATTCAAAAGCATTTGATAGGGTTTGGCATCAGGCTCTCTTATCGAAAATACGTGCTTTCGGCTTTATAACCACAAAATAAATGCTGGTGTGCCCCAGGGCTCTGTTCTATCTCCAACACTCTTTTTCATTTTTATTAATGATCTCCTGTCTGCAATTTCTAATCCAATACATTGTTTCACAGACGATAGCACTCTAAGCTTTTCATATTCGTTTTCAGAATTACATCCCTCTTCTTCGGATGTGGAACTGCAACGGATGGCACTTGCATCAATGAGACTGAACATCTCGATATTCTCGGTATGTGTGTCACCAATCACCTTTTGTGGAACGATCACATACGGGATGTCGCCAAAAATGCCGCAAGATGTTTGGGCTTTCTAAGGCGATGCAAGAAGTTGTTCTCCCCTTCTGATCTGGCTGTTATCTACAAGACCTATATACGTCCAAAGCTTGAGTATAACTCCCATATCTGGGCTGGTGCCTCTTGGACAGTATTGAACGTAGAGCTTTTATAGATTGATTGGTGATAATACCATTATAGAATCATTTACGTCGCTTGAACATCGTCGTAAAGTTTCTGGTCTCACTCTCGTTTAACGTTATTTTAACGGTTTACGCTCTAGAGAAATAGCCAGCTGCATTCCTTCCCTAAAAAAGTTCAACCGTAATACTCGCGCTTCTAGTTGTCAGTTGAATTATTCTTAAAAATTTCAAAATTACCAATAATATTTTGCATATGATGAAATAGATTGATTTCAAAATCTATTTTTGTTAACGAGATTTTTAGTCGAAAACCAATTTTTGCCAATTTTAGTAGTATTTCTTAAAAAATCTTATTTCTCAAATAAACAAATACAAATTGGATAAATGAAATGAGTTTGAAGTTAATACCTTCTATTTTTCACGAGATATCGAGAACCGAACATCATTTTTTACCAAATTTGCGTACTATTTTTGTTGATTTTATTTTTTTATGAAAAAACTGGCTGTTGGATTTTATTAAAAAAAATTATTGAATGTCAAAAACTATATTTTCTGTGAGTAAAATAAGTTTGAAGCCAATATTTTTAATTTTAAAAAAGATATTTGAGTCGAAAAACAATTTGTACGAACGTTTAGTAATGCCATTTTAAGGTATTTATTTTTTGTTAAAAAACTGTCAGTTTGATTTTTCTCAAATTTTTTGTCAAATTTTCAAAACAATATTTAAAAAAACTAAACTAACTTAAGGCCAATGTCTTAATTTTTTTAACAGTTATTTGAGTCGAAAATCAATTTTTACCAACTTTTATTAATTTTTTGTTTTAGGTTTTTAATTTTTGTAAGAAAAACTGTCAATTAGATTTTTCTCATAATTTTACCAAATGTTGAAAACAATATTTCTTATAAGATAAAATAAGTTGGAAGCCATAATCTAAAATTTTCGAAAAGATTTTTAAGTTCAAATTCAATTTTTACCAACTTTGAGTAATATTTTTTTTAAGTTTTTATTTTTTATCAAAAACTGTCAACTGTTGAAAACGTTATTCTTCGTTGCAAAAAATTGTTTTGGAGATAAAATCATCTTTTATTCGTAAAATTTTCGAGGTGACAAATATTTTTTGTCAGTTTTTTTGATTTATAAAAAAAATCGTTAATTAGATTTGTTTTCCAAAAATATACTCGTTTGGTATCACGTTACAATATATAATATAGAATTTAATTCAAGTCTCTAGCGTTATTGGTTCGTGAGATATTAAGGGTTAACCAAAATGTTAACCTTTTTTTTAAACTGCTATCATAAAAAAATCACCCACGCAATTTTCTTGACAGCCCTTTCTGCATTATTATCTGTATAACAAAATTTATTTGAAGTCGATATCTCTTCTGGTTCTTGAGCTATGGACGTTGAAAAAAAGTCGCGAACGTACGGACGTACGGACGTACGAACGTATGTATGTACGTACACACGCACGCACAAGCATCTTTCTTAAAATCTTTTATTTCGACTTTAGCGGCCTTGAAACGTCGAGAAATGTCAAAATGTTCAATTTGACAAATCGGACCCACTACAATAACTTCCTATGGGAAGTTAAAAAGTTAAGGTTGGACAAAAAAAGAACAAAACTGAAAATATTTGATCCCAATATTGAAGATAGGTATTATCGACCAGGACTTATATATTTGTTTTTTTTTTTTTAATCCTAAAATCTAATGTCTCAAAAAATTTAGGTGAAAGAGTAGTTTTCAAAAAAACGAATAATTTAATTGACACTTGCAAAAGCTTGTTCACCAATGTCAGTTATCATGTTATCATATTGAGGGATTAAAGTGTCAGTAGATGTCCCTGGAATTTGGGGATGTTGGTAAATAAAATTGATTTCTTGGAGATTTATTCCATTTATATTTTCTCTTTGGAGATAATTGCAATTTGGATTATTTTGTTAAAACATTTTTTTTTTCTAGATATCATTTTATTTCTAGTTTACTCTTACTGAGATTCTATAAAGCACCAACGATTTGAAAAGTCAATTTGTTTTTCACAAGAATTGCATCTATTTTGAATCAAATTTACGTGTTCCATAGAATAACACATGATTTGTCTTATAAAAGAGCTATACTAAAATTTATTTGAAAAAGTAATATTTTATATATTTATTTTAATATTTAAAAAAAAGTAATATTTTATATATTTATTTTAATATTAAAAAAAAACTACTATTAACGCTTTTTTTAGGAATCATTATCTTAAATGAGATCTAAGAAAATATCTAGGTATTTAAATATCATAAAAGTTAATAACATTATTTTATGTTACAGAAAGGAATCTAAATCGGGTTCTTATATGTAATTGAAATACTGAATAGAACATAAACAAAAACAAATGAAATAATTGTAACCTCATTTATTTGCTCTAAAGATTTGAACAGTCACCAAATGAATTGAGTCCAAGAGTAAGCCTGTTTATTATAAAATGGCAAACCAAACTGAACATCTGTCAATAAGATCAATTCCGAAAAAAGTATTGCCAGATTGAAAACCAAGCATCTAAAAAAACATCAGTTGCAATTTAATTTCATTGATCGTAGGTGGAGTTCTTGAGACTTCTTTTATCTTTTAAAATTTTAATATAAATTTTTACTCTAAGCGCTTTATAAACTGTCTTAAAAAAAAAAAAAACACTTCAGAGTACCAATTTCCATAACTTTCATCCATCTCCTTTTAAGCGTCTAAAAACTTGAAAGAGTGAGGTTTTAAAATACAGTACCCATAAGCACTTTGCTTCTTCCGTACTTAGGTTTTCATTACTTCCTTTTTTTATCAACCAAACTGTTCATATATAATTTACCACATAGCAACAGCTTAAACGTTTTCGGAGAAAAGATTCTCATCTGATTAGCAGTCGCCGGCTGTTACTTAATTAAAACCATAAAATTAAATAATATCTTAAATAACATTCTTTGTGGTTCATACATTGTATTTGATAATAATCACACAATATCACAAAATGTAACAAGATAAAACAATTATCATCACCAGATTTGTGTCTTAAGGCCTTCTTATAATATCGATTAAAGTGTCGTTCAACGCAAGGAATTTCACTTTGGCATGCACATCAATTAACTGACATCCGACACGACATATCACATCATATTATATCGTCTTCCTCATCCGTAGTCGTCGTCGTAATTAATTAAAAACCTCAATATAATGTACGATAGAAATTCTTTAGAAAACATTATAGGAACTGACCTAAACTAATATCTTTCAAACTAAAACTGAAACAGTAACAGAAACAGACAAACTGACAGACAAAATAGACTAAAAGATACACTAAGATTGTATCTATACATATGTATGTATGATAATACTAATAGTATGAATGACATCACCAGCAAAATGTTAACGGTTTAATCACATATCCCTAAGCATTTCCAAAATAAGAAAAAATTAATATTAATTAAAATTTGTACTCGTATACTATACTGGCGTGTGGCATCGCAGACAACAAAACTCATGCTCTTCTTCGGAAACATTTTTTCCATTTATATGATAAGTTCAGATTAGTCATTTGATATGGAAGAATATTTTTAAACTTTTTGACGTTCTGAACTAGAAAAACAGATGAAATGAATTGATGCTCAGATGTCAGATAAAGAAGGACAAGTTTAATTGAAAGCATGGCATATCGGATCATATGTATGTAGAAATAAAAAATGAATATATCCAACAGCAGTCGAATGGAAATGACATATGTGTGAAATGTTGTATTTGATTTTTGAGGTCAAAGAGAATGTGTTTGATATTTATTAAGTTAAAGATTCTAGAAATGGAGAAGAAGACTGAAGAGAATAGCTTAGGGCTGATTGAACTGATACATTTTGGAATTTAACGCTTTTTAACATTAGAATTTAAGAACTTATGAATTTTATTAAACATGATTTAGAAAACATATTTCAATATGTCACATTGTGCAAATGTCATCCGAAATTAATTTGTTTGACATATTTCTACAATATGGTTTAATGGTTTTTAAATCAATGTCAATTGAAGCAGATATTTAACACGTGTTCATTAAAAAGTCAAATTTTAAAAAGACTTAAGAAGTACTAAGACATATTATGAACTAATATTTTGTTTTAATTTTCCCTGGTTTCTTACAATTTTAAGTGTTTTCACGCAATGATGTAAAATACTGAATAAGGTTACCATTTAGTTAAGTTTATTATTTGGTCAATTAAGTGTCAAATTTTGTATGAGAAGTCAATTACACAATTTGGTGAAGATTCTTCAAGAATTTTGTTGAATAAAATTGCACAAATTTTTCGTGTGAACTTAACCAAACGTAATTGTGGCTTTTAATTACAAAAATTTTACTTTTTGTTAAGGAAAATACGCAAACTATCATTTTTCCCAAATAGTTCTAAAAAAAGGTAATTTACATATGTATGTATGTATGTAGTTGAATAAATTTCTTTTTGTTGATTATCTTTGCCATCTTTGAATATTAACTTTTTAAAATTTTGTACGAGTTTATAAAAAAAAAACGAAATAACAAAAACGATAATGTTTTATATTTGACGTCTCGAATAGTTGACTCAAATACATGTAAACAAATTAGTTAAAAAGATGGTTCCGTAAACTTTTGTGTAAACATATCATTTTACACAATTTGTAAACTTATCACGTTTGTGTATTTCAACAAACTAATCGAATGTACAAACGATTTACTTTAATAAGTTAGTTTCCCGGTATTTCATAATTTCTTGGACAAGTTCATTCTTACGTTATGACCAACCAAGGATTAGCTTAGCCAGGACATGAACCGTACCTCAGAGACAACACATACCGAAAACAAAAGCCCATCCCAATAAAAAAAAGAGGCTGGGTTGCGACCCACACTAATAACTTCCCATCCCGTCTGTCGATTTGTCTTGCTTTAAAGTTTGCCTATATGTATCAATTTTTACCAAACTTGCGTACTATTTGTTGTAGATTTTATTTTTTTATGAAAAAACGGACTGTTGGATTTTTATAAAAAAAAATTACTGAATATCGAAAACAATATTTTCTGTGAAATAAAATAAGTTTGAAGCCAATATTTTAACCTTTTGAAGGGCTATTTAAGTCGAAAGTAAATTTTTACCAAGTTTTAGTATTGTTTTTTTTTAGGTTTTTAATTTTTTTAAAAAAGTTGTCAATTCGATTTTTCTCAAAATGTTTCCTAATGTTAAAAACAATATTTCTTATAAGTTAAAATTAGTAAGAAGCCATTATCTCAAATTTTTGAAAAGATATTTGAGTCGAAATTCAATTTATACCAGCTTTTGTTAATTTTTTTTTCGGTTTTTAATTTTTTGTAAAAAAACTGTCAATTCGATTTTTTTCAAAATTTTACTGAATGTTGACAACAATATTTTTTGGAAGATAAAAGTAGGTTTATGCCAATATCTCAAAGTTTTGAAAAGATATTTGAGTCGAAAATCAATTTTTACCAACTTTTATAAAATTTTTTTTAGGTTTTTATTTTTTGTAAAAAAAAACTGCCAATTCGATTTTTTTTCAAAATTTTACTGAATGTTGACAACAATATTTCTTATAAGATAAAATAAGTTTGAAGCCTAAGTCTCAAGTTTTTGAAACGATATTTGAGTCGAAATTTAATTTTTCCCAACTTTGAGTAAAGTTTTTTTTTAGGTTTTTATTTTTTATAAAAAAAACTGTCAATTAGATTTTTCTCAAAATTTTATCAGATGTCAAAAACATTATTCTTAGTTGCACAAAATTGTTTTGGAGATGAAATCATATTTTGGTCGTAAAATTTTCGAGGTGACAAATTTATTTTTTCAGTTTTTTTGATTTATAAAAAAAACCGTTAATTGGATTTTTTTCCAAAAATATACTTGTTTTGTATTACGTTACAATATATAATATAAAATTTAATTCAAGTCTCTAGCGTCATTGGTTCATGAGATATTTAGGGTTAACCAAAATGTTCACCTTTTTTTAAACTGCTATGGTAAAAAAACCACCCACGCAATTTTTTGAAAGCCCTTTCTGCATCTTTCTGCCTTATTATCTGTATAACAAAATTTATTTGAAGTTGATATCTCTTCTGGTTCTTGAGCTAAGGAAGACGAAAAAAACGTCGCAAACGTACAGACGTACGGACGTACGAACGTACGTACACACGCACGCACAGACATCTTTCTAAAAATCTTTTATTTCGACTCTAGGTGCCTTGAAACGTCGAGAAATGTCAAAATTTTCAATTTGACAAATCGGACCCATTACAATAACTTCCTATGGGAAGTTAATAACATGCGTAGTCGAAGATTAATGATTAGTATCTTTCCTTTTGACGTTTTGGTTAGGGTTTGATTCAAAATGTTTTTGAATGTTTCGTCAACGTGGTTGAATGTTTTGAAGTTTTTTTTTGTTTTGAAATGTTCGTTAGAGTTCCCCAATGAGTATGTTGTATATTAGAGGAACTAGGATGATGGACAAAGTTTGCGTTGGAAGGAATTAAGTCTATGCTCAGACAATCCAATTTAATGATTGAGGATAATTTTAATTGAGACGGAATTGGGGTTATGATATAACCTGGGTTATCTTATAACCAGGGTTAAAATAAAAACAAGGTTACAAAATAGTCTAGACTACAAAATAACATTGGTCATAAAATTTCCAGGGTTAACCTGGATTAAAAAATAACCTGGGTTTCAAGTACATTATGTGTACTCTGTACATTTTTGTGTTGAGTAGTAAGAAATTGTATGTAATGTAACCTGCGTTCAAAATTAAGCTAGGTTATAAAATAACCTGGGTGGAATCGACGGAACCGACGCAAAATTCGCCAAGTTGAAGTCTGCGAAAGGCCCAGTGCATAAGCACGGTGAGGAATAGACTGCCTTGGGTTCTGGCGTACACTTTCACGGACCGCGGCGATGTTTTCAGCTGATCTGGCGTTCCTTGAACGTACGGGGGTTGGCTGATTGTTTATTGAACCGGTCGTCGAACACTCATTTTGATAATAAAGTTTTATCATTTGAACGTTCTATTCAATCGTGTAACTTGCCATGATGATTTGGCATGAACATAACTGAATAATAAACAAAAGATTTGACAGATGTCACAAAAGCAAAATGGCAGCCACGGGGCGCCAAAATCTAACCGCGCCAATTGAAAAACCTTTAGATATTTTACGGGAACCACTTTATAATTTTCCATGGCAACAATGAATTTTGAAAATTCTGATCGGAAATTGTTCAATCGAATTGAATTGAGTCGAATTACATATATACAAGGACGGAATCCAAAATGTGACAATCATTCCACTTCTGGGTTAAGAAATAGCCAGGGATAAAAAATAAATAACCTAGTTCAAAAAATTACCAGGGTTAAGAAATTAACAAGGTTAAAAATTATTCTGGTTTATAAAATAATCTGGGTTATAAAATAACAATGGTTAAGAAATATACAGGGTGGATCAAGAACCTGCGTTACAAATTACCCTCGATTAAAAAATAACATCTTAATATATAAAAATCCAGTGTCATATGTATGTTCCCAGTGAACTCTTCACCAAGTCAACCGATTTCGATGAAAGTTGGCATTTTGTGTGTAATTTGGTCTAACTTGAGATATAGGATAGTTTATATTTCGATTAATGCTCTTAATAATAGGTAAATTTAGTATTAGATTACTATAGAAATTTTAAGAAATTCCTATTAAAACCAACCGATGGTGTAAAAAAACTAGCCATAAAATGTCTTTCATCGCATACGCTGCGAAGAGTTTTAATGATAGGACAAACAAATGTTTTCTAATTTAGTGATTCATGGTCGTTTTAATTAGCATGCTTATAACTTAAATATCTGTACCTATTTATGTCTACCCGTGCGAAGCCGGGACGGGCCGCTAGTAGGTTATAAATAACCACATTAAAAATAACCTATGCTTGAAAATAAGCTTGGATATAAAAAAATTACAGATGAAGTCTTCAACTTAAAAAGTGTAAAATGGAACTTTGTTTTTAGAACATTGGAGCTAAGGTAAACATATGTATGTAATGTGGTTGGAGTAATATATTTTGGAGGTTATAATGCTTTTTAAAATGTTTGTATAACATTTGCCATCATTTGTAAAAGAATTATTTTATGAATTCAACTTAAGGATTGTGTTTTCTTTTAGTTGGACTGTCATGTAAGATGTCTTGGGTTCGATCCCTGCCTATACCATCTAAAGTTTTTTCACGGGTACTGCCTCTTGCGAGGAATTGACAAATTCTCCAAGAGTAATTCTTGTCATGAAAAGTGCTTTCTCAAATTGGCCGTTCGGATTCGGCATAACACTGTAGGTCCTCCCTCTCCATTCCTGAAAACAGTACTCGCACACAGGAATGGTTGAGAGCTGTAAGTCACTAGGCCCTAGTTCTCAACGGACTGTTGCGTCACTCAATTTATTTATTTTTAACTTCCCATAGGAAGTTATTGTAATGGGTCCGATTTCTCCAATTGAAAATATAAAAGATTTTTAGAAAGATGTCTGTGCGTGCGTGTGTACGTACGTTCGTACGTCCGTATGTCCGTACGTTCGCGACGTTTGTTTCGTCGTCCATAGCTCAAGAACCAGAAAAGAAATCGACTTCAAATAAATGTTGTTATACAGATAATAAAGCAGAAAGATGCAGAAAGGGCTCTCAAGAAAATTGCGTGGGTGGTTTTTTTACCATAGTAGTTTAAAAAAAAAGGTGAAAATTTTGGTTAACCCTAAATATTTCATGAACCAATGACGCTAGAGACTTGAATGAAATTTTATATTATATATTGTAACGTGATGCAAAAGTAGTATATTTTTTGAAAAAAATCCAATTAACGGTTTTTTTTATAAATCAAAAAAACTGAAAAAAAAATTTGTCACCTCGAAAATTTTACCACTAAAATATGATTTCATCTCCAAAACAAATTTGTACAACGAAGAATAATGCTTTTGACATCTTAAAAAATTTTGAGAAAAATCTAATTGACAGTTTTTTTTTTATAAAAAATAAAAACCTAAAAAAAGACATTACTCAAAGTTGGTAAAAATTGAATTTCGACTCAAATATCTTTTCAAAAACTTGAGATTAAGGCTTCAAACTTATTTTATCTTATAAGAAATATTGTTTTCAACATTCTGAAAAATGTTGAGAAAAATCGAATTGACAGTTTTCTTACAAAAAAACAAAAACAAATTTAAAAAGTTGGTAAAAATTGATTTTCGACTCAAATATCTTTCCAAAACTTCGAGATATTGGCTTTAAACTACTTTCATCTTTCAAAAAATATTGTTGTCAACATTCAGTAAAATTTTGAAAAAAATCGAATTGACATTTTTTTTTACAAAAAATTAAAAACCGAAAAAAAAAATTAACAAAAATTGTTAAAAATTGAATTTTGACCCAAATATCTTTTCAAAAATTTGAGATAATGGCTTCTTACTACTTTAAACGTATAAGAAATAGTGTTTTCAACAGTAGAAACAATTTTGAGAAAAATCGAATTGACATTTTTTTTTACGAAAAATAAAAACCTAAAAAAATTTATAAAAGTTGGTAAAAATTGTTTTTCGACGTAAATATCTTTTCAAAAATTTGAGACATTGGCATCAAAGTAATTTTATCTTTTAAGAAATATTGTTTTCAACATTCTATGAAATTTTGAGGAAAATGGAATTGACAATTTTTTGTTACAAAAAATAAAAACAAAAAAGAACAATACTAAAACTTGTAAAAATTTACTTTCGGCTCAAATAGCGTTTTAAAAATTACAAATATTGGCTTCAAACTTATTTTATTTCACAGAAAATATTGTTTTCAATATTCAGTAATTTTTTTTATAAAAATCCAACAGTCCGTTTCTTCATAAAAAATAAAATCTACAAAAAATAGTACCAAATTTGGTTAAAATTGATACATATAGACAAACTTTTAAGCAAGACAAATCGACAGACGGGATGGGAAGTGTGGGTGGCATCCCAGCCTCTTTTTTTTATTTTCTTTTAGTATTCAAGAATTGAGTACTTATGTCAACATTAGATTTATAAAACTCTTTTTGAGATTATATAGGACTTCAAATTTGTCAAGCACCAAAATCAAGTTTTAAAACAAGCATCATAAATGTAAAATATTATCATACGTTGATCACTTATGCGGTAAATGAATTGCGCTACGAATTCCGACAATTTTTGGCAAAAATTTGAAGATATTAATGAGGACGACGTAAATTTTTAACAAGACTGTGAGACAGCGCTGCATAAGTGTTTTTAAATCGATGTTTTAAAAACCTGTTAATTTTACCCAATCATATAAAAAAAAAAGTATTTGCTTTCAAGAATTTTCTTAATGTATTTATGATTTTTCTTTTTATTTTAAACTAATTTCTTCTGAAGTCATTACGTTAAGTTTTCAAAACACTCTTTTTGCATATAAATATCAAAAATAAATAAAACACGCAAAATATTTAGAATGTAAATAATAAAGTACGCTCAAAATAAACACAATCCACTTTATTATACGTACATGTGAAAAATCTTGATTTATTATTTTTTAGTTTCTTAGAAATATGTAGAAACGTAAAATAAATGTTCAGTTAAATGAATTTATTGTTTTGTCAATAAAACGTAGTTTAAAGTGGAAGTTCTTGAATGAAAGGTTTTGAATGTTATGTTATGACGTTAGTAAATATTTGTGTGTGTTTTTTTTTTCTAAATTCTAAACAAATAAATTCTATATTAATGTGAAATTTTATTTTAAACACAAAAATTTAAAACACACCTTAAAAAATTATGACTTATAAAGCTTCGAATAAAAAAACATTAAATAAACAATTTCGTTGAAAAAAAAATAATAAAAAACATTAAAAAACAAAACCAACCCATGCTTTTGCTTATTATTTATAAACATATGTATGTATATCTCTTTTCATTAGATAGATAAATTGCATCTCAAGCAACAAGCCCAAAAAACTCTAAAAGTCTGTTTTGCCAAAATTAGCAATAAAATAGTAAATTTATAATCAAACTGGTTAACTACATTTAAGTTATACAAATATGGTATACATACATATGTATATATACTTTATAGAGAACACTTTAAAACAAGGTATGGCTTCGACTAAAGAAAGAGAGATATAAAGGCTATAAAATATTAGCAATAATTCAACTTATCATCTGTTTTGCATAATTATTTAAGTTTCATTTGAATTATAATTTATATATTTTTGCTACGCACGTAGTACACGTATACGGTATAACGTTTATATCAGATAGTCGTCAATGCTAGACTTTCTGACTACAAAACTATACTATAGTTTTTGAAAAATAAAATAAAAAAAAACGAATAAATAAGCAATATTGATATGTTGATAGAGCAAAGGGGAAGGGGTTGAGGAGGGATGTAAATGTAAATTGAAAATTAATAAAAATCTTATTTGATGTGAACATTATTTGCAGAAAAGAATAAAAATAGACATTAAATTTTTTTGTATAATTTAAATAAATATTGTGTTTGTAACGGAGAGATAAACTTCAATAATTTCAATATAAATATTTAGGTTGTTATAAATATAAAGTTGTCAAAAATAATGGGTCAGACTATCTGTTGTCGGTAGGGCGATAATTTTGAATAAAGTAGAAAATGTAACCATATTCATTACCGAGTTATGTAGCTTTGCAAAAATGTCTAGTCTAAATATTTTGTGGTTATTTTTGAATATTTATGTATATGTATGTACTTTTGTATTCATGCGTTCCAAAACATAGTTTATTATCATCCAATTATAATTTTGCATTTAATGCAAAATGTAATGTGAAAGAAAATAGTAAGTATACGACACAGTGCACGAAAACATAAAAATAAACTTTTGGCTGGAAAAAGTTTGAAAATAAATAATAATTATCACATATTTAATATAAGGAATATTTAAATTTAATATATGGCATACCACCTTCTCTTAGAATTACTGACAAAAAAGAAAAAATAGCTACATTTTAAAATATGTTTTATAGTTAAATTTGGATTTGCTTAGTATTATTTAAATTAGCTAATTAAGTAAAAATATTAGAACCGTTTAATTTAATTTTTTAAATCAATCAACAAATCATAAATCACTAGTTTACAGTACATCTGTTGCCAAAGAAATTTTAGTTGTTGCTGACTACACATGATATGATATTTTCAAAAATATAATTAAAAGATTTGTATCAGCTCTGGTTTCTGAGATTTAGCTTTGTAGGTATTAAACAGAAAAAACACGTATTTATTAAAAAAAAAAAACTATTAGAAAGAATTAATCGTTGAGTTCTAAAAAAACTTCGTTTTAAAGCTTTTCGTTGATGTGTAGACTTTGTAAAGTGACGCATTAATGACCAACAATAGTCAGACATCATGTTCTTATCCCAGAAACCCTGGTAGCGCTCTTCCATGACGCGTAAGTCTTGATGCATACGCTCTCCCTGCTCTTCGCTCATATCTCCTAAATTTTCCGGAAACCTGTCCAGGTGACTGTGGAGGAAGTGGAGTTTTATGCTCATATTGCACCCCATATTTTTAATTTAATATAATTTCCGGATTTCTTATTTCCGAGAAAATTTTGAATTACAGAGACGAAAGCTGTCCAAGCCTTTAGTTCTAACTCAGTCATAGAATTTATAAATTGGGTATCTTTCATCAGTTGTCTGATTTGGGGGCCATCAAAAATACCGGCTTTAATCTTTTCCATAGTGACCCGAGGAAATTTTTGGCAGATGAAAGCAAAACAGTTTCCGTCTTTATCTAGTGATTTAACAAGCTGTTTTATGATACCCAGTTTTATATGTAATGGTGGAAGGATAATTTTGTCACGAGCTACTAATGAATTCTGGACTATGTTTTTCTTTCCAGGCTCCATATTTTCTCTCAACGACCAGTTTCTCCTTATCCAATGCTCTTGCTTAGCTCTACTGTCCCAAAGACATATAAAACAGGGAAATTTAGTGTAACCACTTTGTTGACCGAGAAGAATGTTCACCATTTTTAAATCGACACAAATTTGCCAATTATGGTCATTGTATTTAATTTTGTTCAAGACTAGCGAAATGTTAAAATATTCTTCCTTCAACTTGGTACTGTGGGCAATAGGTACCCCAGCATATTTGTTTCCATTATGTAAAAGAATACATTTTAGGCTTCGTTTTGAGCTGTCAATGAATAAACGCCAGTTTTTTGGTTCGTATTTTTTTAGGTCCATTTTTAACAATAAGTTTTTGATATCTGAACAAAACGTAATATCGTTTTCTTCGAAAAAATAACACCGTAATTCTTTATCTCTCTCGCGATAAAAAGTTATTTTAGTATCTGAGGAAAGCACATTTTTTTCTTTCAATCTTGATGCTAGCAGTTCTGAAGCTTGTTTAGACAGACTTAAATCTCTTACAAGATCATTTAACTCCTTTTGGGAAAAGCATTTTGACTCATTTAACATACCTTGAAAATCAGCATCAGCATCAGTATCATTTTGTGATGAGCTTGGTTATTCAATGTCTTGTTTTAAGGGTTCAGATATATTTGTAAGCACTGAAGAGTCAGGTGAACGCTGCCCTGGACGTTGAACACAACTAGTACTTGGGTACTGCCATTTAGCTCGATTTGTAGTGTTTAAACCGTTTATATTCACGGTACAAACATAACAGTCCTCGAGATGATTTCGTGGTTCTCGCCAAATAGTCGGTGTTTCAAACTTGAAGGCACTTCTTTTACCACTTTTCCATAATCTTAAATATTCTACACACGACTTACAAACACAATTGGGAGCCCAGCACTTCTCATTTTTATCCAAGAGGATGCCAAAATATTCAAAATAGGTATTTTTAACAAGCTCCGATATAACTTTTTTACGATTTTGTAACACATATTCTCCGCATATGTAGCAAAAATGATCTGGGTTATTTAAACAACGTCTTTTTGAACTACTCATGATGCAAAAACTTGAGATAATAATCTTAACACCTTAAAATACGTCTACTATCGATTAATATACAGGCTTCAATGATAAACATCAAAACCAAAATCACGCGAGCTGCTAAAAAAATTTTAACGGTAAATTTGAAACAAACAAGTCAGAAGTAAGTACTATCAACTACAAAATTCGCGGCAACAGACAAAAATATAAATTTTGTAGACCAGTGATTGCATTACAGATGAATACACAACATACTATGTCAAATTGTTTTGTTCGAATCAATTTGTTGCCGATTTTATAATTTGTAAAGATGGAGAATTTTGTATTTTTGTTACAAAATTAAACATAAAAGTTGAATTAGTTATAACTAACGTGCTATATTTGTTTATGAATCAGTCTTACTTCTAAATTCTCAGACTCATCAAACTTCATTAGAAATTATTACATTCTATGTCGAATTATATTTCAATTAAAATAAAAGTAATTTTGTCATAAAAATCAATTATTATTATTATTTGTTTGAAAGGTTTTAGAATAAACAGTTTAACTTCTTTTTGTTCAATTATGCATGTACCTTGATTATTCTTCAAATATAATTAATTGTAAATGATAAAGTTATGAGTCAAACTTTCCAATAAATATTAAAATTTTAGACGAAAGTATTGGATAAAACCATAAAGAGATTTTTATATTTTTTACTAAACGTTTGTTATTTAATTAAAAAAGATTTATTACTCATAATAAAAATGGCTTACTTATCTTTAGTTTAATAAATATTTATAAATAAGTAATTTAGTTGAAATTGCCTATATAAATAAAATATGATGTATTTAAATTTTATTACCTTATAAGATTAATTTTGTAATATGCTTGTGTTTTTAAATGAATAAAAGTTATATTATCTTTCAAACGCTTAAAACATTTAAGTATTTTCGATTTGTGGAGGGTTTATGTAAATACTTATGTAGATACATTCAAAGTTTTAAATCAAGAGAATAATTCTGAATCTAAGGAATTTTAAATTGTACACAATATTAAAAAAACGAAAGTTTTTAATGCTAAACTATTACCATCAAAATGTAATAGGTTCAAAAAGAACAACAAGTAAAGCCCAAAGGTTTGACTTTCAAAAACGAGGACTTCAGTCTCAAAGTACAAAATAAACAAATTATTTTGGCTGATATTTTGACGAACAAAAAATCCCTGTGATAATTTTATAAAAATAGCTAAGTATATTGTCCATATTACATTTAAAAATCTCAACATTACATTCAAGAAATCTCAACAAAATTCAATCCTTGTTTAAAAATTAATTTTTTAGCATGAAGTCAGAGAAGTATACCTAAATATAATCATACAATTTAGCAGCTTGGCTGAAAATCAACGGTTGGGAACTGTTAATGTGTAGCAGAAGATTTTAAAATAAAATTTCAAAAAATATCTACATTTCAAAAAATAATACGCCAAACATCCCTTTTTTCACTTTGGGGATACGTGATGGAAATCATTTTCTTATCAACTTTGATATATTTCAAAAATGCAATAACACCATAAAACAATTTAAGTTAGATTTAACATAGCATTTCGGAGTTAAAGGATTTACGTAAATATAGTTGATGGTACTTTGGATTTTGTTTCATTTCATGTAAAAAGTGAAAGAATATGTTTTGAATATGTTTTTCGGAAATGATTTCAACGTTTGTGATGATCTATATTTATGTATCACATTAAAACATACAATTTAAATAAGAAATGTGCTCGGAGCAATTTCAACAATAAAAAATAAAATATGTGGAGCAACAGTCCGTAGAGAACAAGGGCCTAATGACATTTCAGGAATGGAGTTTTAATGCGGAATCCGAACGACTAATTTGAGAAAGCACTCTTCATGACAAGAATTACTCTTGGAGGATTTGTCAATTCCTCGCAAGAGGCAGTACCCTTAAAAAAAAACTTTAGGTGGTACAGGCAGTGATGAGCCCAAGACCTCTGACATGCAGTCCTAACCACTAACCATCACGCTAAGGGTATTACAATACTTAAATTAATTCGCTTTGAAAACTTTTAGGATATTTGTTTAAAACTACTCTAATAAATCTTTTACAATAAAAGATAAATTAAAGCCTGATCAGCCATCAAGTCATTGAAATTTAAGTCATGTTAAGGGTTTTTAGAATTTTGATGAAGTTTTCATAATTTGACTTCAAATTAAGATTATTTTTTTGACAACTGATTTTTCAGAGTTATAAAAATAATAGCTGGTTTGCTTTTCCTCAATAAATTGAAAAAAAAATGCCATTTATTAAGTTAAAACAACAAGTTTCTATTTGAAATGATTAAAATTGTATCCAAATCCGTAAATTATGTAAGTAATTTTTTCCACATACTAGTTTTAAGTCCAATTTGCCCTCTATTTAATACTGAACACAATACATAACAAAATTATTATAACAAATTACAAATGATTACAAAACATAATTTTATTGGTATCCTTTTTCTCAAATTTAAATTAAAATCCCTGATCAATAAGATTTTCTCAACCAACACTACATAGTGTCTTAAAAATTGTTTTCAAATCATTTAATTTCTTTTTCTTTAATTTAAAAATCATTTTGATACATTAAGACAAACAAAAAAAAGGACACTCAAAACCTTTAACTTTTTTTTTGTTTTATATCATCCGACCACATCCACTTATAAACTTTAGGATTGATGATTTATATATTGCACGAGAGATATCTTTTTAGAGGAAACACATCTCAATGGAATGTGTTTACTTGTTGCTCATGCACAAAAATGAGAAAAAAAGCAACACAACAAAATATCTCAAGAAGATGAAGTTGAAGGAAATTAAAAAACACAGAAAAAAAAGTATCTTATGGGTCTCAGTCTCAGTCTAAGTCTCAGAGCTCAGAGCCGAGATCACCATCAAATGAAGTGAAGACAAAAAAAAACACACTACCATACCATCTCTTGATGTTGATGATGATCATCATCATCATCATCACGATCAACATCAACATCACATCGTACAAAATGTATCTTTTTTGATACTTTTTTCATCTGTATCAGTGAGAAAATTAAGTTTTCTCTCACGATTGATTTCTCTCTCTCACTCACTCACTCTCTCTCTCCCTACAACTACACTCTCAAAAACAACTCGCTCACTAATACTACCTTATTAATATAGATCGAAAAGCGAAAAATGGAAAAAATTCCTCCAAATAGCTTGAGGAACTGTGAGAAAATATTTCACACACACTTTAAACACCACCACAAAAAAAAAAAGATACACACAAACATACACTTAGTCGCATCTATACAAATAAGTAACAGGAGTCACGGAACTCCACTCCAACCAACGATCGAGAAGCCCCAGAGCACCAGCAGCAAGTTAAACAACATGAACAAGTGATCATCCAGCAGCAGTAGCTGTGTACACTGGCTGCTGGCCGCTGATGTCTGTATAGACGACGACGAAGACGAAGACGACGACAACCAACAACGTCCAAACGAGACTATACACTTTGGATTATTGAATCAGGTAGACAGATAGGCGTTAGTCGTTCTACAGCCCTGATCGAGTTTAAATCTATTCCGTTGAGAGATACTTTTTCGTTTTAAAAATACAAAAAGAAACCAAAACAGTTACACCAATACTATCTACACACTCTTCGAACTAAACTCTGAGCTGAACTCAAAGATACTCTTATACCTACAAATTAAAAGAAATACAAAAAAAAGTTTTAAAAACAAGAAAAAAAACCTTCCAAAATCCGAAAAGTCAGCTTAGAGATACATTGCTAGCGCAAAAAGTATCTACACACAACTTTTTAATTTTGTTCGTCTGTCTTAACAATTTTTTAATATAAATTAATTACTGTGTCATATAAAAACGAAAAAAAAAAAGTTGCGCAAGTTAAAAAAGATTAATAATCGTGTTTGCATCTCCTCTACATACGTTATGTACATATAACCAGAAATATTGATGAAAATAAAAAAAAACAAGACAAGAAGTAATATGGAAAACAAGTAGTCACACCAATGAAAGCAAAAATACGTACAATAAATATTTCAATTTTTCGTATATCAAAACTATCAAATTATTCTACGATATCCCGTGTTATTCCGAACTCTCGCACATTCAACAACAATTGGATTATTATAAAGGAGTCTTTAATCGTATAAGGCTTGAGCCATATAATTTATTATTACCGCAATTTGTATAACTTTTGCATCCATCATCATCTACAAATTCCATCATCATTCTACGAAAATCGAAACCATGTTTATGACTATTTCGTTAAATTTAATCAATCAATTGTTTCAAATATTTAAACTTAAAAAGTGCACTTTTAAAAATTATAAAATATAATTAAATTAAAAAAAAAAAAAAAACAATATAAAGTGAAAATTTCTACATTTTTGTGTTGTATGTTATTAAATGTCTACTACAACTACAAATGCAACAAAAAACATCTCTCATATCAGATAGAGCAACAACTGTGAAGAAGAAAAAGTTAAACGAAATCAAAATAAGCACATGAATTAAAAAAGAAAAATATTTTTATAGTTATTGATTTTTTTGTTTTCTCGTTATTTTATTTTTGTTTTCTTGTCATCATCACCATCGCAATCTTCGCCGTGTATAATAAAAGGAAAGTGTTAAAATTTAACCGTATACGACAAAAAAAAATAAACTAAATTTTTTAACTGTGGAAATTTTTTAAAAGAAATAATTGAAATTTTGGTTTTTTTTAACAACAAATTAAAAACTTCTTTTAAATTTCAAAAAAAGAAAAAAAAAACAATCAAACTAAACAACTTTTTTATCTGGCTGTCACATATTTTAATGCACCTGCTGTTGCTCTTGCCACTCTGGTTGTTGCTGCATTATTATTATTATTGCAGAGTTTCATCCATCATTAAAGTGAAAAGAAAATTCAAACAAAACAAAAACAACAATAGTAACACCATCAACAATAAAAACACCAACAACAATAACAACAACAACAACAAATACAAAAAAGTATCTATAACTGACATGATTGTAACAGTAATTAGTGATCATAATTATTTCATAGATGCTGTTTGGCATTTTTGTGACAATTATTCTTGTAATAATACAACGTCAAAAAAAAGTTTTTAAAAACTATATATTTTTTATATATCACTATCGTCGGAAAACGGAATATTTCAAAAACATAAATTTTATATAAAAAGTGTAAAATATTTTAATATTTAAAAAGTTTAATTAAAGAAGTTTAGTTGGAAGAAAAAGAAACAAAAATAAAATATAATCAATTTAAATGGATAAAAGAACAAGTTTTTGTGTGTAAATGAAGTGTAAAACGATTACAAGAAGTTGTTGTTATTTTTACTAATATTATAATTGTTAGTATATTTTTTTATATATAGGTATATATAAATCTACAAGTATATAAAATTAACACGCGCACGCGGACAAAACAAGAAAACATAAGACTGAGGTGAGTGTGTTTTGATTAATGTCATATTTTTTTGTAAATTTTTCCTTAGCCTTTAGATACTTTTTTATTTTGTTTCTATATTAAAGGTTTATTTATTTCACGCACGCACTTTATCAACTTTCATGTTAATGTTTTCTTATTTATTTTGTTTAAATTATTATAAAAGAAAAACCCAATTGAACTATATAGTATAGGTAAATGCAAACTTGATGTGGGTAAAAACTATATAGCTTAGCTACTTTATTTTATAGACAAATAGATAGATAGATACTGTATCTATCGTCTAGAGTAGAGTGATTCTGAGTGTTCTGTGATGTGATATGATGATGGAGAGGAAAGAGTTGCAATCCAACCTCTATTTAAGTATTTAAGTTGCAATGAGCTCTTTTCTTCATTCCACAAAAAAAAAATAACTATAAACTAAAAGAAAAATATAAGAACAGCAAAATAAGAAGCCTTAGACTGGTTTCGGCTAGATTGTTGTTAGTAGGAGAGATACCTATATCTTTTTGCGCTTTGTTCGTTTACAATTTTTCTTCTTTTTTTTTTCTTTATATTTATTTATTATTATTTATTGTTAATTTGTTGTTATTGCTGCTGCTGTTGTAGTTGCTGCTGTTTCAGATGTTGAACTATTACAGAGTATATTTCCAGAATGTGGACTTAGTTTTGTTTGTTGTTGTTTTATCGTCTAGGTATAATTTTATTTTTTTTTCTCTCAAAACAAGCTCTAAATGTGGCTTTAATTATAAATAAATATTTTTACCTATAGATTCATCTATATATTTTCTATTGAACTGAACATATTATTAGTATTATTGTTATTACATGATAGGGCATTAAAAATTCTATTTTTACCTCAAGTTTGATGTCGATAAAGTCGTCGTCGCGTCGTCGTTGGGGTTTAAAATACGAGTGTTAAATACGACAGTTCTTATAAATTCATATATTGTTCGTTATTTTTGTAGGTATTATTATTATTATTAATTAAGAAAACTCATTTTCTTTATGAGAGATATGTTAATTCTTTTTTTGTTAAGGTATAGAGAAGTTTCATGATGTATAAATCTCTATATACACATACCAAACTCTATCGATCTATCTGTCAATAAGCGATCGATGCCTTGAGAAAAACCTTCATACCTTAGATAGTTTTTTTTTATACACTCGTAGATCAGTCATTCGGTAGATATTTTGTTTTCTTTTAAAATACTCGTAAAAAAAATTATTATAAAATCAATATTATAAATAAAAATGTCAATAATTTTTCTATCTCTTTCTTTTTCTGTTGTTTTTGTTGTTTATAAAGAGAAAATACAATGATTTCCCAATATATTCTCGTATAGATATTAATTTCTCGTATAATGTATGATTTTTTGTTTTGTTATAACATATTTTGGGCGCCATTCGGTCAGTGGTTAAGTTAAGTTTGTGGTTTAAAATTTATTTCTAGACTTCGATGAGATACAATATAATTATCGAGATATATTTATTTTATTTGAAAGATGAGATAATTTTCAATTACATACAATATTTCAATTGATTTAGTTTCTTTTTTACTTATTTCAGTTTCAGTTTCAGTCTTTTAGTCAGACAAATACTGAAATTTATCATTCATAAGATTTTGTAGCTCTTTTATTTTTGTAACTGAACGTTGTATAGGAATTTCTTTGGTAAAGTTTAAATGAATTTACATAAAACTTGACCCAATGGTTAAGGGTCAGTGTTGCTTTGTTTGTTTAATAATGATGATGATGATGAGTTAAGAGTACTTTCTTAAGTAAAAAAAATATAAAGAAAAGTGTACATAGTAGTAACATTAATTGAAGTTAATGAATTGAAATAAAATCTTATGTTTGAGGAGAGTATGGTAATGGGAAAATTGAAATTTTCTTAAAATACTTAAACATTGTTATGAACTTTTTGAAATTCTTCTATCATTGAGAGATAGACCTTTTCGTTTTCTAGGACACTTTAATTTTAAGTTACGTACATATGTATAACAACGAAACCGAAAAAACTTATTTAAATTTTTTTCTATGAAAGAACTCAATTGGAATTTTTCCTCTGGAATTTTTCATAAGCTTATGGCATTGCTTCAGAGTTTTTAGTATTTTTGAAATTTTAAAATTTTTTTATGAAATGAAACCAATTTTACTAAAAACAGAACATTCAGAAGGTTTTTTTTTACTTAAGTTGGGGATCGATATTGTATTAAAAGCATTTGTTGTAGACCCTTCTCTTATTAAGAAAGATGTTCAATATATAACCTAAGAAGTGGATCTAGGTCCAATAAAACTCAATATAAGCGTACTATGGCTGAATTACAAACACGCTTCAGCTTCGGATTTGGCTTCGTCTGCGTTACGGTGGGCCTGCTTCGAGGTTGCTTTGAATGACATTTCTATTATTTCATCCCTCCAAAGAGTAAATATTTTGTTTGTTGACATTTTTTTACAGCTCTTGAGCTGTCAGACAAAGCAAATGTTCAGAAAATTGAACTAGAGCTTCCGTTTGGAGTCACATTACGTTACATTACGTTCTTTTCCTTACGATTGTTGTACGAAACGTGAGGTCGAAGCTCCATTGTGATAGCATGCATTGAATTCCTATGGCTGAACTCGTAAACGTCAGGCGAAGCCAAAGCTGAAGCGTGTTTGTGATTCAGCCATTACAACCAAGAGTAAACCACTTTAAGTAAAGGTTTCCAACGCTAAAAACTACCACCATTTTTTGAATGTTACAGAGGTTTATGTCTATTAACTGTACATATCTAAATATAAGAGATATTGGCGCAAAATTTTAGACGATTTAGTACGATGTTAAATCATTTTTAGTATGATATTAAGGTACGTTTGTTTTGTTTGCTCCACAATCTGTCATTATTTAGATGTGTTCATGTTTTTTTTTTTTTAATAAAATGGTTTTAGCATGATACTAGTTAGCAAAACAATAAAAAGTGTTTAAAATTAGTGAAAAGTTAGTAGATTACTATGTATATAGTAAATTGTTAACTAGTATTGTGCTAAGGCCTTAATAATAGGTTGTTTAAAATTTTGCGCCATTCTTTTTAAAGATACGTGAATGAATGTCAAGACTAAGCTCTAAAAATGTTTAGCTCATTGGTTAGAAAATAAGAACAACTTCACCAATTGTTCTTATCGTGGTCGTAAGCTTAAAACTAAGCTTCTTAGAACAATAATTATTGGAAAATTGCCACAGAAGAGCCTCAGGAGTTTTTAAAGATCTTGTTTACAAATATAATACAAAAACCTTTCCAACTAGTTTTGAAAAATTTACTGTTTTTATTGTTTTCTCTAAACTTTTCAAACGTTATGTTAATTTTTCGACCAAAAAATTACTTATTAGCTGAAAAATCTATTCTCTTTTATTTTATTTAAAATGTAAACAAAAATCATCTTTATACTCGTAAGAATACGTTTTTGTTCAGCTTTTCATCGAATATTAAATGATTGGTATGCTGACATTGCCCGTCGGGAATTTAACTAACATATATATTTAACCACATATATTTTTATTGTTAAATAGGAACCTACTTCTATATTTTAAGTGACCACATTTATTTGTATTCTTAAATAGAAATTTAATTCTATTTTATTATTCTATTCTTGCGAGGAATTGACAAATTCTCCAAGAGTAATTCTTGTCATGAAAAGTGCTTTCTCAAATCTGCCGTTCGGATTCGGCTTAAAACTGTAGGTCCCTTCCATCCCTGACAACAGTACTCGCACACAGGAATGGTTGGGAGTTGTAAGTCACTAGGCTCTAGTTCTCAAACGGACTGTTGCGCCACCCAATTTAATAATTCTATTTTTCTAGAATTTGCATCTGATTCATTGATCTTAGGAGAAAACTTAAGATAAAATGGTTCCATTTTTAATTTTTGCCACAAACTTTAAACTGATTATGAATAAATGCTAAGAACAGAATAATTCCAAGTGGTATTTTTTTATTATTCAGATATTAAAATAATCGATTTTTTAACATGATGAATACTTATAGAACTTAGTTCTTCGCAGAATTTTATTTTTTGATATGTGTATATCAAATTTTGATTTGTATTTCTAACACAATATCCTCTGGATTTCTTTCGCACAAACGAAAATTGATGGCACTTAAAAATTTGACTTTGACTATTCTTAACTATTTTTGTATTTGATTATCTTAAAAAATCAGATTTAGGTAAAAGAAGAACGAAAAACGATATATTCAATTACATTTTGCTCCAGACAGGACTAATTACATCGATCCTAATGATAACGTAAAAGTTGTGCCAATTAGGAACTATTAGACTTTTAAAATAAGAGAGAATTTTATGTACGCAATTTAGGTAAAATCTTATCCCAAAAATGACAATTGCTTTCCAGTTTGAAAGTAATTAGTAATTGATTTATGGTTTTCAAAAACACTTAACCTATGTGTTTCAATAAAACAAAACGAAAGCATTATTTGTGTACAAAACGTAATACTTTTTGAGGCTAATGAGATTCTAGATATTAAAAAAAAGGATTTTCTTCATTTATTTATGATCTAAGTTTTCGTATTTCTTTAGAATTGAAAAACAATTAAACACAAAATAGAAAACTGAGATAGTAGAATTTTAATTTTTGCCTATATCAAAAAATGTTCACAATGCGGTATATAAAAGAATTTAATAAGAAAGTCAAAATCGCGGTAAACTCCTTTTTAATATAAAAATCAAAAATTTATCTACCATAATTTTATTTCAATTCATGAAGAATTTCGAAGCTGCCGACGGGAATCATTCATTTAAGATTGATAGCTCATATATATGAATGAATTTTCTTCGTTTTGTTCTTATTTTAGATATTTAGAATCATTCTTTTGATTCAGTTCAGTGATTCAGATTAGAAAAAAATTGGTTTAGTTCAGAATTTAAAGGCTAACAATTGACCAACTTTATTGTTATTATTTCACTGCTACATACAATTGGAACTTATCATTTATCATTATTCTTTCCTTAATACAATTTGTTCAGATTTGTGTTAAGCTTTATGTTTTACTAGCGGCCCGTCCCGGCTTCGAACGGGTAGAGATAAATAGGTACAGATAATGAATGTAGCTTTCTAATGAAAAAAGAATTATTAAAATCGGTCCAGTTCTTTTTGAGTTTTTTCGTTACATACAAAAATAAAAATCTTTCCTCTTTATAATATTAGTCTAGGACTCCATTTTGATCTCTATAAAAAAGTATATTCGCTCACCTTTTCAAATTCTTTTAAAACAACAATTTTTTGTTCTGTCTTTAAAAAACATTTAGCCTTTCTAATTGACAAATCACAGTATGTTATGATAACTTTTTTAATTAACGAGTTTCATACAATGTATGTCCAAAATGTTTGTATTATGTTTTTGATAATTTGTTTCGCTAACTTGTTTCTTTCACTTTTTCAATAAATAGTTTAAAGATTGTAAAGATATCAAAATGCAACTTTGTAACTGATAAATCAACGTTTTTTTTTTCTAACATTCCAATTGGCTTAAAGTAAATAACTGCAACATTATCAAAGACAGAAAATATAAGTAAGAAAATTTTCCGCTGTCAAAATTAAATAAAAATCAAACCATGAAATTATAACGACGACGCACGAAGAGAATTTTCATTGGTAGGTAAATGTATGTAGTTAATTAACCTAAATTGAAAGTGCGTATTTAATTTGAACCAACCAACAACGACAGACGTTATGATTGATAGGCTTTTGACACCTTGTTTGTAACACGGGCTAATACAAGACATACCTATATATGTATAAATGTCATTGACCTATTGAAACTCGTATTCACATAGTTTAATCAGGGTTTTAAATATATTTTAAGTTAAAACAAAATATATAACGTGAATAATTTGTTTTCCCTTTAAACAAATTAAAAAAAAAACACATGGTTTTTATTCACTAAATATAGACATGGGTTTATTTTTGTATAGGTTTTAATAAATACATTAATTAATTAAAAACAGAAAATATAGCAACATCTATACCTAACCGCTTTTTATTTTTAGATTTTTTTCTGTTTTTAAATATAAAACAAGTATTTAACAACGCTATAGTAATTAAACCTTTTGCTCTATAATTAAAATGTATAACATTGAAGAAAAAAAATAAAACTAGAATTTTTAATTTTGAATGAGAATTATGAACAACATGTGTTTAAAAAGTTATCTACTTTCTGAATGTTTTGTATAATTTGGCTAAACAACTTTCTGAACTTTAGTAAATTCTTTTTTAAAAATAAATATTAGTAATATTTTCGAATAAATTAACAAACATAGATTGCAAAACTAAAAGTAAAAGTTGTATTTTTTGATCCATTGAAGAAATTGTTGGATTAGTTACTGAAATATTTTATATTTGAATGATTAATTTAATTTTTTAAGAAATAAACATAAATAAATGGAGGACTTCTCTCCAAATTTCCAAAGGTGATTAAGTGTCAATTCATCAAATCTCACCTGATCTAAAGTGTTTGAGACTTTTTGACAGCTTTTTATTTTGACAAGAAATATTTGTTAAACATGACATTTGTTTTAAATCCTTACGTTGAATATTATAGTAATTTTCATACTTACAATCAATTACTTGTCACAAAAGTTAAAAATTGCGACGGTTTGTCTAAAATTCTGTGACACAAAACGACACAAATGTAAAACAAAACAAAAAAATTTAAAGTCTAAAAAATCCTTGGGTTTTGATCTTTTTTATAACAAAACGTGACAAGCATTACAAATTTTTGATATCATCTTATGTAAAATATGAATAACACACACAACGTGACTTATCAAAAAAAATGTCAAATTCTATCTTGTAAAACAAGGCTTGTCAAGTATAAAATTAATGCTAATGTTACACAATTTAAATTCTTAGACTTGTCAGACTTACTAAGTTACTCTTGACTTGTCCACATAAATGTTATGTTAGTAGATTATTTGACAGGTGTTTGAGTTGATACTCGTATACATTTGTTATAATATGCAAGATGTGTTATGTGTGACCCACATTATAATAATAATAGTAATGCTTATGTTTTTATGATTAAATATGTATGTAAGTTATTCTAGGACTTTTGTGTGGAGAAGACATTGCTAGTAAAATTAGTTAAGTTAGTTCAATTATCAAGAAATAATTTCTAAATTACTAAGCCTCCTTAACCCTTTCGGTACGAAAGTGGTACAGAACAAAAAATATTTATATATAAACGTCCCACTTCCGTCCCGAAAGGATTAACCTAGCCATCATTTTACGAATTTATAGTATTTGTACGCTATAAATGTTTAGCACATTAAAGAATGTGTTCTTATGAAGTATGCCAGAGTAATTTACTAATCGGTTTCGAAAGTAAAACTACATAAGTCAAAAACTTTCATTTCATTATAAAGTTTGGACTTTTTCTTTAAGTGTGAAAACAATATCATTTAAATGGCAGCCTGAAAAAGATTCGTAGCACCGACGCGTCGCACGCAGATCAAACAATGTCAAATTGCATGATTACCGTGGCCAATTAACATTGACAAAAACTGAAATTACGAAGTTTTTGAAGAAGCACTAATACTAACCAACAATTTGCTAAGTTAAAAGTAATTTACTAATATATTCTGAATTTACACGACATCTAAAACATTTTCTGGCGTTTTCTTTAAATGTCAAATCAAACAAAGAAGAACTTTAAACTTTAATAAAATTCCAAACATAAAGTATAGTGCTAAGGCTGGTATCCGAAAGCCCTCAACAAGCAATTATTTGGCGTAAGCAAAATGGTCTGAATGCAGAAACTGGTCGCACAGACCCAATGAATTCAAAACAAATACGAATATTTCTGTTTCTTTGTTTAAAGACTATATGAACACGATATTTAGGAGTTTTTCTAGACTCAAGTTGCTAGTTTTAAACGAAAGAGATACAAAAAAAAGACCATTACACCAAATCAAAAACCTAAAATGCAATTATTCGACTTAAGACCTCTTTACTTAACGCCAAAGAATTATATCTTACGTTATTTATTAACTATTTTTATTTCTTTTTTTACTCAACATTTGTTTATTCGATTTTCAAAAGTCACTCCCCTATCCTTAATCTTTTCAAAATCTTTAATCACTTATTGTCTTGCCACTTTATTACATATTTTACTAAATAAACACTTCGATTTGGTTTTCCCCAACAAAATTTCCACTTCTTATTTCATTGAGTAATGATCTTAAGCATTAATTTGGTTTTCCCCCAAAGGAAGCGCATAAACCTACCTAAATATGATTTGGCTATCGTGGTCAAAAAGGACTTCATTTAAATGAGTTGGATTTTCCGCTATACGAACGTTATTAAATTCAAAAACATTGAATAAAAATGGGCTTTTCCGACGGAAGTGGAATAAATGAATATTTTGAGGCATTGATCTTTTATGTGGGTTTTTCTAAGTACAAGTAAATGAACATCTGAAGAAATAAAAATTCAGGAATTCCATAAGGAAATGAAATGATAAATTATGGATATGTTCTCCATGCTTATTATAATTATTTTCAAAAATTTATGTAAGACTTTGACTGGAAAACATGAAATTTATAAATAGTATTAGTTTTCAGTAATTAAAAAAACTGTCTTTCGACCTAATTCTTGACAAAATTCTAGACATAAGACTTGGTTAAAGAGTAAATTACAACTCAATTTCCACACTTTCAAAGCTTCATAAGCCGAGAGCTTGGAAGAACTATTTAAATGACTTTAAAACTCTGCCTAGAAATCAACCATTATTTTTTGTTTTGTATTTGTTTTTAAAAATGTTCGTCCAATATCATTTTGAATTTATCTTCAAATCAAGTTCTTGTTAACAAAAATATTTTCAAAACATTAATATCCAAAGTAAAAAAGAATCTATTTAATGTTTGATTCAATGTTTAAGGGATTTTCCATCGGATTGAGATGCAAACATTCATATGTTCGATATTTTCTAAAGGAACTTAATCGCTTTACTAGATGGAAGAGTCCATATTTCATAAACAAAAAATATATAGGAAAATCCCACAAATAAATGAAGTTTTTTCTCTCATTCAAAATACTTTCAGGATTTTCCCAGAGTAGAAGAAGTAAATTTTAGATCTGAGACTTTTAAAAATGATAACTAGTATTGTGCCATCTTTTTCACTACTGTGAAGTACTTTTTTCAGTTCCTGTTCAACAATTAGTTAAGTTTCTTTTATAATTATTTCTTTTTCATAAAAGTAAGTAAAATAATAATTTATTTGAATTTTTTGAAATCTTCTTTTGATTTTTATTATTTGATTTTAAAATTATTACTTTTTATGTGTGTGTGTTGACTGATATATTCATAAGTGTTCAAGATTTGTTCATTTCCTAATTCTTATATTTTGCATAAGAAAACTTACAAGTTTCTTTTCTTCAACTAACTTAATTTACCTAACCTTATTTTCAAAAGAATCAAACAATCTTTGTGCTAAAAATAATAAGTAAAAGTATAAATAAATGAATGATTTATATTGATGGCTTTTTCCATTGGCCGTGCAGATGTCTTTTTCAATATCAATTCAATTCTCCTGAAATGAAATAGGGAAGGAAAAATGCTTCTGGTTTTCATTTCAAAACTAGAAGACTAGACGACATCATACGACTTCTGTTTTTATTGGACACTTTTGTTTCCTTTATCTAAATCTAGGAGATTCCCAAATGTTTATACATAATTCTAAAAATACTCTTCTTAGTGTTAATTTAAAGGCTTTTTCTTTCGACAAAAATTTAACAACTTTTTCATATGCAAAAACCAGAACAATCTGTTTAGAACAGAAATGCAAATAAAATATTATTATTATTTTTATTAGATAGTAGTTTGTGAACAGAGAAGAAAAGAGATACAAGAAAAAATAATAATAATAATAAACTAGTTCCAAAGTGAACCACCATAAATGAAAATGCACTCTCTTGTAAAACAGGTGCAATTAATTTACCGCAGTTTTCTTCTTATCCATGCGTCGTCGTAGTTGTCGTTCGTCTCCATTCCAAACCTAAAAAAATATACGTGCATAGAGCTACATAGGTTGAACTAGAAAACTTGAACGTGCGTTCTTCTATATACTATATATTCCATGAGTATCTTTTATAAAAAGAAAAATAAAAACCCAAAGAAGAAGAATGTATTGAAAAACCAAACGAAAACGACGTTGAACGTCCAGTAGTTGAGTTTAAGTTGAGTTGAGTTGAGGACCACGACCAAAACCAAAACCAAGAACGACCGGACCGACCCTCTGGTATATTTATTGGCACATGCTTTAAATACCCACTTGAAACATAAGTAATAGCAATAAAAGATATAATTTCGCATTCCTTTTGTAGGTAGACAAAACGGGCTCATTGTTCAAAATTGTAATAATAACAATGTATGTATGCACTATCCTTACAAATAATAATAAAATAGAAAACAAAAATTATCAGGTAAAAGGCTAAAGGCGCATCAGAACACCGCACTTGAGAAAACTGCGGGATTTCCAAACAGGTAGTGTACGAATACACTGCAGCGCAGCTCACTTACCTACCTGTAAGATATTTTATGACTTTAATACGCTTACACACCAACCAGCCGCTTATGAAGCCGAAACTAAAATTGAAGCTGAAACTGAAACTGCAGCCAAAGCCGAATTCGTAGTGAGTGAGTGAGTTACTCGTTATGATTTAAATTGTGTGAACAATTCTGGGAACTTAGAAAGGGCCTATACTATCTTTATCTCATGTTAAGGACTATACTCGAAATACAACAACAACAACTAATATTTTCAAAAGTAAAATCTTCCTTTCCTAAAGGAGGCCTAAGGATGATGCTTGATTATACCATCCATATATAATGGGCTGAGTATAAGGCTGCTATATTACGTGATTGTTGAGAGTGTGTGTGGGTTAGATGTGTGCGGTTAGCAATCCTTTAATATAACTATCTTTATTTGTTAATATAGCTGTCTCCTTATCTTAAAAGGACATACAGAACACATTTCCCTTCTATATAATTGCAAATAAAATTTGAATCCAATTTCTTTTTTACCTTTGCAGAGTTGCAAGCGACCATGGGCGCATGGCTTCTATTCCTTATAGTGCTGGCGACTATAAAACCCATCGTTCAAGTTGCTAGCACCGAGGAAGCATTAACATTAACATCAACATCAACATCATCATCGTTGTCGTTGTCGTATTCGTTATCGTCATCGTCATCAACATCAACATCGCTATCGTCGTCGTCAACGTTATCAACGTCGTCGTCCTCGTCGTCATCTCCATCATTACCATTTCCAGTGATTGATAATATTAATTCTAATAATAAATTAAGTGATAGTGATAGTAGTCGAAGTGGTCTTTCAGACAATAGCAGCAGTAGCAGCAGTGAATTAGTTAAAGAAAAGACAATAATTCTCGAAATGGATTCAACAACAAAAACAGAACAAATCATCGAATCATCATCATCATCATCACCATCATCTTTAACTTCATCAAAAACAACATTGGAAAATCAACAATCAACAATCATTGATGAAAATCATGAAAATAGTGAACAGAATGATATCAGTGATAATAGTGATGATGATAATAGTTTAAGTGATACAACAACAACAAGCAAAGTGATTGCTAAAAAGCCTGATCCTGATACTCTAGTCGAAATTGAAAATAGCCTTCTATCATTGTTCAACATGAAGAAGCCACCGAAAATTGATCGAACAAAAATTATAATACCTGAAGCAATGAAAAAACTTTACGCACAAATAATGGGTGAAGAATTTGATTCTGTAAATATTCCTAAGCCTGGCTTATTAACGAAATCAGCGAATACAGTGAGAAGTTTTACACATCAAGGTGAGTTTCTTTTCTTTTTCTTTTTCTATTTTTTTTTGTTTAATTATTTAATTTATATGTAAGCGTAGTATTTGTTATTTAAATTTTATAAGTAAATTGAAGAATTCTGCTATCTGTCTGTCGTAGTCGAAGTCGTAGTCGTCATGTCGGGTTAGAAAAAATAATAATAATTATTGAAATGACGTCTAATTGAAAAGAATATAAAAATGACGGAAACTAGGCAACAGCTGCTCATTTCAAATGACGTCGTAGTTATAATTCATCAACCAATAGAAGATCAAAGAATATAATTAAAGTGAATCGAATTATGAGTCAATCGAAAAATATGGAGATATTCATTTAGGAGAATCGATTTATTAGAAGTTTTAGTAATGGCTACTTGCAATTTTCTCCATTTTTTGAAAAGTTTAAAAATATTAGTTATTCTGAAACTAAGGCATTCTTAAATTCCGGGGAGTCTATCTTGTAGATTCATAGTGTACATTTTCATTAGTTTCAATTATCAGAATTTAACCTTAATACCATAGAAAATAATGATTGAACAACTGTCACATAAATTTAAACGAACTTACACCACTTTTACTACTACATACACACACTTAATAATATGAGAGTTAACCTCTATACAAGCAAAATTCATAAGAAACTAGCTCTACCTGATAGAGCTAGGTTTCTTTTTCCTTATCCAAAAATGACCTTGAAAATAGTTTTGTATTATTGTTAGGGTTCCCACAAAAATAATGAGAATTGTATAAAGATTGTAAAAATTACATTTTTTCTTTTATTTTTGAAGGTGTTACTCAAAGATAATACCCACTTGAGTTTTAAAGTGTACCTTTTTTATAGATACCGATTAGGATTAAGAGAATTTTTCAAAAACAAAAATGAAGGCGCCATCCATCCCTTTCAGAGTTGCCTACTCTATACTCTGAGAATATGAAAATAATTTTTTGTATTTAATAATCAAAGAAATAAGTTTTGGGTAATTCCAAGTAATTCATACTAATAATAATAATAATAATCATATAAGTATATAGTTTTTCATTAAGGTTATGAAAAAAAGTTTATGGAAAGGAGTGTTACAAATTAATAAAATTATGATTGCCAACTGTTGTTGAATCGATAATAATACTAATGTCAAATCTATTTTGACATTTGTAAAATTAACAAATATTAAAGAATTCAGTTGAATCACTTTGTTAAAAAATTGTATCTAAAATTGAAAATAAAAGATGACGCAAGACTTTTCATCTGGTGTAGAATTCTTCCTCACATTTTCGCAAGATGCTATAATTTAGCAAAAACGTCAACTCTACTCTGACAATTATTGTGAAATAAACAGAACTTAATGAGTTTTTGCGAAATTTTGCGTCTCTTGCAGCTAGTGCATTAGATCACTCTTATTCTGTTTTAAAACTGTGTTCTAATTGTTGCTTTTCGATTTTATAGCAGAAAGAACAAAATTAATGGTGAATTAGAGATTCAAAGATTAAAATGTCTCACTTTGCTAATTGCAAAATGAATTTGCACAAGAAAGCAAAATATTTATCAATTTTTTAAGGAATCATTGTTAAAGCTTAACAATTATATGGTGAATCATACACTAAAGTTGGCAACTGTATTATCGACACTTGCCATCGATACATTTGTAAAAACTACTTTTCAATATCCCCATAAGTTTTTTTTTCAAAATTTTAAAAACTTAGATTTTTTCTGGAAAATTTTGAGTTGCATTTTAGCTATTTCAACTTGAACAGCGAAAAAGTTTTTCAAGTTCATTGTTTTTCAAGAATATTATCGACGAAACATTTGTAGTTTAGCAAATAAGTAATTTGGATCTGCAATACAGTTTTTCTCAAATCTCCCATTCAAAAAATTCACGACCAAACTAAGTCGGTACGTTTATGCAGGTAATACATGCGAAGCTGTTATATACTCAGATACAGAGCAAATGCTTTGTTCAACACATGCGAAGCTAGTATATACTCAAATACAAAGCAAATGCTTTGTTCAACTGCCAAATTTTCACCGATAAGGAAGATGTTTAATATTAGTGATTGTAAAGTTTCTTCTAAAATATTTAACAAAGGTCCTGTCTTAAAAATCAAAGATTATAGAATTTGCTTCATGTATTGTTCCATTTCTTGCTAAAGATATCCCTAATTTATATTTCCTTGATATTTCGAATAGACTATTTTGCAAAATTATAGACGAATTTTGCACAAAACTAAAAATGTCAAATAATTCAGCCTTTAAACGCTTTTAATACAAATTTATAGAAAATTGCTGAAATAACATTTTTGCACACGAATTACTTAAAATTTAAACAAAAATTTGTGTCTTAATATAATACGTATTTTGAAATTCAATATATACAATAAGCACCATTTTCAGACATTTAAATTAATTATTGAAAAACAAAAAAAAATAAATTCAAATACCTAACTAAAGCGTGTCTGCAATTTAGTCTAGGTGTAGATTTGTTTATATCTAATTAATAGAATAGGTACAAAAATCTTCATAAAAAAAAGTTCTTTCTCAAGGATAAATTTTTAATTTTCTGAATTTCTTTTTCAAAATTGGAATACAAAAAAAATATTTAAAAGGTGTGTTAAAAAAATATTTAGAAAACTAATTGTGAGAAAACTTTAAAAGCAATTAAAAAACAAAAAAAAAAAAGAAATACTTTGCTTCACAAATATAGACATTTATTTAAACAATCTAATGTAAACAATATTATGTTGTTTTTTTTTGTGTGTAAATTAATTTATGTTTTTGTGAAAGCGTGGCGCAGAAATTTTAATTGCACAAAAAAATTATAAAGAAAAACCTCACTTAAATTTTAAATAAACACAAAATTTTAAAAGAAGAACACAGTTTGCTATCTTGCGTATGTTTCAGATGAAAATATACTCGTAAGTACTTCTACATTGTACAAGTACATCATACATTTTTGCAGTTTTAGATTGCTCTAAACACACATTACCGGATTTAGTTCCTTTGATGCCTAAATTAACTTCATTCACGGGGCCTTATGTTGAAAAACTAAAAATTTTCATCATAAATCTTTATTTTCAAAACTTTACAATGTTTAGTTTAAAAAAAAAAAAAAAATATTTGAGTTTTTTAGTTTAACATGATTTATCTGATTATGGGCCCTAAGCGAAGTGAATTATACGAGCAAATGCGATACTGGCATTTTTTTGAAATAAATATACCTCTTTCAAAAATAATTATTCTACGAAATCTTAGATTTTCATATGAAATAGAAAAATTCAAAAATTGTAAGAGAAATATAACAGATGATTATATACTTAAGAAAGGTGTGTGTGCTAGTGCGCGCTACTCTGCTGGATAGGTATACAATAATTATTGTATCTAATTATTTTTTTTTTTTCTTTGGTTGGTTTATTATTTTTCCTTGTTTTAATTTATCTATCTTCACTTGGTGGGTTATAATAAAGATGTGCAAATTAGGATGGTAATAATGAAATTAGCACATTTCGGCAAGCTGTCTTTATCAATTGATTTTGTATTTGGTGTATTTAAAGATGTTTTTAGTGTATACGTGCTAAAGAGCACGATAGAAATTGATAATTTTTTGAAGAAATGAGGGTTGAAAATTTTCCAATGAATAAATTTGGATACAATTTAGTTTAATTTTCAAAAAAAAAGATTGCATTTTATTTATCCAATAAATTGCGTTTTGCAAAATTTTATTTTCCTGAAAATTGTATTTTCTTGGTAGGAAAATGCGTTTTTCGTCTAAGCAGATGATATATTTGATTTGAATTGATTTCTTGCATTGGATAATTTTCAGTTTAAATATAGGGTTAAGATAACTTTATTAATTTATTTTGCAAATCATTAACAAACACTAATTTTTATTTATTCTCATTTCTGAGACTGTGTTGGAACAAAATAATGTCGTCTTAACATCAAACTTAGAATACCTAATTACATTTTTGAAAATATATTTGTACATAAAATTGTACGATTTTGAAACGTTTCTACTTGAGTTTCAAAATCTTGTTGAACAAAAAAGGAGGAATGTGAATTTAAAAAAATCAACATGTCTTAACTTCTGTTGATACTTTGAGCTCCAATTTTGTCTATTTCCCCTTCAATTTATGAATTTAAGCCCCAATTTTGACAATTTCTACAAAAAACTCTCAAAAATATTCTGAAAATCTGAAGAAAATATTGAAACTGCTTTTAATTTCACATTTTTTTCATCTGACAAATCACAAATAGAAAATTCCTCTTGGAAGTGCGAGAAGGTAAACGTTTTAAGTTTTTGTTTCATTTTTTGAAAAAGTGTTTTTTATTTTCTGTTCAAAACAGACTTCAAAGCACTCAACGGATGTTTTCAAATAATAATTATTTCCACATGATTTGACAAATAATAATCTGAGTGACATCGATTTTTAAAGGATCAAATCTCATTTTCGCTTGGCTTGTGCCTCAAAGATTGAAGATCCCTTAAAAATAGATTGAAACCTAAAAGATGACACAAATACTTTAAAGAGATATTGTAAAGCAACATATAATAAATTTATGAACACAAAAAAAATTAAAATTAAAATTCATTGAAGTAGAAATTTGAAGCGGGTGATGAGACTTAATTGATTGTTATTGCTTATGACTTTGATGGCTGATCAAAGATCGTAAAAATTTTTATATTTTTGTTAATTCATAAAAAAAAAGTTTCTGACATTATAGGGACCGGTTGTATCTTTCATTGAATTCCATATTCAAAATTTTGAATTCTTCTTTTTAAGATTTAAAATAACAACTTGTATCAGTTCTAAGCTGTAATTTATCATCAAAGTTACCAATAGCAGTGTTTTTAAAAGAAAGTTTTTGAGTTGTAAACTTACAGCCAGAATTAGTTATGTTTAGAAATATATCAAATGAATATTAAATTGGAAGGATAAACAATTATGCGTTATGTTTAGCCCACAACATTTGAGTTTTAACTTCAATCTCATACTAATAATCTAAAACAAAATTTCACAGAACTAACAATTGATTTTTTATTAAGAGAAAGATTTCTACGGATATACAAATATTTTTAACAAGTTTGAAGTTGCTAGGATTCTTTTAAATGTTTTGCAAAACAACATATTTAAAACGATTAAATTTTTACATTCGAATCTTTATAGCTTTTCAGAACTCGCCAAAATCATCATAATATATTTTGGGACATCATGGACATTTTTATTTAATACTACTTTTAAAATCTCTCATAAATAAAAAAAAAAAAAAAAAACAAAAAATATTTCTATTCAATTTAAAACGTAAAAGTCGAAAGATTTATATTCTTTAAAGCTTATATTAAGTTGCGAATGCATAGATTTGTCATGTTGATTAGGAAAAAAAAAAGTAGGACATTAAAATACAGAAGCTCTTTTGTGGCATATTAATCTATCCAAAATATCACGCGCTTATTTTTTTTTATAATTAATAAACAAAATATACGAACAAAAAAATCATATTTCAAAGATATTGAGTCAAAATTTATATGTTGAATAACTTTTTTTATTTTCCAGTTTTTGCTTTTCTGTCCATATGTTGTTTATTCACCGGCTTAAAATAATATTAAAAAACAAAAAAAAAAAAAAACAAGATACTAGTATAAATACAATTTGAATAAGTATTGATTTGTGTATATTTTAGAATATTATTTAACTATCTCTTATCAAGATTTTAGAAAATACATATTTTTTTGTGAAGGGCAGGGAGTGGTACTTAAATACAACAAAAAAAAAAGAATGACTAACAAAATCAAATTAAAATAAGTAGTTTTAGTCTTGATTCAAAATCCGGTCAAGTGAGTAATTTGTAATTTAGTTGATTAGAAACACACAAAATAGATATTTTAATACACATACATATACGCATAAGTACAATCAAATTATTTAAAAAACTTCTCAAAATTCGGAAGTAGCTACTTTTTTAAATTATTATAAGTTGAGGTACAACATGTCTAATAAAAATATCATTCATAAGATATATTGTTCCGATTTGAAGCCATCAAAGTCTTTCTTAATTATTATAACTTAACCGCACTCTAACCACAATACGATCTAATTAAAGAAAATAATAAAAAAAAGTGTTATTAGTTAAGATTAAAATTTAAAAAAAAAAAATATTCACACATTTTATGTGATATCATTTGAGTAACACAAATTTTAAAATTTGGCCTCCTTTAGTTTATGAGAATAATCTGAGTCACTTTTTATTTTATTTTCAACATTTTTAAAACCACACCTGTTTTGGTTGAGAATATTAATTTTTATGATGTTGATAACTTTGTTTCTATGCATAATTTTTAATTTGGTTAGAAAGAAAAATAAAACAACTACATACATATATGAAATTGGAGAAAATTTATGGAAACATTTAGCAGACTTTTAAGCTTTCTTATTTATTAGTAACACGTTACGAGTCACCTTTATTTTACTTGCTTTGTAGGGTTTTGCAAGACTTAAAAAAATGGTTCCACACCAAATACTCTCTTCCATTTTAATTTTTGCTATGGATTTCGTTAAAAAATTATGTACCATCTTTATTTGATTAACTATTTTTAAAGTTGACAATAGGTTTGAAATTCTCTAAAGAAGAATTTTTCGTCGAGTTAAGATGATTATTGTTTATACACAGCAATTTTTGCATAAATAGCAAAGTTTATCTTTCAGGAGCGACGCTTAAAAACGAAACTTAACGAAAGTAGCAGAAATCTTTATTCTCGTCTTCTACGTTTGATTACTTTTGCTTACATTTATTCAATTTTAATTTTAATATTAAAATATTTTTCTAATAATATAATTTATTAATAACAATATTTTGTATTTCTATAATTTCAGACAGTAAAATCGACGAACGATTTCCACATCATCATCGATTTAGATTACACTTCGACGTGAGGACAATACCCGCCGAAGAAAAACTTAAAGCTGCCGAACTCAGTCTAAACAGAGATTTAATAAGCAGCCTTGGACGATCGGCAGCCCATCGAAGTTCATATCAAGTTCTAGTTTATGACATTTTAAAAGTCGGCATAAAAGGCAAACGTGAACCAAGCTACTTGCTACTCGATAGCAAACAAATACGCTTAAATAGCACAGAAATTGTCAGTTTTGATGTACAACCAGCTGTCGATAGATGGCTAGCAACACCAAAAAATAACTACGGCCTATTAGTTGAGGTCCGGACAGCAAAGCATCTTAAGCCGGCGCCACATAATCATGTACGCCTGCGTCGCAGTGCCAATGAAACACCTGAAGAATGGTCCCACAAACAGCCATTGCTTTTCACCTACACCGACGATGGTCGGCATAAATCGAGATCGGCACGTGAGATGAGCCGACCGAAACGGGCGCATCACCCGCGAAAATCACATCGAAGGAAAAACAACGATGAAATTTGCCGACGGCATTCGTTGTATGTGGACTTTGCTGATGTGGGGTGGGCCGATTGGATTGTGGCGCCGCCTGGATATGACGCCTACTATTGTCATGGAAAGTGTCCGTTTCCGCTGGCCGAGCATTTGAACACAACCAACCATGCGGTGATACAAACGTTAGTCAATAATATCCATCCAGGTAAAGTACCAAAGCCATGCTGTGTGCCAACACAATTGACAAGCATTTCGATGCTGTATCTTAACGACGAGAAATCCGTTGTCCTGAAAAGTTATCAGGATATGACAGTTGTTGGTTGCGGATGTCGATGATTGTAAGCTAAATAATACTGACTACACATCACCAACTACTGCTAAAAACAACAAAACAACAAAAGGAGATAGAGATAGAATAAAGCTAACTATACCTACCTACAGACACGAACAAAAAAAAGAGATATATAGTTTTATGTTTTATGTAACAATGAAAATCTACTCTCCATCTGTGCCATTACGTTCTATAAATCTAACTAAATGGTGATCGAGGGAAAAATACATGTGGATGTTTGCACATCAGATTCAGATGATGCAGCTTTTGGGTGCCACGTTTTTGGGTAACGTCTGGATCTGGACTGACATTGCGCACGGTCATTTGGCAGACGACTGCACTTGTGTGTACTCACCTTTAAGTATTATGTCAAAAAGACAAGCAGCATGCATGAGTAGCTCTGGGTTGCGGAAAGCATAATTTTTACACACACAATAGTTTGGGAATAAATTGAAATCAGTTAAAAGCCAGGTCAACGCAAGTTATCCATTTTTGTTATAACCATTAGATTACTTCTGATTGGCTGACTGTTAACTAAAATTGTGTATAGCTGTTCAATCAGGAGCAATTGAATAGGTACTTATGTATGTAATGTCAAATATATGAAGCTTTCGTTGAACTTGACCAGTGTTAGATTAAAAAAAAATAAATGTTTTGTTAAATATTATAATGCATACATAATGTATGTAGAAATAAAAATGTATATTTGAAAAATTCTAATTAAAATGATAATGTTTTTTTTCAAAAATCAATTAAAATTTGTTCATGTAAACTTTCAATATTTGAATATTAGGATTTCAAAAGGCAAAACTTCATAATCCACAGCTTATATAATATCACTTAAGTTTCTGAAATCAAAGCAAGTTTAAATATGTCATTTAAACTTGTCTCGAATATCTCAAAGATTAATTTTCTATTATTAAGCTGCCTGCACATTGCGCGTTATTTGTAGATGTAATTGAAACGCATACAAAAAGGAATTAGCTTTCGTCCTTAATGCCTAAAATACTCCAGATATTGTAGGATGAAAATAGCATGCAATATTCCTTAAAATAAAGTTGTTCGTTTTCACTTTCAATAATTATAAACAAGTTTCTCGTAGTGTGCCACCAGCTTTACACAATAATGAATAAAAAGTGCTGCCAATTTTGTTTGCCATTGATTAGCTGTCAAAAATTCTCTATCTGTTAGTCCGAAATTGATCCATAGATCAAATCGAATTTGAATATTAGAAATTACAACTTTTAAATATTTCGGAATATTGTCCGTATGCTATATTGAACACAAGTGCAATATGTACAGAAAAATATGTAATTTCGACTCGAAAGTCCTTAAAAAAATATGCAACGTGACTATGAAATTATATGGAAACATTATTTCGCAATTTTCAAATATCAATTTTTGGCCTCCTATGCCGCAGCCAATTTATGAAGTTTACCTATAATTTAATAAGATGTAAGTTTCTTTAATTTAATACCACACTAGGTTCCTGTCAAGTTTCAAATTCATTCATTGCCAATTACCTGAGTAGAAAAAAATATAATATTAAAATAACGAAACAAAATCAAAAATATCGATAAAATGTACAATAAATCAAAATTAAATGTGTTTTCAAAAATATGTAAATTTTCCTCTTCACAAAAAAAAAATTAACAAGAAAAGAAAAACCTGATTGAGTAATCAACTTTGTGTATTGTTTATAAATTTAAAAAAATGTGATTTAGTTAAATTATATATAAATTTTAAGACTTAATATATTATTATATACATAAAATAAATAATGTTTAAACAAAAAATATGTAATACAGAAAAGTAAATAAATTAAAATATTTAAAAATAAAAAAGTTGGCAGTAGCAAAAAGAAGGTTAATAATATATATAATTAAAATTAAAAAAAAGAAAAAAGAAATAATTATACTATAATGTTCCATCATACATTTTGTTTATAGTTCATGTGCATTTTTTTGTTTGTTTGTTGTATTTGTTATTATTTTTTTTTTAATTTGTATGTATTTTTGCAATTTTCTTAAGTTATATAAGTTATTTGTTAAAATAATTTTAACAATAATAAAGTAAAGCAAAAACAAAAAAAGAGTAAAAATAAAATAAAAATTAGCTATTAAAAAAATATTTAAAAACCAAATTGAATAAAATTTTTAAAAAATTTTGTGAAAATTAATTTATAGACAAAAAAATATTTTAAATACAACATGTGTAATTTTTTTTGAGAAATGTATTAATGCAGTGCCAACTGCCAACTGGAATTGTAAATATTGAAAATATACTTTTAAGGCATTTTTATAATTATAATTATTAATATATTATTATTATTTTTAAATGTTAAGCGAAATCGAAGGAGAATTAAATAAAAAAGAAACGAAGGATCAAATGTTTTCCAAAAAATATGAAAAAAATATATAAAATTTTGTTTTATTTTTAAAATGAGAAAAAGCTTTCAATCACCTATGCAAGAAAATAATTGTTGTATGAGAGGAACTTTTGGAAAAGGATAAAAATTCAAGAACATAAAAATATCTGTGCAAATATTGGAAGATATGCACAGCCAGCATGTCTCAATATTGTAGAAATACGACTTTTAAGTTAAGTTTAATCCTTTTATTGGACTTGTTGATATTCACTTTGTCGTCTTATGACTTGAGTATGTTTCAGGAACACCATTCCAGAGATGGAAATTATACTTAAGCCTTATGTATATAAGCCTTATAGATAAAAGCCAATTCAGAGGGTGATTGGAGATACATATACAGAGAATTTCGAGGATTGCAGTTCACTTGATGCTAGTGCTACTCATGAATAGTGGCAAAGGCGGTAAATTATGTTTTAACGATAGAAGGCAGCATTGAGTTTTCGATGCACTCAATTAGACTCAGTTTTCGATTCCACATTAAACAATGCTTCCTGGGTCATAATTTAAAGTGGTTATCATACATTGCCGTTAAAGATCCACATCCGAAGCCCAGGGTTGTGAATCTTACACGAATATAAAAAGCTGAGGGTATTATCATCAGCAAAGCAGGTGAGTGGATTAAAAGTTTCAGAAAAGAGATCATTATCAAAAATGAAAAAAGTATCGGAGACAGAATAGAGCCCTAGGGCTTTCCACCATTCTGTTTTTGTTTCTCAGACTTGAATCTATTCAAAACTCCTTGTATTGAACTGTCCGAAAGGAAACTTCTAATCCAAAGAAGGAGGGATTCGTCAAAACCGAAGGCATGCACTTTGCGCAAAAAGTCTACTACAGATTAAATAAAGGGTACTATTCCTATAAGAAGTAAACGATACAGTTAAAAGCTCTTAAAGGTAAGGACGAGCCCAAAAATTTTATAAATCCTCGCCTTCAAATACAGACCGAAAACCACACTGATAACTTCCCATCCCGTCTGTCGATTTGTCGTGCTTAAAAGTTTGTCTATATGTATCAATTTTTAGCAAATTTGCGTACTATTTTTTGTAGATTTTAATTTTTAATGAAAAAACTTTTATAAAAAAAATTACTGAATATCGAAAACAATATTTTCTGTGAAATGGAATGAGTTTGAAGCCAATATTTTTAATTTTTGAAAAACTATTTGAGTCGAAAGTAAATTTTTAACAAGTTTTAGTATTGTTTTTTTTTAGGTTTTTATTTTTTGTAAAAAAAACTGTCAATTCGATTTTTCTCAAAATTTTATCGAATGTTGAAAACAATATTTCTTATAAGATAAAATTAGTTTAAAGTCAATGTCTCAACTTTTGAAAAGATATTTACGTCGAAAAACAATTTTTACCAACTTTTATACATTTTTTTTCTTGATTTTTTTTGTAAAAAAATGTGTCATTTTTCAGAATGTTGAAAACAATATTTCTTATAAGATAAAATAAGTTTGAAGCCTTAATCTCAAGTTTTTGAAAAAATATTTGAGTCGAAATTCAATTTTTACCAACTTTGAGTAATGTTTTTTTTTAGGTTTTTATTTTTTTTTATAAAAAAAACTGTCAATAAGATTTTTCTCAAAATTGTATCAGATGTCAAAAATATTATTCTTTGTTGCACAAAATTGTTTTGGAGATGAAATCATATTTTTAATCGTAAAATTTTCGAGGTGACAAATTTTTTTTTCATTTTTTTTTTTTTGACTTATAAAAAAACCGTTAATTGGTTTTTTTTCCAAAAATTTACTTGTTTGGTATCACGTTACAATGTATAATATAAAATTTAATTCAAGTCTCTAGCGTCATTGGTTTTAAACTGCTATGTTAAAAAAACCACCCACGCAATTTTCTTGAGAGCTCCTTCTGCATCTTTCTGCCTTATTATCTGTATAACAAAATTTATTTAAAGAGCTATGGACGACAAAAAAAACGTCGCGAACGTACGTACACACGCACGCACACACATCTTTCTAAAAATCTTTTATTTCTACTTTCGAAACGTCGAGAAATATCAAATTTTTCAATTCGACAAATCCTTCCTATGGGAAGTTAAAAAGTACTATCCAAGTACTAAGTATACCAAAAGTTTCAGTAAAAGAATGTCATGTCATTAAAAGCTAAGATTCAATGCTGTACCGTAACCGAGCTTCGCCTGAGTATATAATCCAAAATAGTTCTGAATCTGTATGGTTCTTCCAGACAAAATTCCTCATTCGTTCAAAGATTTTCTAAAAAAACGCATTACAAAAGCGTGCAGTATTTTCAAAAAGAGGAACAGGATCACAAATTAAGTATTGGGCTTGAAAGTTAAATATCAAAAAGTGTACATTGATAAAAATTAGAATTTGTTTTTTAAGAAAGAAGTTAAAACATTTCAAACTTCGTTTTATTGACGATGGTAAAAAAATGAATTTTACTGTCATTTAATTTAACACCTTGTAATTTTATCACAGTTCCACTCAATGATTAAAAGGAGATAAGGATGTAACATTTTATTTTTGATTCAAAAGAGTGCAATGTGAAAACCGTTCTATGTGTCGAATCGAAATCACCAAATAGTATCATTAGAGATTTGTCATCATACCTAAGCACAAGATTTAAATATTTTTGAGACTACAGTGTGTTAAAATATTGCATTTTAGCTTTACAGTGTTAGGACAAAACTGTATCGTACAGAATTTGTATCATACAAAATTTCAAAATGCAGTTTTTGGAATTGCTCTCACTTTCCTCATAAATCATTTGAGTTTCATACTCTTAGTTTCCTAAGATCTGCAAAATAAAAAAAAATAAACTCAAATGCTAAATCAGCCGACAAACAGCCTTTAAATACGAGTGTTCATTCGCTGATGCCGAATCCAAATCCAAATCAGAATTGCATGTCTTTGGAGGATCTTAAAACAAAACAATGGCCTCATTGGGAGGTTTGTTTTGTTGTGTTCGGTTTTTATTTTGCAGACATTTCGTCTGAACTACACCGGCTAATAATGGACATTCCTTTTCATAAAACAACAGTGGAGGCTTTTGTTTTAAAATCTTCCTCTCTCAAACTCAAACAAAAAAAAAATGGATAAGATACTGTGGGATAGTATGGAAGTTGGATGCTGAATGAATGGGGCTAGAATTCAACCAGACAATCTGAGACGTTTAGGTAAGGTTACTACTTATGGTACAGTACATCCTATAACGTTAGTTATATACCTATACAGCTGTTGTTTAAAATTATAAAGATTCAATGTCCTTTTGCCAACAAACGAATGAAACGGTCAGTCAGTGTAGTGTCTACTATATTGATGATATTATGGTAGGTATATTATGGTTTACTTGTGGCTTAATGTCTTAGCATCATCATCGTCCATAGCCAATTATCATGTTACAAACACAACATCATACAGGCAGCAAAGAGTCTGATGTTCTGTTTGGTTTCGCGGCACTTTTTTTGGATTCGTTTTGTTTTACCTGAGACCTGAGACCTTAGACATTTTGAAGTTTCATGCTTCACCAGTTACAAAGGAAAACCGCGCAGCTCACCAGCGCAGCGACGACGACGGTGTGGCAGTGGCGGCGTTCAACGGAACGTAAGCAGATGTCTGATGGTGGAAGGCTTTTTTTTTTGTTTGGCATAGATATGTCACTGGCATTTACAGGAAACTAACAATGGTGCCGCCGCGTCTACTGGGAAAGCCAAAGTAGAGTTATTATTACACAAATTTATGTCATAGCTCAGCATTACTTTTATTGAATTATTTTTTGAAAGAAAACAATTACGAAACTAGTGAGCATGGCTATTTTCTGTCAGTTACATGACCAACAAGCTTCTTCCTTTTGGATTCTATAGGTACTCGTACTCATAATAGTAGCTTGGTGTATATTGACATTTTAATGTAAGTATTTGCTTAGAACAACAGGTCAGGGGTTATCTACACATGGAAAACCTAACCTAATCAACAAGCGAGTTTACTAAACTCTCAAATCCTTCATGAAAAATATGCTAAAATCAAACAATTTTAAATACCAAACAGTCTGCAGATAGATTAACCAACTTCGCAAAACAATGTTCACCAATCGAAAAGTTAAAAGTTGGATAGTTTGTAAAAAGGGATCCACAAACTTAAAGACAGAAAATTAATCAAGATAAGATCTTAAAATAGAAAACATTGATATTATCACAATGAATTCACGATAAATTAACGGCAAATTATAAGCCATTAGTATTAAGCTTAATGAGGACAAATTATATATCTGATATATTTTCGTCTTTTAGAACGTATCCCTTCATCTTCCACCACCTCCACCTTTTACTAAAAGGATCCTTAAACCCTTTAAATATTTCTAAGATACAAAACATGTGCTTTATTAATTTTTGACTTCGCAACTTATCAGTCAAAGTGAAGAACACACAACAACTTAAATAATAATATAAACCAAAAACACTATAATAAAGATATAAATCCTCGGTAGCCATCTTGGTTTGCCTACAAGCTGAACCGGAAATCAGACTCATAAACTCATTTTAGTATGCGTGTCATTTCTCCTCTAATTTATGACATTTCCCCTAAAAACTCAGGAGTTAATTCTATGTATGCGTGAAAACAAAGTCAATTTTTCTCGTTGAATTCGTCCACATTACAAAAATGTACAACAATGTTTTGGAGGGTGATACGTATGAAGGATTTATATCTTCATAAAGAGTGTTTTTGATATAAACTGTCAAAGTTTGCTCATCCCTTTTGAACTGAACAAAAGGACGGATAAAGAAAATATATACATAATTTCATCCAAAGTTTCAAACAGATCCAAACTATTCGACGGATTTTGTTTTGTTATGTCAACATTTTCAAACATTTTTGACAAACGCGTTTTGAGTGACTCTAATTATCAAACAGATTGGCTTGATGGAAATAAAAATATTTTCATAACGGGTGCTTTTTTAGGCGCTTAGTTTTCAATCTCGCAAATACTTTTTTAAAGGTTGGCCTTTTTGACAGCTGTCACTTGATTTGGGGTTTTATTGCTTACTCACGAGTCTAAAGTGGCCCCATACCAAGCTTGTAAAACTTTAATCGAGTTTCGTTAGAACAGAATTACTTTAAATAATAAAAAAAAACTATATTTTGAGATAAATTTAGTTTTCCCGAAGACTTAGACTTGCAGATAAATATTTATATCTTAAAATTCCATTGATATTCAGAGTAGAATCATATCTGCTATAAGATTTATATGAGAAGTGGTATTTAATAAAATATTTGACGAATATTAACGCTAATCAATTTTAAAAATTATTAATATTTCAACGTGTAACTTAAATCAAGGGCGGTTTTTACATGAAGCTCGAGTACATTTTGAATTCGCATCATTTTATCTCTCTCCCACTTGATGGTTAAAAACAGACAGATAGAGAGTTAACGCAAACATTTTTGACTTAACAAAATTGTTGAGGCTTCAAAATGAGTCATCCCAAAAGAATTGATTGTAATCAAGCACTCTAGAACTATTTATTCTAGAAGAAGAGCTGTCATTTTGAGAAGCCTTTCTTAGACGACCAATCGATAAAGTTACTCTCCACTTTCCCAATACCGCCATTTTGAGTGAAATTAAAGCGTGGAAAAATGTGCGTTTCTTTAAACCATTAACAGAAGTCCCATTCATGGATGTTGAAATTGTACCTTCATTTCGTTAAACTGAGAAACCAATTGAGCTTAACCTGAACAATCGTTATTATTAGCGCGCAATGAATTGAATTTCTGACATTAAACTTTAAAATACATATATATTCAACCTATATAACTGCCAAAACAATTTTAATTGCATGCTTAAAAGGAGCCTTTTTAACGTATATTTAATGGCAATTCGTGTATTCCTTGGATTGTGCTGCTCATGATGCTGCAGCTCTCCCTCTTGTCGATTCTCACAACATCCTATAACCTACGCAGCAACAAACAAAATTGCTTCACCATTATGATCACCCAACTCACATACTCCACACTCCTTCCAGAATCCAGAATTTAGAATTGAGAATCCAGATCGTGTTATGTCTTTTCATCGCTAAAGCAAAAGAACAAATAATAAAAAAAAAAAAAAACAATAAAGTTACAGGCGAGATGTTGTCGAAGTTCAATCTTCTGGCGAGGTATATTGCTGATTCTGCTGCAAAATTCTTATAAAAATGTACAATACAAACAATAAAGAAATAAATTACTCAATCATGGAATGCGCATCTGAACGTAAAACGTATAGTTGGATATAGCGTACTTTTTACTCCTCGTCGACAAGCGTCCGTCGGTCGTTCTACGTCGTCGCTTCGTTGTATAGCTTTGTTTAGCTGCAGTGGCATGTGTAAAACTTATTTTCCAATGGATTGCAAGGCAAATTGACTTCACCTCTTAAGGTTTGTGTTAAGTTTTTTCTTCGACCACCTTAGAGATTTGGAAAGATCTCTTTGTTGTTGATTTACCTATCTTAAGTGTGTTCTGGTTTTTATAACCTAAAAATAAATGTTTGCAATATTTGGAATGATTTTTAGAAAAATTTAAATTTATTTCTTTATAACTTAATTGAGTCAATTTATGGTGAATGAAGCACCTAGAAATAAAATAATTGAAACACGATTTTGAAGTTATTAAATAAATTAAATTAAATTAGGTGGCGCAACAGTCCGTAGAGAACCAGGGCCTAGTGACTTACAACTCTCAACCATTCCTGTGTGCGAGTAATGTTGTCAGGGATGGAGGGGACCTACAATTTATATGCCGAATCCGAACGGCTAATTTTGAGAAAGCACTTTTTCATGACAAGAATTACTCTTGGAGAATTTGTCAATTCCTCGCAAGAGGCAGTACCCGTGAAAACTCTTTTTTTTTAATTAAGGTGGCACAGGCAGGGATTGAACCTAAGACCTCTCGCATGACAGTCCAACGCACTAACCATCATGCCACGGGTACTACATTTTTGTAGTATATAGGAAGTTATAGGGGGGGTATAATGTCCAAAACAAAAGAACAAAACACAAACGGTCTTATTATACTTTTCATTTGAAGTAACATTTGTAAAAGACAAGGATGTGGACAAAATGCATTTAAAGATCATTTACATATAAGCTAAAGGAATAGTATCGGAGACAAAACGGAGCCCTGAGGCACACCATTAAATTTTATTTTGATTTGTATCATTTTACACTTGCCGGTATTTTATTTTAGTACAGTACAAGTTTGTTTTTTTATTACTATCAAAATTTATAAATTGAAAAATTTTGTCCATCAAAAATAAAACAACAAATAATTTTCAAAAGCAAAATGCCTCATAATTTCCACAACAATATTAGAAACAAAAACAGAAATAATGTAAATTCGATCCAGGATGATTCTATTATAGATGTTGATTTAATTGATAGCGATAGTGATAAGGAAGTCAAGAGAATTCAACCAAAACCTCTTTTAATTGAAGAAACTGATGATGAAGAAAAAGATGTCGTTTTTATTTCAATTCAACAACAGCTGCGGCGGCGGCGGTGGCGTCATCGTCCCACATCAAGAAGACGAAAATCTATAAGAAACGATTTGAATCCCTGCAGTAGCAATTTAAGGTGTCATGAACGAATAGTACCAATCGATTTAGAAGATGGACCTAACTCCTCAAATCACAATAATGTTTTTAAATATCATCGGCATCGGCACCCTCAGGCTAATCATTTAAAATCAGCTTCAAGATTTAAGAAACCAAACGTAACCCAAAGCCATGGTGTTGGAATATCAGCTTTGACTTGTGCAATTTGTGTTGAAAGCTTTATTAATCGGGAACCCACTTCAACCAAGTGTGGACACATTTTTTGTAAATATTGCATAATTCAAGCTGTTCACTTTTCAAACAAGTGCCCCGTTTGTAATAGTTTCTTACAACTAAATCAGCTGCATCGAGTGTACTTATAGAAATTATCAGTTCATATTTTTGTCAATATAATATTACAATAAATAATTTTTATTAATTTACTGATTTCTTTACGATTTTGGTGATATTTAGCCAAATCATATTTCTAAGATTTAATGTTGACAGAAGAAGTGAAAGAACAGAAGATTTTATGAGCTTATCAATGGGTACCTAACCTAACCTAACCTAGGTTACAAGAAATCGTTTTTGAATGAAGAAAGTATGGGACAATTAACGGAATCCTGGGATAAACCAGCATTTATTTCGGATTTACAACCATCCAATACAAGTTGTATTGAATTTAATTTCAAATCCAATGTAAAAAAGAAGTAGTACCCGTGTCGGGGAGGTTAGTGCGTCGGATTGGCATGCCCGAGGTCTTGGGTTCAATCCCTGCATGTGGCACCTGAAATTTTTTCTTCACGAATATTGCCTTTGGCGAGGAATTGACAAAACCTCTTAGAATAATTCTTGTCATGAAAAGTCCTTTCTCAAATTAGCCGTTCGGATTTAGCATAAGACTGTAGGTCCCCTCCATCCCTGGTAAGACTCTCACACAGGACGGGTTGAGAGTTGTAAGTGACTAGTTCTTAACGGACTGTATTAAAGTTGCAGATAGTCTTAGAAAAGGTGATAAAGGAATCGTTCGTCTACCAGCACGTATAGTAATCGTGTTTCTGAGAAAAAGTGCATCAAAAGGACAGCTTTTCCGAAAACTAAAATAGGGTAGGAAACCAATTCAAATGCACTGCATCTTGACGCCTACAACTCTCTGATTTTAAATATGGTTTCGACAGACGTGTAGATGGCGGCATTTGTCCTGCAGATGTCTATTAAATGATGTAAAGATTCGATCCGAATGACACATTAAAAATAAAATTTAGCATTATACAAAATCATGATTCAAGAATTTTAAAGTTTAATGTTGACTTTACAAAAAAAGACTAAAATTTAAAATAAACTTAGAAAAGAAAAAATTCTCAACATATTTCAAAATTATTCCTAATTAATTAAACCAAAAAAAAAATTATATCAATTTCAATAAACTTCTAACTTTAAAATCTAAGGTTTTTACCATTTGAGTCATTTAGGACTTTATACATATATAAATTAACATAATAATATGAATGAATATCCAAACTTTAATCATCATATTGCCCCATTAAACTCTATGTGGTAGGTATTTTCTTTACCATCTTAACTTAATCTCTTACAGGTTTAACTATGTATATACCACCAAGGAAAGGAATGTGGTTTCTATTCCTATATGATGTAGCTTAACCAACAAGCCAAGCCAATGAAAAATTCCACAAAGTCCTTTGTAAAAAGTCATTTCTTTCTTTATTTTTTTTTTTGGTTTATCTTCGATGTGGAGAAAAATATCTTAATGCGTCCGAATAGAGTGAGAATCAATTACTTTTAGACTTTCCGAAATCCTTATCATCGACAAAAATGACTCACCTGATGATGATGATGATGAGAACCTTATTGCTGGACTGGACGGAAATAAAAAAAAAACAACAAAAAATAAAATCGAATCCATCGCAAGCCATGATGAGGATCGTTTCGATACTAGGTATTACTAATTTGCTCTGAGGCTATAATGTACAACATACCTACATATATTGACAACAGGTTGTACCTTGTATGTTAAAGGTATAGGTATATGCGATATCCCAGAGAACACCCAAATTGTCAACAGGAGACCGGCAGAGACCACCGCTCAAAGTCAAATTCTTAAAATGAATCATCTTGAATTTTTTTTTTATCGTTGCTTTGATGGACAAAAAATTTTGAACCTAATCAGCCGACAACTTTAAGGCCTCCTACCACTTAATAACTGATGATCACCACCAGTCCTGGCAATCTGTTGAAATTCTTTAAAAAAAAAAGAAAAGAAGACAAAAGAAAAACAAATACAAACACTTCCAGAGAACTAAAATAATTTCCGATTGGTAACAGCATAACACACCCTATAAAATAAACTGTTGTTAGGAAAAGATCGAATAACCAAGCTCGAGAATATTAGTACTTTAAACCTTGAAAACTTGACTTTAACAATGTCAAAAGTTAGCAATTCACGATAAACAAGTCCTTGTAAAAAAACCAAGTGATATTTAAAAAAAGTTACCGTGATCGCTACCTTATAAAATTTCGTTAAATTTTAAAGGCTGATGTTGATTTTGAATAAAACACAAATTATTATCATTTCTTTTTATTAACTTCCCATAGGAAGTTATTGTAATGGGTCCGATTTGTCAAATTGAAAATTTTGACATTTCTCGACGTTTCAAGGTCCCTAGAGTCGAAATAAAAGATTTTTAGAAAGATGTGTGTGCGTGCGTGTGTACGTATGTACGTCCGTACGTCCGTACGTTCGCGACGTTTTGTTCGTCGTCCATAGCTCAAGAACCAGAAGAGATATCGACTTCAAATAAATTTTGTTATACAGATAATAAAGCAGAAGGATGCAGAAATGCCTCTCAAGAAAATTGCGTGGGTGGTTTTTTTACCATAGCAGTTTAAAAAAAAGGTGAAAATTTTGGTTAAACCTAAATATCTCATGAACCAAAACGCTAGAGACTTGAAATAAATTTGATATTATACATTGTAACGTGATACCAAACAAGTATATTTTTGGAAAAAAATCCAATAAACGGTTTTTTTTATAAGTCAAAAAACCTGAAAAAAAAATGTGTCACCTCGAAAATTTTACGACTAAAATATGATTTCATCTCCAAAACAATTTTGTGCAACGAAGAATAATGTTTTTGACATCTGATAAAATTTTGAAAAAAATCTAATTGACAGTTTTTTTTATAAAAAATAAAAAACCTAAAAAAACATTACTCAAAGTTGGTAAAAATTTAATTTCGACTCAAATATCTTTTCAAAACTTTGAGATATTGGCTTTAATCTAATTTTATCTTTCAAAAAATAGTGTTGTCAATATTTAGTAAAATTTTGAGAAAAATCGAGTGGACAGTTTTTTTTTACAAAAATTAAAAACTTTAAAGAAAATTTAATAAAAGTTAGTAAAAATTGATTTTGGACTCAAATATCTTTTCAAAACTTTGAGATATTGGCTTTAAACTAATTTTATCTTTCAAAAAATATTGTTGTCAACATTCAGTAAAATTTTGAGAAAAATCGAATTAATAGTTTTTTTTACAAAAACGTAAACGAAAAAATTAATAAAAGTTGGTAAAAATTGATTTTTGACTCAAATATCTTTTCAAAACTTTAAGATATTGGTTTTAAACTACGTTTATCTTTTAAAAAATATTGTTGTCAACATTTAGAAAAATTTTGAGAAAAATCTAATTGACAGTTTTTTTTATAAAAAATAAAAAATTTACTTTCGAATCAAAAAGCTTTTCAAAAATTAAAAATATTGTCTTCAAACTTTTTTTAATTTTAAAAAAAAATATTGTTCTCGATATATTTTTTTTTATAAAAATCCAACAGTCCGTTTTTTCATAAAAAAATAAAATCTACAAGAAATAGTACGCAAATTTGGTAAAAATTGATGATCGGTTCTTGGTAGCTCTCAAATGAATTTCATTCATCCAATTTGTAAAAATTTAAGAAATGCTACCAAAATTGGTAAAAATTTGTTTTCGACTAAAAATCTATTTAACAAAACTAGATTTTCAAACTAAACTATTTCTTTACATGAAAAATATTGTTGGTAATTTTAAAATTTTAAGAATAATTCAACTGACAACTTTCTTAACCCACACGAAAACCTACTAACTTTTAAGCAAGACAAATCGACAGACGGGATGGGAAGTTATAAGTGTGAGTCGCATCCCAGCCTCTTTTTATGATAATAATATGTATGGAACAACATACAACAACACTGATCCATCCAATGGTCCAAATTTTTAATGACGTTGAGGCATAAATGAGGTACTACGTCATTAATGTGCCGAATTGTCTCATCCCTTAGCTCCTTGAATTTTTGCTAGCTTATTGACGTGCACCTTTTCTTTGAAATGTCGTCAAAGAAAGAAGTCCAACAGGTTTGTGGCAAGTGGCACCATCGTGTTGAAACCACATATCCTCCATATCCATATCTTTCAATTTTGGGCCATAAAAAGATCGTTATTATCTCACCATAGCAAACATCATTCACAGTAACTGCCTGACCCGGGCTCATTTTGGAATTGTTGGGCACGACGATGAGTTGAGGTATACGATTCCCCAGCTATCGCGAACAGCAGCAATATGCAATCCAAGTGTATGCACATTTTGACAATTAAACTGACCCAAAAAATTACGGAGAAATGTCAAATAAAATGCATTAACAAACTTGACGTTTAGGTTTAGTTCACATTCAACAACAGCCTTTAAAAAGCTGTTTATTATAATAGGATTGCCACTACAGATCGCTTCGGTTTCCAAAAATTTAATTCTTTCAGTGGTGACGATCACGATAAAAATTGAAGATCTAAGCTTCGTATGTATGGTCAATATAAATGAATGGGGTCAATCATTTTGAAATTGTGTCCGTTTCAGTTTGTACGTACCTTAATTTTGTTTTATGACAGCAAACTGTCATCTTCAACCATGTGTCAATTTGGGCAGGTTCAGATTCAGACAACATAAGAGACTTCATTTGCGGTCAATTCTTTGAACGTACATTTTGACCAAGGCAACTAGTTAGTTTTACAAGTGTCATGAATTTCAAATTCAGAACTTTACTTCACAAACCTCTACTTTACATCGTACAAAAACTACAAAAAACATTATTGTCTACAAAACACTCCATCATGATTTGTATTTTGTATTGTAAAGAAATATTACCTACTTATTTCTTTCCCAAATGGACAAGGAATCCTTTTACAAAAAGCACTAAATGAAATGAATTATAGGGTAATAAAGTTCAACTTTCAGTTGAATGAAAAAACAATTTCAGCTGTCATTTTGACAGAAATAGTCTTGACTTGATAGTTAGGGAGATTTTCCTTGACTAACTTTAAAGTCAACTTTTTATTAAAGTTACCTTAATTGGAAGGTAATTTTTTGGCAACTATGGCCAATCAGATACTAGAAACTTGCCTAACTTTCAAATCTCTTATGTTATCTGAACCTGCCTATTAACTTAAGTAATTTGGATGTATAGATCCAGCTTAAATGTTCATAAGTACAAAGGCGAATAATCAGAGATAGCGCAACACAGCTGTTCTCTCAGAGATAAAAATTATTAAATTGGTTATTGGTCAGTTGTTCAAAATTGCATTGGCCAATAACTAAACCAAACCAAACAATTCAGATGCACCCTATAAACGTGTGCATTTTCAATGTAAAACATATCCAAAATATTGATACCTTTTTTGCCCAAAAAAAAAAATCCAGCTTATAACAGGATGTGCTCCTGCTGATAGTTTTAAAAAGGCGTTCTGATCTCGCACGCACAATTTCGAGATGTAACTAAAAGATAAGTTTTCACTTGTACGAAAATCATTACCAAAATATAATCCAGAATTTTGAAGTTTTCACAAGGTTTATTCTACCTGCATTATTTTTTGTGTGATTGCAACATAAAGGATATTACAGGATAATTTTCTTATCATCGTCAAAAGAACGAACTGGTAGACTAGATCAGAAGAAAATACCATCAAAAAACATAAGGGTGTTTTAATGAACACTTACCTTATAATGTACGTAGTTTTGGTTAGTTTTCCAAAAATAAAACAACAAAATGACCTGGCCTTATGCCTAATTGCCTATCTCTTAGCAGATTATACATATATAGTGAAACAGGTTATTCGATGTTTCGAAACATTAACCTTTGGAAAAAAAATATATATCACAAGTGCGAGTTGTTTTGTCAAATTGATATTGTCAAGTTTTAAGGTTCATAAATTTAAGCAGAAGTACGTAGAGATTGATGTGATAAGGAAGTATTCCAAAATGAGTAATGAAATGGAGTTAAATTGTCGGTACTTTAATTTAAGTTACCTTAAATCCATTGGTAATGTTATGGTTTTAAACATAAATCATTTGGAAAAAAGGTTGGCATTGGAATTTTTGCTCATCAGTAATTTTATCTTGGGCCAATTTCATTGATGTATTTTTGTTTCTACTGATTCTAGAACGAGTGTGGTGTGTGGGCTTGATTTGTTTTCAGGAAAAACTGAATGATTTCATTCTGAGTAAAACGAAAACACTCGTAGGATGTGGATATAGGAAAGTTTCATTTTTGCAAAGAGAGTTAAATATGATTTTTTAAATGAAACTTCAAGAGCTTAAAAAAACGACATGATGCGAAAAAAAATTAGTGGCGATTTAAATTTTAATATGGACTGCTCTTTTTTTATGGTTTATAGGCTTAAGGGGTTATTAATACCCTTAGAAAAACAGAGAAGGTTTTAAGAGGAGAGACCGGTGGTCTTAAAATTTTGAATATTACAATGGGAGGGAAAAGCAGAGTTCTGTTAAGCAGTCCACATTCTTGATGTGTGGTTAAAAAAAGAATCTCTATACTTGACGGTACGTCAGAGATTAAGCTCAAGGGTAAACTAATGGACATACTTGGAAGTGCTAGAATTATCTACGCAAGAATTGTTTGAAGGATGGAATGCAACTGTCTTATTTGACAGAAACAGAACATTGCTTGCTTTTCAAAGCTCTATTCTGGATCCTACCAAAACGACTTAAACTTAAATTAGTAATATTTAAGTTTTGTATGAATGAAGGCTTGACAAAGGAATTGACAAATCTTCTAAGAGTAATTATTGTTATGAAAAGGGCTTTCTTAAATTAGCCATTCGGATTCGGCTTAAAACAGTAGGTCCCCTCTATCCCTGACAACATTTACTCGCACACAGGAATGGTTGAGAGTTGTAAGTCACAAGGCCCTTCAGTTGGAAGTTAAAAAATATTTGTATTTGGCTAACGACATACTAAAACCTTGGGAAAGTGACCTAAAAACTGATTATGAAATAATATAAATGAAACTATTCCAAAAAAACAGGTTTTATTTTCTTGAAAGATACAAAGATATAGGTGTTAAGGGCTGTGCTACGCCCAACGTTTTGTAAAACTTATCCTCATATTCCATTTCATTGATTCATTGATGAAAAACCTTTTTAATAATCATTTTTGGATCTTCCGAGCTCCAAATTCAACAATTTGACTAACTTGTCCCAAAAGCTCGAATTTGTCTACCAGTTAAAAATTTTTAAAGTGTCTGTTAACAATTTCAAAACGTTGTTAAAGCTTGAATATTTGCATTTTTAGAGCTTGAAAGTGACCAAGCTGCCCAAATAGCTGGCTAATCAAAACGAAACCTCTTATTGGAAAACCCCTTATGTACAAATTTAAACTTCCCAATCACAAACAGTTTTTTAAAGCCAACTTACTTTTTCTGTTTAAACCTTTTTATTATTCATATTTTGGAACTTTGCTTATGTCTCAAATGAAGAATCATTATTAAAAAAAAGAAACTTTTGTAGGAGTTTAAAAATGTTCCCAAAAAGTGGAAAATAAAAACTCCCTTAACGATAACGACCCAAAAAGGGCAACGGCAACGTCAGAGTCATGTTGTGAGTTTGGTTTATGACTTACCAATTAGATTATTCTTTTGAAGTATTTAGTTTTCTTTCTGATGATTGCCTTTATATGGAAACATAAATATCAATTTTCGCAGAAGAAGTTAATGAGTCGGAGATGAGCTATAATATTGCATCCGGTTGTTCCGGGGTGGTCTGGGCTTCTTCCTAATTGAGGGTTTAAATGATGGCAAAAAGAAGATAATCTCACTTTTGGAATTTTAAGGACATACTCAAACAATTAAAACACCGAATTTAAAATTGATGGTCAAGATTTGTTTTGGAAATTATGTTGTTCATATCTAGTTAGGATCTTGATTTGTTTGGTTTATGTTAATTATGATGAAGGTATAATTGCTTATACACGTTATGGTTCATTTCCTCTCTCTAAATTGTCCTTAAATCAGTAAACGTCGTAAGAGTTCTTAAAATTTTGAATAGATACAAGTTTTAACTCTTTAACACAATCACAATTCCTCCAATTGTATTCTTACAACTGATAGTTGTCAATTTAAAAGAACCAAAATACCAGAATGTTTTATAGCAATGCCGCCAATAAGTCTATAAAAATCAAGCTTTTACATTAATGTCAGTGTAAACTATCGCCATATAAGGTTTTTTATAAAAAGTAAATAAAATATAAAACTTTGTTATATAAAATCGTTTCTTAAAGAATGCAGTTTATAAACAAATTAAGAATTCTAAACTTGTATAAAAAAATGTTAAAATGTTAAAATTACTTAGTCGTATATTGAAGTTCAGCTATAGGGGGAAAAAACGCAAAACCAACCGACGCACGATTGCTACCTATGCGCTAGACATATTGTCTCCGACATGTTAAGTGGCAATAAGCTTAGTTATTTTATTTAATTAAAACAATTCTAAGCACGTTAATGCGCGGCAAATCACAAAAGCAATCAATTAGCAACGATTAGAGTTTGGCGTATTATATTAAATATGCTAACAATACACTATACAATAAAAGTTCATTGAGATTCCTGCAATGTGAGTTTGTGGCGCTGTGTTTTTTTCCTTAAATTATAGAGAAAATTATTTATGTTTTTTTTTTAAATGTTTTTGAAAACAATATACAAATATTAAATATAAATAAGAAAAAAAATGAGATATTGAAGTTAGAAAATAGAAATAAAATGAAGATAATTGGTAGGAGGACAGTTAAAGCTATCACTGAAATAAATCCAGAAATTTTTTTGAATATTTATTTGATTAGAAATCAAAATTAAATATCGGTTGATCTGAAATCAAACGGAAATTAATTTTCCTGAACAGCTGATACTTTTATGTTTTAAAGTGAAATACATCTTTCCACTGATTTGTTTTCCAATTTCACACTATTACAATGACAGATTTCTATTATTAAACATTTTTCAGGAAATGTTTTTTCAAGGACAGAAATGTTTAATGATCGGTAAAAATCCAATGATTGGTTTCAATGATAAAAACCAATGATAGCTACAATTGGCCCCAAAATTGATATCGAAAGACTAAAACATTAACAAAGGTGAGTACCTCAAGCCTTTTAAACCCTCTCTAAGAAAAGTTGCAATTTCGTTGACATATGTATGAAAATAATATAAAAATTACAATTTTCTCTTAGGAAATTTAAAAGACAAACCTGGACCTGAATTAAAAGGTCCGTATGTCCGTACATTCACCAAGCTTTTTTTCGTCATCCATATCTAAAGAACCTGTAGAGATAACGACTTTAAATAAATTTTGTTATACATATAAAAATAAAGAAAGATGCAAAAAAAATACTTTCAAAAAAATAAACGGGTGTTTTTTTTACTCTAGCAATTTAATTTGACCCAAAATAGCTCACGAACCAATAACGCTAGTAACTTCAATTAAATTGTATATTATGTAATGTGATGTGATATCAAACTAGTAAATCAAAAAATATTTGTTGCCTCGAATATTGCACGAAAAAAAAATCTTGCCTCTAAGATGATTTTATAAAATGAAGGACAACGTTTTTGACATCTGGTAAAATTTAAAAAAAAAATCATAGTAACAGTTTATTTTTACAAAAAATAAAAACCTAAAAATAACACTACTAAAAGTTGATTTTCGATATTGGTTTGAAACTGATTTCATCTTATAAACAAATTTGTTTTAAACTTACAAAAAATTCAAGAAAAAAAAATGCTACTTAAATTGGTAAAAATTGATATTGGCCTAAAAACTTATTTTACCATATGCAAAACATTTTTACTGACTTTTATTTAATTTTTTTTAGAACAATTTAATGTACAACTTTTTATACAAAACACGAAAACATACAAGATCAACAAAAAACTGATAAGAAATGTGTTTTGACTCAAGTATTAGGAGAACAATGAAAGATTTTGACTTCAAATTTTTCAATTTAAGACTTCAATTTATCAGTTTGGGTCGCATCCTACCCTCTTTTTGTTTCCATGTTTCCCAACACTGTTTAAAAAAATTACATACAAATTTTAAAATCATTGCTGTGTCAAAAACTCCGAATTTCTCCAATTTTTTTAAATAACATAATAATTTAAATATAAAATTATTCAGACATTTTTTACTCTACTCATTCTCCACATTAAATTTCAGAAACGAGAGCTTAGTTTTGCCTTCTGAGTGTTTACTTGTTTCATTGAGATCTTCGATCGTATGACTTTAGAAATCAAACCAAGAACTATTTTTCTTATGACATTTAAACTCTTTAAAATATAATAAACACTGGAGAATTGCAATCACACTGAAAAAGAATCACCATTTTTCCATTTTTCAAATGCTGATAACTAGATTTTTTAAATTCAGATCACAGTTAATGTGTTTGCAATATATGGCTTAATAAACAACTCCAATCTCCACAAGTTGAAACTAAAAGAAAACCAAATGGTTTAAAAACTCATTCCCAAATTATGAAGGCTACTACTACCTACCTCGATTTTGTATAAGATCTCGTGTCGCTTTGAACAAGATAGAACTAATTTGACAAAATGTTTACTGAATTTCGAAAATCCTATAGTTGGGCAAGGTCAAACATTAGCGTACAACTAAAAATTGGTTCTTTTTTATAATTTACCAATACTAAAAGGTCCTTGAAATAGTGTTTCGTTTTGAAAATTTCTGATTCATATCAATTTTCCTGAATATTATTATTTTTCCATTAATAAATAAAAATAAGTCATATGTTACGAAGTCCTGTTAATGATTTAGGGGTAATTTAAAAAAGTTTTTGAGTATCATCTAAAAAATTAAAGGTTTCTGATATATTACAGAAAAAGTCCAAGTTGTATGTCATTCTAAATAGATATTGATATTTTTGTTGTACGAGGGGCAAATGATAAGTAATGCACAATCGCCAATAACTCAAAATCATAATAAGATAAAGACTTCAAAATTAGATCCAAATATAGCTATTGTTATCGTTTATAACTGAGAAATACCCATTTGAACATGACTCGATTTGTTTCTAATCAGTGCGTGTCAGAATGGAGCCTAGTACTGACGCATTGTCAACGAAATATGTATAAACAACGAGCTGTATTTGAATTTTCAACCGATTATTTTTAACGGATTATTTGGAAAAGGGGACAAGTGTAAACTCAGCCCGATACATTTAGTCACTGAAAAAATTGAGGAGACGAGTGTATTGCGTTCGTTGATCAACTGACACCATTTTTTTGCATCACGATAACGCCCGACCTCACACATCAAATGCAACCAGTACCGCTCTTAAACAGTTGAAATTCGAGGTTCTTCAACACCCACCGTATTCACCAGATTTGGCACCTTGTGATTTCCACTTCTTCCCAGACCTTAAGAGAGACCTCAAAGGCACCCATTTCACGTCGGACGAAGAAGTCAAGGAAGCAGTGAAGTCTTGGATAAAAGAGAGACCAGCTACTTGTGACTCGTTGGGAGAAGTGTATATCTGTAAATGGTGATTATATTGACAAATAAAGGCATTAAGTTCTAGCTGAAGAAGTGTATTTTTATTTATTTTTTTTTTTTTTTCATTTCAATTATCTCTCTTCATTTTCGAAAAATTCACGATTGTGCATTACTTATCATTTGCCCCTCGTATTTAAGATATTTTTATATCATTTTGTAAAAAAATAACTTTCTCATGAGTTTTAAACAAAATACAAAATATTAATAAACATACAACATTTTTCAGTACCACTTTAAAACTTATTTTTGTTTTTTTTTTTGTAGAAATTTGGAAAAACCAAACTTCAATTTCCCTTGCACCATAACAATATTTTACGTGTATTTTTATATTTTACATCTTAAAGCTGCCAAGTATTTACTTTTTGCATAAAACTGAAGTTTAACTTTTAAACTTGCATGTCCTTTTTTTAAAAAGCATCATATTTTGACACTGTTTCAGAATCCTTAAATTTCCTTATGTTTTTATATTTCAAATAAATCTTTCTCTTTAATTTAAGTTGTGTTAAAATGTATTTCAAATTTAATTTACTTTTATTTTAGTTTTAAATAATAACAAATCTCACTCTATAAAAATATTTATTCTAATACACTGGATACTCATCGTCATCAGCGCATGATCAGATCAGTAATTCAATAATATAAAAGATGCATCAGGCAGGATTGGATTTTTAATTTATTCATTTTTGTATTTATATTCATATAAAAAAATTCTATCTAGAAAAGTTGTAGGTGATAGGTGAATCTCTGATTGAATGACACTTTGATTGCGCTCGATAGAAGGAATTATTTGAGTTGTGTATAGTTTAAACACATCAAGAATGTAAACAATTTAAACTGGGATTGCCTGCCCATTGATTAAATGACAAAGAATGCAAGGTCGCTCAAAGCGAACATCATCGCAATTGAGGGGGAAGTTTTACGCAAATGCAATTTATTGGAAACAGAAGTGTTTTAATATGTTATGTTAATTACAAATCACATTGGTTGTTGGCAGTTCAAACTGTCATATTAACTTAGTACGAGTGTTGTTATACAATTTAAATTTTTTGTTTTATTTTATTGAATTGACTTTAACACAACTCTTTTAGTAATTTATAGTGATGCCTGATGTTGCAGTTAAATACACATTATTTTTTGTATTACTCACAAACAAAACATCAATATTCAAATACTGAAAAATTGATTTGTATAATATACGAGTGATGAGGCGCATTTGTTTAATTTTTAAGGGTTCCGAGAAAAAACTAGGTAGTAAAAATATTTCCTTAAAATAGAAAAAAAGGGTAAACAAGATGACTTTTAAATTTTTTATTTACTCATAGATGACTTTTAAAAAATGGCATATCATTTTTGTCACAGGTGCAACTTTTGTTTTATTGCACCTTTTCTCATAAATTAAGGCGAGGTTTATTAACCGTAATTGATTTTTAAACAAAAAAAAAATTTACGTTTTTTTCGCAAGGTTTGAAAAATGGTGAAATAAGAACCTCAAGATGACTGAAATTAGTAGATTTCTCTGTTCAATTTTTAGATTTAAAAAAGGTTCGCGGCTCGCTTGATCACTATAAAACTTAGAAGGCTTTTTAAATCATAGATTATTTTGACACTCATAGCTTCTTTCCCTTCGGATTCTTTACAGAAAGTCAGGATCAATAAAAATAAATTACTTTACGCTGTAACAAACTTAAAAAACTTATTTGAAAAGTGTGTTTTTAGAAACAAAGTTTCTGTTTTATTGGTATCGGATAATTCACTTACAAAGTACAGGGTGCGGCAGAGCCGACTTACGAGTTTTGATGGGCTATAAATAACGAACAGTATAAAACTTAGAGAAAACATTTTTTTTATTTAAATCAGTATTCAATCCTATTTTTAAAAATTATTTCTTGAGAATTATATCTCCAAGATGGCGGCCGTCAGCATTGATACACTGTTTTAGACGATCTCTGAAGCTTTCACATGATTTTCGGCACATTTCGACTGGTATGGCCTCGATTTCCGCGGTGATTTTTGCGGTTGTTGTAGTCAGTAGCCCTTTGTGTAGCGATCACAGAATGATTATTTTCGTAATATGCAAGCACGACGAAACCACGATGTACACCTGTCCAGACCATGATTACGAATAAAAACGGCATTACCGTACAATTCAAAATATACCACTTATTAAGGCCTACTCACATGCTAATGACCTCATTAAATAAAACCCTGTACAATTGCCTCAAAAATTTTAGGTGCCGTGAAATAAGTCCAAGTGAAATAAGACTAATTTTCAAAAATTAGCCTTATTTAAGTTTTGTGCAATGTGGATTTTTAGCGGTTGATCATAATGCACTTTGACAAAGTGAAAAAGTGAACAAAGAAATTAGGACCAACACTTCTATTAACGGTCGGCTTTACAGATCCATGTAACACGGCTTTTTAACTTCCCCTTGGAAGTTATTGTAATCGGTCTGATTTGTCGAATTGAAAATTTTGAAATTTCTCGACGTTTCAAGGTCTCTTGAGTATGTGGTTTTTTACCATACCATAAATGTGGTTAATCCGAAATATCTTTCAAACCAAAAACGCTAGGGCCTTTATTTAAATTTTATATTATATATTGTAACGTGATACCAAACTGATATAATTTTGTAAAAAAGAAATCAAATGACAGTTTTTTATAAATCACAAAAACTGAAAAAAAATAATTGTCACCTCGAATATTTCACGAACAAAAAATAGTTTTATCTCCAAAATAGTTCTATCCGACGAAAAATACAGTTTTTGATATCTGGTCAAATTTTGAGAAAAATTGAATTAACAGTTTCTTTTTACAAAAAATAAAAAGCTAAAAAAAAACATTACTAAAACTTGGTAAAAATTGATTTTTGACCCAAATATATTTTCAAAAATTAACAATATTGGCTTCAAACTAATTTTATCTTAAAGAAAATATTGTCTTCGATATTCAGTATATTTATATAAAATGTTATAAAAATCCAAATAAAAAAAGAAATCTACAAAAAATACGCATAATTGGTAAAAATTGATATTCAATCCTCGCGAATAAATGAAGGTATTGACTTCAAAATGATTTCATTATGTGATAAATTTTCTTAGAAAAATCCAATCTGTATTTTTTGTATATATAAGAAATAAAAACTTTCAGAAATGTTAAAAATCTAGTTAACAACAATACATTTTGAAATCAAACTATTTCATCATATTCAAAACATTGTTAGAAATTTTTATAGAAAAATTCAACTGACAACTTTTTAAAAAAGACAAGAAAGCCTACAAAAAAAAAGCTGAAAAGAAATGGTTTTCGACTCAAGTATTAGGAGAGCTAATAAAGATATTGACTTCAAATTATTTATCTCACACAAAATTTTGTTATGAATGCTTTGTTAAAGTTTTTATGTAAGATAAATCCACAGACGGGATGGGAAGTTATCAGTGTGGGTCGCATGCCAGCCTCTTTCTTTTAATGGAATTGAAGTCATGGATTTGGACTACCGCATGCAAAATGACCATGCCACACAGGGCATACCTCAGTCAATCTTTTGGGCATCAAATTCCCAAATCGTGTTAACTATTTAAAAAATATATAAATTAGGTGGGGGTCCGTTGAGAACTAGGGCCTAGTAACTTACAACTACCAACCATTCTTGTGTGCGACTAATGTTGCCAGGTATGAAGGGGACCTACAGTTTTAAGCCGAATCCGAAATTCTAATTTAAGAAAGCACTTTTCATGGCAGAATTAAGGCATATTCAAATTTTGAATTATGCAACAAAATGAGTTTTTTTTTAAAGTTTCTCAGAAATTGTTGTTGAAAACGGTTTTTTTACTAAATTTGAAAATGTTGGAGAGCTGTTTTTTTTTTAATTTTTCAAAGAAAATGGCAGAAACACAGATGCTGGTTTTGAGTTCAGCACGAGAAATTACAATTAGAACGACTGTATCATATTTTACATTACATAACGTTATTACGTCCATTTTCACGATTATGTACTTCAAATTTTAAAGCTACCAATCCTTAAGATTAGCTTTAATTAGTGGTTATTAAGAAGTAGCAATGACCGACAAAAGTCTGAAATGCACATAAAGTATCTTATACCTACTAAAACGCATATGTCTTGCAAGTTTATCATTAAGCCTTTTTGCTAAAAACCTTCTCCTACGTATGTATATGATTTGCTGTTCTCCACTGCAGACAACCTGGGGTCGGTGTTACGTGTATTTTTTTAGTGAATGTTCAGATTTTTTTTTAATGTTTTGTGTGGCATCATAATTTCGTGTAAGACAACACAAAGATATTTATGTTACCATAAGATTACTTTTTGTAGGTTTCCGTGACCTTCTACAATTCATAATACAGTGGGCAAATCATCGTTAAAATTTAAGCTAAAATCCAAAAATACACACATTATGAAAAACTAAAACAAACTGAAAAAATGATTGTTTAAATTATTGCGAAAAAAGTATTTGAAGCTCTACAGTCAAGCCCAAAACAAGATGAAGAAAAAAATAAACTTCTTCGCATTTTGATACATGATACGAAACCTACTAACAGAACCAAATTGTTTTGTTTTGTTTGTGGTAGAAGTCCACAAATAGTGTCGTTTTTGTGCCAGAAAAACATTATACAAAGGCTTGCCTTTGCAAACAGACGCTTGCATCTTTCTAAATTTAATAACGTTTTGTTGTCGAATGAATCTAAGATCAATTTGTTTTTTTTTCCGATGGAAAAATATATTGTAAGAAGGCTTAAAGAACAAGGAATTTAACCCAAAACACACAAAGAAGACAGTGAAACACGTTGGTGAAATATATATTTGGGGATGCTTTTTAGCGTCTGGTGTAAGTCCAATATTTTGGACCTGTGTCTTATGTACCTGTGGATTATGTCCACATCTTAAATTCAGTCATGTTACCAATAACTGAAGAGAAGGTTCATGCAGGATAATGAGCCGCAGCATTTCTCTAAATTGGCTTAAAAATACTTACAACAAAACAAAGTCAATGTTATGGAATGTTTACCACAATCCGGCTTCGCGAAATTAGGCCCCAGGAAATTAGGCCCCAAAAGAAAAAATGAAATAAGGCCCCAAATTGAGGTAATTTTTCATAATGAAATTATGCCCCAATGAAATAAGGCCCCATCGAAATGAAAAAAGGCCCCAAAAATAAATTAAATAAGGCCCCAGCTTGTTTTGTCTTTTTTTTATTTTTAATGAAATAAGACCCCAATTTGTTTTTTTTTTATATTAAAGTTTATTTTCAAAAATGAAATAATACCCCAAACCATCAAACAAATACTTGGATTGTATCCTGTACAATTTCCCTGCAACAAGGACACTTGTAACTCTCCTCTCCTTCAGCTAAAGCTTCAGCTTGAATTTTGAGATTGCATTCAGCACACATTTTTAAATGCCTGCAGGGCAACAGAACAATATTTGCTCGCAAATCGTTACAAACAGAATAACTGATTTCTGTTACTTACTGATGCTTTTCAATATATCGTGTTGAAAACCATCAGCGGATTTTTACTTGCATATATAATTTTTAACATATTTTAAAATTTAAGATTTTTCCCATTTTTTTTGTTCTTATGGATAAAAGAACAAATAATGCGGTATTTTGCTAGCTCTGGGTCTTCGATTAGCGGATTTTCTTAATACTTTTTGTGAAAACAATGTTGTTTTGGCAATTTTAAGTAAATTATGCAAAATAAAATAAGGCCCCAAATTGTTTTTTAAAATAAAATGAAATTAAGCCCCAAATTTAATGTTGGGGTCTTTTTTCATTGGGGCCTTATTTCATAATGAAAGAAGGCCCCAAAAAAAATTTAATAAGGCCCCAAAAAATGAAATAACACCCCAAAACTCAAGAATTTTCATTGTTTTTGTTTTGTATGCATTTTTTTGGGGCCTTATTTCATTTTTTCTGTGGGGCCTAATTTCCTGGGGCCTAATTTCGCAGAGCGCCACAATCCGTCAACCTAAACCCAATTCAGTACTTATGGGGTATCCTAAAGCAAAGGATCGGAGACTGTAAATCCAAAAATAAAGACGATTTGTGGTCAAAAATTTAAAGTGAATGGTACTCCATACCCGTGGAGACATGTGCCAAATTGGTGAATTCGAGTGAGCAAATAGTGAACGCAACTATTAAAAATAAGGGTACCATTACAAATTACTTAAAGAATTTGAAATAGTTTTACTGTTAAGTTACTTTCTCGTTACAAAATAGTACAGGATGAAACAACTTAATAATCACAATTCTACTTTTTATCATTATTTCTCATTTTTATAATCAAAAAAACTGTTGCATTTAATCAATAAATTAAAATTAAATCTATCTGTTTAGTTTTTGTTTTTCAACTCTTCACAAATACCTTTTTATGTGTTAAAAAGAATGAAGACGAAGCCTGTTTCCATTATTTTTTCCATCACTGTAGATTCTACAATACATTTAACAGTTACTGTATATTGACTTATTCCTTGACCTTCATTCCCGAGTGAAATTTTATAAGTCTCTGACTGAAATTTTTATATCCCTTTATAATCACTGTCTTTTTTTAAATTATTCAAAAAATAAAAAAAAAACTTAAAATAAGTACAACCCGTCCCCATCGATGCATTTCCTTAATTTTAATCTAATTTTGAAACTATTTTGCCCCAATGTTAATCGTGTTCTTTCAATTTAAGTTTGGAGCCTTCTTTATACAAGAGATCATTTCGTTTTAAGATTTTTTTTGCTTCAGATTTATATTGATTAAGGAAAGCATACCCTATATACAGTAGAATGCCGAATATATGTATGTATGATGAAGAGGTTTGTTTGTTTTAAGTTGTTGTTGTGTAGTTTGTAGCATCGATTTTTGTTCAACTTATTTTTTTTTTTTTGTTAATAGGATCTTCAGGTAATAAGTCATAATATTCTTATGTTGCGTTCGAGTATTTTTTTTTTTTATTATTTGCTTTGTGTGTGGTCTTTGGGGGATCTCTCTTAACCAGAGCGCAAAATGAGCCGAAGAGTTATATTATAGGCTTTAAAATAAGATGTTGAGATTTTATTTGAATCATCATTAAAATTCGATTGACTTTTATAGAAAAATGGGTGATATTAATGTCCTTTATAAAACATAATTGGAGAGAAGATTTTTTTTTAAAGATAACAACAAACATTCTTGGGATAGTAAAAAGGGTAGAAATGAACATATACATATTTATGTATCTTGTGCGGTATATCGAATGTTTAAAAATTAAAGGTGAAATAATTTGAATTATGTGTTTTATGTTTCTATATTTCATAGCAAACAACTAAAAATGTTAGTCGAAAACACAATCACTGTTGTTTTAAGAAGAACAAAATTTAAGAATGTTGTTCCCAACTTCAAATCAAGTCTTCAATATATTTACTGATTTAATTTCCAAGAACCCTTAGTTTAAAAGAAAAAAACTCCCTTTTGAACAGGATACGTAAGTTTGACACATGATGTGAGGAGTGTTATGAATGCAGTAAAGAATTATTCAAATCACACTTCAATGCTATTTTATTTAAAATTAAAATTAATTATAAAAACATACAATTTCTTTTTCCCATCAATGTAACGGGTGTTTTTCTTAGACGTGTGGTTTTCAATCTTGCAATAATTTATTTGGAGTTGTTTTTTTTTGACAGCTATACTATATACTTTACTTATGCTCAATTAAGTAAGTCATTTCAAAATAAATAGACTTACACCTGAACAATGTTTGCAAATCATGCAAATGTATGACTAAAATAATTGTTAATGAAAAAACCCTTATCCTTACAATAAAACTAAATTCTTGGTCATAACATTAAGTTATAAGCGTACCTTAAATCAACAATGAAATCTCTAAACTAATTTAGACCAGATAATAGTAGTTGTTAGTAATATTTTGTTCTAAATTTATATTTGAAGCCCTTGCATTGTATAGATGTTATTTTTAGCAATTACATATATGAGAACTTCAAATGAAAAAATTGATTTCTTTGTTTTTGAAGTCAAATGCAAAAATTTGAAACCATAGTTTCAAAGTCAGTGCAGTGATTGAAATTTGTAGGTTGAATTTAATTAGAGTTTAAATTTAAAAGCGGTTTAATTTGTATGTTTAAAAAACGAGTATTTTTTAGAATAAATCAATAGATTTTTGTATTGTAAAGCCGAAGGTATGCAGCCAAATGGCCGCCACCTCTACGATTGCAGTTGCAGCATAATATACAGATATGGACATTCGAATAGAAACATCAAACAGAGTTTTAAAAATTCAATTTTTTATTGACTTATTTTTCTTATTTTTGTTTTTTTCTTTCAAACTAAAATTACCCATTATTTATAGTAGAATTATAACTTAAAATATTTTAAATTCGTAAATGTAAAAAAAGGAACCAATTTCGTGGACATTGAAATAGATACACAGATTACAAAAAAAAAAGAGGCTGGGATGCGACCCACACTGATAACTTCCCATCCCGTCTATCGATTTGTCTTGCTTAAAAGTTTGTCTAAATGTATCAATTCTTACCAAATTTGCGTTCTATTTTTTGTAGATTTTATTTTTTTTTATGAAAAAACGGACTGTTGGATTTTTATAAAAAAATTATTGAATATAAAAAACAATATTTTCTGTAAAATAAAATAAGTTTGAAGCCAATATTTTTAATTTTTGAAAAGCTATTTGAGCCGAAAATCAATTTTTACCAACTTTTATTAATTTGTTTGTTTAGGTTTTTATTTTTTGTAAAAAAAACTGTCAATTCGATTTTTCTCAAAATTTGTCCTAATATTAAAAACAATATTTCTTATAAGTTAAAATTAGTTAGAAGCCATAACCTCAAATTTTTGAAAAGATATTTAAGTCGAAAATCAATTTTTACCAACTTTTGTTAATTTTTTTTTTCGGTTTTTAATTTTTTGTAAAAAAACTGTCAATTCTATTTTTTTCAAAATATTACTGAATGTTGAAAACAATATTTTTTTAAAGATAAAAGTAGTTTAAAGCCAATATCTCAAAGTCTTGAAAAGATATTTGAGTCAAAACTCAATTTTTACCAACTTTTTTTTTATTTTTTTTTTTAGGTTATTATTTTTTGTAAAAAAACTGTCAATTCGATTTTTCTCAAAATTTTTCCTACTGTTGAAAACAATATTTCTTATAAGTTAAAATTAGTTAGAAGCCATAATCTCAAATTTTTGAAAAGATATTTAAGTCGAAAATCAATTTTTACCAACTTTTGTTAATTTTTTTTTTCGGTTTTTAATTTTTTGTAAAAAAACTGTCAATTCTATTTTTTTCAAAATTTTACTGAATGTTGAAACCACTATTTTTTGAAAGATAAAAGTAGTTTAAAGCCAATATCTCAAAGTTTTGAAAAGATATTTGAGTCAAAACTCAATTTTTACCAACTTTTTTTTATTTTTTTTTAGGTTATTATTTTTTGTAAAAAAACTGTCAATTCAATTTTTCTCAAAATTTTATCAGATGTCAAAAACATTATTCTTCGTTGCACAAAATTGTTTTGGAGATGAAATCATATTTTAGTCGTAAAATTTTCGAAGTGACAAATTTTTTTTTTCAGTTTTTTTGATTTATAAAAAAAACCGTTAATTGAATTTTTTTCCAAAAATAAAATTGTTTTGTATCACGTTACAATATATAATAAAAAATTTAATTCAAGTCTCTATCGTCAGTCGTTCATGAGATATTTAGGGTTAACCAAAATTTTCACCTTTTTTTTTAAACTGCTATGGTAAAAAAACCACCCACGCAATTTTCTTGAGAGCCCTTTTTGCATCTTTCTGCCTTATTATCTGTATAACAAAATTTATTTGAAGTCGATATCTCTTCTGGTTCTTGAGCTATGGACGACGAAAAAAACGTCGCGAACGTACGGACGTACGGACGCACAGAGGAGTATTCGACCACAAAATCCGGTCATAAGTGAACGGAAAAAAAATCGCATTCGAAGCGTTAATTTTCGCTTTTCTCATTCCTCAATACCCATTCTAACTAAAATCGGTTTTAAATGATAACTTTTGACCCCCTTGTCACCAAAATCTTAGTCTTAATCTAGTCGATTTTATAAGCTCACGCTACATAAGTCTATTTTGTTTTCTAATCACTACCACTGCAGTCTGTTTTTTTTATTATGATTTGTGATATTTGTGAAAAAATTCTAATGGATGTCCAAGGTCAACGTATGTACTTTATTTTAGTACAGAAATTTCCATATATTTTTTTGATAAAGTGTTAAAAATCGAGATGACAAGAATGCATAGAAAAACATAAAAAATTATGTAATTTTCCGCATAAAAAAAGGTGTTTTTGTTATAGTTCCGGGTACGATCGGGCAAAATTTTTTCTTCTATATTTAACTGTAAATCTTCGCAATCCTATGCACATAAAGAAAAGTCACCCATCTTGTCACATTTTTTTAATGGATTTTTTTTATTATTGAGGTATTTTCAGTCTATTTGCCCTTTGATTTTTAAAAAAATATGATTATTATTATGTTTGTTGTGTTTGACCTGAAATATTAACAATTTTTATTAATTTCATGCATAAATTAATAAAATGAATTAAGTTAAATTGACAAAAAAAAATTAATTATTTTTTTTTTAATTTAACCCGAAAATTTTTTTCAGTGTAACTTTTTAATGCATCAAAAGCTATAGAATAATGTTTTAGGCCGATTCCAATGAGAAAAACATACAAAATATTTTTGACCAGATTTTGAGGTCAAATACTCCTCTGTGGGACGTTCGGACGTACGTACACACGCACGCACAGACATCTTTCTAAAAATCTTTTATTTCGACTCTAGGGACCTTGAAACGTCGAGAAATGTCAAAATTTTCAATTTGTCAAATCGGACCCATTACAATAACTTCCTATGGGAAGTTAATAAATTAAATGCAAAGCTATTCTGGATTTAAAAATTATTTTAATATCTGGTAGCCTGGCCCTAAGCTTAAATAACAGTGTGACATCTGTTGGACATTGAGTCAAATAATCGGTGGAAGCTGTCAATTGAAATATTGTACCACTCCTGTTGAACCATCCTCCACAGGTTGGTTTTATTTTTTGTTAAATGTTTCCCAACCGCGCATTTTAAATCTCCCCCAAAATGTTCTATGGGATTTAAGTCACGCTATTGGGATGGCCATTGGCCACTCCAATACGCTGATTTTTTGGTCTTTAAAATACTTTTGAGCAGATTTGGATGTGTGCTTAAGGTCGTTCTCCTGCTGTAGAACACATTTGAGAGGCATGTTCTCGTCCACATAAGGCAGCATCATATCCCTCAATCAAATGTATTGGTCAATACCAAGACAATTAGTTTAGTTTTGGGATTTAGTTCTTTCAAAGGAAGCCTTCTAACGGTTTGTCGGCCATCACTTCGGAACACATTTATCTTTGTTTCGTTCATTCACAAAACATTCCTCCACTTTTTGCCTCCTTCTGGCCCAATCCAATCAAAATGATCGGGGGCGAATTTAAACCGCGTTGTTATATTTTGTTTTCCTTAAAAAGGGCACCATTCTTGCGATCCTTCTGAGAAAGAAGGATAGCTTCAACAAGTCTTCTACGAACAGTTCTGGATGTTATTGGAAGCTATAGTTTGTTTTTTATTTCCCTTGAAGACTTATAAGGATCTTTTTTTTTTTTGAGGCGTAAATGATCTTTCAGTCTTCTCTTGGGGTTGATTTGCTTGGTTTTCCCAGCTGTTTTTTGGCTTTCAGCTGTCAAATTGCTTTTGCAATCAACTTAAGAGATCTGCTCATTATTCTTGCTATTTCCCTCAAAGATTTTCCCTCACTTCGAAGAACTAAAATGGCAGCTTTTTCTTCTAGGGAACAGTGCTTATCGCGACCCATGTTTTCCTTAGAATTAATAGTAATATTATTAAAATAATTTAAATTTAATTCCTAAAATAAAATGAAAAAAAAAACATGTTATTTTGCATAAGAGAGTCTACCTTTTTTTTGATAACGGTTAAATTTGGTTTTCTTCTAAGCAACTGTTTCTGTGTCTATTTTAAAGTCCATATCTGTATATAATCTTCATGAAATTTTCCATGACCAATTCATACATTTGCTGATGTACCTATGTCCACACAACTTCACGAATTCCATCTTTAAGATCTTGAATTGATAGACCTTATCTTTTAAGTTACCCCAAAGAAAAATTATAAATGTGTTATTTTACAAGACCTTGGTGGCCTGCAATTGTAATCACCTCTTTGAGAAATATCACGCTGAGAAATACATAGCGGCTTTTTGCTGTGAATTGTACAAGTTTCAATGCATCGCTAATTTAGATTTAGTCCCGGTTTAAGTAATGGCGTATTTTTAAATTGTAAAATATCAAAATATGACAGATTCAAAAGTGACACATGCCCAAATCTCACTTTGTTCAAAATGAAACCTCTTTTTGGAAATCCCTTAATAAGGTTTGTGTTCACAATAGATTGTGTTCTTCTACAAGCCTGGCTAAATTATGGTAACAATCAGATTCAACTGTTTAGGAAAAAAGAGCGGTCACTGAGGCGTATACGCATTTTTATATTTCATTGATTTTCAGTTTATTGCCATACATAGGAAGTTATTGTACTCGGTCGGCTTTGTCAAATTAAATTTTTTTACATTTCTTATCGTCTCAAGGTCCCTTAAATATAAATAAAATGTTTTGAGGCAGATTACTGGTGCGTGTGTATGTCCGTACGTTTGGGATACCTTTTTTCGTCAACCATCTCTCAGGAATCGGCAGAGATATGACGTCAGATAAATTTGGTTTTATAGATACGTGTAATAACATCGAAAGATCCAGAAGGGACTTCCAAACAAATTGAAGGGAACAATTTTGTTGATCCCAAATATCTCTCGAACTAGTAACGCTACTGATGTCAATTAAATTTTATATTGTGCATTGTAACGTGATACCAAAAAAGAGGCTGGGATGCGACCCACACTGATAACTTTCCATCCCGTCTGTTGATTTGTCTTGCTTAAAAGTTTGTCTATATCTATCAGTTTTTACCAAATTTGCGTACTAATTTTTGTAGATTTTATTTTTTTATGAAAAAAACAGACTGTTCGATTTTTATAAAAAAATTACTGAATATCGAAAACAATATTTCCTGTGAAATAAAATAAGTTTGAAGCCAATATTTGTAATTTTTGAAAAGCTATTTTTGAAAATCTATTAGTATTGTTTTTTTTTTAGGTTTTAATTTTTTGTAAATAAAACTGTCAATTCGATTTTTCTCAAAATTGTATCAGATGTCAAAAACATTATTCTTCGTTGCACAAAATTGTTTTGGAGATGAAATCATATTTTAGTCGTAAAATTTTCGAGGTGACAATTTTTTTTCAGTATTTTTGATTTATAAAAAAAAAAACGTTAATTGGATTTTTTTCCAAAAATATACTTGGATTGTATCACGTTGCATTATATAATATAAAATTTAATTCTTTATTGGTTCGTCAGATATTTAGGGTTAACCGAAATTTTCACCTTTTTTTTAAACTGCTATGGTAAAAAAACCACACACACAACTTTCTTGAGGGCCCTTTCTGCATTTTTCTGCCTTATTATCTGTATAACAAAATTTATTTGAAGTCGATATCTCTTCTGGTTCTTGAGCTATGGAAGACGAAAAAAACGTCGCGAACGTACGTACACACGCACGCACAGACATGTTTCTAAAAATCTTTTATTTCGACTCTAGGAAACTTGAAACGTCGAGGAATGTCAAAATTTTCAATTCGACAAATCGGACCCATTACAATAACCCTATGGGAAGTTAATAAATAAAGTTTCGAAAAATACAAAAAAAAACAAAACATAGTAAATATTTGTCATCTCGAATTTCTTGCGAATAAAAACTTATATCACCTCCAAGATAATTACATGCATTGAAGAATAACTTACATCTTGTAAAATTTTACGAAGAATCGGAATGAAATTTTGTTTTTCCAAAAACTAGAAACCTTAAAAGAATACTACTAAAATTTGGCTTAAAATGACTCGCTTACTTTGGCAATAATTTGCGAAATTGTTTTCAAACTAATTTTGAATTCTGAAAAAAAAAAATATTAGTTTTAACCTTTCGTAAAAATTTTAGGAAAAAATGTAATTGTCAGTTTTTTAATACAAAATAAAAAATCTGAAAAATCGGTAAAAACTTATTTTCGACTCGAATACCTCGAGAATATAAACAAAGGTATCGAGCTCAAAATTGTTTCAATCTATGCAAAATATTGTTATTAACATAAAATAATTTTCTTAGAAAAATCCAGAAATATCCAATCGGTACTTTTAAAAAATGCTAATAAAGTTGGTAAACATAGGTTTTCGACTAGAAATCTCAGGAACAAGAAAATATATTGAAATCAAACTTATTTTTTCATATGCAAAATATTGGTGTTCATTTTTTTGTTTAAATCCCTTTGACAACTTTTTTTAAGAAACACAAAAACCTATAAAAACAACTGATAAGAAATGGTTTTCGATTCAAGTATTATTACAAAGAAATATATTGACTTTAAACCTACACAAAATGTTGTTATTAATAGCATTTACGACTTTTAGAAATATTTAGAGACAGGAACAATTGGAAAGTTATCAGTGTGGGTCGCATTCAATACTCTTTTTTGCTCATTATAATTGATCTTCAAATATTTTTCTTCGGGCTTATTGACTAAAAAGAGAAACCTTAAAAACTTCCTTGACTAAAAACATTCCTTCATTTTGGAGTAAATACAAATAATAAAAAGCCACAATTTTAATAAGCGTATTTTATTTGTCTTCCTATTGAATGAGGATAAAGACATTTTCACACGCCTTAATGAAATATTATTAATATATTTTTTTGTTGTGTAAGAATAAAAAATCCATTAATATTATGTACAAAAGACAAAACAAAAAAAAAACTCCAAACAACTTCATTTATCAATAAAATAATAACTTTCAACGGATTAGGGGTATAATTAATTTACATATTTTGTTAACCGTCCTGAGTGATTCTTGGTATTTTTGTGTTGTTTTGTTTTTTTTTGTTCTTCTGCTTCTTAATCTTCTTTTTTTCTTATCCTTTTGCCCATCAACACAGCCAATTTAAAACCAATTAGTAAAAACATTTCAATGAAGCCGTTCATAGAGATGCGTAACATGAGACATCAGGAACACGCCCCTGCTGGGAACTTTGTGTGTGGTTTGGCAAAAGTAACAAAATAACAAAGAACCACAGAACAGATCCCTATACCTTGTTTTCTATAGTATGGTATATCTACATTATGTACCTTATACCTACCACTTCCATGTTCCATCCTACCTACGACTCGACCTCTATACCCTTACTCTATGCCTCTAAAAACATTTACCTACATACCGTACGTATAACCAAAACCGTCAGAATGAACTCACATAATGCATCAAAATTAAATTGTCATCCACAACGTTTTACCTATATATTCGGGCGGATAACAAGATGATCAAAATACCAATAGCATTAACAACAGCTATAAGCTTGACTGCTCAATGCCCATGCCCATCATGGCCCATAAGAATGTTCCCATTTGGAAAATTGGTCATAAAATCGAAAAACGAAAACCTCATCCCGAAATTGTGGAATTTTGAAATAATTAACAACGACGACGAGCGACCGCGTTGATCCAAAGAGCAACTCTCGGACTACGGACGGACGGACCTCCGACTTGGGATCGGCCGGGCCAGGCCGAGTGTTTTGTTTGTACCTTTGCTGTGTGAAATGAACTATTTCCTTATGAGCACCGAGCCAAAGCAAAAGCAAGCAAGCGAGTCATTAAGGAACGGAAAGAGTCAAGAAACCTTTTTTTTCTTTTGGATTCTTACTTACAAATTGGAAAGAAAAAACAAAGAATTATAATTAGAAGAGTGCTGCTATCATCGATTGGAGATCTTCAAAAGATGAGTTTGCTTGTAAATTAAGCGATAATAAGTACAAAAGAAAAGAAAGGCTGCTACAATCTTACCTTATGCCTGGATGCCATCGCAGAGATATGAACGTTTTTAAAATACATTTTTGTATAATTTACTGCTGTGAAGAAAGATATTGATTTCCTGCAAAATTAAAAGAAATTTTGTCAATCATAATTCAAAAAACAATATTAAAATGAAGAAGAAACTAATTATTTCACATATCTGTAGTCTGTACCATGTGTTGTTATAGTTGTCGTCAAACTGTCTGTATAACTTACAGTGGCCCCGAACAGAATCAAAGTTGGATTTTTATCATAATTTTAGCATTTTATATGTCAATTTGAACTTTTTAGGCAAAAATAAATTTGGAGGACAAATTCAAGTGCAACTAAATGTGCGATTTACATATATCAGCATTGAAACCCAACGAAACGACTTAAGTTGGAAAGCAGTTTTGCATGACAAGAGTTAAGAGCTGCTTTTTGACACTTTTATAAGTCTTTATTATTGGTGACAAAAAGTTAAGAATCCATTTTAAGTAAGTACATTTTTGAATACTAACAAAATGTGTTCATCCATTACACTGGCCAACAAGGTTATGTACATATGTACATATGTAGGTGACAATCAACATTATACTTTTTTCAAGTTTTTGATGGCTTTAGTTCGAATCCGATGTCAAAAACAATCTATTACGTTTTTGTGGTTTTTTAGATAGGTACAACCTTTTATAATTTAAAAAACCTTAAACTAGGCTTTTTGAGGCTATGCAAATTCAAGAACTAGTTTTTTTCAATACAATTCGTGATTATTTTCCAAATTTACAATCCCCTACTTTTATATTCCGTTTAAAATTCATTTATTCAAAATAATAATAAAAACAGGTATTTCTGAGTTTGAGTATATACAGTTGCATTCGGAGTTCAGATTCGGAATCAGCACTAAAAATGTTGGAAAACATAAAGAAATTACATTCAAGATATTTCAAAATATTCAGAAAGAGTCAAATAAAGATCCATATGTCATCTCTTATCTAATGAGAAATCACGAAAACGTTATGAGAAACTATCTAGAAGATATAGATTATAAGTTTGCAAAATCATCATTCAATTTATTGTTTCCTTAACTTAGCATAAAAAACCATTTTTAGTTGTCTTGATCATTTTTAACTTACCATAGGAAAGTCTTGCTGAAAGCTTTTGCATGCAGGGTAAAAAATTGTATGTATTTTTCATCGATTTCAAAGCAGCTTTTGACACGATCAACAGAGGTGCCTTATTTTACAAATTGTACAATCTGGGATTTTCGTTGAAGTTCGGCTTAATACTCGAAGAGTTGTACAGAGGAACACGGGCTGCAGTTTGGAATGGAGCGGAACTTTCGGATTGGCTTGCAACTTCGTCAGGAGTGAGGCAGGGATGCACACTGAGTCCTACCCTTTTTTCGCTCTTCATAAATTATCTAATTGATTTCCTTCCTGGAGGAGTTGACTTTGCGGGAGAGCGTATTAAAGCATCGATGTTCGCGGATGATATAGTCTTGTTTGCTTACTCCCCAGAAACACTCCAACTTATGATAAACAAGATTTACAATTACTGTTGTTTATGGAATTTGGTTGTCAACACTCAAAAATCCAAGGTGATGATTTTTAAAAAAGGAGTTGGACGAAACGCATCGAATGAAAAGTGGGTGTTTAACGGTGAAGACATTGAATGCGTTAAGGAGTACAAATACCTAGGCGTCATCTTTTCGAGCAACTTAAACATGGAAAAGCATCTAGTAGAAAAACTGCAAAAAGCAAAAACAGCTATAAATATAGCATGGAAAAGAGTTTTTATGAACGTCAACATAGCACATAGTATATAATATAAAGTATTTGAAGCTGCAGCGGAGAGTATTCTTTTATACGGCGCGGCGGCCAAGTTTGGGGATGTAAAAAGTTTCTCACAGTGGAGAAACTACTAACTCACTACGTTAAAAGAGTATTTCGTCTGCCATTGAACACACCAAACTATGTTATTATGCTAGAGACAGGACTTCCACCTTTATTCGTCAAAACCCTTAAACTGCAAGCGGACTATTTACTGAAAGTTTTCAATATGCCTGATTCCCGACTGGTCAAGAAAGTAGCTCTTAAAGCAGTACAAAATCAAAATAGCTGGTACAGGGAGTGGAATTGCCTCGCCGAAGGATTTAATGTGGAGTTCAATTTAAACGTTGGAAGCATATCAAGTTGCAAGGATATCTTATATGATGTGATTACGAAAGTAGATGAAAAATGTAGAGAAGATTATGTAGCTGAAGCTTCCGAGTCCTTATTCAGAACAATTTATAGAAGGCTGAACCACAATCTTGCTGAAAGAAAGTACTTCAGTGATGAAAAATGTGTGAACGAGATTTCAACAATGGTTAGACTCCGAAGCGAACTTATAAGCCTGAATTTTATGCCACATAGACCCGAATTACCATTGGAGTGCAGTATGTGCAATCTTAGAGAAAGAGAGGACGTTATTAGTTTCGTTGGAAAATGCCCTACTTTAAAGGAAACAAGAAGGAGCTTTTTTGGAAGTGACTTCTTATCGGATGAACAAGTTGTTGCCTTGCTGAATGAGATGAATGTCGGCAATTTGTACAAGTATTGCAAAATCGCGTTAAGTTATAGATCTAGAAATGAACGAAGATTTCTGATTTATCAAACAATTATCCACTTAAATTAATTCAAACTTAAAGTTGAGAAAAAAAAATAATTTAAAATTAACTTCTTTTTTAAATCCACGTATTAAATTTGATATTATATATTGAATTAAATTTGATATTATATATTGTAACGTGATACAAAACAATTATATTTTTAGAAAAAAATCAAATTAACGGTTTTTTTATAAATCAAAAAAACTGAAAAAAAAATTTGTCACCTCGAAAATTTTTCGACTAAAAAATGATTTCATCTTCAAAAAAATTTTGTGCAACGAAGAATAATGTTTTTGACATCTGATAAAATTTTGAGAAAAATCTATGACAGTTTTTTTTCTAAAAAAAAACCTAAAAAAAACATTACTCAAAGTTGGTAAAAATTGAATTTCGACTCAAATATCTTTTTAAAACTTGAGATTAAGGCTTCAAACTTATTTTATCTTATAAGAAATATTGTTTTCAATATTCTGAAAAATGTTGAGAAAAATTGAATTGACAGTTTTTTTACAAAAAATAAAAACCCAAAACAAAAATTTTTAAAAGTTGGTAAAAATTGATTTTCGACTCAAATATCTTTTTAAAACTTTAAGATATTGGCTTTAAACTATTTTAATCTTTCAAAAAATATTGTTGTCAACATTCAGTAAAATTTTGAAAAAAATCGAATTGACAGTTTTTTTGTACAAAAAATTAAAAACCGAAAAAAAAATGTAACAAAAATTGTTAAAAATTGATTTTTGACTCAAATATCTTTTCAAAAATTTGAGATAATGGCTTCTTACTAATTTTAACTTATAAGAAATATTGTTTTCAACAATAGCCGTGTTTTATTATCACCATGATCTGATCCGGATCAGATCATGATAATAAAACAGCATTGGATCATCATATTTTTTGTTATTTAAAGTTTGGTAGCAGTGTCAAATTCGTTCTTTCAAAAGTGACATTACGAAGCAAAACAAAAACAAACACATATTAAAAATGGAAGCTCCACAGCTTTTGAAAATATTTCTGCAAATCACCATTGCACTCTCAATCTCAAAGCATCCAGGAACGCTTTGGTCTCACATGTAGTACAGATTCTTTTTGACCTTTTAATAAATGTGACACTTAAATAATTCAATTTAGAGATTACTAACAATTTATTTGAACATCTTTTCTCCCATTTGTGCTGCAGCTTTCACGATTTTATTTATATTTTTTGACATTTAAAGCAGGGTTGCCCAAAGAACATTTTGCTCAATGATTTTTTTGTTCCTTTTTTTTTGGGAAAATAATACCCATAAATTATGTCAAATATACATTGTTTTGGACTTAATTATTTTAATTTCACCAATTAATATCTAGTTTTCTTAAAATATCTAATTATTTCATGGATTATATACCAAATAAATAAATATAAAGCTTCTCGCTTTCTATTTAAAAAATATTTTATTTCAGTCAAATGGAAATGTTTATATGGCAATACAGGTTTTATTTAATTTGTTTACAATGATACCAACATTTACATGTGAAATTACAATGATAAAGCGCTCCTTGTTGTGAAAAAAAGAATTAAATTTTGGATCTCAATTTGAGATCCAAACACAAAGCTGGATCTTGTGTTGTTGTTGTAATGCATGTAAATCTAAGATCCGGATCAGATCATGGTGATAATAAAACGCGGCTAATAAGAAACATTTTGAGAAAAATCGAATTGATAGTTTTTTTACAAAAAATAAAAACCCAAAACAAAAATTTTTAAAAGTTGGTAAAAATTGTTTTTCGACGTAAATATCTTTTCAAAAATTTGAAACATTGGCTTCAAACTAATTTTATCTTTTAAGAAATATTGTTTTCAATATTCTATAAAATTTTGAGAAAAATCGAATTGACAGTTTTTTTTACAAAAAATAAAAAGGGCCGTTGTCCTGGTAGAAGATGAAATTGTCTCTTATTCCAAGCTTACTGACACTTGGCACCAAATGTTGATGTTGCCCTTTTGATCCATTTTACCTTCCACAAAGTGTAATTTTCCAACACCAGAACTCGACATACATCCCCATATCATGACCGACCCACCGCCATGTTTCACAGTTGCCCGTGTATGTTTATGAGAGAATTCTTCATTTGCTTTTCTCCATACAAACATTCGTCCGTCTGATCTTTTCAAGTTAAATTTGCTTTCATCCGTGAACAAAACCTATTTTATGATGTTATAATGTGCATCCGTACACAAACAATACAAATTCAAGAAATGTTACCTCTTATTTCAGAATGACGTATCCTTAGTTAAATGTTCCCTAGCAAATTTAAACCTTTCTTTTCTATTTTTTTTTTTCACTTATGAATGGCCTCGGCTACGCGGCCATTCAGATCTTGTTTTCGCAGTACTCTTCGGATCGTTTCGTTGCTCACTTCCTTATTCCTGGTCTCCTTCAAAAAAACCTTTAGAGATTCCGAGGATAAGAAAGGATTTTCCTTCACACAGCCGAACAAGTAGCTTTTCTTCGTACATATCCAACTTTTTTCCTTGTCCTTTCCTGCTAACATTAAGGATCCTACCTTCATTTTTGAAACGTGAAATTATGTCCTGAACTGTTGAATGGCTCCGTTGAACAATGTTGGCTATTTCTCGAACTGATTTTCCATCCTGACTATGCGTTATAACCAATTTTCGTATTTCAACAGACGTCTGTTTACCTTTCGCGGCCATTTTAAGGTTTAGCGGCAAATTTAAAAAAAAAAAAAAACAAACTGAATATGAATAGCAATAGAACATTTCCTAAAGCCTATCATAATTTGACGGGAAAAGTACCGTACTCTACAAGTGTAGCAAGTGTCCGATTATGTATGGGAGACGGAATATTAGAGTTGTTTTAGTTTTTAATCTACATTGTTTTGTTTATTAATTCTAAATAAGATTTTATTAATAAAAAATAAACTTTAGGGTTTCTATTTAATAAATCAGAGGTAAATTGCTACACCCTCCATACATTTAAATAGATAAATTGCACCGTTAAAATTTTTCTTTTCTGTGTCCGATTAGTCGTGGGGGTCACTATACATAGTGAAAGTTTGACATAATTATGTACATACCTAAGGACGAAATATTAAAGGTGAGTAAACAGATTTGCAGACAAAAAAAAATTAATTATCGCAACAGGGGCTTGATTATGAGGTTCGCGGCGGATCGTTTTCAATTCGACCTTTCAAATTCGACTCGCTTCGTATTTCCTTATTAACGAACTCGCGGCGAAGCGAAAGTAGTTCTTCCTATATTCCAGTGATTTGACTTTTTCTCTCTATATTCCAGTGATTTGACACTTTTGGTTTGACAACTTGCCACAAATTTTCTTTTGTTTTGATTGAATTTGTGAAATTTGCGGTGATTTATTTAATAAACAATATTAAAATTAAAAAAAAATGGTTGCCTGTAAAGTCGGTTTTACGGGCGAAGATTTTACGTGACAACGTCTTTTTCTCGGTAGAATATTTATTGATATGAATATAATTAAATTGCACAATAGGAACAAGGAATTGAATGAAAATAAGAATTGCACAAATTTTTTAAACTAATAATTTACTTAACACTATCAACATTTATCAATAATATGACATAACCTATAAACTCAGTTTCTCAACTTTTGTGTCAATCTAACAATTAATCAATCAATCATAGTTTACGATAATGAAATATCAGTGTACAATTATTTACCTTTATTGTTGTAGTTGTTGTAAATGACGAATCTAAGCACTCCACATTTTCACTACAGACACAGCTGACGATACTTTAACCACACGTGTGAACTTGTATTATGACGCTTTCTTGTTTTTCCAACGCCAAGAACGTTCGAGAAAGACAAAGACAGAGACACAAGCATGCGCCGATTCAATGCGCCTAATTCTCTAGTGCTGCGCGCGCGGCAGACCGATCATAGTTGAGTGGGAGAGAGACGCAAGGCATTCGGCGGGCCTCTCTCTCGTTCGGTGACTCATCGTAACGTTACCGGGCGTTACACTTTTTCATAAGTGACTCCCAGCCGCAACCTAATTTAAGACGTTGTCACGTCAAAATGAATCAATTATGGTGTGTATTTATTCTGAAAGGGAGGAATTTGAGGAATCCCAGGAATCCTCAAGATTACGGGTGTCCAGGAGACTACTAAGAAGCAAATCTTCTCCTCTGGATCTCCCTTCAACTGAGTAAGTATTGTTTCCTTTTAGTTTAAATCAAATTAATCAATTAATCTACACACTTTGTCTTAATAGATTTATCAAACTATTTCGACTTTCGAAAGAAGCTTTTGTCTTCATTTTGCAAGAGATCACTGAGGAATTCAAGGATCAGAACAGCAACGGCATTCCTTCAATTTTAAAGCTTGCCGCTTGTTGTGAACTCAAGATAGTTGTCATAAGTCTGAACAGACCTATTGCACCGACCGGCCATTTTATATCATCATCATCTGTCATCTTCTTTTTCGATTCATTTCCATACATTCCTTTTCTACATTCTAGAATCATCCGGCAACAACTCAACACGTGAATTTTATATTAACCTAATTTAATTAAACCGAACCTATATTATCTATCTATCTTAAATAAACTATTTTGTTACTTTTTTTGAAGTCTCTGTTTTAATTCTTTATTTACTTTTAAAATACACAGCATTTTTTGGCGACGAGGCTGAACAGGAATACCTACTATGGACGCCGCTCAATTTAGTCAATTTCTCCAGGCAATGAGAGAACTGCTGCCCCAACCTGCTGCTGCTGCTGCTGCTGCTCCCGCCACTACAACTACCATCATCGCTGCAAATTTTGAAGTTTTCAATGCCGAGCAAGAAAATTTCCATCAATACGTCGAGAGATTCGATAACTATTGTGCATTAAAAAGCATAACCGACGAGGCAATTCGGAAGAGGACGTTCCTCAACTCGATTGGTCCTAACCTGTACGACAAATGCAAATGCGTAATTGCTCCAAAAACCATCGATGAGTCGACTTACGGCGATATTGTGAAGGCATTGCAAGTTCACATTGCTCCTCCAGTAAACCAACTGGTGGGTCAGCATCGACTTCTTATGAGGGTACAACATTCAAATGAGAATTGCGCAGAATACAGTGCTGCTCTACAAAAGCTTGTGGTTGACTGCAAACTAAATTGTTCTTGTGGTAGATCTGTAGCAAATTTGTTCTTAAGAGCCCAATTTATTAGAGGTCTCAAAGACAATAGCATTAGAGAACAAATGTTACAGGACGATTTAGAGTTCAATGCCATCGTGCAAAAAGCCATTGCATCAGAAACCGCCAAGCTAAATGCGCATGAAGTAGCCCAATGCCCTTCCAGCTCAACTAGTGCATCGCATACGTCTATTAATAAAATTTCAAGATCCAGACATCACGCAGATACAAAGAAGTCAGCCAGAGGTCGTTCATTTTCAAGAGGCCGAAGTGCGTCCCACGGCAGGAAGTCCAGTTACCGTGTGGATTTCCGAGACATCGGCATTAGCGATCTGTGCATCAAGTGCGGTAAAAACAATCATACATCCTCAGAGTGCAAAATTTCTTCACACAAACTTAAATGCTCGTCGTGTCAGAAACAAGGACATGTATCAAAAGTTTGCATTTCGACTCTAGTAAAAAACAAGAATGCTTCGTCATCGTCAAGCCAGTCAAATTCCAGAAACATTTCAAATGTGACAGATTTTCAAGATTTCCAGTCAATGTCAACTTATGGTCAAAATGACCTCAACAAAGTAGAAATTATAGATTTGTTTGCCACAGACATGGCCACAAAGAAATACGAAATTGATATTTTAATCGCGAACAAAAATGTAAAATTTGAAGTAGACTCTGGATCCGGATACACTTTGCTGCCCAACAACGAGTTTAAACTCTTAAATTTGAAAGCTAAGCCACAAAAATGTTTTATTAAATTTAGAACTTATGATTCAGGAATCGTGTCACCTCTAGGAGTCGTCAATGTACCGGTGAGATACAACAATGCAGAGTCCATTCAACAACTGTACATCGTACCTGATGGATTTTCACCTTTATTGGGCAGAACGTGGATTCGTCATTTAAATATTAGCCTTCAAGAAATCGACAAAACCAGCCGGCCTATCACAAGCACTACTCCAAATGTACTCCAGATAAAGTCAATCGACCAATTTGAGAAATTGTTTCCTAAAATATTCGAACAATCCGTAGGGAAAATTCCAGGCGTCAAATGCTCCTTACAATTGAGAAGCAATTCCAGGCCAGTATTTATCAAGGCACGTACGATCCCTTTTGCCATTAGAGATAAGGTGGAACGTGAGCTGTCCATGCTTGAAAAAGATGGAATAATCACACCTATTGACAAAAGTGATTGGGGTTCACCTATCGTAGCCGTGCCCAAAGCAGATGGGAATGTGAGGTTATGTTTCGACTACAAAGTTGCAGTCAACAAGCAACTAACAGACTCGCATTACCCTATTCCCCGGATCGACGAATTGGTGATCAATCTCCGAAACTCCAGGTACTTTTGTAAACTTGACCTATATAAGGCGTACCTCCACATAGAAGTCGACGAAACGAGTGCCATTATACAGACAATTTCAACACACAAGGGAACCTTCAAAATGAACCGTCTAAGTTTTGGCATTAAATCAGCCCCAAGTGAGTTCCACAGAATACTTGATCAAGTTCTAAACGGTTTGAAAGGAGTTGTGTCGTATTTTGACGATATTATCGTTCATGGAGAATCACTCATTGACTGTGAAGACAATCTTATGAAATGTTTTAAAAGACTTGAAGACAACGATCTCCATCTGAACAAAGCCAAGTGCAAGTTTTTTGCTACAAAAATATCATACCTCGGATATCACATTTCCTACAAAACAATTGACAAGGATCCGAAAAAGGTTCAAGCTATCCTCGAAGCACCTAGACCAACAAATGAAAAGGAAGTCAAACAGTTTCTTGGTCTTGTTACGTACTACAGCAAGTTCATTCCAAATCATTCAACGCTCACAGCACCAATTCGAGAGCTCCTCTGTACAGACTCAGATTTTTTCTGGTCCGCAAATTGTGAAGCTGCGTTCATCAAGCTAAAAAACCATATTGGAAGCGAACAGACATTAGTACCATACGATCCAGCATTGCCAGTCATCGTTGCTTGTGACGCCAGCCCAGTGGGAGTAGCCGCTGTTCTATCTCACGTCAGTGATGAAATAGAGAAGCCAATATGTTTTGTGTCGAGGTCCCTTTCTAAATCAGAGAAAAATTACAGCCAGATTGACCGTGAGGCCCTAGCCATTGTGTTTGCGCTTGACCGATTGTACACTTATCTGTATGGCAGGAAGTTTACTCTTATCACGGATAATAAACCTTTAGCAAGAATATTTCATCAAAACAAAAATTTACCTCCCATGACAGCTGCCAGATTATTGAGATATGCATCATATTTGTCTAATTTCAACTATGAAATAGTTCACCGAAATGGTGACCAAAACGTGAATGCTGACTATTTCTCTAGAAACCCTGTCGAAGAGGCTCCAGCAGAAGTTCATATTATTGATGAAGAAATTTTCCAGATCCAAGCTCAAACACTCAGCTTTATATCTACAGCTCAAGTAACCAGTGAGATGATCGACCAATATACACCTCAAGATCCAGACCTTTCACAGATCATCAAGGAAATCAAAGCCGGTACAAGTCACTTGGAGGACTATACCCTACAAGGTAATATTTTGTTTAGAGATTCTAGAGTTTGCATTCCCAGGGCACTGGGACAAAATATATTAGAAGAACTTCACGTTACACACCCGGGAATCGTTCGAATGAAACAACTAGCGAGACGATATTGCTACTGGCCGAACATCGACTCGGACATCGAACGAACTGTCCGCTCTTGTCAGTCATGTCAATTGAACCAGAAGTCTCCAGCCAAGGCACCTGCACACCATTGGGAGGAACCCAAAGATAATTTTTCCAGAGTGCATATAGACTATGCTGGTCCCAAAAATGGTAACTTCTATCTGATATTAGTAGATGCGAAATCGAAGTGGCCAGAGATAAAAGTAATTTCAAAAGCCCCGGACACATCAACTACCTTGAAGCTTTTGGAAGAAATGTTTTCTTTCCACGGATATCCACAGTTTCTGGTTTCTGATAACGCGACAATATTCAAAAATCCAATGTTCGAAAGGTTTTGCAAGGAACGGGGAATTTTTCAAATCTTCACTGCACCAGGTCACCCTGCAACTAATGGTCTCGCAGAACGGTACGTACAAACCCTAAAACTGAAATTGGAAAAGATGCATAGTGAAAATGATCCAGTTCATATTAATAAAGTTCAACAGATATTACAATTGTTAAGAGCGACACCTTTAGCTTGTGGAAAGAGCCCAGCAGAGTTATACCTGCACCGTACCATACGAATTCGTCTGGATGCTATCCGGCCTACCAAAGAATTGCCAAGGGCTGTTCCACAGCATGGGGTTCTACGAAGTCTCAAGGTGGGTGAACGCGTAACAGCTCGGACGTATCGAAACAACAAACCAACATGGGAGTTTGGCTCAGTCGTGGACAAGCTTGGTTCAATGCATTACACAATCAAGCTAGATAGTGGTCATGTATTCAAACGACACATTGATCAACTAAGACATGTAACTATTCCAGCCCCTAAGCAAATAGATCGCACAGTTCCAGCACCGAAGCCAATTGTCCACAAACCTCGCACAGTAACATTCGCTGATCATGACGTGATCGTGAGTCAACCAGTTGATGAACCAGTTGTTCAAGTACCAGCTACACCTATAACAACACCAGCGGCTGTGCCTCCACCTCCGGAGATTCAAATACCGCAACGAACAAGAAGACAAACCAGGCAACCCATTAGATTGAGAGATTATTATCTCGGTGAAATCGATTGATTCATTGGGATTGAAAATTATTTTTTTGGCCAGGCGGAGAGTGTTGTGAACTCAAGATAGTTGTCATAAGTCTGAACAGACCTATTGCACCGACCGGCCATTTTATATCATCATCATCTGTCATCTTCTTTTTCGATTCATTTCCATACATTCCTTTTCTACATTCTAGAATCATCCGGCAACAACTCAACACGTGAATTTTATATTAACCTAATTTAATTAAACCGAACCTATATTATCTATCTATCTTAAATAAACTATTTTGTTACTTTTTTTGAAGTCTCTGTTTTAATTCTTTATTTACTTTTAAAATACACAGCACCGCTACTATGAGATTTCTTGCTGAGGGATCGTACCAAAAAGGAGTTGGACAAGACGTACTCCTTGGAATGGCACAACCAACAGTCTCAAACGTTTTGTCTGAAACTCTTAAAATTATTGAGAGAAAGTTGTGTTCAAAAATGATTTTTTTTTTTTTTTTTTTTTTATAATAAGCAAACACTCAAGGGGATATTACTACCCTTATTATGCAGATGCACAGTGTGAGCACTAGGAACAGGAGAGAGGGTTTAAAAGGAGATGTCGGTGCACATTGGTTTTGAATTCCTGAATATTGCAATGACTAGGAAAGACAGAGTGTGGTAAGGCATTCCACATTCGCGTAGTACGGCTAAAGAACGAATCTCTGTATTTGACAGTACGGCCGAAGTTGGGCTCGAGGGTATACTGATGAGCATTTCTAGAAGCGCGAGTATTACGGTTGAACTGTTTAAGGGGAGGAATGCAACTGGCTATTTCACTAGAGCATAAGCCGTTAAAGTAACGGTAAAAAAGAGTCAGACAAGAGACCTTACGACGATGTTCAAGCGTAGTAAATGAACTTATGATGATATTGTCATCTATCAATTTAAATGCTCTACGTTCAATACTATCCAAGAGGCTTAAGTAAGTTGCAGGAGCACCAGCCCAGAGATGGGAGTTATACTCAAGCTTTGGACGTATATAGGTCTTGTAAATAACAGCCAGATCAGAGGGGGAGAAAAACTTCTTGCATCGCCTTAGAAAACCCAAACATCTTGCGGCATTTTTGGCGACATCGCGTATGTGTTCGTTCCACAAAAGGTGGTTGGTGATACACATACCGAGAATATCGAGATGTTCAGTCTCCTCGATGCAAGTGCCATCCATGGATAATGGCAATTGGGGTATATCTCGCTTTAACGATACAAGACAGCATTGCGTTTTCGAAGCATTAAATTCCACGCGGTTTTTTAATCCCCATTGTAGAATGCTGTTTAGGTCGGAATTTAATGAACTTATCATATTTTGTCGTTGCAGTTCCACATCCGAAGAAGAGGGATGTGAGTCTGAAAACGAATATGAAAAGCTAAGAGTACTATCGTCAGCGAAACAATGTATTGGATTAGAAGTTGCAGACAGGAGATCATTAATAAAAATGAGAAAGAGTGTTGGAGATAGAACAGAGCCCTGGGGCACACCAGCATTTATTTTGTGGTTTTCAGACTTGAACCCATCCAATACTACTTGTATTGAACGATCCGAAAGGTAATTACTAATCCAATGAAGCAGGGATTCGTGAAAACCGAAAGCACGCATTTTCGATAAGAGGGCCTGATGCTAAACCCTATCAAATGCTTTTGAAATATCAAGTGCAATAATCTTACTTTCTCCAAAGCGATGTAAAGATTTGCTCCACTGTTCGGTGAGATGAACCATGAGATCACCAGTGGACCTATTGCTGCGAAAGCCGTACTGCCATTAAGAAGCTTTCGGTCTTCGAGATATTTCTTAAGCTGATAATTTATCAGCGTTTCCATGACCTTGGAAAGAAGGGACGTAAGTGCAATCGGTCGATAATTAGAGGGTGAGGAAGATTCGCCTTTTTTGGGAATAGGCTGGACAAATGCAGTTTTCCATCCACTCGGAACGAGACCTGAGGAGTAGGACAGATGAAAAAGCTTACGCAGTGGTTTTGCCAGCGTTGAAGAACACCTCTTCAGAACAATAGCGGGGATACCATCCGGACCAGCGGATTTATGTGTGTTTAGATCTCTTAGGACTCTTGCCACAGTACGAGTGCGAAAAAAGATTGGTCCCATAGAATCACTAACTCGCTCAAGTACAGGCGGAGTCATAACACTCACTGGCAGCGTAGAATTGGCGGCGAACTGCTTAGCAAAGAGATTAGCTTTCTCTAAAGAGCTAACAAATGGAGTGTCATTGACAACGAGCGTAGGAACCGAAGAAGATGAAGAATTCCTCATGTTTTTTACAAATGACCAAACATTTTTACTGCCTTTGGGACATTGCAGTATTTTTTGCCGTAATTTTTGGTCATGTAAAAATTTGGTTCGTCGAATATGGGCGTTGCAGGCCTTCCTGGCTTGTTTGAACTTTTTCCGGCTTTCCTCAGTACGGTTGGCTTTATAGCAACGGAAACTTACCTCTTTGGCCCTAATAACCTCTTTACAGCTCGCATCAAACCATGCGTTTTCCTTAGGTCTGATACTTTTAACCCTATTCGGAATAAAAGTTCTCATTCCCAGGAGAATTAAACTTGTGATCATATCAGCGCTGGCGTCAACGTCACTATCGAGGAAGCAAAGTGACCAGTTAAAGATCCTGAAGTAATTATTGAGACCGTCCCAGTTGGCTTTCTCGTATTGCCAAACGGTTCTCGTAGGAGCTCTTTCTTTAACTGGAGAGTTTTTACACGAGAAATTAGCTGATATGACACAATGGTCAGATGTGCCTAGAGGAGATAGAACACTAACAGTGTACTTATCAGGGTCAGAGGTAAGAAACAAGTCAAGAGTGTTTTCTGCTCGACCTTCAACGTCCGATATTCGGGTGGGCTCGTTGACCAGCTGAGTTAGGTGGTTCAACTCAGCGAAGATCTCAGCACACACTCCTTCTGGTGTTGTCTGGCCTGAATGTTGAAGCCATGAAGAATTGTGTACATTGAAATCGCCCGTAACAACGATTTCAGTGCGAGGATAGGACGAAACAATTCTTTGGATGGAGTCAGACAAAGCATCAAATTCACGAGAAGTTGATACTCTGTCTAAATTTGGGCTTCGATAAAGGAAGCAGTAGTGAATGATTTGCTTATTTACGGAGAATTTAAACCACATATAATTAAAAAAGGAATTGGTGCAAAGACCATATTGTGGTAAGAGCTGATAAGCAACATCATTCCTAATGTATATGGCGAGGCCATGGTGGGAAAAGAATAAAGGCACTAAGCTATACCCATGAATAAAAAATTCAGCAGGATCGGAATCCTCACCTACTTGGGTTTCACTTAGTGCCAAAACAGCTGGCCTGTATGAAACAGTATGGCGGTATGCCAATAAAAAATTTGCCCTTAGCCCATAAATAAATAAATAAAATAAATAAATAAATAATAAAAATTTAAATTTAAATTTAAAAATGAATGAACAGGAACATCGTTCCTTGAATGAATTTTAAAATTTTATATTTTATTGTGGATAAATTATAAGAAAATTAAAATAAAGCTAACTCACATTTTTAAATTAAAATAAACAAATAATCCACGAAATCGAACACTGAATAATAATAAACACTCTTTCGCCTGTGAATCAGCCAAAAAAAAGCTATCGGAATCAACTCGCCAACAAACATTATGACATTTCAAACTCGCCTTCGAATTCGTTAATTGGTCGAATTCAAAACGAAGAAGGCGAAAGCGAAAGCAATAATTAAAAAATGGCAAACTCGCTAGCAAAACGATTCGCCGCGAACCTCATAATCAGGCCCCAGATTCGAAAACTTTCAAAGGTTGTAAGCATAGAAAAATATTCCTCAGCTTATTTTTTGTTTGCAAATGCTTAATAAAAAACAACACATACACCCTTCATACATATTATTTGTTTGTTTGTGAAGTTTCGTGTTTAATTTTATTAAATAATATTTTTACAACATTCCATTTGGACCACCTTAACATGACTTTTCTTTTCCTCTTTTTCTTTTCTCTTGTTTTTTTCTTTTTGTTTCTTATTTTGCTAAATTACAAAATTTATAATTTGAATACATTATAATGTGTCAAAGCAGAATGTCAAATTCTTTAAAATCAATATGGTTTTTTTTTTTTAATTTATAGCTTAACAACAAAATACGGATCCCTAACTTAACACGGGAGTATGTATCTCTTTGCCCAATTGTGACAATTCCTTGAGGAATTGTTTGGAATTACTCAAATTCGATGATCCATAAATGATTCTCTTATTTACATTTGCACTTTGTTTTTGTTTCATGAAATCAACCAAATTTTGATATTCAATATAATTTCCTCCGCCAACAACATAAACAACTGCATCTTGGAATGGGGCGCGATTCTTTGGCATTACATCGCCACCTTTCAGGAGTTTTGGATCCAAATACAGGTAGTCATCTGTTTCGACTGAGCTTCGACATTCCATGATTTGGTCAGTGATTTTAGTGACTGGCAAGTTCTGTGAAGCAATAACAAACATCAGAAGGATGAAAAAGAACACTAGAATAAAAGTTGTGTATTTTCACTTACATGTCTCTTTACGACCAAATTCTTTACTCCTTCCATGACAAAAGAAGAACCCTGCGAGACTAATTTGGAAAACATCGATACTGTCTTAGTGCCACCTCCTTCGTACTGAGTCGTCTGATTAACTGGCGACCGAATGTTAATGCTCCTCCATCGTTCCACATACGACAACGGGGACAGATCGCAGCCGGCCTCTTGGAGGGTTTCTTTGATGCGTTGGAACTCGTATTCGGGGACATTTGCTGAGCAAATATAATAAATTATGTACAATCTCATCTTATCCTCTGGCAACCCGAATTCGGGATCATTCAAAATGTCCTGCAATGGTCGATCGAGAGTCTGTTTAGACATGATCTTCTCTTCCAGCTCAAAGAACGAATCTAGACGTCGCGTTTTGATGAAATTCAGAATGGCTGTGGCTATTTTTGTGTGCATGTCAATAAGGCGTTTCTTTTCCATCAATTGGGGCAGAGAATTGATGGCGTTGGTTAGTCGGGCTGTTGTGTCGTTTACCATCGAGAAGGCTACTTCATTCTCACCATCAATACCCATGGAAGTCTTGAGCTTTTTTATTTCTTCCTCCGACGAACGATAGGACTCTAGTTCTTCTTGGATCGCCTCGGCTACCAGGGGGAAGGGACTGCCTTTGTGTGTCGTCCAGAATTTATCATTTTTATCCAAATCACAGGCTTTGAGCTTCTTCTTCGTCCCACTTCGCACCCCATCGCTCTCATCCTCCAAATAAACCAGATTCAAACTCAACTCGAGCACGTCATGTACCAAAGCCTGATAGGACCAAGTGTGATGTAACGGTGTGGCCAGATCTAGATTCCGATCAAGCAGCAATAGCAGTGGCCGTTGAAAGCTGAAAACTCCACCTGCCTGTGTGGCGTCCATGTGGAAGAGATTATTTCGTGCGTCCCAAAGATTCTCTCGCAACTTCTTCTCCAGTTTCCGACCAACCATTTCGGCGGCGCTGTTCCGGGGACAACGGATGATCGGGACATTGCCTAGGGTTACAAACACCGAGAACAAGCTGTCCACAATGTTGTCCATAAGAATTTCGATCTCATCGTCACGGGTATTGGCCCGATTGATGGAGTAATACGAGACAGCATCGCTGTTCTGGTGCTTGAACACAAAGAAGTCGTCTTCGAGACTTATAAAGTTCACATATTGGTCGTAGACACTGCGGATGTTCGCAACGCAGCCCGCCTGCAGAGCAATCGCAGCTAGATCTTCGATCTTTTGCCGTGAAATTGGTGAGAGGAAGTTCAAGTAGTAAGTGTCGTAGAGTCCGTTTTGAAGATCTTGCTGGATGCGGCCGAGATTTTCGTTGGTGGGAGCGCAGAAATAAACCGCTGGGACATCTGGAATGGAATCGCGATCCGAGTGCAATTGTCTAGAAATTAAAATACAAGTTGTCAGAATGAGTAATGGAGAAGATCAATAGGTCAATTAATAGCACTATCGCGATGCATGTAAAATATATCGTTTTCTATTGCTAAGTAGGTCATAAATTACAAACCAAAGCGAAAAACATGAATTTGCAGTTTTTATCTAGTTTTTTGATCTTACACATGCAATGTTACACCCAAATTCCGTAGCTCTCTTATTGGAATGATTGGCGATATGATGTCCTGTCCATCACGGTCATAAATAAGAATCTTCCACACGGGTTCAGCAGCTAGAATTTTTGGCTGCTGAACGTTTAAGTTTAGCATTTGTTTGATTGCATCTTGAAAATTAAATTAAATAATAAAATGAAAGTGAAAATTACATGTTTTTGGAAAATCACCACATAGGCAAGATAAATATCAATATAAAATTTGTTTAGAATTGAAACTTCTTTAAAAAGTTATTAACACTGTTTTACTTACTTATTTGTCTTTCGCGTAGAGTTAGCATTTTTCCAGAATTGTTTTATTAAATGATTTAAAATGAATTCAAATGTTTTCTAGACTTTTTTATTTAAAATTGTAGTTTTCTTGGGTATTTCACTTCTTTTTTTAATGAAAAATAAAATCTAAATATCTAGCTGTCATGTTGACGTTACACGTACTTGCTAATTTCGAACTTCGAATTTATGACGTTATCCGTATTTATTCACAATATGAAGTAAGGTAATGATAACACTTTTATTAATTATGTGATGGTTTAACATTTAAGAGATAGGAAATTTTAGAGATGTTCTATTAAACCTAAAATTATTTAAATATGTACAACAGATCAATATGTTGATCTATATTTGAATTTCATTGAGTGATGACGTTAGATTTTTTAAAAGCTACTCATTTTGAGGTTTTAGGATTCTACAAATTACACCTTAAGGTTTAATATTCTACAAGCTTTGCTTCCTCAGTGGACATCCAAGCATAATTTCGCAAGTTCGGTGATGATGTCTCTAATTTATATGAGTTTCTTATTACAAACAGATAATTTTTAATGAAAGGTCCTATTTCAGTATTTATTTTTACTTATAAGGATTTTGGAATTGCGTATTTTTGGAGCAACAAGAACAAAAAAATATAGTTAAAATTGACCTTTTTTGGACGAATAATATTTCAAATAAGACGTTCCATTTTGGATATTTATTTCATTGCGAAGACGAATTTAAAATAAGTGAAAAACAGTTTTTTTTTTACCAGAATTTCTATCCCTCATTTCTTAAAAAAAGTGAAAAAGTTAAAACGGCTTTAGCTTTCTCTTTTAAACTTTTTCAAAACATCAAGCATCTTAACAAATTTGAAACAATTGAGAGATAGATGTCTCTTAGATCGAATAGATTCGTTGAACACGTCTTTTTTTTTTGACAGATAATGAAATATAATTTTAAAGTACTGAACACAATCTTTGTAACTACGCTAGGATAGATGTCGCTTCCATATTTGTGCGTTGTTCACTTTTGAATGTAGTTAAGTTAGTTAGCAGTGGACAAAAATATCAGCCGAATACGAATTGAAAATTGCAAAACATATATGATTTCCGTAGTGAGCTTTTTTACTTTCAAAAGTTGGTAGCTTTGTATTTAAAACTTATAGTATTACCATGGAGCTTTTTTCCATTCGCCGTACTCTCAGCATGGCGTTGGAAGTTTTATATAAGAAGTTAAGTAAACAAAAACTGCAATAGCTAATGTTGCCGTAGCCACTAGGTGCTACCCCTATAAAAATCCAAAAATGTCAAAAGATGGTAGATTCATTAGTGACATCTGCCTAAATAGTGGGCTATTTAAAATTAAACCGTTATTGGAAAACTCTTAAAAAAATATTAAATAATCTTCATTTTAAGAAAAAAAATGTTTAAAGTTTTATGTAAAAAGTAAGAACACACTTATTTGCCTTGAAATTCTAAAATTAGGCTTAAATGGAACATAAGTTTACAGAAAAGTAAACAGTCAGTGCTATGCCAATTTCAAATGAACTAAAATATAACACCAACTCAAAGGCAGGTAGTAACATTTTTCTATTTTTGCAGAATCACAATAATTTCGAGTCTCAAATGTTTGTGGAACACACCCTCTAACAAAATCCAATTCGATTACTGATGACATTTCACCTGCCAACTAGAAATAAAAACATATGTCAAATTAGAAAGTAAACAAAATTGTAAAATAAAAACAAAATAAATAAAAAGGCTAAATAAATTGTTTAAAATATTCCATGTTTCATATTTAATTAAACCACAAATAGTAATAATTAAAAATAAGAATCTAAGATTCATTTGACTGTCATACGTTTTAAGAATTGATGCTATGTTTTAAAAAAATTATGTTTCACATAAATAATTGTTCCTTGTTCAGAATTTAAGAAATTAAGAGTACCATTCCCAAAAAGCTTTTTAAATGTAAACCGTTGCCTTAAAAAACTACTTTCAAGGCTAGTTAATTGCTTAAATAAATAAGCAAATAAGCTTGCAAGTAATCTAAAAGATTCTAAAACAAGCCAATAGAGTAGTTAAACAAAATGCGACGATTTCAGTCAGTTAATGCGAATGAATCTTCTTCACTTGAGCCAATGACGGATTCTCCAACAAAACAGAACACCTACAATAATGAATTCTGTGAAAAAGACCAACAAGAGTTGGTCGATTCGAAAGAACACCTCAGAGATCTATTCCAAGATCAAAAATTTAGCCTTAACTCTACCTGTGAAGATGGCACTGGGCAACAGTTTTGTGATCATAACGAGCAATTGCATGATCTCGATATTAAAATAAACCAATGCATCGAACAAAATAATCAAACCCATTTGAAACTTGAGGGTTTCAGAAAAACTGTAGATATACTTCTCCATAGAATCGGATTAAATGAAGAAACTTCATTGGACCATCCAGCTGAAGCAAATGATGTTGATCATGGTCGTCAAGAAGATGAGTTTAAAATTTCCTCCAAATTCGACAAAGTCGATGGGAACATTTCAAAATGCATTTTATCAAATAAATTGACTCATTTGAAAATAGATAATTTACAAAAATCATTAGATTTGATTTTGAAAAACATCGACAATTATTTAATTAACTCTGAAGCACCAGTGGCGGTAGTGGAGACTTTGGCTGAAAATGAAAATTATGTTGGGTTTCGTTTTCCTATCTCTACAGTAAATGAGCTCAATCGACTCGATGAGGAACTACAACAGAATGATGACCTGATGGCCAAGTTGGTAAGTTGTGGGTTCTGAATAACTGTTGCTTAAGATTAACGAATTCTCCAACTGTTCACAGATTATTAAATTTACCAAAATCGCTGGAGATTCGGGCAACAAATCTGCTAGAAAAGTTGGTGTTAAAATTATCGAGAGAATAATATCAGCGAGGTTGTTAACGAAGTTCACGTGGACAGGTCGAACAAATGGAACCAATAACATTAAACTACCCTTCATAACATACTCCTCAATTTTCTATCTCTGCCTTCAAGTGATATCAAAAGCAGATCGATCGTTCGACACAAAAGCGTGTGAGAACTTTTTGAAAAACAACATTCTCAAACATAGTACTATGAGACTTTCACGAAAATTTAACAAAAAAATAAAGCCCAAAGAAGACAAAAATTGGTGTTCTACTTTCAAGTTGATTGTAAACAAATCAGAGATGCAAACGCCATCAAAAAGGAAGAATATCGTCAAACAAAAGTCAGATACAGAAGAAGAAAAAGAAGCCTTTCAGGAGGAGACGGTTGATTCCAAGGAAAATATTAGACATTTACTTGATGTACAAAAAGAAGAACCAAATAATAATCCAGAAGTAGAAGAAAGTTCATTCCGGAAAAAATGCGATCACGAAGACAAACTTAACATTTTGGACACAAAAATCTCGTTTTGCATTGATTCCAATACAAAAGTTCATTCGAAAATCGATAATATGCAAGAAACTTTAAATGCAATTCTTAATAAAATTTCCAAACATAATGGTTGCGGCGTAACTCATGTTCCTATTCCTGCTACATCTTCTTTTCTGTCTTCTGAGATCACTGACGATGATTTGAATTCATTTTATTTTCCTATAACAACAGTTTCCGGTTTGCAGGATCTCAACAAAAGACTTTCAACGAGTGAAAGTTTTGAAGAGAAAATGGTAACATTCTTAAAACTAATACAAATTTATTTTATTTATTTCTCTTCTTAATAGATTCAAAAGTTTATGTCAGTTGCTGGACACACGAGTCATATTTCCACACAAAGATTTGGGCTTGAGGTTGTTGAGAGTGTTATCTCACCACAATTGCTTATGAAGTACTCGTGGACTGGACGTTCAAAAGGAATTAAGCCAAAAATGGCTTTTATGAAATACAAATATATAGTTAATTTTTTTCAAAAAATTATTGCAAACATTGATAAACACTTCACACCCAAGGAATGTGAGGATTTTCTAAGATTTAGTGTTTTTAAGTATATTAATATGAGAGTAGCTAGAACAAGGTGAGTTAAAGATAAACATTATTATTATTTTGTTACATAAATTAATTTTAAATATTTTTGTCGATCCAAGTCGAAAAATTAAAGTACCTGTGAATGAATACTATTCTGACCAAGATAATAATCAAGAATTCATTATGACAACGGCGTCAAATGGTACACTAGAAACTCCCGATGAGGAACAATCATATGAATATGAACATCATTCTGCTGTTGAATTGGCTGAAGCGAATTTAGCGTCGTAACCTATGTAGATAAACTATCTGAAAGATATATAAATAAAACAAATACCTTATCTTAATTTTAAGAATTCTTTTGTAATAAATATGTTTAAGAAAATAATAATTAATATAAAATATGGTTAAAATAACTAATTTGTTCGTTTCTTAATGCACAAAACTAATATAGAGTTAATATGAACAATGAACATTATAGAAAAATTCTTTTGAATATACATACATAGTTAAAGATGAACAAAAAATTATGAGGACTTTTTACTTTTAGACAATTAATTTTTCTCAACGCCCGGTAACGTTACGATAAGTCACCGAACGAGAGAGAGGCCCGCCGAATGCCTTGCGTCTCTCTCCCACTCAACTATGATCGATCTGCCGCGCGCGCAGCACTAGAGAATTAGGCGCATTGAATCGGCGCATGCTTGTGTCTCTGTCTTTGTCTTTCTCGAACGTTCTTGGCGTTGGAAAAACAAGAAAGCGTCATAATACAAGTTCACACGTGTGGTTAAAGTATCGTCAGCTGTGTCTGTAGTGAAAATGTGGAGTGCTTAGATTCGTCATTTACAACAACTACAACAATAAAGGTAAATAATTGTACACTGATATTTCATTATCGTAAACTATGATTGATTGATTAATTGTTAGATTGACACAAAAGTTGAGAAACTGAGTTTATAGGTTATGTCATACTATTGATAAATGTTGATAGTGTTAAGTAAATTATTAGTTTAAAAAATTTGTGCAATTCTTATTTTCATTCAATTCCTTGTTCCTATTGTGCAATTTAATTATATTCATATCAATAAATATTCTACCGAGAAAAAGACGTTGTCACGTAAAATCTTCGCCTGTAAAACCGACTTTACAGGCAACCATTTTTTTTACAGTTAGGTACAGGGCTGTCGAAGTACTGCAATAGCAGTATTTGTACTGCAATTTGTTTTTGCGTACTGCCGTACTGCTCACATGCCAAAAGTACTGCTTTTTTTTAAATTCACCAAATTGCTTTGATTGCTGAACTCATCCATCTTAAATTCCCAGAATTTTTATCTTTCAACCCGGAACGTTCAAAAAAATCCCACATTTTAAGTAAAAAGAGAAGTCCGATCACTATTCATATCTATCAGCTATCGTCATTCCGTTCTATCTCCTTGTTGCTTAGGGATTTTCTGCAACGGTAAACTTAAATACACAAACTTCATTATCATTTTCAATTTCAAGTCCATTGCATATTGTTTGTATCGTTTTGCAAATTTTTCGAAAAAAAAACTTATATATAATTACTTAGACCTATATCTATTTAAAATAAAAATATCATGGACAAGTAAGTTTCGTTGTATTTTATATATTATTTGATACATTTCATTGAAAATTCTTAGATTAGAAATCTAATTGTTTGAATTATTATATACATACATAAGTCTTTGTAAAGCTATTAAGAAACGGTTTGATTTTGATGACACAGTGCTTAATAAAGTGCAAAAACTTAACCCTAAAAATTTAGGTGAAAGTCTAGTTGACTTAATAGCCTTATTTCCAAACATTGCTAGAGATCTAGAAGTAGAAGATTTGGACTCTGAATGGAGGGCTATTTTAAACTGCAATGAGATGTCAAAAGAACATGATTTGGAAAAGTTTTGGCACGATGTATTTTTGGCAAAAAATGGCTTGGGAGAACTCCGTTTTCCAAACTTAAAGGTTTTTGTTGGAAATTTACTTGCTCTACCACACAGCAGTGCAACCTGCGAGCGGATATTTTCAAATGTTAATTTAATAAAAACAAAAACCCGAAACTGCCTCAATGTTTCCACCGTATGTGGAATTCTTTCAGCAAAGTCTTTGTTAGGTGACTATAGCATACATCAATGGCAACCTTCACCAAATTTATTAAAAAAATATTCGAAAACTTAATGAAATAAAAAAATATAGTAATTTACTGAGTTTTGCAGTACAATTTTATTTATTTTTTCAAAGAATACAAAAATCCTAATAAATGCGCTAGTATGTACCTAATCAAAAATATATATGTTTTTAAAAATAATATTAATATATATGTTTTTAAAAAAATGTAAAACATTTTAAAAGCCTTGTCAAAACTTGTTCCTTTTATTTAATTTTAAATTGTAAGCTTTGGTATTTGTTTTGAAATTGAAACATAATGTACTTAATTTAACCAAAAAACGAAATTCTTCTTACCTTTTTTTAATCTTTTAATATTTAATAAAAAAATGTATACAAATTTCCTGTCTTATTTGCTGTATTGCCCCGTACTGCTATATTTTTCTGAGAGTACTGCAGGATCAAAAAGTGAAACGACAGCCCTGGTTAGGTAGGGGTCTCAATAGAACATGTGTTTTAAATATTAAGGCGAGAAAAGTTATAAAAAAAATATTTTCTTTTTCGGACTTAACCCTATTTTTTTTGTATACCTATCGTTTTTTGAGCCTAAAACAAAATTTTTTGAATTGATAGCACGGCGGCGCCGGCGCGGCGTACTAATAGCTAGGTATGTTAGGAGGCATGCTGCCCCCCTGCAACCCCCCTGCTTGCATCACTATAGGATTTGGGGGGGGGGTGTGAGTTTGGGTATTATGCAAAGTACTTTTTGCATTTGAGCACTAAAACCTAAGAAATCCCCAATAAACAAAAATCAAGTATGACAACACTGAACAAAAAACACGGAATAAATGTCAAAATCAACCATTTTTGCGTGTTTTGTATGTGAAAAAGTGAACTTTGAAAATTAATTTAAAATAGAAATAAATGTTTCCTCGGTCTAAAATTGCTATAATTATTATAAAAAAACCGCTTGTCGAAATTCGTGCTGCGGTAAGGGAAAGTTAAGCCAGAAACATTACTAATTCCTTTTCCAATTTGACAAGGACCTTTTTACCTAAAACATTAAAGGAAATTGTGCAGAAAATAAATAAATTACAGAGATATAAAGTTAAGCTTTGAATTTATTAAAAAAAACATGATGAGTTGTCATTTTGACATGAGTAGACTTGACTTGATAGTTAGGGAGATTTTTCTTGACTAACTTTCCAATCAACTTTCCAATAAAATTGCCTTAATTCGAAGACAGTTTTTTTGGCAGCTGGTCAATCAGATAGTAGAAATTTGCCTTAATTTCAACTTTCAAGCCCCTTATGTGGTCTAAACCTGCCTAATATCACTTTTTTAGACTTTCGGAGTATATAAGTACATACATATTTAAAGGAATGAAGTATACAACTCATCATAAGATGCGGTGCTGGTTAAACCCACCCTATAAAATTTACTTCTTCTTTTGGTTTCAAAATCTCTGTTTTTGATATTTTGTTTGAAATTCGATAACTTTTTGAAGCAAATTCTTAAAAAGCTTTAATTTGGAAACTAAAATTTACAGACACAATCTTCAGGCTTAAAAAATCACCAATAAACGAAAGAAGCGCGAAAATTACAAGATGTTTTCGATTGTTGTGTTCGCATCGTCAACTCAAGCTAGGAAACATAAATTATTAATTTATTAATGCAAGGTTTTCTTAAATGCACATTTTTGTAAAATTATATTTAAAAAGCAACCTTTTCAAATCACCCTGTTTCTATATGTGAGATACTTACTCTTATCAAATTAAATTTCTATCTTCTTTTTGCTTAATATTCGTTCTAATAACACGCTTTTTTTGCCTCTTTCTCTGCACAAATTATGCCATTCTAATGCTAACACTGATGTTGATGTTTCTGAATTGGCCAAATCTAATAAAGTGTCTTTTTTGTTATTCCTGACAATAAGCGTGTAGAATAATAACAAACGTGCATTTGAATCAAATGCGCAAGAACCAAATCAAAGCAAAAGCTTTCCCATTTATTCATTGACCAAAAGAATGATTCTGATTCCCCTTAGTAACTTTTTGTCCACACTTCTCGCAATCATAACGCAATATTTTTTCATTAGAATTAGAAGAATTAAGTTCGTGCAAAGCGAAAGTGTGTGATTCTAAAATATCGTAAAAAATAATTGCATAAGTTCATTGTTCAATTAATGAAAAAAAAATAAGAAGCTTAATTAAAAACCAAGCGCAATGGAAAAAAAGATTGAAAAATTAAATTAAACAAATAAAAAAGGAAACAATAAACTATGAAAAGGCGTTCCTTCTTGAAAACTCAAATTGAAAATCCTTGAAACTCAAAAACTACACTTGGAAAATTAATATGAACAACGAATTCTTAATGTGGTTTTAATAACTTTTTGTTTTCTTATTGTTGTGGTTTTCATTAATTCCAAGGATATAATGCGTTGAAAAACTACTTAAGGACTAACTTTTCATTTCATATACCAAAGGCGGACAGGATTTTCGTAATGTTTGTATATTTTTTTTAATTGACTTTTTCAAATACAAAAAAAATCTATAAATTGATTTCTTTCCCTTAAAGCAGTAACGTTTAGCAAGCAGAAAAAAAGAAACTAATTATTGTGTCATTTCTATTGTTTAGCTTTTTTCTATCATACATTTCAATACGGCACCTCAAACAACAAAAAAAAATACTAAAATTTTGGCAAGAAGTTCAGAGTTAAAAGACCTTTTCTAAGTGAAAAGTTTGATAGCGAAAAAAAGTAAAAGAATAAGAAAATAATTAAAATACATTCCTTTCACTTTTCTCGAGGCATGTAAAACATTAAAGCTCTTTAAGTTCCTTTTTTCTTTCAAAATACAAACAACAACAACTTAAAAAAAAACTTTGTTTTTTCAAATATTGATTTTGTGGTGTAGCTCGTAATTGTGTACTGAATACAAACAAAATGTTCTGAGGCATTAGGAGGGTAAAGTGAATGACACATCTCTGTACCAAAGTAAGACATTAACCTAGGTCATATAAAGCCACAGGATGTTACATTGTGTATTTAGAGACTTTGTGGTGATGGTGTACCATGACGTATACGTATACAAAATCTTGACCTTTTAAGAATGTGGTATTGTTGCAGTGCTTTTGTTTCTTGACAAAAAGATTTATATTTTTTTGTTGGTTGAACTTATTATTTAAGTCAAGTCACTGTAGAGTTTGTGTTGGTTTTTAACATTTTAACTTTTAAGTGTTGAAAAGTCGAGACTTGAACTTAGGACCGAGTATAAGTGTCGGCTAAGAGGTAAACAAAATAAATTTCTATAGAAAAAACCTGATGAAGGAGTGGGTAATTTTTGCCTTTGTCAACGTCAATATGGATTATCCGGTTTATCCTTAAACTATCAGACATAAATTGTTTGAAATTTTCTTTTAAATTACTTACATTTTGTAAACGTGCCCTAAACTTGAAGGTAATTTATTTATGAATTTAAAAATAGATAACATGAGTGCAGGTTTCTAAAATACATATTTATACATATAATGTACTTCAAAACGACTGGACCGATATTAATAAGACTTTTAGGCAATCTTCAGATGAGCCCACCAGCTTATAGCAATTGAACAGAAATGAAAAAGTCATGACAACATTCGCTGAGATTAGAAGTTTTGTTATAATTATGACTCCAAAAAAACAAAATTTTAAATCAGAACCTTTAGCTTTAGCAAACGGACTCCTTCAAATATGCCTTTGAAATATGAGTGATGTCGAATTTCATACATTAACATAATGATTGCAAAGAATTTTGCAATAAGAAATTTGGAAGAGAGAATTTTGCAGGCACAGGTTCCGTGAAAATAAAATGCACGACTGGGTCGCACGAACTTGCTCCTGTATACAAAGAGTCTGTTTAAAAAAGCACCTATATAAGATTTAAAATTATACCTTTAAAACAAGTTTGTCTTCAAAGATTTAAATGCTATTCGATTTGTCAAAAAAACCGCTCGATTCATCCCAAGACACAACTCATCCTAGGACAACTCATTCCGGAAATGAATTGGTATTTACAATAGTTATAGTTATAAACAATACATACATATGTACCAAATACATTATCTAATTTGGATACAAGATAGTAATCAGCCCTATCATGAATTCCATCGTAGTCGGAATTTTTACGAATCCCGAAAAACTGTATCATGAAATCCGTTCGTAATGCAAAATTGTATGAGATTTTCCACTACGAACGGATTTCATGATACAGTTTTTCGGGATTCGTAAAAATTTCCGATTGCGATGGAATTCGTGATAGGGCTGAATATAATAAAAGTTTTGTCAATGTAATGCGCTCCTTCGGGCTCACGCACAGGATTTGATCTGGTGAGATGGGAGGGGATTACATTTAATGCAGTTAAAATAATTTAAAAAAAACTATTTTAAGATTCAAAACTTTACCTGAAAAATAAGTTTGTCTTCAAAAATTTAGATGCCATTTTATAAATCAAAAAACCCTTGATTTTTCAAAAATTTTTTTTGAAAATCGTTAGAGCGGTTTTTTTTTAATTAATTTTTTATATATAAAATTTTTAAATTATGTTCTAAAAATATTTTCGGTATGCAGTTGTTTAGTGATTGTAAATATACGCTCTACATTTGAATTTCGTAAAAAAATGTTGACCCGTTTTTGAGATATAGAATTTTGAAAAAAAAAAATTCAATATTTTTTTAAAAATCCAAACAATAAAAAATTTCACTTTTGATAATCAAATATTGTTAAGGAAATATAAGAGCTTATTCAGAAAAAATATTATTGAAATCGGTTGATAAGTTGCTGAGAAAATTAAGAAACAAAATAACGGTTCTATGAGCGGTACCTTTCCTGAGCAATACAAAAATATGTTTTTCTTATGAAAAGAAGCCAAGTTTAAAAATAAAATTTTAGAGAAAATTTAAAAAAAATCTATCAGTTTGTTTTTGAGAAAATTCGAATTTTCGTTTTTTGACCAAAAAAATTGTATGGGGCCACTGTTAGTTTTGGTCTTAAAAAAAAAAATGAAAAAAACACCTAACGCGAATCTGCTGAAAACCTTAACTTCCAAGTTTGAACTCAATCGACCCAATGGTTTAGGCTGTAGGAGCGTGGACAGACAGACAAAACAGACCGGACGGAATCGCGGGACCCACTTTTTTCGACTTCTCTACCATCGTAATATCATGTTTGATTAAAATCTCGAGTTCGAAATTTTGCACGAATGCAAAACTTGCCATATACAGTGGCGAGCAAAATAATAGCAGTGTAATAGGCAACAAGCTATAATTTTTCATAAATCAATAACACAGACACTTTTTCGCAACTCTACTTTATTTTGGTACAGAGTAATAATTATCTTAAAAGGTGCAAGTGATAATTTAACGGTAAATTCTCATTACTTTGTTTAAATATCGCTTTTTGTAGTGTGATTCATTATTTTAGGCGAGCAAAATAATAGCAGTGATTGACAAATTTAATTTAAATAATTGTGTTTTAATTAAAATTTTGATTTCAAAAGTTATAAAAACAAGTCCTGTTATTCTATTTTATATTTCCGTTAAAATTGTAATAAAATTATTGATTTTAATAATTTAAAGTGGGTTGAGGTAAACACTACACACTGAAGAGGCGGGAATTTATAATAAAGCTCATTTTTGAAGGCAAAACGTACAAAAAGGTTCAGGAACTTCTTGGCTGTTCAGCGAAGATGCTAAGGAACGCCTAACCTTTGAAAGAAGGGCAGAAACGATAGACGGAAACAATTTCTTACACCATCTTATATAAAACGTGTGGGTCGCTTTTCAAGGAATAATCCTACAGCAGCAGCTACAGAGATTGCAGCCGAGCTTGATGTTCCGTACGGTGTGCATACGGTGAGGAGAACACTAAGGGAGCATGACTTAAATGCTCGCAGTCCAAGAAAGGTTCCACTTTTAAAGAAACACCTTGTAGTTAAAAGGGTGAAGTTTGCGCGCCAACATTTTGGATGGGCTCCGGAAATGTGGAGAAACATTCTCTGGACCGATGAAAGCAAGGTGGCTCTCTATGGTGGTAAATGATCTCGGCAGTTTGTGAGAAGACCCCCGCATATCGAATATAACCCTGGATACACTACAAAAACTATTAAGCATGGGGGATCCAGTATAATGGTTTGGAGATGCTTCTCCTATTATGCAGTTGGCCCAATATACTGCATCAAAAGCATTATGAACCAGCACTCTTACGTGGATATCCTGCAAAACACTATGCTGCCATGTGCCGAATACGAATTGCCCTGAAATGGGTCTTCCAGCAGGATAACGACCCAAAGCATACCAGCCGAGCAGCCAAGCAATGGTTTCAAGATAATAGGATTGAGGTCATTGAGTGGCCTGCACAGTCTCCTGACCTCAATCCCATCGAGAATCTTTGGGCAGACATTAAAAAAGAAGTATTCAAGGCAATACCAAAAAATAACACAGAACTACGGAGCGTTGCTGAGCAGGCTTGGCAATCAATAACACCATCAAGATGTCAGGGACTTGTGGACTCAATGAAACGTCGTTGTGAAGCAGTTTTAAAAAAATAAAATAATAATAATAAAAAATAAAAATAATAATAATAAAAAATAAAAATAATAATAATAAAAAATAAAAATAATAATTGTTAACAAATACTAGTTTCTATTAAATAAAATACCGTTGAAAAGAACTTTTTGTGTCCTTGTTTTATTTAAATTTAACAGAAAAAAAAATCACTGCTATTATTTTGCTCGCTTTATTTTGAGGTGTATTTTGTTTTTGGATTACTGCTTAGCTAATTAGCAATAAATTAAATTCCATTCTTACTAAAAATTAAATTTTAATGAATCTTAAGGAGTTTTACTTAAAAACATTTCCAACATCAAAGCTCTTTTTATGTTTTATGTTTTATTTAAAATAATTTTCCATGCACTGCTATTTTTTTGCTCGCAGCTGTATGTAGTTCCTATATGTCGCAAGTAAAAACAATCTGGGCTAGTGGAAAAATGTAAGCTGTTATTTAACATTCAGAAAAAGCTTCATTATTTCATTATCTGTTAGTAAATTTCTAATTTCTCATAGTAAGTTTTTGTAATCGGTATGATTTGTCGAATTGAACATTTAGATATTCCTCCACGTTTTAAGGTCTCTAGAATACAAATCGAAAGTTTTTAGAGAGATGGATATTAATTTTTGACCCGTGCGTCGTTTCTCAAGAACCGTCAGAGATAACGACTTTAAATAAATGTTGTTTAATAGATGGTAACATCAAAAGATGCAGAAACAACTTTCAAAAAAAAAATTAAGTAACTATATATCACCTTGAATATTTTGCGAACAAAACATTATTTTACCTCCAAAATAATTGTAAGCATCAATGAATAACGTTTTTGACATCTGGTCAAATTTTTAGAAAAATCGAAGAGACATTTAAAAAAAAACTTTTAAAATACTAGCAAAAGCTATTACAAATTGATTTTTAACTCAAACATCTTGGCAACAATTAAAGCAATTGGCTTTAAACTAAAAAACATTGTCTTTAACATTCAATAATATTTTTATAAAAATTCGATTGATAGCTTCTATCAAAAATATAAATCTACAAAAATAACTACACAATTTTGGTACAAACAAATTTTCTACTCGAGAATCAATGTTAAATTCAAAATTATTGTTATTATATTGTTATTTAAGAAAAATCCAATTTGCCTTTTGACAAAATTGTTTTCAACTAAAATACATATGTATATCAGGAACAAAAACGGATATAGTAGATATAAAACTTATTATGTCATATGAAAAACATTGTTGGTAATTTTTAGTTATTTTTTTTAGAAAAATTCTATTAATAACTTCTATTTACAAAAACAACTTAAAACTGATAAGAAATGGTTTTAGAAACAAGTATTATGGGAACAAATAAAATTACAAATTACATCAAACTTTTTTTATTTCACACAATTGTTTTTCTTTTTTTTAATATTTTGTTAAACTTTTAGAAATATCAACAGACGGTCACGAATGGGAAAATATCAGTAAGAGTCGCATCCTAGTAAATATCAAATTTTCTGAGCACTACCGTGTTCAGACGATATAAGAGACTTAAAAGTCGGGCAAGTTTCTAGTATTGGATTGGCCAGCTGCCAAAAAATTGCCTTCCAATTACGGCAACTTTATTGGAAAGTAGACTGAAAAGTTTGTCAAAAAAATCTAACTAACTACACTAATGTCAAAATGACAGATAATCGTAATAATGCATTCAACTGAAAGCTGAACTTTATTACTCTGTGATTTATTTATTTTCTGTACAATTCTATTTGATGTTTTATGTAAAAGGGTTCCTTGTCAAATTATTAAAGAAATAAGTAATATTAATCTAAAATACAAAATACAAGTTGAAATGGACTTGTAGCTTCCCTAAGAAGTTTTTTGTAGAGAATTATGATTTCAGTGGTTTTCGCCCGATCAACTGAAAGTAGAGATTGGTGAAGTAAAGTTCCGAACTTGAAGTTTATGACACTTTACCAACTAACTAGTTACCTTCAAAGAAAGTAGTTGACTGCAAACGAAGTCAAAAGTTTAGAAATATATATTTTTATTATTAGGTACATAAATAAAAAATCATTTTTTTAATAAAATTTAATATTTATTTAAAAGGGCTAAGGCATAACTTTATTTTAAAATCATAGGAAATATAATTCCTTCCAGAAAATGTCCTCCTTTAATGTTTCAAAAACGTTACTGCTTTTTAATTGAGTACTAAACATCTTTAGTATACACTCTACAAAATAATGATAAGGACAAATACAAAATACGATTTTTGTTCATGTATTATTGGATTTTAACAAACTAATTTAACTTTTAGCATCTGAACAACTAAAGTTATAAGAAAAAACAAAAATATGAACAATTAGACTTTACTTTATAATTTGATATGGGTTCATTTTTTTTCAGAACGAAATAATGTTAAGGCCAATTTTTAAAAGTAATTCTTAGTGAAACTTAAAGTTTTAAAAAATGCGTTCAAAATTTGGTGATTGACCCATTTCGTTGAAAAATATCTAGTAGACGTCGTCGTGGTATTGAAATTATTATTGATTTTATTTGTTACATATTAGTTTTGACTCACTCTTCTTGAACAATTCTTGTATATAAATGTAATAATATGTAATAATTTATAGTGTAAAATTAATGTCTATTTTTAAAAACGTATTTTTATTAAAATTGCCCAAATGATTTCAATCGGTTTCGGGTTTTGAATCATAATTAGCAGCGTTATCCTTGTAAAAGATACATTCCGCAGCAAATATTTCATTCGTATATTTTTGGGAATTTATTTCGGTGGAAAAAGCAGCTTATGGAACCCCAAACCATCAACGTACCACCTTCAAAATTGCGAGCATTTCTATGCTGCTTTTTGGTTCGTTTATTGTTAGCAACCGTCTGTCTGGGCCTCATCAATTTTGTCTCATTCGAAAAAATTGATACTTTTCAGCTAAAGTCAATCTGTTCGCTTTTTGACGAGATTTAAGTTTTGGTTTTGGGACGCGTTTCACATATTCAATATTTGTACACCTTTCAAAACTTGTTGCGCCCGCCTTGGTGACACATTGAGGTTTAAAATGTTAAAAAATTTTGCGTGGCTTATCGATTCATTAAGGGTTAAGCGTTTGATTTCTCCCTATGTTAATTTAGGTTTTTACCTGAACTTCGCTTAACGAAACGACGTGTTCTATTCTAATAAATTCAATCTATTTACGTGATTTTCAAAGTATTTATAACTAACAAACCTTTGTTATCTGAAGAATTCCATATTTTAGTCCTTTTAACTAACGATTCTTAAATACAATCACTTGGCCTTGTAAATTTTTCGTATCGCAATAAAGATCAATAAATTATTGTTAGACTAACGGTACAACAGAGAAAAATTTAGTTAAACAGTTATAAAAATATAAAATCAAACAAAAGGGTTGCCATTCCTTGAGAATAATTTTTCATAAAAACAGACGGAACAGCAGTGTTTTTTATTTGTCCTTATCATCATTTCGCAGAGTGTATCAAGTTTAGCTATTTTTATTAATAACAAACAAAATTATAATTGCAGAATGTGTGAAGCAATTACAAATGGTTGTGGAGGAAGGTTGGCGTTAGGTTCAATTGTTTTAATACATCTTATTATCTACAATGAATCACCTGGTCCAACAGTTGTTCTTGCAACAATATTTGCATCAGTATATGGATTTATTTCTGGTAAGATTGAATTCAAGTACTTCAATTCATTACAATTCTTTAATAAATTAGTTTTTGAAAATTCTGGTAACTTAAAATACCCAATTATTGGATTGTAAAATTTGTATTAAATTGTAAATATTGATAATTTTTGATAACTTTGTCTTTCTTCTAAATTTCAAACAAATAAAGTAAAATTTCACATTCGAAAAAAAATTATTTTCTTTTAATTTAATGTAAATATTGTAATTGTGTAAATATGTAAAATATTATTCTTAATTTACAATTTTTTCAGCTTCATGTAAAAATAGTCTAAGACCACTTCAAATGCCTTATATTAGAGCTAGCAATAAGTTTGATTTTACGTGCCTATTTCTGGCTACATGGATGGATATATTACCCATTTTAGCTGCTTGTGGAGCATTAGCTCGTACTTTGAGTGCTTGCTTGGATGAATTAATGGGAGGCTTAGCCAGAATTTTAATATTAGGTTAGTATTGAATAGTAAATAAAATAATAAACATTAATGAATTTTATTCTATTATAGGAAGAAATTCATCAGAAAATGAACCATGGCCGGATGTTTTAGGAGTAGCAGTAGTATTTTTAGTAACTGGAATGTTTATGCTTGGCTTAGAGGTAAGAAAATATTTCGAAAATTTAATCAACAAATACACGTTGTCTTTTGTTTGTTTCTACACAAATAGAATACAAAAGCTTTTAGCTTTATAATGACACTTGGAATGCTCGGAATCAATGGAATTCTAAGTATTGTTGGCTGGTATAGTGGTAACTCAAAGGAATGGGATGGTGAGGAATTACTTCCAAATGGTTCGAGTAACGTAAGTAAAACTTAAAATTATCAACTACCAATAATAATAAAATCATTACTTTTGCATTAATTTACAGTTCCTTAAAGCAGCCGCATTGATAGCGTTTGCATATCCCAGTGATTTTTCAAGTAAATCGAGATATCAACGATTTTCTGGACTTCTTTTTGTTCTATTTGTTTGTGGATCAATTCTCTTATCAGCTGGTTGTTTATCAACTATTGTTCATGCTAAGTATTAACATTTTCAAAATTTAATAAAAAAAAGATTCAACAATTATGTTTTTTTGTTTGTTTTAAGGACAACTGACGAATATATTGCTGTGCCGTTATTTAAAATTTTAGAGGAAAATGGTTTTCAAAAACTTATCCAAGCCGCTGCGTGCCTTTTATTGCTAACGTGTTCTGGTTCTTTTTTAGAACTTTTTCCAGAAATGTACAGTATTATTGTTCGATTTGCCAAATCGGAATGGAAAATTTTATCAAGGCAAATAAGTTATGAGAGTTCGGATAGTGGTAATCCAGTATTAGCTGTTTTTATTGCAGGTAAGTTTACTTTTTTTTAAAATTAAATAACAAATCACTAGTTTGACGTATAGATTATTGTTCAAATTTTGCAAATTAATAGAAACCATTTGATTTTAGGGAAACTCCATGCATTATTGAAAACATTAAAGTTCAATGGTCAATATTCAGTTAAGAGCCTGTCAACTTTTAAGGCACTTCATTTTCAGCCAACTATGCACTCTTTGAAGTTGACTAGTTAATTTTTCAAATGTCATAGGTCAGCCTTAGACGACATTAGGGACTTGAAAGTGAGGCAAGTTTCTAGCATCTGATTGGCCAGCTGCCAAAAAATGGCCTTCCAATTAAGGCAACTTTAGTTGACTGGAAAGTTAGTACAGAAAAATCTCCCTTTACTAACAAGTCAAGTCTACTTACATATGCCAAAATGACAGTTGATCGTGTTTTTTCATTCAACTGAAAGTTGAACTTTATGACTTTATGATTAATAAAGTTAAGTTCCGAGTTTGAAGTTTATGACACTTGAAAAACTAATTAGCTACCTTACGCAAAATGTACTTCCAAAGAATGCAGTTGACTGCAAATGAAGCCCCTTATGTTGTCTGAACCTGCTCATTAATTTAAAACTTTAAACTGTATTTGAATATCATTCTTGCAGCAAAGACCAACAATAGTATTATTTACAAAAAACAAATCCTAACAGGATACAAGTTGATCATAATTTGTTTTTTGTATTGTAAAAAAAGTACTTATTCCTTTTCCAATATAACAAGGCACCTTTTACACTAAACTTTAAATAAATAAGCAGTAAATAAATGAATGAGAGTAACTCTCTCAACTTTCAGTTGAATGAAAAATTATGATTAGTCGTGGAATTGACTTGATAATAGTTAGGGAGATTGGCCAGGTTCAGACTACATAATGAACTTCAAAGTAAGGCAAGTTTCTTGTATCTGGTTGGCTAGCTGCCAAAATTCAATTAAGGCAACTTTATTGGAAAGTTGACTGGAAAGTTAGTCAAGAAAAATCTCCCTAACTAATAAGTCAAGTCTGCTTATGTCAAAATGGCAGTTGATAATGTTCTTTCATTTAACTGAAAGCTGAACTTTATTACTCTATAATTTAATCCAATATCCATTTAATGTTTTTTGTAAAAGGTTTCCATGTCAAATTGGAAGAGAAATAAGTAATATTTCTTTACAATACAAAACATAAATCTTAATGGACTTCTAGCTTGCCTAAGGAGTGTTTTGCAGACAATAATGTTTTTAGTAGTTTTTGTACTATGAACTTGAAGTAGAGGTTTGTGAAGTAAAGTTCTGAATTTAAAATTCATGACACTTGTAAAACTAACTAGTTGCCTTTGTCAAAATTTACGTTGAAAGAAATGTAGTTGATTACAAATGTATTCCCTTATGTTTTCTAAACCGGCTCATTTTTCTTCACTTTCCATTCAACTTTCCAATAAAGTTTTCTTTTGGAATGCAAATTTTTGGCAGCTAACCAATCAGATACTAGAAACTTACTTTCAAGTCCCTTATGTCATATGAACCTGCCCATTAGACTCATATTGAAGTTTCGTAATTTTATCCTTCTCCCAAATTATTGAGTAAAATAAATAATTAGCAAAAAAAATTACAGAAATAAATGAATTTTTCGTGACGTTTATTTTGACATAAATAAATTTTGACCAAACCAGAACCAGCTATCTTCTCTTTCCAGCAGAAGAACTGTAATAATTGCCAATCGAACTCCTTAAAAGCATTTGGAAGCCTCCCGATTGACCACTGATAAATTGACTTATGACAAATATTTTTGTGAAAATATCGCACCATTCATTAAAGCTTTTAACTTTGGACTCTTTTAAGGTGAATTGTTTTAACCTTTTATTTTGCTACTTGAGAGTTTCAAAACGGATAAAAGTGTGATGCAATTACAAAACGTTAAAGTGAGTCCTCTCAAATTGTCCAAAGTGAGCAACTGCCTTTGATATGTTAACGCCAACGGATTCGCAAATCACGCGATGAACTTTTTTGCATGGAGTCCTAAAAATATGAAACAAAAATTAAAATATAAGTAACAAAAATACTGAAAATAGTTTTTAAATTTTTTTCAGGAAGCTTGTGTGCAATGGTAGCATTTGCTTGTCCTTTGCAAAATCTTACATATATTTTAGCTGCCGGACATCTTTGCGCTGGACTTTTCCGTGCTTTCTATTTATTGTACTCACCATTTCGGCCTAAATACGTTCAGCAAAGTAGTAAGTTTTTAAGAATGGTGTTGATAATAAATAAAAATGGAGAACGTGCTCAAGCAACTGTTCAAAAACTTAGATAAGAGTAAATTCTTCATTTGATTCATATACAAACCAGTGAAAATAAAAACAAAACTCTTAAAACAAAATTCACTTTTTTTAGGTGATTCCTCACTTTCATATAGTCGTTTGTCAACAGCTCCAATAGTAAAAAGTAATACAGCACGAAGAAGAAGTCTATGGAACATTAATTTTCCAATTCAAGGAAATTTAAAAAAGACCAAAACGAAATCGAATAAAAATAAGCGTGAAGTTGAAAAGGAATGGTTACTTTTGGGTGAACCATCATCACCTTGTCCAGTTCGAGATAATCCAGATATTGAGTCAACTATCTTATCTGATGGAGAACCACCGGTTTGTATATAAATATAAATTAAAACATTCTTCACATAAACGGCCTTCCGCATATTCTTGAGTCACTTTCAAAACATGATCTTTTTCTTTCTCAAATGTAATGAATTTATTTCTTCTTAGCCATCGGATTTTGAATACGCAGAAAAGTTTGAATCTTCAGAATCAGACACTTCAACGGATATTGATGCAATTGTAGATGAATACCGACAAAAAATTAAGGTAAGTTCCTTGTTCCATTCGTGCACAATATTCGTACTAACGAGTTGGGTTCTTATGACAGGTTACAACTGCTGGCCCAATGGAACGAAGTATTCGGGTGCCTTCACTTGCCTCTTGGAGAGTTACGATTTTCGCAATTATAGTGATTATCTTTGGAATATCCTTGACAATTGTTGGAGTTTTCACACATCTTTTTCCAATGTTTGTCACTGGTATTATTGGTAAGTTGAATGCCCTTAGTAAAGAACCAGTGATTCCATGGGAAGTCATCTTTTATTTTCTAGGTATTTCCATAGTCAGTATTATGATGTCGTTTATTCCAAAATACACAGCAAGCGTGATTAATGTTTCTCCAGTTATGTGCACCACATCATTTGCAATTGGATCTCTTCTATTCTCATCATGCCTTGAGTATTCTTGGCCAGCAATTGTTCTATGGGCTTTAGCTGGCTTGATTCTTGTATTTCGATGTGATAATTGGTGTTGTTATTGTTTTGATGGAGAATCAATGAATGATGAATTAATACCAAGTGTTTCGGGTAAGACTACAATTCGAATGCCACGAGGAAATAGATGACATTCAGATACCTCGGAAGATGATTTTTCTAATGAAAGAGGCAGTGGTGACGAATGGACTGACCAATTAAGAGAATTAATATAATTTTATGTTTATTTTATGTTATTATAATAATGATTGATGATAGTTAAGATGCAGTGAGATTTGTGATTTAAATTGAAAAAAAAAAGAAAATCCTTATAAAAACTATATAAAGCTTGCAAAGTTCAAAAATTATTGAAGCCTAAAATTTTAAACTTTAAAAGTTCCACAGTGCTTAATTTAAATACATATATACATACTGAATTTGATAAATGGAATGATTGTGAATTGAATTATTTTAAAATCATACTTAAATATATGAATTTTATGGAAGAAAATACATTAAATTTCCTCATTATATTGCGGCACGTTTTGAAACAATTATCTATATATTAAATTTAAAAATATCAACTTCATAAAAGGAAATATTGAAAGAAGGTGTTATAATGTATTTTTTAATTGATAAAGTTAGGTAAGGTATGTATAGTGTAAACATAACTTAAATTATCATATAATTAGTTTTTGCAAACAAAAAATCAAAAAAAAAAAAATAAAAAAACTTCACTGGACAAAAATAAAAATTATATTTTATAAGATTTCTCCGTCCTCCGATAAATATTAGCATTTAGATATGTACTTATTTAATTGATAATGATTAGGAAATTATTATTTTTTAAAATAACCATAGCCACTGCGATTTGAATAATATATATTTAAAAAATAATATAATATGCATTAATCAAAAGTATGTATGTACATACATATATGCAGTACATTCACCGTTTGTCTTTATAAAAATGTACCTTCCTATATATTGAAGTAAAATAAAATAAAATTGTTAATTAAATTTTATTTATTTCAAAAAACTAAAAATTTGATTTTTTTTTATGGTTAAAATTAAAGTTCCATTTCTGACCATAAAATGTCCGTTGTCATTTCGCGATAGTAAACGCAATTCAATCGAAATGCTTTTTATTTTGATCGTTCATTTTTACACTGCTCAATTATAACGGGTTATCCATTAAGCGGTTTCAAAAGTATAGGCCTGGAATTCCACATCTTTAAACTAAGTTGTTAAACCAATTTTCTAATTTTAGTTGAAAGTCTGACATTTACGAAAATGGATCGCTTAACTATCGCACAACGCATACAAATTATTAAAACCTGCTACAAAAATGGTGATTCTGTCACAGCCACGTATCGTGCTTTAAAAGAAGATTATGGTTAATATAATCGTCACTACGCAAGGCAAAATTGTGAAGAAATTTGAAGAGAATAGATTAGTTACAGATATTGTAAGGCCTGTGCATCATCGTTTCGCTCGTACCACTGAAAATATCGTTGCTGTAAGTGAAAGTGTTGCGAAGACCCGATTGTATCGATTCCTCGTCGTCAATTCCTTGCAAGAGGCAGCACCTGTAAAAAACTTTCGATGGCACAGGCAGGGATCGAATCATGCCACGGGTATTGGACCTTACTTCTTCGAAAACGACGATGGAACGACTGTCCCGTCCCGTCAATTCGGAGCGTTATTGTAATATGATAACCGACTTTATTTTGCCTGCTATTGAAGAATACGACTTGGAGAATATGATATGATTTCAACAAGACGGTACCACATGCCACACAACTCGAGCGCATATGGCTTTATTGCAAAAGACTTTTCCGTCGTGGCGATATCAACAGGCCACCAAGATCATGCGATTTGACAGCGCTGCACTTTTTTTTGTGGGGCTACGCGAAAGACCGTGTTTATGCAAACAAACCTTTAACTCTTAAGCCAATGGCGGATCCAGAGGGGGGGGGTCTTAGGGGTCATGACCCCCTTCTCCTGGGAGAACTCTTTTTTTTTCTCTCCCTTGAATTCAAAACTATCTTATTACGTTAATGAATTATGACACCCATTATATTTTTAATTGTTTATTTTTTATATGAAAACAAAATTTTTATTTTCCTCCCTAAACTTTGTTTGCTAAAAGTAATACTTTTAACTAAGGACTGGACCAAGAACATAATATGAATCGAAACTTAGCCCTTTTCCAATAATGCAGCACAAATTCATCAACTTTTGACCAATATAAGATCCAGGAGGGACCATATGAGTCATAAAACTTATGCAGTTAAATTGTAAAATTAAAGATTTCATCTAAAGATTTGTTTGATTTTTTAACGACATTTACCAAAAAGTGGTTTGCTGTCAAAAACAACTAAAATTTGGGACATATGGGAACGATATGGCAAGTATTGCATTCGCAAAAAATTTCGAACTCGAGCTTTTAATCAAACATGACATTACGATGGTAGAAAAGTCGAAAAAAAGTGTTTCGTCGATTGAGTTCAAACTGGGAAATTAAGGTTTTAAGTCGATTAGCGTAAGGCGTTTTTTTCATTTTTTTTAATAGGAAACATAACAACAGTCCTCATACAATTTTTTTTTGTTAAAAATCGAAAATTAATTTTTTTTTTCAAAAATTAACAGATATATTTTTTTAAAACTTTCTAAATTTGGCTTCTTTCTACAAGGTTAACGTATTTCGATATTGATCTAGAAGATTACCCTTAATAAAACTATTATTTTGTTATAAAGTTTTTTCAAGAATGTAATTTTTTTGGATGCTCTAAAACTGAGATTTAAATACGAATTTCAATAATATAAATGTCCCAAATACAGAAAAAGTGACACTTTTATTAAACTAATGGCTTATTGAAAAACACAATGAACGTTTCATAACTATTGATAAAAAAGTTTTGAATCTCTTGAGATTTGAAGTGAAAAGAGATTCTGAAACGTGTATTTTGTGAGTGCCACACAAAAGTTTCTTTCCAATTTATTTGTTTACCTTAATTTGGTTTTATTTAATTTTTAGAGAAATTATGTACTTAAATGCCCCTTTTTCCTTCAATTCAATATTCCAACATTTTTCTCTCCAAAATTTTTAAGTTTTCTTGACGATAGTAATAATAGACTCCCGAAAATTGAGTTCGAAAAAACTACATCAAAAAAAGCCTGAAAATTCTTCATATAAGATCCTCTCTCATTTTCTGGGTTTTTGAATATTTGTAGTGTTCTTCGCATTAATAAAAATCAACACAAAAAAAGTATATGTATATTATTTTTGGAAAAAAGCTACGTTTAAAACTAATTTCTTACATGTCTGCGTAAAATGCACCAAAAACCCTCTTAACTGTTGTGTTTTAGCTCTTAAATATGGCATATTTAGAAAACTGTTGGAATCTTTGACAACAATTCGCGTAGTGGTCATTTAAATGATATAGTGTTTCACACATCATGTCAATGTTTAAATATCGTGAACAAAAATATATTTATATGTGTTTTATTTACGTTTACTTTTGAAACCGCAAAATGGATAACCCTGTATAAAACCAACAATGAAAACCCCTAACTAACAGTGTTAATAAATTTTCTTTATCTACTCTTAAAAAACTGATAAACATTTTAATACTTAAAGATCACATTTTGGCGATTTGTTTAAATACATGTATTTATTTTAATATTTTATGTATATCCTGAAAAAAACTAATTTTTGTAATGGCTATAATTTCAAATCTCATTTTATTGAATATTTCTTGCTATATGATAATAAGTACCAACGTTTTTACAGCCTAATTATATATTCTATATTTTGATATTGATACTCATTGCATTGTTTTTAAAATTAGTAAATTAAATATAATAATCACCATTCGCATGCGGTACTTAAACGTAAAATAAAACATATTTGGTATTTTAATTTAAATTTCTGTATAAATAACTTCAGTGCATAAAACTGATTCGTCGGCAATGGCGGTGGCGGCGGACTCGCGTTGGCAGTTACAATGATATGTGCATTCATATAAACAACAACAGCAGGAGAAAAAACAATTATTTTATACGTTTTGGCCAAGGCCTGTTTTGGCCGCCGCACTTGTAAGAAATCTCCAAAAACCCCAGCCCAAAACTGGCTATGGCTATGGCATGGCTACTTCAACTACACATTATACGAGTACTCTGACTATAGTGATGTCTACAGAGGCCCCCACAGACTATGGCATGGGTTTGGGTATAATATTATGATGGTTATGAAAACATACCTGAGTGGGGTTAAGGTTGTTGAAAGTATATTGTCTGTCCACTGTCCAAAAATTAATTCAGTAGTATAGTAAGTAAAGTAAAGAGCAATCGCATGAATGCATACAAATAGTCAACAATAAATTTTATTATTTACCATCATCATCATAAACAGTTTAATTTGAAGTGCGTAGGGTTTAAAGTGCGGTGTGTTTCGAAAATTCAATTCGATTTCATTTCGTTTGTTTTTAATTTGTCAAGAAAAGAAGAACATTTTTGAAAAAGAAAAAGAAATAAAATGTAAGTGCAATTAAGGATGGTTAAATTGATTAATTTGTTTGACACCATCAAACTGTGTTTTTAGTCCTATTTTTAAAGATCATGGTCAGCTTTGATTGTGTGGCTATAAAAATAGTATGCAATGCGATAGCCCGTGTTAAAAACTCTTAAAGTACCTTCGTTCATGTTGTTATTGTGAAATATCAGTTAAGAAAAAATCATTCAAAATTTATAATGTTGACGGATATGCTTGGTTAAAATATATTGTCGGGTAAATTCATCATTTCATGAAAACAAAATAAATATCATTTGTTTCTCTCAAAAGGTAGTACTCGTAAAAAACATGAATGTTTATATTTTTAAGGTTCTAAAGCTTATTTGATTTCTTTGCATTAATGAGTCATTTATAAGTACATAGGTCTTACGTCACGGGCTACAGCACATGCCTTACTATTGAAATTCCACATACGCCAGTTTACTTGGCCTTTCATAGAACCTCATCAGCACCTAATCTAATTACATATATTCAATCAGTTACACATCTACAAATTTTATAGACTGCCTTCAAGAGCGTAGCAGTTTTCTAAAATAAAACTCTTTCAAAATTTTTTCACTATTCGATTTGATTTAAACTTAAGAATTATTCTTTATTTTTTAATGATATATTTTTTAGATTTTATTAGATGGCATTGCCAGATACAAATATTGACTTGAGATGATTCAAACCATGTTTTTTTTAGTTTATCTTCAGGTTAGATTTAATAAAATTTCATTTGAAAAAGTATGTAGTGGTTTTGGTGTATGGGGTCATTCATTTCGTGGTTTTAAGTTAGTATAGCGTTGACATTTGACACCTGTCAAACTCAGCTGTCATTTGAAGTTCCCTAATATTAGTGAATCTTGTCGGGTGATTTTTTAAGAGCTTGAGAACTTTGCAAAATCTCATCGATTCTTTATTTGAAACGTTAGATTGGTCCATGACATTTACTTTTTGAAGATAATTTCATTTAAATGTTGACCGCGGCTGCGTCTTAGGTGGTCCATTCGGAAAGTCCAATTTTGGGTAACTTTTTCGAGCATTTCGGCCGGAATAGCCCGAATTTCTTCGGAAATGTTGTCTTCCAAAGCTGGAATAGTTGCTGGGTTATTTGTGTAGACTTTAGACTTGACGTAGCCCCACAAAAAATAGTCTAAAGGCGTCAAATCGCATGATCTTGGTGGCCAACTTACCGGCCCATTCCTTGAGATGAATTGTTCTCCGAAGTTTTCCCTCGAAATGGCCATAGAATCGCGAGCTGTGTGGCATGTAGCGCCATTTTGTTGAAACCACATGTCAACCAAGTTCAGTTCTTCCATTTTTGGCAACAAAAAGTTTGTTAGCATTGAACGATAGCGATCGCCATTCACCGTAACGTTGCGTCCAACAGCATCTTTGAAAAAATACGGTCCAATGATTCCACCAGCGTACAAACCACACCAAACAGTGCATTTTTCGGGATGCATGGGCAGTTCTTGAACGGCTTCTGGTTGCTCTTCACTCCAAATGCGGCAATTTTGCTTATTTACGTAGCCATTCAACAAGAAATGAGCCTCATCGCTGAACAAAATTTGTCGATAAAAAAGCGGATTTTCTGCCAACTTTTCTAGGGCCCATTCACTGAAAATTCGACGTTGTGGCAGATCGTTCGGCTTCAGTTCTTGCACGAGCTGTATTTTATACGGTTTTACACTAAGATCTTTGCGTAAAATCTTCCATGTGGTCGAATAACACAAACCCAATTGCTGCGAACGGCGACGAATCGACATTTCACGGTCTTCAGCAACACTCTCAGAAACAGACGCAATATTCTCTTCTGTACGCACTGTACGCATTCGTGTGGTTGGTTTAATGTCCAATAAAGTAAACTGAGTGCGAAACTTGGTCACAATCGCATTAATTGTTTGCTCACTTGGTCGATTATGTAGACCATAAATCGGACGTAAAGCGCGAAACACATTTCGAACCGAACACTGATTTTGGTAATAAAATTCAATGATTTGCAAGCGTTGCTCGTTAGTAAGTCTATTCATGATGAAATGTCAAAGCATACTGAGCATCTTTCTCTTTGACACCATGTCTGAAATCCCGCGTGATCTGTCAAATACTAATGCATGAAAATCCTAACCTCAAAAAAATCACCCATTACATACATAGTCCAGTAAAAAAAAAAGGAAAAAAGGAACAATTTTGGAAAGAGGGATAGTAACCTGGAAATGTATGTATTTATTTATTATTATATTTTGAAAAATCTCTTGTCATCACCGTTTGTTATAGACCGCAAAAAGTAGCAAAAACCGCATTATACCGCAGCAGCGCTTAATATTTTGTTTAACTAAATTTTTTATGAACAAATTTCACTTAGTAAAAAAAATGTCTTTAAAAAGGGTAAGCTTTTAACTGGTTGTCTAAACCTAAATGATAAACAAGCATACCATCAGCATTTTAACCGTATTTATTTCCAAAAAGTGTAGTGCCCGTGGTGGTGTGATGACAGTGGTCTTGGGTTTAATCCCTGCCAGTGACATTTAAAGTATTGTTCACGGTTACTGCCTCTTGCGAGGTATTGACAAATCCCCCAAGAGTAATTCTTGTCATGAAAAGTGCTTTCTCAAATTAGCTGTTCGAATTCGTCATAAAACTGTAGGTCCCCTACATCCCGGACACCATTCCTTGCACACAGGAATGGTTGAAAGTTGTAAGTCACTAGGCTCTAGTTCTCAACGGACTGTTGCGCCACCTTATTTATTTGTTTATATTTCCAAAAACTAGAATGGCAGAGATATAATTTCGAACCCCGGATTTCGTCAGTTCGACTTTCGCTATAAGCTGACCAAGATATATGTATACATACATATGTACGTGCAATGTGCACGTATAAAATATTTGCAAATTACATGACTAGGGTTTAAAATATCTTCGTCAGGAGTACTAGTACACAGTCTAGGTGGTTTTTGTCTCATACTCCGAGGTTTAGAAAAGTTTGCAAATGACTTGACTTTTTTGTATCTAGCCCTTAGAGTCTTAGACTATAAGTACACCTTCAAACGAATTGAAAATTATTTTTGACGTGACAACGTCTTAAATTAGGTTGCGGCTGGGAGTCACTTATGAAAAAGTGTAACGCCCGGTAACGTTACGATGAGTCACCGAACGAGAGAGAGGCCCGCCGAATGCCTTGCGTCTCTCTCCCACTCAACTATGATCGGTCTGCCACGCGCGCAGCACTAGAGAATTAGGCGCATTGAATCGGCGCATGCTTGTGTCTCTGTCTTTGTCTTTCTCGAACGTTCTTGGCGTTGGAAAAACAAGAAAGCGTCATAATACAAGTTCACACGTGTGGTTAAAGTATCGTCAGCTGTGTCTGTAGTGAAAATGTGGAGTGCTTAGATTCGTCATTTACAACAACTACAACAATAAAGGTAAATAATTGTACACTGATATTTCATTATCGTAAACTATGATTGATTGATTAATTGTTAGATTGACACAAAAATTGAGAAACTGAGTTTATAGGTTATGTCATACTATTGATAAATGTTGATAGTGTTAAGTAAATTATTAGTTTAAAAAATTTGTGCAATTCTTATTTTCATTCAATTCCTTGTTCCTATTGTGCAATTTAATTATATTCATATCAATAAATATTCTACCGAGAAAAAGACGTTGTCACGTAAAATCTTCGCCCGTAAAACCGACTTTACAGGCAACCATTTTTTTTTCATTTGAGTTTAAAAATATTTTTAGTATGCAGTTATTATAATTTCGTAAAAAAAATTATGACCCATTTTCGAGATATCGAATTCCGAAAAAAAAAATTAATAAAACAAAATTTTAAGAAAATTCAAATTTTCGATTTTTAGCCAAACAATTTGTTTGGAGACTACTGTTGTTTTTAATCTTCAAAAATGAAAAAACGTCTAACGCGAATCAGCTTAAAACCTTAATTTCCAAATTTGAAGTCAATCGACTCAATGGTTTGGGCTGTAGGGGCGAGGACGGACAGACAGATAGACGGACGGAATCGGGGAACCCACTTTCTTTGACTTCTCTACCATCGTAATGTAATTTTTGATTATAATCCCAATTTCGAAATTTTTACAAATGCACTAAATTTAATATAGTAGCACCCGTGGCATGATGGTTAGTGCGTTGGACTGTCATGCCAGAGGTCTTGGGTTCGATCCCTGCCTATGCCATCTAAAGTTTTTTTCACGGGCACTGCCTCTTGCGAGGAATTGACAAATTTTCCAAGAGTAATTGTTGTCATGAAAAGTGCTTTCTCAAATTTGGCGTTCGGAATATGCTTAAAAAACTGTAGGTCCCCTCCATCCCTGACAACAGTACTCGCACACAGGAATGGTTGAGAGTTGTAAGTCACTAGGCCCTAGTTCTCAACGGACTGTTGCGCCACCCAATTTTTTTTTTTTACTAAATTCCATATAGCTTCTATAAGTCGCAAGTAAAAATCTATGAGATACATTTTTTAGCAAGTCTACGTAATGTTTAACGCCATTAGAATCAGAGATAATAGTGAAAAAGCGGTTTTGTTTCGCAACTTTCGACGGTTCATAACTTACGACGCGAGATCGTGTGAGACTTTTTAAACAAAACACCAAAAGGAAGGTATAAACAAATTTCGACCTTACTATTTCTCTTTCCGAAGTTAACCCCTTATTTCGCTATATTTTATAGGACTGTATATTTGACCGTTTAAGTGGAAATGAGTCGGTTACAATATAAGCAAACAAGCAAACGTAAAGGGTGGCGCTAATAAAAGCGTAGGTATTATTTTTAATATTTTTTTTAAAATCAGTGTTACATATTCTAACATTGAGTGTTGTGGTAAAAGAAATCCTTTCAGCAATTAATCAGATTTAGGTAAGAGAAGAATCCAAAACAACACGTTTATTTTAAAAACACGCAACAGAATACCTGTCTTCTTCTATAGAGCATTCAGTTGCAGTGCAGTTTATTATGCATGCATATCTTGAATTCAGGATAACTGGTACCGGTACCGGCTGTAAGTAAGTATAAGTAAGTCTTTAAACAGCTGTGGCCAAAGAAACTGGTTGATAACTTAAAGTTTCATAGTTTCGTATATATTACATAATGAGATGCAAGCAAGTTTTGTTTGTTGTCTCATTGATTTCCGCAACAATTAAGATACATATCTATTGTATATACTCGTATGTATGTATATAATTTGAATATGTAAATGAGGAGTAAATAGTTCTCAACGAAGGCGTCTCATTTGTGTTTATTATCAAAACAATGCAATACATTTTAACCAAGGACTTTCACTTTTGTTAGTTTTTTGATATTTTTAATTGGTCATTAATTGAATTAAATTATTCGATTTTTATTCACATTTCACACCTACTCACAACTCTTAAACCAAATCTCAAAAAAAAAAAAAAAGTTTTGAGTCTGATTGAGATGCAATTCATATATGTACATATAGTTGCAAATGTGTCAATCAAAAAAATAAGGATTTCGGAATGTGGAAATACCAACTTGTTTCTAAGCTTTCCGAAACCTTTCCTTATTAAATGAAAACTTTTTTTTTTATTTTTTTATAATTAGCAAACACTAAAAGGGTTTTTTTATACCTATACCTGAATGGTTGAGAGTTGTAAGTCACTAGGCTCTGGTTCTCTACGGACTGTTGCGCCACCTAATAAAAAAAATATGCCAAAGACACAGTGTGAGCATTAGGAAAAAATGGGAAGGGTTGGATTGGAGGTGTCGGTGTACATTGATTTTGAATTCCTGAACATTGCAATGACAGGGAAAGATAGAGCGTGGCAAGGCGTTCCACATTCGCGTATAGTACGGCTAAAAAATGAATCTCTGTACTTCATAGTACGGCCGAAGTTGGGCTCAAGGGTAAACTGATGGGCATTCCTAGAAGCGCGGGTATTACGGTTAAATTGTTTAAGGGGAGGAATGCAACTGATGGCTATTTCACTAGAGCATAGCCCGTTAAAATAACGGTAAAAAAGGGTGAGACATGTTCGAGTGACGTAAACGAGTTGATGATGTTAATGTCGCCAATCATTTTAAAAGCTCTTCTTTGAATACTGTCCAAGAGGCTTAAATAAGTTACTGGAGCACCAGCCCAGAGATGAGAGTTATATTCAAGTTTCGGACGTATGTATATAGGTTTTGTAGATTGTAGCCAGATCAGACGGAGAGAAAAATGTCTTGCAACGTCTCAAAAAACCTAGACATCTTGCGGCATTTTTGGCAACATCGCGTATGTGATCGCTCCACAAGAGGTGGTTGCTGATGCACATTCCGAGTATGTCGAGATTTTCCGTTTCGTTGATGCAAGTGCCACTCATAGATAGTAGAATTTAATGAGCTAATCATATTTTGCCGTTGCAGTTCCACATCCGAAGAGGAGGGTTGTGAGTCTGGAAACGAATATGAAAAGCTAAGAGTGCTATCGTCAGCGAAACTATGATGCAATAATTACTTAATTCCCTACCAGAGATACGTTGCACAATACAGTGGTCAAAAAAATCAAGTAAACAAACAATACTTTTTTGAAACTTTACTATCACATCAGATTTTGAAAATATACACTTTAAAATATAAAAATGAAACCAAAACAGGTGTCTTAGAAGAAAGTACAAATCCTTGTCTTCTAAATACCAGTATAGGTATTCATTTTAATATCAATTTTCAATTCAATTCAATTTCTTTATTGTAAACAATACACTAAGACAATGTCTTTTATAGTATTTGTACTTTGGTTGAACAATTAAAGTGCTGTTTGATTCTATATACAATAAGATAATACTTAGGCTGCTAAAAATATTTTTTTTTTATTAATACATATAAGACTTTTCCTCTCTTCTTCTTTCCTATTTCCCCCTTAACATCCTAGTTGTTCGAAAAATGTTTAAAAACCTCGGTCTTGAAACTCACTGCATCCGTTAACCTCTTAATGCTAACCGGCAAAGAGTTAAAAAGGCGAATGCTGTGAACGAAGAACAACCGTGAGGAATTTAGATATCTAAAAGTTGGAATAACTAGATTATTTGTTCTTGACGATGATGTACAGAACTCAATTTTTTCATAAAGGTACTCAGGTGTTCTTGTGCGAATAATTCTATGGAGAAAGATACAATTACGGAAATTTACGTATTCGACCATAGTGCACTTAAGAATTTTTTTGCTGAAAGCAGAGATATGGTCATATCGGCGAATACCATAAACGTAGCGAGTCATGTCATTAAGCGCCACACGTAGTTTGTATTCAGATAAAGAATCCAGTTTCGGATACACGACTTCAGAAAAGGAAATGATTGGTACGAGTAGAGTTCTCATAAGACGAAGTTTTGTTTCTTGAGGAGTAAAAGAATTAGATACCCATAGTTTTCTTAAAGTTCCGTAAATACGTGCAATGACATAATTTATATGGTCTCTGCAAGAGAGATCCTCAGAGATTTTGAATCCAAGACTGGTCACAGAATCTACAAAACTAACATGGGCACTATTCAAAGTAATCGAAGGTAGATCTCTATGGTTGTATGTCTTCTTAGAAATTAGTAGGGCTTGACTTTTATTTGGATTGAGCACTAGACCATTTTCCTTAGCCCAGTTAGAAATTCTCTCAAGATCTTCATTAACGCGAAAGACAAGATCCTCTATTAAACCGATTCTACGTGAGAGATAAATTTGTATATCATCTGCATATAGATGAAAAGAGACGTGCTCACAAACCGAAGGCAAATCGTTGATAAAGGCACAAAACAAAATTGGCCCCAGAATAGAGCCTTGTGGCACGCCCATCTTCAAGTACGTATGTGCTGAAAAATTGTTTCCAACACATACACGCTGAGTTCTGTTACACAAATAACTACCAATGAGACGAACAGCTGAATTCGAAAAACCAAAGTAGTGCTCAAGTTTTTGACAAAGAACTCGATGATCAACTTTGTCAAAAGCCTTCGAGAAGTCCAATAGGCACAGTACTGAGATATTGTCTTTATCGTATTCGAGTCTTATATCCTCTAAGATCTTTACCATTGCTGTAGAGCAGGAATGGTTAGCTCTAAATCCAGATTGGTATGGAAACAGCAATCTTTTGGACGTAAAATGGTCAATAATTTGTTTAGTAAGGATTTTTTCGAGAACTTTGGACATGCAAGTTAAAATGCTTACTTGCTTTCTATTTAGTTGTGATCAAAAACACTCTAATAAAGATATAAATCCTCGGTAGCCATCTTGGTTTGCCTACAAGCTAAACCGGAAATCAGACTCATAAACTCATTTAAGTATGCGTGGCATTTCTCCTCTAATTGATGAAATTTCCCCTAAAAACTCAGTAGTTAATTCTATGTATGCGTGAAAATACGTCAATTTTTCTCGTTGAATTCGCCCACATTACAATTACAACAATGTAAGCAAATGGGTTTTGGAGAGTGATACGTACGAAGGATTTATATCTTCATATAAATCTATGGGAAGTTTTGAGAAATTTTGAATTTAACGCTTTTGTGGTTTTGAGAAATACGTTTCTAGTATTGATTATAAAGTTTAACTATCTTCTCAAATTTTAAAAATCTGATTTTCATTTTTATATTTTTCTTTTAAAACCCGTTTTAGCATAAATGGTTTCCTTTAAGATTTATATGTGAAACAGCTGAAATCTAACAACTTAGGAAGATTTTTCGAACATTTCATCAAATACTATACAAATTTGAACTAAACAATGAAGAGACGACTTATAGATTTGGAAAACCATCACGAATTATACTGGAGGAAACTACTTTATGAACTTAGATAGCTTCTAAAAGCCTTATATACATACTTAATATGTGTTTTTTTTTTCTTTATTTTAAAAAGCAGTATCTCAAAATCCTGACCTGATGAGTAATTTTGGAATCGAATTTGAATTAAAGCCATTAAAAGTTACAATGTGATTAAAAAACCTTGTCGATCTTGAGGTGTATTATTCGAAAATAAAAAAAATATTTTATTGAAAAGTTTATTCACTATAGCCGCCAATAATTGTTGCTATCAAAATGTCTCCTTTCAGGTTACTTAAATGTTTAATTGCACTCTGCATATTACTCGTTGCAACTTTAGCACAAATCCAACACAGAGCAGTATTACAAAATGATGCTTACGAACAAACGCTGTCAAATGATTTCAAAAATCCATTTTATAGAACGGCAAGAATAAATGCTGCTCTTAAAGAATCAAGTTGGCTAGGACCTGGAGAAGAATTGGTAAATTAAAAAAAAAAAAACTACTTTATAAAACATACAACTTTCACTCGGTAAATATTTCATCCGAAACAATTTTTTCCAAACGAAAATTTAAAAAATATTAAAAGAGTTTCACTTCGAATAAGAAATTGGATTTCGAAAAGCCTCTAAAAATTTAAAGAAACAAACAGACTTACATAAGTCTTCAATTGAGTTAAATTGTGAAAGAAATGGAGAAACCTTTTGAAAATTAATCATTTTTCGGGTGAAATTTACAGAAGCGGAAAAGTGAAAGGAAATATTGTTAGGTGAAATATTTTTTCTTGATGATATTCTTATTGAAAACTTTAAATTTCTTATTGCAGGTTTACGAAAGACAAGCTGAAAAAATTCCACGTTCTCAAATTTATTCTGTCCTATCACACGCTGGATTAATTCCTCGCAGAAGATTACTAAAGAGAAGTTTACGATATCAACAGTTGTTTGAAAATATTTAGTTTTACAATTATTGTAAAGTATTATAAATGCGTAGGTGCGTCGGTTCAAAGGTAAAACACACTAAATAATCAAAATACACTTTTTTTATAAAAATTAGATTCAAGCATTTTAAAACTTAAAAGTCTCATTTCTACAATGTTCAGAAACATATCTTTCAATACCTGCACAAATATCTTTAATAAAAACTCAACTATTGAATTAAAAAAAAAAAACAATTTTTAAATAATACTAAATCTAGAAGACCAAAATCTCTAAACACAGTTTTAAAAGTAGAAATCTCGAATGACTAGAATCTTGAAAACCAAAAGATCGATCCATCTTAACGATGTTTTAAGATCCACCAACCAATACTTTCAACCAATTAATTTTACAGAGTTAAATTGATTCCTCCAATCTTCACACCATCTGAAAGAGGGAATCTTTCAACAATTTCGAAAAAGACATCTCAATAGTTCTGGGCTAAAATATTGAAAGAGAAAATCCGGGTCCCGTTCCGCTTAACTAACAGTCGATAGGTAGGTGCTGATCTTTCTTGATCAAATGCGAAACTCTTTCCAAATTTGATTTTGAATCTATGATTAAAAACTGTGACTCAAGTCGAATTAAAAATTAGTAAAATTTTATTCAAGTTTCTACATTCCAATCGATTTGAAAACACTTCTTCAATAAAAGCTTTCATGAGCCATTAAAGACGTTTTTCCAGTCTCATTCTGTATTTTATTTTTCGATTTCGATCACATTTTTAGGGAAAAAGCATTAAAATTGTGTACTTCGATTTTTTTTTGTAAATTAGAGTTTTTGAAACTACTCGTAATTTTGTAAAAGAGTTTATGTGCACTTTGTGAGTTTTACCTTTGATCTTACGATGATATGTTAAGTTTTTTTTTTTTTTAAGAAATAAAGTTACACATTTTTAGTTTATTAAAAAATAAGTATTTATTTATTCTTTATACAAACAAAAAAAAAATAACATTTGTACACATTTCCATTCGTCACACTTGAACTGGATTCTTAATTTAATATTGTTGTTTTTTTTAATATTAAAAATCTATTTCTATCGTTTCAGTAGCAATTTTATGTAAATATTCTTCACTTAACAATTTTGTATTGTCATTCTCTTTCTTTGTGATATTACCAACTTTCTCAATTAAAGTTCTATGCGTTTTATAGTCATCATCTTCATTATCACTCGAGTCATAAAAACCATTTAATTGTGTATTTTTAGATGTTTTTGATTTTTTAGCTTCAGATGGTACATTTAATTCGATAACTGATTTTAAGAAATCATTGCACAGTAAACTCAATGGAGCCATTGTTTGGGAGGACATTTCCAAAAACTTAAAATAAAAATAAATAAAATACAAAAATCAAAATTATATTGAGATTTAGGAACATACCGATTTCACAGCGGCTTTTCCATGGACACCAATTGCCATTGCTTCATTATTAAGATCCGCATTTTGTTTATTATTAACTTGATTTTTGGCATAGGTACCAAATGTCGAATGTTTGACTGCAGCAAAATTTCGTTCTTTTTCAAAAGCCAATTTTTTGTCGTTAAGGTCGTCGTCAGCTCCGAGATACATAATTTCCTAGAATGAATAAATAAGTTATTGAAATAAACTGATTTTTGCACCCAAGAAGAGCTTTTGACAGTCAGAACTTTTGACTCAAAGCGAACGTTCATGAAATCCAAGATGACTTAATTTAAAAGTGTGAACTCTGACACCCATATAAAGCCAACATTTTGTCGTCTTTAAAAGCAACATAAAAATGTGGGTCACAGAATGAATGGACTCAAAAATGTCTACTTTGAACCTTTGAGTTAATTTCGCTATTCATAATTAGAGCCTTTTACGACCGATTTCTTGATATCATTTAAAAATCATTTTAGATTGTTTTTCTAGGCTCTAGGCTAAATGAAACTAAATAAATGTCTTTATTTTGTCTTTATCCGAGTTTAAGGGCCCAAATTATGACACGAAATTAGCCCTTAATGCCCCTTCTTCTTTTAAGTACCAAATACTTACATTATTATCTGTCAAGAAATATAATATCGATCTTGATTGCCAATTAACGAAGAAAGCTTGCGCTTTGGGTTGTTTTCTTGGCAGCCATACTGCTCCCAGGACTCGCGGCATATTCTTCCTGAAATACAACGTCAAGGTGTCGCTTGGAGAAAATATATGTACTGCAATGGATAGATAGAAAAATCATTAAAACTTAATCTTTTATGTTTTTGAAACTAACTCACATTCTTTATTCTTTGTGAAAACAGCAACTAGATTATTTTTTGAATCAATGGATACTTGTTCTGCGGATAGCTTCAAAACGGTTTGTAATCGAAGATTGAGGAGGTTCCAAATGAGCAGTCGATTTTCAGTACATGCAATTACCTGTAAATAAATTATTTTTATCTTAATGTTTCCCCTTAGCAATTTAAAAATTATAACAAACCAAATGTGCAAAATCTCCGGAACAAAACAGAATCTTCTTTATCGTAAGGAGGGATTGCATTGGTGGGACAAGTTTACTACCGCCCGATTGTGTCTCTGACTCTTCTTTTGAAGGCTCTCCATTTCCAACGCCATTCGTTAAGACTGGCTTAGCCCTCGCACCATCTAACTTCAACAAACTCAACAATGGAGCCAATTTATTGACAATATTCTGATCGTAACTTTGCTCTCGTTTCACATACTTATTTATCATGTATTTAGCTTTGAAACGAGATTTCAAATTCAGACAGGGGATTTGCTTCTTCAGTTCTTTTGTCTTTCCAGCACTGGGTACATTATCATTTACATAGGCGACTATCTCTGAATGCCATTCTTCGTTAAGTTGAAATGCAATTCCTAACTTTTGGTAGAGTAAAAGTTTCTGGAATAGATTCAATTGATTCATGGATCGAATTTTCTTGTACAATAATTGTTTTTGTGAATTGTCAAGAGTTTCAATTTCTCGAATTTTTCTTGTCTTTACTGAATTTTTGATTTCTTTCAGAAGAGTCTCATCTTTGGCGTGGAGGAGATTTGAAAATAATTGAACAATTTTTTGTTTCTTGGAGTTGAGGTCATTTTTGGAACCGTTTTTATTCAATTTTGGAACACGTATTTGAGCCTTTCTCAAACTACCATCGAAACTGCCACTTGGCGCGAGGGCTGTCAGTAGACTTAGATTCTCGGCTTTGTACACACAGAGAGTGTTTCCAAAACCAGCTGCCAGCAATGACCCATCTTCACAGAATCCAAGCGATTCACACGGTAAATTCTTGTAACTTGTCTGCGCCACACAAAACCATATTTGTTTATTTTTATGAATATCATCTGAATTTTCTAGGGACCATAGTTTAATGATGTTATCATTGCCAACTGTTGCACACAGAAGGTTCTCGACGTAATTGGGATTTGAGAATTCGATAGCCCTGATACCTCCTTCATGGGCCAATTCTACACTTGTTATTAGAGCATAACTAAACGAGATAGAGAGAGAGAAAAATTAGTTTTCATTCGGGATTTCAACACACTGTTCACTTACTCTTGAAGTTTTTTATTGTAAAGCCAAAATTTGAGACGAACTTCAGGTAGATGCTGCTCGTCGTTGAATTCTTCTGCAGTTGCCATCCAATCAATATTATGAGCCACTTGTGTAACTCGGGTATTGTAAAGGATTTTCTCAGTTTCATAACAAAGTGGATTTAGCCCCACAACGTCAACCTAGAAATAAATTCATATGTAAATCATTCCCCTTTAAAAAGTCTCCACATTCTCCTTTACTTACATTGTAGAGCATTGTTTTTGTGTGGGCAGAATAGAATTGCAAATGACCAACTCTCCCATTCAGCACAAGTGTGTTTTTACGCGGATTCACACGCAAACCAACCGGAAATTTGTCTTTTCCTGTTTTATCGTCGTACGTATAAGTGAAATCTTGCAGAGTGCATATTGTTTTAAAATCAACACCCAGAATTTGAATTCCTACAACAACGAAAAAAAAATGGATAAAATAATTTTTTTAAAGTTTTTGGGAATTTTATTATTAAAAATAATTGTTACCGTTATCAGCTGTGGACACAGAAAATGTTGTATTACTTTCATTTGATGCAATGTGACGTATAATTGATGCCATTCTTGGAACAAATTCTTTAAGTTCAGGACTTTTAATGGTCCATTTGACAAGGACAGTCTCATGACCACTACTGTACATTGAGGCACCAGTTGCAGAGAATATTATACTCGTAACTGGACTATGATGCCAATGGTAAAGGGTCTAAAATGAAAAACAAAAATAAAATTAATTAAATACATTATTGGGCAACAGGGTATTGATTTTGTGGACGTCCAACACACTTAGACCAAAGTATGGTCCGTTGTGATACCACATGGATCAGTTAATCAGCTTAACTCGTTGAACCAATTGGAGCTTCGAATGAAGCGTAGGAGACAAGTAATGTCTGATTTTTTTAGATCGCTGGTATCGTTAAAGTAGTAGTCTCCAAGGTGGATTCTACGTCTTTGTGATAAGGCAGGGCGTGTGCACAGAAGATGAGAGATTGTCTCCTCTTCTTCTTCGTCCATGCAACTCCTACAAAAATCATTTGCAGGGGCTCCAAGTCGAATAGCATGCCTTCCTATTAAGCAGTGCCCAGTCAGGACACCTATAACGTAGCTAATGTGCAATCTACTCAGAGAGATTAATTGTTTTGAGCGCCTGGCGCTAAGATTAGGCCAAATTAGTTTAGTCGCTACACAGGTGGTGGTGTTATTCCACCTGAAGTATGTTTTTTCTATGGTATCTTGCTTTAGCATGAGCTTACATGTAGCTAAGGGGATACCTATGCTAGCATTGTGAGTCAGCAGAGGTAAAGTTGTTCCGCTTTTTGCAAGTTCGTCAGCTTTGCAATTTCCTGGAATGTCTCTATGGCCCGGCACCCAGAAAAGGTGAATGTTGAACTGTGTAGCCATCTCCGTAAGAGATGGTCGACAATTTAGGGCTGTTAATGAATTTGTGGAGACTGAGTCTAGGGACTTTAGCGCGGCTTGGCTATCCTAGAAGATGCGTATATCATTAGTTTATATAACGTTTTCTCTTAGCCAGGATAGGACTTCTTTTATAGCCAGGATTTCAGCTTGGAACACGCTACAATGATCGGGTAGACGAAAGGAGAGACTTAAGTTTAGTCTTTCTGAGTATACGCCTCCACCAACCCCATCCTCCGTTTTTGATCCGTCTGTATAAAAATTTATAGGACCATCGTTCAAAAATGATGTATTCTCCCAAGAAGACCTGGGAGGTATAGTCACTTTGAAGCTATAGATAGTTATTAAACTGAGGATGGGGTATGGTGTAGTCAATATTACTGTTTATATCTCTGAACGAGTTCAAAATAGTAGTGTGGCCAATTCCATTATTGATCCACAGAGAGGAGGCTTGAAGCCGTATGGCAGTATTAGCGGCCATTTGCTTGCTGAAAATGTCCAGCGGTATTAGATGAAACAGAACATCTAGTGAGGCGGAGGGGGTGGAGCGAAGTGCTCCTCCCAATGTGCACGGGAGTACGTCACAACTCAAAATCGTGAATTCGCATCATCCCAAGGCGTTTGTCGTTCCGGCCTATCTCTCAAAAGTTAGCATCCTCTATGTGCTAAAAAAAAGACTCTTTTTAGTTGACTTGTCCTATGGAGTCTATATATTTTGTAAAATAATAAGAAGTTTTCGACGCATTAAATTGTATACGATATTATATTCCCTACTTAATTATGCTGTTATAAAATAAGAATTTAATGCGTTTAGAGCAGGATTGTGATTCTAAAAAAAAAAGTAATATGGAAAGCGAAGCAGGTAAGTGGATTGGAATATCAGACTGAAAATTAGAAAGAGCTCCGCAGTTTCCCTGTTGCTTCAATACCGTACCGCCGAACATTTCGAAGGATAGGATAAGTAACAAGCTTACACAATAATTTTGCCATAGTTGAAGAACACCTTTTCATTTTCAAAATTATTGGAGGGGGGGGGGGGGGTCAGCATTCGGGCTAGAGGATTTGTGTACGTTGAGATCTTATAGGACTTTAACGTAAGAAGATTAGATGCATCAAAACGTTTACGCTCTTATTTACAGGGGGATTCATGAAACCCTTTGTTGCCGAACTGTTTTGCAAAAATTGGAACAGGTGTCTCCGATACTTCCGAAGAAAACTCAACTTCATTGGATATAGTTTAAAGGCAGATATGTTAGGAAATGAAGCCGCTTTCAAATAAATAATATTAAAAATATTTACCATTCTAACGTCGTCGTTGGTTTTGAAGAAATTCCTCCACATCATGATTTTGCCTTGCTCATCTCCTGTGGCAACCATTTTTTCTTTGGGATGAACTCTTACGCATGTGATGGGACAACTCATTTCGTTGGTTAATCTTAAAACAAAAATAAATTAATCAAAAACAACAGATCAGAAGAAGCACACTTACTTTCTCCATTCCCATGTTTGGTAATCGACAAAGAACAGAAAAGGACCTTGAATAATAACAAAGTATTTAAAGTTATCCTTGTCCACATCCACAATAGGTTTTTGTCGTCTATTTAAAATCAATGTATAAAAGAAAATTAAATACCCCATCAACATGATAAGTTCGTTCTTTAAGTTAAAACTTACTTCAATAACAAATCGAGAGGATAGTTTAGGATATTTCCATCGACACTATTAACAATATAACATTGAACAGGGTTTTTATTCTTGACCACAGTAATAACTGCACAAGGCATTTCATTTTGACATAATTTTAAAAAATTAAATGTATGAAATTGTGCAGTTCCCTTGGCCTTAAGTTGAACTCGACTGCGGATAGTTCCCGTGGCCCATTTCCAACGAATCACTTCGCCACCTTCAGTGCAACCAACAAGAATTTGATTGTCAAGTAAATCATATTCTAAACTAATCAGAGGGTCCTTGGCTCCTTCAAGGACATGGGTGAGTTGGCCCGTTGATACAGAAAATACTTGAACACTCTTGTCTTGCACTACAAACAAAAGACTGAAAAAGATTTCACTTATTATTAAAGAATTCTTTGGAAAACTATTTCTGAACAAACTTTGAGTCTGGTGAGAAGATTGGTTTGAATTTAATTAAACTTCCTCCAGCTAAGTATTGTAATTTTAATTTATCGTCATTTTCGTCCATTTTATTGATTTAATTTATTTTAAAATTACTTTTTTATTTAATAAAATTAATAACTACTTTTTTGTGTGGTTTATTTTGTAAATTTAAAAATCACACGTGTTTTGCTTTGGTTTTGCTACCGCTTTTTACTTTACAATTTTGACATTTCATTTCTTTGACATTTGTTGTTTTTTTTTTTAAGTGTGTGTTTAGTAACATGAAATTTTTTACAATTTTTGAATTGTCAAGAACTTAATGGTAATCACACACGAGGCAGCAAAATAAGCTACTTAGTCAAATAATATAAATTTGATGGCGGTATTTTTTGGTAATCTTGGAAAAGAATTATCAATACAATGCTTGCATCATTTTAAATAGGTTCTGAAGTTTATATGTGAGCAAACTTATTTCGACGTCGTTTTATTTTTCTTTTATGATGTAATATGTAAGGGGAGTAAGCCTTTGTTAAACATCTTCTTTCATTTCAAAATTAAAACTTAAGTTAATTTTCGTGCAATATCTTCTTTTTGTCACGTAACCCCCTTTTGTAATAGTGTAGTTTTAAATTATCAAATGACAAAGTATAGAAGCTCAAAAAGTGACAGCTGCCCAAATATCAAGCTTTTTAACATAAAATCTTCAAGGCCTAATACCATAAAAGTGAATGGTCGCATTCAGAAAGCTAGTGGCTACGTAGTCAAGGGATTCTGATTGGCTAAATCCAGCTACAAAAGTAGTTAAAATTACCCCTCCGACGTAGTGTAAGATTTTCGGCTACAAAGTTAGTGCACACTGGTTTTGACGTTTCACAATCAGCTGCTCGGTAAGGACACAAGAATTCAAAATGAAATGAATCTTTCGGTATTTAAATACAAATATAAATCAATCATAATTATGTCTTCTATTTGGTTTTATTGAATTTAAAAAGAAAAAAAAACTATTTAAAGTTCTGAAAACACAAATGTTTCTTATTTTATATATTTGTATTTGTCATTAATATGACAGTTCCGGATTGACTAGCTTTGTAGTGCAATTTTGCATTCACAAAGCTAGTTGAATTTTGACTACGTAGCCACTAGCTTTGTGAATTCGACCAATGACTTTTCTTTTAAATGTTTCAATTCATCAACTCAAAATGACACTTATAAGAATAGACAATTTTAAACCAATAGGATACCGATGTTTTTCAACTATCAAGGGACTGACATTTCACAGAATAGAGTAGGTAAAGATTTGTTTGTAATAACCAAACGTTTTGACATTTTTGATATTTAAAAAGACTTTTTTGAAATCGTTTTTAAACCTTTTCGAAACCAAATAGTTCGATCGTTAGTTGCCCAAACATCGCGCACATAAGCAACTCCGAAAGTAATCAACGAAATAAACCAATACACAGGAAACATTTATTCACCTTGTGTTTTTTGTTTGTCTCTCTCTTGCACTTACAGAAAATTATTCAACGATTTAGTTGAATGTCCACGCAGTTACCTATAATTCCTTGTGACACAAACTAAGGAATTGGTTCGAGGTGATCGAATGGGCGACAGAATGGTTTCTGCATGTGCGCGGCCTCTCATATTAGTCTATAGTGCTCAGTTTAGAAACCAAACAGTTTCGAAACTAAAAGTAGCATGTGCGCGCCTAGCCTAAATGTTTAATAGAAAACAAACAATGTATGAAATGATTTTAATTGTTTGAAGCATGAAGAAAAGTGCGATTTTTTAAGAATATAGCTTCTAAATCATTAAACCTACAAAAATATGTTTTTTTTTTTAGCAAAGCATCTGTGACATAACTTTTTTTTTTTTTTTGAAGCAAGAAACGTTAAAGAACGTAAAGTATTTTACATTTACGTTTTGACATGTCATGCTCATGTATGAACTCTTAACTTGTTGGAGAAAAGGATAATTTTATAGAACAGTAGTTCTTTGTATGTAGTTAAACCTTGTTTGAAAAACTTCATACAATTTTTTGTCACTATATCTTCTTTAAAATACTTAATCCTTTCTTCCGGCTAAAAAAGAAGAAAAAGAAATAAATATTATTGAAAATTACCAAACGTTTGTTTTCATAAACAAAAAACGAGAAATGTATATCCAAAGATAGCCAAAACGTCAAGTCTGTCAAAACTGCAAGATTTTCTAATAGTAATAGATTTTCGCCCCATAAAATATATCTAACCACAACCAACTTCATAGCAAGCACTTTACAGCTGATGGGGTAGAAAAATCCACATTACGTGTCAACTTCTCTCAACTCAAGTCAACTTTTTCTTTCCAATTAGTTGTGTGACCAAGTTGCATTTTATTCTTCAAAGCATAGCATAACCAAATTTCTTTCCACATCCAACCAACTACTTCAATTAAAAAACAAACACTTAATTGTGCAATATAAACCAATAATGCTCTCAAGCACCCTCAGCCAAACACTATCACTTGTCGAGTAGATGCTACCTCCATAGAGAAAGTACTCAACTCCCAACTCACAAAAACTCATCGCGAATATAACATTAGACGAAAAACGAAAAAAGGTACAAATTTATGTAGTTTCTCAATGAAAGTAAACATAATGCTAGCGTGGAATTTGAAGTTCTGTAGTAGCCTCACTAAATCCGCACAAATTGCTATATTAGCTTTGATTCTCTTAGTGCAATTAACACGTGCCGCCGAGTCGACCAACCGTCTGCGAGTGGTGTACGCTGTCAACGCCGGTGGCGAAAGCCACACCGACAAAAATGGTATTCTCTTCGAGCAGGATCCGCTGCGTGGCAAAGTGGGGACTGAGTCTGACTACGGCAGGCAGCTTTTGATCATTGGACGGGTCTCGCAGCAGGACGAAATTCTCTACCAAACCGAACGCTATCACACTGCCACGTTCGGCTACGATCTCCCCGTAACCGAGGACGGCGAGTATGTACTGATATTGAAGTTCTGCGAGGTCTACTTCAACGCCCCCAATATGAAAGTGTTTGACGTTGTACTTAATGGTGACCACACCGTCATCTCGGATCTGGATATATTCCATCAGGTGGGCAAAGGCACGGCGCACGACGAGTACGTCTTCTTCACAGTGTCGAGGAAGCGACTGTTCGTGAAGGAGGAGGAGTCCGAGATCAGAAACGGGCGAATACGGCTGGAATTCGTGAAGGGCATCAAAGACAATCCAAAGATCAATGCATTCGCCCTGCTGAAGGGCGACGTCGAGAGTATTCCCAGATTGCCGCCCATCGCTATGGAAGAGCGCGCCACACCCCTTGAGACTGAGATCCCCATTGAAGACATCGTGGAGAAGCCATCACTGAAATCTCGCAAAACTAGTGGACCCAAACAGCCCAATCCCTATACAATGGATGATTCGTCGGTGATGCTGCCTGTGTTCATCGCTATCGGAGCATTTATTCCTCTACTATTTTGCCTATGCAAGCTGTGATTTACTTAAGTTTAATTTTATTATTTTTTAGTTTGGTTTTATGTTTTTCTTTTTAAGTAAAAATAAAAAACTATGCATTTGTTGTTTTCCTATAATTATTATGTAATTTAATTCAAAAGCAAACAAAATACAACATAGATTAACATATTTTTCTTTCTTAGTTATTTATTTTCAATAAAATAAAATAAAATTATAATTTAGAATAATTTAAAAAAAAAAAAAACATATTTTATAAATTGTGTGAGGAAAATTATGATTGTCAAATACCTATAAGGCTTATGCAAACAATACAAAATGCGTCAAAGTGGTTGTTCTAATTATTATAATTTATTTTGACCAGTTACAGTTACTGCTAATGTAATTTACAAAACAAATTAAATTAAAACAAGAAAATGATTAAAATAAAAGAAAAACAAAACACTAAAGTTGATGATGAAAAAGGAGGTGTCTTGTTATTTATTGTTTCATTCCGTTACGAGTACATTTTGAAGATAGTACATAATTGTTTAATTGAAAGAATGGATGAATGGGAAACCTTATCAACTTTTAAGTCTAATAAAGAATCACTTTATTTAAGTGTTTTTCAATAGGGCGTGAAATCGAGATTTGATTTACGACATAAAATTAAGTACATTTTCATTTTTGTTTGTTTTGGGTTGGCTGGAAAGTCAAATTTGAATAAGCTAGAGAAGGCACGCTGTAAATTCGCCACCTGAGTCGCAGTTTTCCTCTACTGCGTCGTCCCTCGGGATTGGATTCGAAGACCTTCCGGGCTAGAGCGTTGATGTCCATTCGCTCTACATGACCCAGCCATAAAAGTTATTCTTTTAACCAGGTTAGTGTGGCTGTACAGAACGTACAGTCCATCGTGTATCTTCTAGATGGAGAGCAGACGGTACCAAAAATCACCCGAAGAACTTTTCTTCCGAAGCATCCTAAGACGCTCTCATTTTTCTTTGAAAGATTCCAGGCCTCAGCACCATAAATGAGAACCGGGATGATGAGTGTCTTATAGATGATGATTTTAGATGCTCGAGAGAGGACTTTACTACTCAATTGCCTTCTAAGTCCAAAGAAGAAGCGATTTGCAAGAGTTATTCTTCGAACCACCGATTAGCTTTGATATTAATCGGTGAGCTACCGGAAAAAAAAAAGGAATGGTCAAGTCTAACAAGCTGACATTCTAGTACGAATAGTACAATAAAAATAATAACAATAATAAAAAAAAATGAATTGAAGCCGAGGAATGTCCATAGTATTATATAAACGGAAGCGCTTGTAAGGATTTATTCTTTAAAGGTTTTTAAATACATGTACATATGACTTACAATAAATCTTCTTTTTTGACAATCTGGACTTTTATAGGTTTATTTAAGAAGAAAAATGTACACCATCGTCATATTCCACACCATTGATGCGCTCAAAGTAGTAAATATTGCTGCACCGTTCAGGAGGCTCGAAACATGAAAAACGCAGCAGAAGAGGATAGAATAGAATATTTGAGTTTTGAGACACAGGCGGAATTTTATATAGTGCAATATACATGTGACTTAAGAAAACCCTAAGCGAAGAAGGCCAACATCCACAAGTCCCAAGGATCTCTTTTGATCCACAGATACTCAGACAATATGAAAAATTCGAAAAAAGCCACGACCAAAAAAGATAGACTTATTTCTCCCTTAAGTAAAATTAAACTTTTTACCACCATATACAGGATATCCACTAAGCTTTGCCATGTCAATTAAGTACACATAATTACACTCAGAAGTATTAGGAATATATTATTTGAAGCAGTTTGGCTAGGTTGGATTACTCGCGTAAAAGTATAGAAACTTTCTTAAAAAATAAATAAATCGACGGTTAGCGTTAACTTTTTAACTTTTTAAAATACATTTCACTTGTTGACTTAAAAAAAAAAATGATTCGTTTTTGTGCTAGAAAATTTCCCCTGCCCCTTTTATTGTGCTTCTGGAATATATACATATGTAGACTAATACGAGTAGCAAAGGAACAGGCCCCCACCAAACATCAAATCTTAGAAAAAGAAATATTTGACTGTCAAAAGTCAAATAGTTTTTTTCCTGAACACTGTTATTTTTAATAAAATGATTTAAAATCATGAAAATCATGAAATTAAAATAAATATGATCCAGCAAGTGTTCATATGTATATGCGTTTCGCCCCGGTGTAATGGTTGGGCTCATCAGAAGATGACCATTACGCCTTGTCTTGACGCATATTTTCCCGAATAAATCGAGATACCATATAATCCGAGCTACTTAGACTTGTAGCAACCATATAATTCGCAGTTGCTCTAAGTAGCTCGGATTATATGGTATCTCGATTTATTCGGGAAAATATGCGTCAAGACAAGGTGTAATGGTCATCTTCTGATGAGCCCAACCATTGCACCGGGCGAAACGCATATATGAACACTTGCTGGATCATATTTATTTTAATTTCATGATTTTCATGATTTTAAATCATTTTATCAAATCTTAGGTTTATTCGTTTAATTTTATCAAGAAACTGTCCAAGCTTTTCTTAATAGCCACAAGTTATAAAAACAAATAGGTTTTTCAGTTCTTAAAAAGCATCCTACGCCTACCTGTTGTGGTGTTGATCATATTGAAAAAGTTTGTATTCACATTTCTTGTTAAAGCATAAATTAGTTTAAATACTTTAAACATATTTTAATATTTTTTTTTAGTTTACTTGTTATCAAAACTAATCCCGGCAAAAAGAACCTAAAGCTAGATCAGGTTAAGTTTAGGTTTTACTAAAAACTATTTGGAAGACCGAAAGAGTTACACATCCTATATCAAACCTATGCCTTATAATTATAATAAGACTTCGTCAAAACTAAATCACCGGTGAGTAAAGTTAAGTTTTGTGATTTATTTATATATCCCTTTGGTATATTTATTTTTCTTTATTTCTATAAATGTTTGCTCATATTTAATATTTAATTTTTAATACTTTAAGTTACTGTAATAAATCTAAAAACATAAAGATACATATATAAGTAACTCAAGGTGACTCAAGCGATCAGAAACAAACTAATATACAATATCTTGATAGAAGCCTTTCTAATTTTTTCCTCTACGTACATATACTATCACATAAGAGCTCATGTTATACTTAAGCTACTTTAGTTTCTTTCCAGCAAATGGCCCTAAATGCCTCACATTTTTATAACCCAGTTATATTGAGGTGATCACCTATGTAAATATTATCCATTTATACATACATATTTGATAAAAACAACTTGAGTAAACATAAATATTAGTCAATTAAACAAAGTTTAACCGTTAAATATGAATGTAACGAGATACCACGAGCGTCTTAATTAAAAATTGAATTTCATCAGCACGAGAAGGTTTCATTTTTATATTAAATATATCTTGGTCAAAACTGCATACAACTTTTTACATTCTCCTTAACCCTAGAAAGATAATCTACGTCTGCGGGACGTATGGCGCGGGGAAAAGTTGTTATATCTTTCCAATTATAAGCCGTATTACATTAGTTTTTTTATGTTTGCTCAGGACTATGCCAGAGCTTGCATGGTGCATCTTAAATTCACGCTGAAGATGCATTAGGGCCAGTAATGACTATGTAATACGTCTGGGAGACGTATGATTATCTTTTATGAAACTTTTGTGCACTGAACAAAAGTATATGCGGAAAAAACTTTTTTTCTCAAAAATTACTAAAACTATTTTTTTATAGTTAGCTTACCCCTCAATGAACTAATTTACCAAATATTAAGACTCAAAGTCAACTCAAAGGTTTCTTTAAAAAAATAAAGGTGGTTAAAATAATGAGTTGTGTTGAACTTCTTTTTTTTTCTGCCAATGGTCCTTTTAACCATAACATTTTTGAAAACCTAATTCACAACTATTTTCATTGGTATGATTCAAAAGACTTGAGTTATGATTGTAATAGGACTATGCGCATATCTGTGCTGCTTGATTTATGAATGAATAATTATTTTTACATCATCATAGGAAAGCACAAGATAGCTTTATAGCACCCTGGTTTGATCTAGAGTGTAAAAAGGCCAGAAAATTATCATTTGGATGGTTAAGAGCTTATCGTCGATCAAGTGATGAGCACTTTAAAAGACAATATCTTCAAGCAAACACCTATTACAAGACCTTGTGTTTCCAAAAAAAAAACAAAATACTTTGAGACAGAAGCTAGACGGTTATCAAATTGTATGAACTCGAAGGACTTTTGGAAATTGGTGAACAATTTGAATGGTAAAACCTTTAAAATCCATCCCAAGCTGAGCCCCTTGCTTTTGGCAGACCATTTTAAAAATTTGCTAAACCCAATTCATGAAGGAAACAATTTTCATTTTGCACATCCGGGTATTTACAATGAAGTTTTGGACGCAGATATAACCAACGAAGAAGTAGATGCGGCTATGAACAAAATGAAGGATGGAAAAGCGGCAGGCTCCAATGGGATACCAGCGGAATTTTTTAAGTATGGAACCGTTGAGTTAATAAGCAAGCTTACTTCAGTTTACAACGAGATGTTGGGAACAGGTATGATTCCTCAAGAATTTAGGGAATCAATCATTTTTCCGATCCACAAAAAAGGAAGCTGGTCTGAGATGTCGAACTATCGAGGAATATCTTTTTTAAATTCGTCCTATAAAATATTAACAGCTGTTCTGCAAACACGGCTCAATAGATGGATTGAAGAAAATAAGCTGTTGAAAGAATTTCAGGCAGGCTTTAGATCCGGTTACTCAACAATCGATCATATCTTTGTTCTGAAAAGCATTGCGGATTCATTTATAAGAAGAAGAAAGAAGTTATACGCGTTTTTCGTGGACTTTAAGTCTGCATTTGACACGGTGAATAGGCAAGCTCTTTTCTATAAGCTCTTTGGTATGGGAATGTCGTTTAGATTTGGAAGAGTCCTGCAAAGCCTGTATATGGATACAAATGCAGCAGTTTGGAATGGTACAGAAAGGTCGGATTGGTTCAGAACTGAATCAGGCGTTAGACAAGGTTGTACGATGAGTCCAAGCCTATTCGCTCTATTCATCGAAGACTTAGTCGATTTCTTACCTGCTGGTATCGAACACGCGGGAGAATTAATTAAAGCACTCTTTTTTGCGGATGATATTGTGGTTCTCGCGCCATCTCCAGAATCACTACAGCTTATGATAAACCGGATTTTTGAGTACTGTAAAATATGGAACCTAATAGTTAACATGGAAAAGTCCAAGATCATGATTTTCAAGAACGGAGGAGGTAGAAACTGCCTTAATGAAAAATGGAACTACAATGGTGAAAATATAGAAATTGTCAAAGAGTTCAAATATCTTGGAGTGATTTTGACAAAAAATTTAAACATGGAAACGCATCTGAGAGAAAAGCTTACAAGTGCAAAAGCCGCCATCAGCGCATCTTGGAGTAGGTGTTTCTCAAACAAAAATATCGCACACAGCAGTAAGTACACTGTTTTTAAGGCAGTAGCAGAATCAATCTTGTTCTATGCAGCTCAAGTATGGGGAGCGAAGAAATATGAAGATGTGGAAAAATTGTTACGCTTCTACGTTAAAAGGATCTTTCGGCTGCCACCAAATACGCCGAACTATATAATTATGTTGGAAACGGGACTGCAGACACTCTTTGTACGAACACTTAGAATGCAGATTGATTATGTGCTCAAAATCATGAATATGGATAATTACCGGCTACCGAAGATAGTGGCACTTCAAACTATTCGAGAGAGGTCAGGATGGTATGCAGAATGGATGAAACTTGCTAGGGAGAGTGACATGGACCTTAACATTGATAACTTTGATTTCAATCAATGGAAAGAATCACTGTATCACCTAATTGCAAAAGTGGATGATATGTTATGGAGAAAATGCCTTAACGAAGCAACTGGGTCTCTGCACAGAGCAATTTACAGTCAACTCAATCACAATTTGGAGGCGAAGAACTATTTTCGGGATGAATTCAGCGTAGAGGAGATTTCGATGATGGTTAAGCTACGTGGTGAACTTGTACCTCTTAACTTCATTCCACATAGGGAGGATTTACCAATATTATGCTCCTTATGTAATCTACAAGTGAGAGAAGATGTATTTCACTTCATGGGTAAATGTCCAATTCTTAAAGACATCAGGAGAAATGTTCTTGGAACGGGATTTTTGAATGAAAATGAAATTGTATCATTGTTGAACGAAGTCGACGTTAAAAAACTGTATATGTACTGCAAACTGGCTTTTAATTATAGGGGGAGAATTATTAATGAGAGTTTCTGAGGATAATATTTTATTTCAATAGTAAACTATTCAAAAAAACTTTTTAATTCATGTACCTAAATTGTTTATTTATAAATTATATTTCATAAAAAATTAGTTTTCAATTTATGTTTTGTCAACTAGGCAGACGGCAGAATGCCATGCTTTTTTTGATTTTTGTAAACTATGTAAATTATATAAGACGAGAAATAAAAATCTATCTAAATCTAAAATCTTGTAAACTATGTATAAATCATAAATTTAAAAAAAATATTACTTTTATCCCAATAATAATACAATATATTAAGAAGAATAGTCGACAATACAGTTAATTTAGTAAAAATCAATATAAATTTTCAAATAAAAAAAGATACTTTTTGTTTTGTTTATTAAGATTTAAAAATAATTAATCATGGGACAACAACATTTGATGTTAATGATTTACTAATTGATGTTATTTTTAGAACAAAGTGTAGCTATGATTTCAAGTCTACAATACATACACACATGATATAATTTATGTTGACAAATTTATTTCTACTTACATTTTATTTAAAAATAAAAAAAAATGTTGCCAGAGACATGTCCAAGTGGGTTGTTTATCATGTTGACGGAAAAAAAAAATAAAATGTTTTGATTATCAAAAATGAAATAAAAATAGATAAAATTAATTGATTCCTCTATATGTAATGTATGTATGTATTTTGAATTTATTTATGTATATAAAAATGTCTATTACAAACATTATGGAGACAGACATTCATCTAAGTACGTAAATGTTTTTAAAACCAAACAATATGGATAAAATTGAGTTTGTCATTCCTTAAATACCTCAAAGAATTTATAAAAGATTCGAACTTAGAATGGCCAATAAATGCCGTGAAAAAAGATACCTTTAGTTTCGAATCCTGTGGCAATATTTAAGTTAAATTTATAGCACATTGTGTTATCTTTATAAATTCAAATTATTCCAGATCGTTTATGCTTAAATGCACTTATTAAACATTATTAGTTTAAGTTATTTTATATTTTGAGAAATCGATTATGGATTAAGATTGTCAAATTTAACCAAAGCCTCTAAATGTTTTATTAAAAAGTTAATTTACTGTGAACAAACAAGCCCTCAATTTTCTTTGCTTATCGTAGAAGTTAACATACTTTAGTTCATTCTTAAGATCCAACAGCCCTGAATCTATTTTTTGAGACTAAGAAAATAACATAACTTTTTAATTTTATAACAAAATCTTATTATTTATTTAAATAAACTGAAACAAATGTGTAACTTTCTTAAAATCTAAAAAATCGCTTTCTTCGAAGCACACAGAGCGCTACAAACAACAATGTCTGCATAAATCAGACGATCACGACTGAACACCAATTGCTTGATGTTATCCAGAGTTGCTTCGATGGCGCGCTCCCAGACCGGCTCACCATAGCACAGTTTTCCACAAAAACATTTGGGACTTTGTGAGATTAGATCGACTAAAATCGATGGAAGAGTTCTAGGGCTGAACGGGAGCCGAGAGTTAGAAACAACATGAGCTGCACTTAGCCACAAGGTTTGTGGGTTGTTTGTGGTGGCTAGACGGCCTTCGACAGTCTTTTCGCAGATGGGTTGGAAGTTATTTTCCCAGACATCTAATAATTCCAGTCTCACTTCGTCAATTGAGGAAGGCAACGATTCCAGTTTGTTGGTGGACAAATGCAGATAGCGAAGATTTTTCATGCCCCTTATGCCGAAGGGAATTTTTTTGATTGAATTATTGTTGAGTTTCAGTGTGACAAGGTTCTCCAATTTGATGAGTTCAATTGGGAAGTATTGTAGCTTGTTGTTGCTTAGATCAAGTTCGCAAAGCGTGCGTTTCAGATCAGAGCCCATTAACCAGCGAAAATTTATATCATCACCGATAGCATTATTCGAGAGATCGAGTTCTACTAGTCGTAGTCTTCCGAACTCCTTGGGAATGGTTGAAATACTGTTGTCGTTTAGTTTAAGAACAGTCAGATTGGTGAGTCCGCAGATCTCGAATGTAACTTTGTGCAGGCCAATTCCATTCACTGTGAGTGTTTTGAGAGATCTGGGAAATCCTTTTAAAGGATATTCTGATCTCTTAGTTACTACCATCTTCATCAGAGGCTGTGATTTCAAAGGAATCGCAGTGGCAGCTGCTATATTGCTTTTCAAATTCACAGATGATTTCCCCTGCAGTCCTAATTTCAAGGTCTGCAAAAATGACTTCAGTTGGATTGGGTCACATTTGATCATAAGATTCTCGGGTGGGGTTTTAAATGATATTGTGGCCTTGCCATCGTTTATGAACTTTGTGAACATATTTTCAATATTATCGCTTACTTTATAGCGAACTCCGTTTTTATTTTGTGGAGTAAAATGGATTATTTCCAGAGTTTTTTCCTTTTTGGTGGGATGGAATCCTATTGCGATGGTTGCTTTAGCTGCTTTGGTTTTATTGAAATTTGTCTGACGGTTGAATACTTGAGTTTCACATAGAATTTTCATTTTATTGTCTGCATTTGCGTTTTAGTAATAAAATTTGTAATAAAATAAAAAACGATTTGTTTTGATTTAATTTATTGCTTTATTTTATATCAACAAATTTAGAAAAATATAAGCAATAGCATTTTGACAGATAATGTTTAGTGAGTGCGTTCAACTAGGCTAACGTTTAAATGGTAGAGTTCAGCAAATTTCTATCATATGGGACTATTTTCGATTAAGACAAATTGAAACTACACAAATAGTTCGCTTTATGTTTATCTTTAATTGCTTACAAAAAATGTAGTACCAAGTTTTGATTTATTATGACAGATTTCGAAAACGAAATAACCCTTCCTAGACTAATAGAAATTGCCAAGTTAATAAGTTCATTCTACTCTGACAATGGAGTATTCTTGTCGGTCTTGTTAGTATTGTTGAGACTAAAACTCGAGTTGAAATATATACATATATCAAACTTGTTAAATCAGCTGTTTAGCAATTTCTATATAAAAGTGAAAACCACATTCTGATTCAAAGCTAAGTTGAGGAAATAGACCAATAGAAAGATAATTTGTGATGGGCTGGGTCGAAATTCTGTAGTTTTACTTTTTGACGAATTTTTCCGAAACGAGAGCTCGAAGAACGTTTTGGTTTGCAGTTGGGGGTAGAGCATTGAAATACCTTTCTTTTGATGTGTATTTTAATTGGGTGGGGAATAGTTTTGAAAATACTACTTTTTTTCGGCAAGGGGTTAGCCCACGATTTTCTCGAAAAACTGAAAAAATGCATGTTTGAGATTTATGCATCAATTGAAAGGTGGGTCGGTGCTCTGTATTATAGTGAAAACCGCATGTTGTTTGGAGGCTTGGTTGAGGAAATAAAGCAATCGAAAGATAATTTGTGATGGGCTGGGTCGAAAGTCATGAACATTTGATAAAGCGGATGGATGTCGCGCCATCATACAACACATAAAGACACAAGCAATGGCTTCATAATTTAAATGTTTATAAAGGGGGTTTCAACAGGAACGCTACAAAAGTAGAGCGACAGGGACAGCAAACGACGCCATGTTTCTTGCTGCTCTTTTGACATTTTTCTTTAGCAAAGGTTTGCCATTTTATGATGGAAAGATATACGAGCCAACAACGAGTCGAAACTATTAAAATTTACTATCGAAATTCGGAGTCAGTGGCCTCAACGTTAAGAGCGCTACGTCCAATTTATGGTCGTCATAATCGTTCTTCAGTTGCCTCAATGTTAAGAGCACTACGTCCAATTTATGGTCGTCATAATCGTTCTGGCAGTTCAACAACTGAGCATCTAGTTCTAGTGAAAAAATTTAAATCCACAGGTACAGTACAAAATGTTCCTGTGCCAGTGAGACAAAGAAGTGCCTGTAGCGTCGAGAATATTGCTGCCGCTGAGGCTTCAGTTGCAGAAAGCCCATATGTGTCTCTCACACGTTGTTCCCAAGCGTTGGCCATCTCTGTGACGTCGTTGTGGCGAATTTCGGGAAAAGATCTTGGCCTACATCCTTACAATATTAAATTGACGCAAGAACTGAAGTCGTTTGACGTTCGTTCGTGAATTTGGCTGTGCAACAACTTAAAAATGATTCGGATATTCGTCGAAAAATCATCTTCAGCGATGAGGATCATTTCTGGCTGAGTGGCTTCGTCAATTGGTCACGCAGCAACCCACACGTACTCCATGAGTCATCATTGCATCCCGAAAAAATTACGATTTGGTGTGGTTCTTCCGTGATGATCAAAACCAACACGTTACTTTGAATGGGAATCGCTACCATTCAATGATAACCGAATATTGGAAACCAAGTTTGGAGAACGTGCTATCTCACGAAATTGGCCAGTTGCTTGGCCGCCTATAGACTATTCCTGTGGGGCTACGTGAAGTCTATGGTCTATGCTAATAAACAATGAACTTCGTACAAATATCGAACGTGAAATTGCAGCAGCATCGGCCGATTTATGCTTGAAAACTTTTCGAAAATTGGGGTCAGCGTCTGGACTTCTGCAAGCGTGCCAGTGGTGGCCATGCAAATGAAATCGAATTCCATACATAATGGCATTAAACGTACTTTCACAGGAATAAAGAATTTTATTGATATCCAAAACAGTTTTTGTTTTATTTAAAAAAACTTGTGTAGTGCTCTTATTGAAAAATCCCGATATTTACAAAAGTATTAAAATTAAAGTAATGAAAAGTAATGGAAGGAGAGTTAGCATATAGGATTGTCAGTATATTTTGATGACATGTCCAGTGGTGCCCGTGGTGTGATGGTTGGTGTGTAGGACTGTCATGCCAGAGGTCTGGAGTTCAAAAAGTTTTTTTTCACGGGTACTGCCTCTTGCGAGGGATTGACAAATTCTCCAAGAGTAATTCTTGTCATGAAAAGTGCTTTCTCAAATTAGCCGTTCGGATTCGGCTTAAAACAGAAGGTCCCTTCCATCCCTAACAACATTATTCGCACACAGGAATAATTGAGAGTTGTAAGTCACTAGGACCTAATTCTCAATGGACTGTTGCGTCACCTTATTTATTTATTATGATCGTCCAGTTCGTTACCAATACGACACTCGCTTAAAAATAATTATACACCGATTTTTTGCTTACAAATTTTAATACAAATAAAATATTAAATAAAGTGTCAATTACTATTAAGCACTTCTCCTGTCCTGTAGGACATAATCAGCAAATCTAAATATTCAATTAAAGAGGAGCGATTCGCTGTATTCAACTGTATTTCTACAATGTAGATATAATCTTATGTCCCTCTTGCTAGTGACGTGGAATTCAGATTGAGTTTAAAAAGAACTATGAGATCAAAGAATATTTGAAAACTAATGAACAAGGTAAACAAAAGAGTTGACCATCGAACCCGAAATTTATTGATGTGTTTGTTAATGTTCCATCACTACAAAGAAATAAGTTTAAACATAATTGAGTCATGAATTATGATCATTTAATAACAATTTTTTTTAAAGAATATAATTGTGAAGATTTTGTTGGCACGTTTTAACAAAAAAAAAAAAAAAAAAAACAAAACAAAACACAAAGAGGTTTCTAACCGACTTTAGGCAGATATTATTCATTTGTTATTAACTTTCATGTATTGTAATATAAAAGTAATAAATTAAAAATAACTAAGTAAAATCTTATGTCTTAATGAAACTTTAAATGTTTGTTTGATTTTTTTGTTTTGTTTTTGTGAAATCAGAGGTTACCAAAGTTTTAGATTGCAATTGAGCAAACAAATGATATTTACTTCTCAGAATATTATTTAAATTTAGGTATACATATGTACATATGTAGATATAATATTTGCACATGCAAAATACGTGATGTCATAGATTGAAGAACGATGATTGATTTAAAAAATTCCCACATCCCACTCCTAATTGAAGGTGTAAACAATATTTTTCGATAAAGCCCCCTCTTAACCTTTGAGTATCTTTTTGAAAATAAATACAAAAAGAAAACAATATGAGAACAATGACTCGGTCGATCTAAGAAACAATTAAGTACTAAAATGTGTTCTTGTAACAATCTGTTTGAACCATCAATATAATTGAGGGGAACACCCCTGGGGATAATAATTAATGAGATGATCGAACTGACAGAGTCTATACTAATCACTTACTCCCTCACTTATAAGTTTAATAATAAAAAAAGATTTTTAAAATCAAGTTTTCTCCATAAAGTGTTGCTTCACGCATAATTGAAAGATTATTCTCATCTTGGGAATGATTCTTATAAAAGCTTATCCATCTAATAGAATTATCAATCAGTCGAGATTTTATTTGCTAACCGATTAGTTGCAAATAAAAAGAAGTTCGCTATGAAAGTGTTTGTGGTTTTGTGCCTTTTGGCAGTAGTTGTTTCTGTTCACTCTGCACCACAGTATGGTAAACGAGGATATGGGCATGGAGGTGGTGGAGGCTATGGAGGTGGATTTGGAGGTGGTGGCGGCGGTGGCGGTGGTGGTGGAGGAGGCCTAGGTGGAGGACTTGGTGGAGGACTTGGCCAAGGTGGAGGTTTTGGACCAGGTGGAGGCGGAGGTTTTGGACCCGGCGGTGGTGGAGGTGGCCATCACGGTGGAGGTGGACCCGGTTACGGTGGAGGTGGCCATCACGGTGGAGGTGGACCCGGTTTCGGTGGAGGAAAACCTGGATTTGGAGGAAACTTTGGTGGTGGACCTGGAGGAGGCCAGGGCGGCTTTGGTGGACACGGAGGTGGTGGTGGTGGAGGAGCCGGAGGTGGTTTCGGAGGTGGCGGTGGATTAGGAGGAGGTCATGGGGGACTTGGAGGCGGTGGCGGATTAGGAGGAGGTCAAGGAGGATTTGGTGGACAAGGAGGTGGTTCATTTGGTGGACATGGTGGTGGTGGTGGTCCAGGATTAGGAGGTAAATACATACATATTTGTTGAAATAATTTTGTTTGTTTAATATGATTTCAAAATTAATTTTTTTTAAGGTGGTTTTGGTGGTGGTAGTTCCAATGCCATAGCAAGTGCTAATGCACAAAGTACGGGCGGATATGGTGGAAGCAATGCAAATGCACAAGCAAGTGCTATTTCATCAGCATCATCACAAAACAACCCTCATTCCTACGGTTAAATTGTTCCTTGTAAGAGATTTAAAAAAAAAAATAAAATTATAAAAAAATAAAAACTAAAAAATAATAATAATTATGTTTTTTTTATTAGTTTGTTAATTTGTTTTGTTTTCAACTTATTAAAAAACTACTCTGTACATTTCAATTAATGTATTGGTTTAATGATTAAAATAAATATGATGGTAATGAGTTACATCTAAAATAATAATAAAAACACGTGAAAATTATTACTAATCACCAACTTAAGAAAAACATCACTTTTAAATGATTGACCAAGTTGAAATAAATCCAAGATTATAGTAATGCAATATTAAAATCATTAGAATAAACTCCGTGTCAAACCCTAACTTAAAATGCTTTGAAAAACAACATTTGATGTTTGTTTGATTTAGAGCTGACTGAATTTGGTTTTAATTATATTGAAATAACTATAACAATATGAACCTATTTTTGGTATTTATATTTCAAAAACATATAAACAAATAGTCGTAGCCGAGCGTGGAAAAAAAATCATATCTAAATGTCAAATATGGAAATGTAAAGGCACCACAGTTTTTGTATAAGAAACGTGAAATAAATTTTCCTTTTTGGAATATCTATCCAATCATAGGTTCTAAAAATTCAGATATCGAAAAATATGTATGTATTAAAGTTTAATATAAAACTTAAAAGATTTTCTCATATTTATAACTTTGAAGGCTATTAGTTTTATTTAACTTAAAGTTTTAATTTAAATAAAATATTGAACTAATAATAAATAGACCAAATGTTGAAAAAAATGAAAAAGTTAAATATAAATTAACTATAAAATTACCTAGGCTTAATGGCTGAAACACAAACACGCTTCAGCTTCGGCTTCGTCTGACGTTTACGAGTTCAACCATAGAAATTCAATGCATGCTATCACAATGAACCTTTAGTTTCGTTTGACAATCGTAAGGAAAGGAACGTAATGTTACGTAATGTGACCCCAAACGGAAGCTCTAGTTCAAATTTGCTGAACATTTGTTTTGTCTGACAGCTCAACAGCTCAACAAACAGTCATACATAAGAAAGGAGACCCTCTAAATTGCGCCAACTACAGAGGGATCAGTCTCCTTAACGTTGCATATAAGATCCTCTCTACCGTATTATGTGAACGTCTGAAGCCGTTCGTCAACAACTTGATAGGTCCTTATCAGTGTGGCTTCAGACGCAGGTAAGTCCACTATCGACCAAATTTTCACACTACGGCAGATCTTGGAAAAAACTCAGGAACTTTAAATCGATACCCACCATCTCTTTATCGATTTCAAAGCCGCGTATGACAGCATCTATAGGGAAGAGCTCTACAGAGCAATCCCTGTCAAACTTATCCGTTTGTGCAGAATGACGATGGAGAATGCACGCTGCTCTATCAAGGTCGGGAAACATCTCAACGATGCATTTGATGTAAAAAAAGGGTTTAGTGGTCAATGAGGGCAAGACCAAGTATATGCTGTCATCAAAAAAGGACATTGAACAACGACGTCTTGGACAAAACGTCACCATGGCCAGCTATAATTTTGAGGTAATTGAGGACTTTGTCTACCTAGGCATCCCTATAAACTCAGACAACGGCACCAGTGCTGAAATCAAACGAAGAATAACTTAGAAGGCAATTGAGTAGTAAAGTCCTCTCTCGAGCATCTAAAATCATCATCTATAAGATACTCATCATCCCGGTTCTCATTTATGGCGCTGAGGCCTGGACCCTTTCAAAGAAAGATGAGAGCGTCTTAGGATGCTTCGGGAGAAAAATTCTTCGGGTGATTTTTGGTCCCGTACGCATAGATGGAGAATGGAGGAGAAGATATAACGACGAACTGTAGGGGCTGTACAGCGACACTGACCTAGTTAACAGAATTAAAGTCCAATGACTTAGATGGCTAGGTCATGTAGAGCAATGGACATCAACGCTTTAACGCTCGGAAGGTCTTCGAATCCAATCCCGAGGGACCGTGCAGTAGAGGAAGACCGCGACTCAGGTGGCGCATGCAGGTGGGTGAAGACCTCAACCAACTTGGCGTGCGAAACTGGAGACAGCTAGCTAGGGACCGAGCTGGCTGGAGACGCATGTAGGTTGAGGCCTAGGTCCGCCCCGGACTGTAGTAAGAGCTTATTTGTTAACAAATATTTCATTAACATCATACAAAATAACTGAAAGTAATAAATAATATAATTTCAGAATATAAAAACAGACCTCTATCTTATTATTTAATTGAAAAATTCCCTGACTTATCATGTTTTAAATCATAAGATCTTGAACTATGAACGGAAAATGTTCACCAGTGGCGGATTTAAATTTTGCTTTTTAAAACGTGTATCATTCCATTCTTAGTAATCGCGCAATTCTTACTTGTCAAATATCAAAAGATGACAGCTTCAAAAGTAACAGCTGTCCAAATAGTGGGAAAGCTTTTATAGGAATCATTAAGACTTTTCTTAGGAGGAATTTACACTATGTAAAATATATGCGCAGTATATAATTTAATTTATTTGTATCGCCCTCTATATATATTTTGATATCAACCTATTTACCCACATATTCTGACATCAAAAAAGAATGTTTAAATACATGAATCAAAATGTGATAATCACATAATGTTTAAGCGCAAACAAATGCTGGTTCTTTCTTCTTTTAAGAATCAAAATCAACAAAGCTTAAGTTTTAATTAGCACTTTATGTATGTACCTAATTATTTTTTCACAAAAAATTACTATTTAAAGACAATGCAGTTCTCTAACACAATATTAGTCTTCTTTTAGTCGTTTACTTATAATCTTCCGAATTCTAAAATGAAATTGTATATTCTGTTCTGTGTTATCCTTGCTATTATAAGTTTAACAGTGGCTGCTCCCGATCGTTATAACAATAGACACGGTGGAGATCCTTATGGACATGGAGGACTTGGTGGCGGCGGCGCTGTCGGAGGTGGTAGTTCCTCAGCACAAGCTTCAGCATCAAGCTCAAATATTGGAGGAGGAGCTTCTTCTGCTCAGGCATCTGCAACTTCTTCAGCGCAAAACTTTAATGGTCATCATCACTGAGATTCAAATTCACCATAATACCTCATCTATAAGGTTGCTAAAATTTTAAAATGTTTAGTATGATAAAATGGTTGCAAGAAAAGATGAAAAATAAAAACTACTTTTATACCAGTAAGCATGTTTATGAACTAATTTAACATTTTAATAATAAATCTATACTATTATATAAAAGCGAAACCATTTTAAAGTTTGTAACGCATGATCTCAGAAAGTAGTCAACCGATTTATTTGAAATATGTTTTATTATTTTCTATATTGTTATGAGAGTGTTTATGGCTTTAATTTTTTTTTTATTAATTATTTGTCAAACTTAAATATTATTAATTTTACATTTTTTGTCCAGTTTCTTTCATTAGTTGACTTATACAACCACTCATATCTTAAAACCTATACAATAATCGACAAAGATTAGCATTGCTTCATAAAGTCAATATTGTTGCGCAAATTTTAAGCCTAAAATCACTTCTAAGTTAAACATACAACCTGAGAAATAAATAAAAACAAATTATAAAATTATAAACTTTTTGAATTTATTTTATCCAGGAAATTAGATTCCATCACAATCGCGAGGTCGCTGCTTTGTTTCATTTCATTATCATTCCAACATTTTTAATTTTCTTTTCTTCCCATGTTCTTTCTCTCTTAATATGTATTCCATTTAATAGTTACGTTTTTTCTCTTACATACCTACCTACATATTCAATTTTTCTGTATTGTATAGTTCATCAACTAACCTACACACACACATTATTTTTTTGTTTCTCTAATTCTATCGTCAGGCCCGTCACATTGCTGAGTAGTGTGGGCTCTTTTTTTTAAGTTACTATGGACATTTAATAAAAATAAATTAACAGTGCCGTGCACATGAAATGCCGATTTATCTAAAGAACAATTAGATCTTTTTTATTTTTCTGGTTCGAGGAAGTGAATAGATTATAATTCTTCCAATTTAAAAATAAAAAAAGTTCTATTATAATAGCTTGAATTACCAATTTTGTATCACTTCCTCGAACAAAAAAACTGAAATTAAGTTAAAATTTTCTTTACAAATAACTCAAAAAAGGTACTTACAATGACGTCGTCAGTTGCACTGCACTCAACATGAGCAGATGAATAAAAAAATGTGTCTATGGATATTTACACACGCATACCTATAGATGTATGAGAACATTAAAAACACAAATTTATTTTTTTTTTTACCGCAAACTATATTTTTCGGTTGCAAAAAAACGTTTCTAGGTATGAATAAAAGAAAGAAAAGAAGAAAATAGACACAAATTTCGTTCTGTTTTCAACTAAAAAATTGAAATGGTTTTGTATTTTGTTTGTTTTCACGTGCGGCTTGGCCTTTACTACGTAATATTTTACTTAAGTTTTTTTTTCTAAAGTGTTAATTTCGGTAAGGAAGTGTTTTTTGATTATAAACTAAAATTAATATTATTGTAGAAAATATGCTCAGTCCCATTGAGAAATTTTTTCATATGCTAATACTAATATTCAAAAAATGTTCGTGGTTACAATTTGCGAAGCAACGCGAGCACGGGTCGGCTAGTGTTAAATAAAGGTGAGGTCTCACTTATTCATTAACTTTCATTCTATTAAAATATGTAGACAGAGTGTCACTTGTAAAATATGGAGTTTCGGAGAATAAGATCATAAATCAGTGCGAGTGGTTCAACATCAATTCGGTACTGAATTTACAGAAATGTTGTTGGACATTGAACGCAATTCCGGTCTGAATGTCAAATAGTTATGGGCAAGTTAAGGTATTTATATTATCTTTACTTTGAGAATGAAGGACATACTTAAACTTAGCGTATCTTTTCCTATGTTTGATTGCTGATTCTGAAAAAGAAATACCAATAGAACGCTTGACACTGATCGAATAGATTCTTAAACTTGTATAAATTATGTTTGATTCCCTTTTCAAGTTGTCATTTTAAATGATTTTTCTGATTTTTAAGCATTTTGCCTAATATCTTAAAAAAGAATTGACAACTTAGGGGCTTTAAAGGCTTCTGACTTCAAGGTCCCTAAAGTCGAAATAAAAGGTTTTTAGAAAGATGTCAAGCCGTGCGTGTGTCCGTACGTTAGGGAAGTTTTTTGTGTCGTCCATAGCTCAAGAACCAGTAAAGATATCGACTTCAAATAAATATTTTAAAAAAACATTACTACAAGTTGGTAAATTTTTTCCAAAATTTGAAATATTGGCTTTAAACTAATTTTATCGACAGAAAATATTGTTTTTTAATATCCAGTAGTTTTTTTTTTTTAAATCCAACACTCAGTTTTTCATAAAAAAATTAAAATCTTAAAAAGTACGCAAATGCTACTAAAATTGGTAAAGATTGGTTTTTGACTAAAAATCTCGTTAACAAAAATATTGTTGATAATTTTTATTTATAACAATTCAACTGACAACTTTCTTAACAAGACATGAAAGCCTACAAACCTTTTAAGCAGGACAAATCGGCAGACGGGATTGGAAGTTATCAGTGTGGGTCGCATCGCAGCCTCTTTTTAAATTTTGGAGCAAGCAAAGAATGTAACATGTTAAATGTTTAATTGTCATGTAAGAAACAACTATTTTTAATGCAACAGTTACACAAGTTTAGTTAATGATAAAAATGGAGTTTATGAATTCTCACTTTCAAGCGCATTATGTGTGAGTTCTCTGGAGTGTTTTGGCTGTCACTTATGACGTTGACATTTAAGGATTGATAGATAAAGCTATTTTCTAATAAGTTGGATAATACTTTTTTTTAAATCGTTTTGGGAACAAATTGAAATGCGTTTATTAATTAGACTATAGTTCTTATTAATTCAAGGCAGTTAATGTTGCTTTTATTTGTTATGTATGTATGTACTAACACACTATGTACATACATATGTATATCGATGCAAAAATCGGAATAATTATTAAAGTCTTAACTTTGTTCAATTTGACTTTTAAAAGTTTTATTTTATAACATTAGACATAATAATGACTTACATAATAGTAACTTATAGTCATTTAATTTTTTTTACTGATACATTCCTTATCATAGTTTATATTCGTTAAATCAGTCAATTCGTCTTAATTAAAAGTTTCTTAGTGACCAAATCCACTTTGGCTACCAATATCAAGTCCTCCACGATTACCACCAAGTCCTCCATGACTACTGCCAAAACTTCCTTGATTTCCACCTAATCCTCCGTGGCTACCGCCAAAGCTACCTTGATTTCACCAAATCCTTCTTGACTACCACCAATATTTCCATGACTTCCACCAAAACCTCCTTGACTGCTGCCAAGTCCTCCACGGTTTCCGCTCAATCCGCCTTGATTGCTGAGGCCAAGTCCTCCATGGCTACCACCAAGACTTCCTTGACTACCGCCAATACTTCCATGGCTACTTCCAAGACTTCCTTGGCTGCCACCAAATCCTCCTAAGCCTCCTTGACTAACACCAAATCCTCCTTTATTACCACCAAATCCTCCACCAAGTCCTCCACCAAGATTTCCACTTCCATGGCTATGATGTCCATGTTGAGCAGTTACTGCTACAATAGCAATTGTGAGTACAATGAGGAATTTCATTTTGATTGTTTAAACTTTAAATTGTATGTATGTATGTATTTCGTTCGCTGTGTCCTTAGTTAGACTGATACTGAACTAGAAATATCTATCAATATTTATAGTGATTTCTAAAAACACTCAATAGACATAATAATTTAATTTAATTAACATTTAATAAACAAATAAACATTAAATTAGCTTTATTTCCGAAAACCAATTTAGATTTTGTTCAAACATTTTGCCCAAGCGTATTCGAATACGTCATGAATTTGATTATTCAAATGTGAATTGAGATCATAAAAAATACGAAATTTTGAAATAATATATTATTTTATTTAAAATAAAAGCTAAGGGCACGACAAAGGATCGCGAAAAAATCAGATTTTTCTTGTCATTTAACATTCGAATTACTCAAATAAAATCACCGGAGTTTTGAAATTTAGGACGAGGTAAATGTCGTAGGAACAAAGTAAATATTTAATATTTACGGTTTTCAATTCAGGGACGTTGTATCTGCTACTTCTTATGTGCATATATCTTATCATTGTCGAACACTTTCAATTCTTGTAGAATGACGAAACTCAGTAGCAGTTCTGGGAGTTCATTACCTTGAAAAGTGGTCAACGTTTTGAACAATTAGCTATCATTCGTTAGAGTTATTTTTGGTAGTTTTGGGATTCTAATTTTTTAAAAGCATTCCAAATCGTATGAGATTTTTCAAAAATCCAGAATAAATTTGTGGAAAACTTAAGTGAACATTTGAGAATCTGTTCAACATTGGAACAGATTCAAACGACTTAGTTATGTGGTTTAAGAGATGAAACATTGAAGAAAGAATGGAAATTTTTCTAACTGACTAATATGCTGAAAATTTGAATAAAATTTAAATCTCTAATGATCAAATCATAACAGAAGCTTCTTCTTCTTCTTCTTCTTCTTCTTCTTCTTCTTCTTATCGCATCTGTTATTCTTATATTTTATTTTATGTATATAAATGGAGGCGAGGTTTTCAGTTAAGTTAAGTTTTGAGTTATTTATTTTTATTTTGTGATGGCATTGAAACAGTAAATTTGTATATCAATATATGACACTTATTTTTGTAAAGTGTTCCCCATCCAAAATTTGATTGTCTGTTCATTCAAACAGTTGCAACAGTTGCAGTTGTTCTCACTCTCTTCCTTACTTTAAGTTAAGTTTTATTAAAAAAAGAATTTGTTTTAAAAACTATATGGAAAATTAAAAAAAAACTAGGTGGCGCAACAGTTCGTTGAGAACTACTATCTAGTGACTTACAACTCTCAACCATTCTTGTGTGCGAGTAATGTTCTCAGGGATGGAGGGGACCTACAGTTTATAGCCAAATCCAAACGGCTAATTTGAGAAAGCACATTTCATGACAAGAATTACTATCCCTCACAAGAGCAATGGCAGATCCAGGGTGGTCGTAAGGGTCATGACAACCCCACCCCCCGGGAGATAATTTGTTTTGTATTTTTATAGGAATTTCCTTCATTTCAAAACTAATCTTATTGATTTAATGGATATGACCCTCATTATATTTTGAATTATTTATTTTTTTATATGAAAACAAAATTTGTATTTGTTGCCAAAAGTATCACTTTTAACTGAGGACTGGACCAAGAACATAATGTGAATCGGAAATTCAGCCCTATTCCAAAAACTTTCATAACATTTGTTTCTAAGAAAAAGAGCAAATATTCAGGTTTTTAAGAAGAAACCTTAAATAAGAGATCGTCAATTTTATATTAAGTTGCCTTTAAATTCCTGGAACTAGCCTTCAATTCCATCTCATTTTTTGTTGCACATAAATAGTGAACATTGAAGTGATTTTTATCGGAGTTTTCAATAAAAGTGCTACAAGTTTTTTTTTTTTAAATAAAACAAAAACTGTTTTGGATACCAATGAAATTCTTTATTCCTGTGAAAATACGTTTGATGCCATTATGTATGGAACTTGATTTCTTTTGCATTGCCACCACGGGAACGCTAGCAGAAGTCCTGACGCTGAACCCAATATTCGGTTATCATTGTACGGTAGTGATCCCCATTCACAGTAACGTGCCGGTCTTGATCATCACAAAAGAAGTACGGCCCAATGAAGCCGCCCGCCGGCCCATAAACCACACCAAACCGTACGTGTGGATTGCTGCCTGACCAATACTGCATATTTTGTTTATTGACGAAGCCATTCAGTCAGAAATGAGCCTCATCGCTGAAAATGATATAAGGGTAAACAGCTAGAAAAACTTGTACCTACTCTTTAGTGAGGTGGAAACTTTCCATATAATAGTAAAGTAATATTAAAATATAGGGGATTATGGGCTTAAATAATGTATATTAGAACAAAACCATTGCTAAAGCCTTCTAGTTCCCAAGATTCAAAGAAGTTTTCTATATTTCTAAATCTAACGATTCACAGAAAGTTTCAGTGAATCTGTTGGTTTTTTAAACGATAACGTTTGAAATGTGTTTTTAGTACTCTGCCATTTTAGCCCAATCTCCTCTAATTTTCTTGTTTATATATTTTGTTTTTTTTTTACCCAAACAAAATAGAACTTGTTCTCGAAAAAAAAAACAATGATCGAGGAGTATATTGAATTGAATGCTCATCGTTGTTAGGTAAACAAAAATTGTCTTTGGGACACGATTATAAAGTAATAAAATATAGATTGAATACAAAATTATATTTATGAGAAATATTTTTTATTAATTTATGTAAATCATTAAGTTTATTTGCTATTTGTATTGTTTTTGTATACAAATAAAATAATTTTAAAATTATCTTCCGAATGAAGAACTTTGTGAAGTTGCAACTGCACTTGAAGATGAACTACTTCCTAGTCCACCAAATCCACCTTGGCTGAGATTTTGTGATTGAGCTGTGGCAGATGACCCACTTCCACCTAATCCACCACCACTGGCTCCTCCACCAAAAATATCTTGAATGGCACTTTGAGCTTGAGCAGCTGCGCTCCTAGTATCGATGGAACTTCCTCCTAATCCTCCAAATCCAACTTGACCCAGATTTTGTGTTTGTGAAGAACCTCCAAGACCACCAAGTCCACCTTGGCTAAGGCTTTGAGTCTGAGCTGTTCCTGAAGAACCTCCAAGACCACCAAAACCACCAAGTCCACTTTGACTGAGGCTTTGTGTTTGAGCTGTTGCTGAAGAACCTCCAAGACCACCAAGACCACCAAGTCCACCTTGGCTGCGGCTTTGGGTTTGAGCTGTTGCTGAAGACCCTCCAAAACCACCATTAAATCCTCCAAGTCCACCTTGATTTGAACTTTGTGATTGTGCTGAAGCAATACTGGAACCACCGCCAATACCACCTAATCCTCCAAGACCACCTTGACTAAGGCTTTGAGTTTGTGCTGTCGATGAAGAACCTCCTCCAACACCACCTAATCCTCCAAATCCTCCTTGGTTTAAGTTCTGTGTCTGAGTAGATGTTGACCCAATGCTTGAACCTCCACCAATACCACCGATTCCTTGTCCACCCTGTGTCTGTCCTGATGCAATAGCTCCTCCGCTGTTGGCACCACTGCCTCCATCTAATAATCCGAAATCGGGTTGAACAGAATTTTGAGATTGTGCTGAAGATGTGGCAGTACTAGAACTAATGCCCCCAACCTTGGGACCTCCAATCCCTGGTCCTTTTGGAATTCTACCAAGTCCTCCACCAACATGGTAGGGAATGTGTGGTGAATGAGGTGGAATATGATGAGGTGTGTGCATTGGCTCATGATGTGGTTCATGGTGTGGCTCAAAGTGGGGCTCATGATGTGGTTCATGGTGTGTCTCAAAATGTGGCTCATGGTGTGGCTCAAAATGTGGCTCAAAATAAGGCTCATGATGGTGTGGCTCAAAATCTGGCTCATAATGCGTTGGATGAGGTGGTAAATGATGGTGTTCTAGATCATGTTCAAATCCTAGTCCTCCACCAAATCCTGGTCCACCACCAAATCCTGCCCCGCCACCAAATCCTGGCCCACCACCAAAACCTGGTCCTCCACCAAATCCTGATCCACCACCAAATCCTGGTTCGTCTCCAAATCCTGGTTCACCACCAAATCCAAATTCTAATGGGGGAGGTGGTAAATGATGTTCAGGACCATGGTGCTGAGGCTTAGGAGCGTAAGGTCCTGGTCTAGCTGTAACAGCTACAACGAATGCACTTAACAAAATAAATAATTTCATTCTGGACGAAGCTTAAACGGTGTCTCTTTTTCAATATCTGAATTGGTCAACTATCTGGAACTATACTGATGTCGATTCTTCGGGATGAGCTGGTTTTTATAATATAATTTTATTTTCGTCACCAATAATAATCTTTTATGTGATGATGACGAGTCTTGAGAAAAAACTAGTATTTTGTTTATAAAATATGCAACAAAATAAATCCCCAAATGTTCTTATACCTCACAATATTTTTTATAAACCAGTTTAGATTTTTGGTTTTACCAATACTCGTCGAAGATCTTGGAAATTTTTACCAAAAAATAATTCTCTAACGCACTGACTAATCAAAGTCACAAAGATACGAATATCTTATCATTTCTTTGGGGAATTCTGTTTGGTATATAGAATGGCATAGAAGAACTTTTCGAAGAAACGATTATAAAAAGATAAAAAAGAAGTTTACCACAATCTATATTTAATTGATGTCACAGCTTTTTGTTCCACTCTTTTGGTTATTCAAGTGAATTTTGTTGTTTGTGGTAAGCTCGAATAAAAATGGGACTGCATAAATCGGTTTAAGAGGTTTAAGAGAGAATCTCTACATTTGACAGTACGCCCAAAATTGAGCTTACACGGTAAACTGATGAGCATTCTTGAAAGTGCGAGTATTAGGCTATATTGTTAAGTGGTGGAATGCAAGTGGCTAATTCGACAGAACATTGTTTGTAAAAACAACGAAGGGCATGAAACATTGCGGCGTTGTTCGAGCGATGTATGTAAATCTTTCGGTTATAGTTCTATCGCCTATAATTTTCAAAGCCCTTTTTTGGATTCTATCCAAGAGATTTAAACTTGTTTTTGGGTAGTACCCGTGGCATGATGGTTAGTGCGTTGGACTGTCATGCGAGAGGTCTTGGGTTCGATCCCTGCCCATGCCATCTAAAGTTTTTTTTTCACGGGTACTGCCTCTTGCGAGGAATTGACAAATTCTCCAAGAGTAATTCTTGTCATGAAAAGTGCTTTCTCAAGTTTGCCGTTCGGATTCGGCTTAAAATTGTAGGTCCCCTCCATCCCTGACAATAGTACTCGCACACAGGAATGGTTAAGAGTTGTAAGTCACTAGGCCCTAGTTCTCAACGGACTGTTGCGCCACCCAATTTATTTTTTATTTTTTGGGGCACCTACCCAGATATGCGAGTTATATTCAATGAACTAATGAAGCCCTTGTAAATTACAGCCAGATAAGAAGGGGTGAACAATTTCTTGCACCGTAGGAGAAATCCTAAACACTTAGCAGTATTTTTGGCAATTTGAAATATGTGATCAAACCATAATAGGTTAACTATGATACACATACCGAGTATTGAAATTGATTAGTTTCCTGGATACAATTGACACTCATGGATAGTGAAATCTGGGGTGGGTTACCCTTTAACGACAGGACACAGCATTGAGTTTTTGAATCATTAAATTCTACACGGTTAAAAATTCCCCCATTGGACAATGCTGTCAAGATCGGAATTTAATGAGCTTAACATACACTGTCGTTGAAGTTCCACATCTGAAGGAAAAGGATAAGAATCTAGAAACGAATATAAAAAGCTGAGGGTAATGTAGTCAGCAAAAATGTTTAACGGTTTAGAAATACCAGACAAGAGATCGTTAATGAATATCAGGAAGAGAGTCGGACACAAAACGGAGCCCTGGGGAACACCAGCATTTATTTTATAAATTCAAGATTTGAAATCATTTAATACAACTTGTGTTGAACGGTTAGAAAGGTATTTTCTAATCTAAAGAAGAATAGATTCATCAAAACCAAAAGAACGCATTTTCAATAAAAGAGCTTGGTGCCAAACTCTATCGAATGTTTTTGAAATATCAAGTGCAATAACAAATGAGTCATCGATAGTGAAATATTTGTTTCAGAAATTGATGCCAACATCCAAAAGTGCAAAAAGGATTTTCAAAAAATTCAGTAGTTAGTTTTTGTATTACAACAACTTAAAAAAATGTAAATTTTTTGATCTTAAATATATCAAGTAATAGTAATTTCAACGTTACTCAAAATGGTTTTAATTGATGTGCGTTAAAGCACATATTTTTAGTAAGCCAAAAACTTTAAAAAAACATTCGAACATTTTGCGAAAATACAAGGATATTAATAATTTGATTCCACGAAGAAAGAAACAAACATTTTTAAAAACTGCTTGTTTCACTAGAATGTCTTGAGAAAAAAAATACGATTGACGTCCGGTGAAATATATCTTATAAACATTTCGGTTATAAATACCTGCTTATATTTTTATGAAAATTCAATTGACTGATTTTTTATAAAAACAAAAACTAAAAACTACAAAAATTCGAATTAATTTTGGCTGTGAATGTATCATGTAAAAATTCATTGAAAGGATGTGGTTTTGCAACCGTAACCGTGGTTGTTGGCCATTTGGCTGATATCATTCTGCAATGTAAATGACGTAGCGCTTTGTCAATGAAATCAACGTCCATTAATTTTCTTTAACACTATCCAAATTTAATATCAAAAAAAGAGGCTGGGATGCGACCCACACTGATAACTTCCCATCTCGTTTGTCGATTTGTCTTGCTTAAAAGTTTGTTGTTTGGTTTCCGTGTTTTTTTTTTTTAAAGTTGTCACTTGAATTATTCTTAAAAATTTAAAAATTTTGCATATAATGAAATACATAGTTTGATTTCAAAATCTATATTTGTTAACGAGATTTTAAGTCGATAAACAATTTTTAACAATTTTAGGAGCTTTTTTTAAAAGTTTGTAATTTTTTTATAAACAAATACAAATTGGATGAATGACATTAATTTGAAGTCAATATCTTCTATTGTTTACGAGATATCGAGAACCGATCATCAATTTTTACCTATTTGCGTACTTTTTTTTGTAGATTTTAATTTTTTGTGAAAAAAACGGACTGTTGGATTTTTATAACAAATTTACTTAATGTCGAAAACAATATTTTCTGTGAGATAAAATTAGTTTGAAGCCAATATCTCAAATTTTGTATTAGTTTTTATTTTTGTAAAAAAAAACTGTCAATGCGATTTTTCTCAAAATTTTACCAGATGTTGAAAACGTTATTCTTCGTTGCAAAAAATTATTTTGAAGATCAAATCATTTTTTGCTCGTAAAATATTCGAGGTGACAAATATTTTTTTTTCAGTTTATTTGATTGATAAATAATACCGTTAATTGAATTTTTTAAAAAAATATACTTGTTTGAAAATTTATTTGAAGTTGATATCTCTACTGGTTTTTGAGCTATGGATGACGAGAAAAAATTCCCGAACGTACGGACGTACGAACGTACGTACACACGCATGCACAGACATTTCTCTAAAAATCTTTTATTTCGACTCTAGGAACCTTGAAACGTCGAGAAGTTTCAAGATTTTCAATTCGTTAATAAGACCTCCAGCCAGAAAACTCTCAATCTTTCATTTCTTAGCTTAATATTAAAATATGTATATAAGAATTGATTTTTCTTCAATAAATAAATCCATATCTAGTAATACATATCCAGTTAAAATCGGGCTACTTATAAATATATATGTACTAAATTATTACATTTTTACTTAACTTAACTTGACTTTTAGTCAAAATTTATTATTAAAATCTTTTAAAGCGTTAAACAAACCTTTCTTTTTTTTTCTGTAAAAGTATAAACATATAGTATATGAAAATAACTTTTAGTATAACTACATGAAATAACATTAAAAACTCAGAAACAAAACTACAATCAATCAAGGAACTTATTTAATTCATACCGGAAATATTTTAACTTTTCACCAACAAACTACATAAAAAACTGAAAAAAAGTACTATAGCATTGTTATAATGAGTTTTTAAGTATAATAAAGAAAAATATTTGGTATGTATTGTTTATAGTTGTCTTTTAAACCAATTTAGAACCAACATATTTTCGGGGTACCCGTATACCTTACATAGCTTATTTTTTAAGGGAAATTTGTTTTTTTACTCGTTTATGTCATTTGCGTGTTTCTTAGACTATTTTATATAAAATGGCCTGAAACACGCAACAAATTCATTCGAATAATGACCATAGCGGTTCGTATAAAGGTGATCAAAGAACACCTCTATATAATTCAAAGTTATTTAATAACGACATTGTAATTTGTCACATACAAAGATATGTATTATGTATAATTATTAATAAGCAATACCTTATTCCATAATTAGACATATGTAAATAGGTTAGGTAAGGTAGTTATTCCTTATGTTAAAATATGTGAGACATTTTGTGCGCTATAACTTTAAAGAGGAGAAGACATGGATAATTAGTTTTTTATGACATAAAATTACTCCAGATTATATGAAAGTTAATAAGGTCAGGTTTTCCTCGAGCTATGGATCATATACCTGGTATATTTTATAGGAAAAAGATTTTAGCGATTTTGTTCAAAAGGAATTCCTTCAGTACAAAAATCAATTTTACGAAAGCGACACATTACGTTTTATAAAACAAAAAATATATTTTTTACTTTTTTTCATATACATACATAGGTAAGCTGCTTCAAGACATTTTTGGTCTCTTATATTTACAAAAAAGAGGTTATGACTCTCTATAATGTTTAAGCTTAAAAGACAGTGGGGGCGTTAAGAACAAAGGTGAGGATTTAAGAGGAGATATCGGTGAACATTGGTCTTAACGTTTAATATCCGAATCCGAAGTAAAACAGAAATGGGTAAAGCATTCTACTTGAATAGATTTCTGCTTCACCAATTATTTGGATTTTAAATTAAATTTTTGAGTTTTATCAGGCTTTTTTGGTCAGACTTTCCTTTTGTGCAAATAAAAAACTTTATTTTATAATTTTTCCCTACTTCTTTAGGGGTAGTTTATTTAACATCTACAAATGCAATTTTGAATTTAAAAACTAAAGAAATTAAAAATGTTGAAATTGCTTTTAAAAATGTACATAAATATTGTTTAGATTTTAAAATATTAATAAGTTTTTAAATTTTGAATATAAAAATAAAATTAAAATTTAAACCTGAAAAACTGAAAAATATTTAGAAGAAACACTAACAATACTAGGAAACACTTTTAAAAAAAGAAGGAAAGAAAATTAAGAACAATTGTTGTCAGTATAGAATTTTACATTCTTAGAGTGCGGCTAAAAAATTAATCTCTGTACATAAAATTACATGGGAAATCAAGCTGAAAGGTAAACTAATGGGCATTCCCAGAATATTGAGAACTACGGAAGATTTGTTTCAGAAGAAATGCAACAGACTATATGTACAGAAAATTGCGTTTAAAAATACTGAAAAAATAAATGAAAGACATGAAAGAAAGGTATAATTTTCATTTATAATTGTATTGAAAAATCGGAAAAATCTTAAACACTTTTTTGTTTGTTTATAATAAGCAAACACTCAAGGAGATATTACTACACTTATTATGCAAGTTTGAAAGGAGATGTCGGTGCACATTGATTTTGAATTCCTGAATATTGCAATGACTAGGAAAAACAGCGTGTGGTAAGACATTCCACATTCGCGTAGTACTGCTAAAGAACGAATCTCTGTATTTGACAGTACGGACGAAGTTGGACTCGAGGGTATACTGATGAGCATTCCTAGAAGCGCGAATATTACGGTTGAACAGTTTAAGGGGAGGTATATAGCTGGCTATTTCACTAGAGCATAAACCGTTAAAATAACGGTAAAAAAGGGTCAGACAAGAAATCTTACGACGATGTTCAAGCAAAGTAAATGAACTTATGATGATATTATTATCTATCAATTTAAATGCTCTACGTTCAATACTATCCAAGAGTCTTAAGTAAGTTGCAGTAGCACCAGCCCAGAGATGGGAGTTATATTCAAGCTTTGGACGTATATAAGTCTTGTAGATAACAGCCAGATCAGAAAAAGTGAAATATTTCTTTCATCGCCTAAGTAAACCCAAACACCTTGCGTCATTTTTGGCGACATCGCGTATGTGATCGTTCCACAAGAGGTGGTTGGTGGCACACATACCGAGATTATCGAGGTGTTCAGTCTCATTGATGCAAGTGCCATCCATGGATAATGGCAATGGGGGTATATCTCGCTTTAACGATACAAGGCAGTATTGGGTTTTCGAAGCATTAAATTCCACGTGGTTTTTTAATCCCTATTGAAAAATGCTGTTTAGTTCGGAATTTAATGAGCTTATCATATTTTGTCGTTGCAGTTCCACATCCAAAGAAGAGGGATGTGAGTCTAAAAACGAATATGAAAAGCTAAGAGTATTATCGTCAGCGAAACAATGTATTGTATTAGATGTTGCAGACAGGAGATTATTAATAAAAATGAGAAAGAGTGTTGGAGATAGAACAGAGCCCTGGGGCGCACCAGCATTTATTTTATGGTTTTCAGACTTGAATCCATCCAATACTACTTGTATTGAACGATCCGAAAGGTAATTACTAATCCAATTCATGAAAACCGAAAGCACGCATTTTCGGTAAGAGAGCCTGATGCCAAATCCTATGAAAAGCTTTTGAAATATCTAGTGCAATAATCTTACTTTCTTCAAAACGATGCAAAGATTTGCTCCACTGTTCGGTGAGATGAACCATGAGATCACCAGTGGACCTATTGCTTCGAAAGCCGTACTCACGGTCATTAAGAAGCTTTCGATCTTCAAGATATTTCTTGAGCTGATAATAAATCAGCGTTTCTATGACCTTGGAAAGAAGGGATGTAAGTGCAATCGGTCGGTAATTAGAGGGTGAGAAAGAGACCTGAGGAGTAGGACAGATGAAAAAACTTACGCAGTGGTTTTGCCAGCGTTGAAGAACATCTCTTCAGCACAATAGCGGGGATACCATCCGGACCAGCGGATTTATGTGTGTTTAGATCTCTAAGGATCTTGCCATAGTACGAGTGCGAAAAAAGATTGGTCCCATAGAATCACTAACTCGCTCAAGTACATGCGGAGTCATAACACTCACTGGCAGGGTAGAATTGGCGGCGAACTGCCTAGCAAAGAGATTAGCTTTCTCTAAAGAGCTAACAAAAGCAGTGTTATTGACAACGAGCGTAGGAACCGAGGAAGAGGGAGAATTCCTCATGTTTTTTTACAAATGACACACAATTTGTACTGCCTTTGGGACATTGCAGTATTTTTTGCCGTAATTTTTGGTCATGTAAAAATTTGGTCCGACGAATCCTTCCTGGCTTGTTTGAACTTTTTCCGGCTTAGCAACTTTTTTTAACGAATTCGAATATATTTCTTTATTCCATAAGATTTGATCTACTCGTATGATACACATACTGATTTGTTTAAGACTAATTAATATCTTCAAGTCATGAATATATGGAAAAGTATCGCCATCCTCCAGACCTTCTCACTCTCAACAAAAGTTTTCGTGGTTCTATAATTTTTATATATTTATATAATTTTTAAACAGGCCTTATTTTAAGGGTTATTAAGAGCACTGCAAAAACTATTATGATATTATAAAATTATTATTATATTGGATATGAAAAAACGACGGTATTTGGGGATGAAGTCTCTTAATCCCCATTTGAAGCAAAAATGAGCCTGAGACCGTTTTAGTTTAAGAACAAATTGAATTACCGCTGACAACAAGTTGCTCTTAGATTATTTTGTTACGAAATATATATAAGAAAATCGTGGTATCTCCAAGATGGTAGAATTTCCCTTCCGGTACTATTCTAAGACTTAGTTTTTTGATAACTAATATTTCTTTTTAAAACATATCCTAAAAGAATAACTTACTACCTAATATATAGTGTTACTTACTTTTTTGAATAAATGCACTTTTGTCCCTGCAAATTAAGGATAAATTTTAGAACGACGTTGACGAAGTGTAAATGAAGCTCTACGTGAAGGTTCATCTTTGTCGGGATTTTTTTCCCAAGACTTATGCCCTAAGCTATTATTTAGGAATTGATAAACTTAAAAAGAGGCTGGGATGCGACCCACACTGATAACTTCCCATCTGTGCCCGTCTGTCGATTTTTGTAAGACTCTAAGAAAATATCAACAACAATATTTTGTGTAAGATACAAAAATCAATATCTTTCTTTGTTCTTTGGTTTATATTCTAAGAAGCTTGAAACGTTAAGAAATTACAAAATATTCAATTCAACAATTTATTATAATAGCTTCATATGAGAAGTTAGTAAAATAAAACAATAATGAATTCTTTTATGAGATCAAATTTTATTCTCACAGAAGTTGCTTACAATTACAATATTCAAGAGATAACAATTCTTCAGATTTCAAAACTTAAATATACATATCATTTTTGTATTTACGTTTTTTTTTTTAAAGTGATTCATATATTTTTAAAATATTCATGAGTAGTGAATGAAATACTTAAATTTATAATAAAAATGATCCAATGCAGTATAAAATTCTTGGCAAACCTAGTAATATAAATTATCAGCTATTCTTATTTATATAAAACTTAATATTATTTCAACGTTTGAACTTATCATTAAATTGGTCCTACTTGCATTTTGCCATTTTTCATAAAAAAATATTTAAAAAATAGTTTCTTAGCTTTGGTAAATAATTCAAAGAGCGCCTCAGTTTTCACCTATAAATGACTTCTGTATATGTATATGAATTTATGTCTTGTGTTTTTGCAATAAAAATATACTTAAAGCATTTATCTTTTTTTTTCTTAAAAAGTATTTACAACAATAATATTTCTTTCTAAAATAATCTACAAAGACGAACCAATAATTCGATTACCATGCATATGATTTTCCACACTTCTTATATTACTTATTAATCGCACGTAAACTAACGGCTTCACATCAATCGCCCACAAAAAGTCTAAATGATTGAATTTCTCCATTGGCACGATATATTTGTCAATTACCTTTGGTAATTCGCGTGCTAATTTATCAACACCAGTCGTTGACACTAAAAGATCATTCATGGAATAGTACAAGGCAGCGGGTACCTTAACCTTGGAGAAGTCATAGTCTGGCGGTGTCATTCGACCATATTCGAGTTGATTGCGTAAATAACCACGATCGAACTTCCGAAAATGACCGGATTTCATAAGTTGACCGAAGTGTTCGAGTTGTTTGATCGATGCTCCCGAAGGTGTATGACTAAGCATAACTGGAAGCATTGTCTGCAAAAAAAAAAAAAACATATATATTACTTCAATTGGATAAGCTATGGGTCATGAATCATTATTGTATTGCTAGAAATGAGTTTTTTTGACACTTTTAAGTTGTCTGTCTGATACAAATGAGCTAAGTATAACCGATTGTAAGATCTAACAATATTGTCAGAAATGTCAGTAGAAAATGGACTCAAACACAACCGTGTGAGCTTTCAATTTTATGTGACAATACTGCCATAAACGTCAGGATAAGTTTGAAATTGTTGCATGTCCTATTTTAAGGTCTCTTGCATATTAACAGCATCTGACTATTTCTTCATTGTCAGATATATTTAAAAGATCTTCTACGCAGACGCAAAATCGGATCAGTAAAATATCTGACAATTAAGTTATATAAAAATAAGTCGGATTTTCCTTCCTGACGCTATAACTCCAGAACGCACGAACCGATTTCCACGGTTTTGCATTCGTTGGAAAGGTCTCGGGCTCCGTGAGGTTTATAGCAGACAAAATTTAGGGAAAATTTTAACAGAAAAGCGGTGAACACCGTTCAGCTTCCAATAAAAAGCTTTTGTAAAAGTTCCGATTTGTGGAAAAAATTTTTTTTTAATTTTTTGACGTTTCAAGGGTCCTATATTTTAAACCAAAGCTTACTTTTGGGAACCTTTTTTAGTCAACCATATCTCTAGAAACGTCAGAGATATCGACTTTAAATAACGTATGAAATCTACAATGAAGGAATGATTCTGATTGAGGATCAATACTTGACTATTGCAAACAAGCTACTGATTGAAGTAGGAATGATTGCGCCAAATCGATCTATGCACGATGCATTAAACCAAGAATTAAATCGAGAGCTGCAATACAATGTTGATACATTGCAGGAATTCGTTGGAAATAATGTGCCGTTGCTGAATGAACAGCAAAAACAAGTATACGAAACATTAATGCACGCGGTGGACAATAATACTGGAGGTCGATTCTTCCTGAACGCAAATGGAGGAACAGGGAAAACATTTGTCATTTCATTGATTTTTCTGGAACTCTTCTAGATGGCGGTCAATTTAAACACAATTGATACTCCAACATCCCGATCTAGTGCAATGGGAAAATTGTTGATGCAATGCAAGCTCATTGTTTGGGATAAGTGCACAATGGTACATAAGAAATCACTTGAAGCACTTACCTTCACACTGAAGGATTTTCGACGAAGTAACAACATCTTTGGCGACTTGATGATATTGTTGGCAGGCGATTTCAGGCAGACGTTGCCAGTAATTCCCCGTGGAACGCCTGCAGATGGATTGAATGCTTGCCTGAAGGCATCACTTTTGTGGAATAACGTAAAAACATTATCGCTAAAGACTAATATGAGAGTTCACCTTCAAAATGATCAAAACGCTGCACAATTTTCCAAACAAATGTTAGCTGTTGGAAATGGAAAAAAATGTGCCAGTTGATGCGACAACTGGATTAATTACTCTTACCAACGACTTTTGCCGATTTGTAGACTCTCAATTAGCTCTTATTGAAAATGTTTTCCCAAACATTAGTGAGAATTATTTGAATTAAGCCTGATTAAGTCAACGAGCAATTCTCGCCGCAAAGAATAATGATGTACACGCACTGAATTTCACCATTCAATCAAAAATCGCTGTCGATTTGGTGACATACAAATCCGTTGATTCCATAACAAATCCCGATGATGTAGTAAATTATCCAACGGAGTTTTTGAATTCTCTGGAGTTACCAGGATTTCCACCACATAACTTGCAACTCAAAGTTTGTTCAGTTATTATGATATTGCGTAATTTGAATCCACCGTGACTTTGCAACGGTACTCGACTTGCGGTGAAAAGACTTATGCCGAATTCGATTGGGGCAACCATTATTAACGGAAACTACGTAGGTGAAAATGTATGCTTGGGTTCGCTAGTTAAGTTATAAGGCTTTAGAAATAACTTTTCAATAGAAGGTATTTGGATATTGTCAGCTTAGATGCGTACCTATTTAAAGTTTTAGGCTCTACTAAAAATATTTGGCATGTGTCAAAGAAAGTTTTTCGCACCATCTTTTTCAGGCTTTATTTTCCAATAGTTGGTAAGTTGTCTCAGTCCAGTCTCTTGTTTGAAAACTTACCTTGTTCAGTTGTTCAGAATTGTACCCAGCTACAAGGAATAAAATGTTTGAACACACATCTTGCGTCATTGCATTATCGTGGCATACAACTTGACTGTTGTCTACTAGAAATTTAGTATTGGGCATAAATTCCGTAATCCTCAGGACTCGAGTTGCAGCCTTCCGAAAAAAAAAACAAATTTTTTATTATTCCTTTTTTCAGATATCCAAAGAATTGAAGATATAAAAACTCACCGTTAAAAAATCAAGAAACAACACAAGTGTTCGAAAGAGGGGACTTTTCATGTCTGATATATAAGCAATCGGCGCTAGAGCATGCATTGATTCAATTTTTCCAGCAAATGATGGTTGTTCCGAGCACAATACCCAAAATACAGCTGTTCCCTAGGGTAAATTAATTTAAAAATGTACATTTTTTTTAAATAACAAACAAATTCACAGAATTTTATACCTGTGAATGTCCAATATAATGCAGCTTCTCATGTCCATTCTTCTCCAGAACATAATCAATTATAGCAGGCAAATCATATTTGCCCATTTCGTGAAATGTAAAATCCCAAAACTCCTGATAATCACTATTTAGACTGGTGTGATTTTTGGAATATCGATTTCCACGTACATTTCCCATCCAAACATCGTATCCCAAATTGGCAAGAATATAAGCTTAAAAAGTAGTATTGAATTGTAAATTACTAAAGAATATAAGAAGAAAATAAAAATAAAACTAAAGCAAATATCAAGCAAATACATGTACCAAGTCCAGATTTAGGTCCCATCAGCACCCAAGTTGCTGAAGTATCAAGGATACCATGCATCAGGAGAATGGGCTTAGCTCCGACCTTTGGTATCCGATGTATTTCCAGAATATAACCATCTTTGGTGATGACTGTGTGTGTTTCCGAGGGGTAACCATATTTCCGAATAAGTTTTGGCTGCAATTTAAGACAAAAAACATAATTAAAACTTGTTACGATGCTGTTCGTACAAAGTCTACAAGTTTCGCTCCAGGAACCATAAACTAAATATATCGTTGCTTAAATTAACACACACAAAAACGCCTTATATAGCTTGTTACAAATAAAAAGAGGCTAAATGTCACATAGGCATAACATCTTTTGTCATCCAAAAGACAACTAAATACAAAAATGATGGTATAAATGATAGAAATGTAGCAATTAAAGTGTGAAGAAATCCAAGAGTTAGCAAAAACCTGAAAAACAAAAAGTCCATAGTCCATACACTATAGGTAAAAAAATAAAAGACAACATGAACTCTTGCATTGTTTTGGCTTTTCATGCTTCATGCATGTCTAATCAATCCTCACCTACTTCCCCCTAATGGGTCGGCTTGGCCTTAAGTGGTTCATTGTTTCAAAATGATGAAAATCTCTATCATATGTCAGAGTTTGTATCTATGAGTATGTGAATAGGTATGTACCTAATTGTGTCAATCTTGTCTTTTATGTTGTATCCCAGTCTCAGAGTATATCCTGAGATACTAAAAGTTGAAAACGAGTTAAAGAGTTTGAAACATACTCGTACTACATGAAAAGTTGTTGGAAGAGAAATTTTTAAACATCACTTTTATTTAAGATTATTGTTGTATTGTTGTTTTAATTTTGTTGTTGTTGCATAATTTTTAAATTGCAGAAATTGAAATTGCAGACATAATAGAAACATTAATGAAATGCGAAAAAAAGATTATGATATAATAGAAGTCTTGCTGCGCGTATACGAGTAATGGTTGTGAGTCAAAGAGTCTTGTTGATTTCATTTAAATTCTCAGCAATAAACTGCAAGGTCGTATCATCTACAATTTTACTGTCTTTTCAAACAGGAATACCCATAGGCAATTGAAAGTATAAATCTACCTTACGATATTTGAGGAAATAAGTGCATTTAACTACCAGAAGAATATTATTAACTATTATATGAATATTAAAGAAATTTATTATCGGAAATACGGAAAATTTTGAAATAGCTTTATGATTATAAGTTAAGTATATATTTGATGAGTCTTTTAGTGAAAAATTGCACTCATATAATTTTATTTTAAGTAAAATTATGTAAGAAGAAGTTTTGAAATTGCATGGGGTATTTGAACAGTGTTTTCTTTTTTTTTGTTGGGAATAAATTGGGGTTTAGTTTTTAAAAATAATGAAAACAGGGAAATATTGTAGGAAATTTTCAATTGTTATGAACCACTTGGATCTCTATTTGTTTGTTTCTACATTTTATTCATTCATTCTTATTAATAATTTTATAATTTTTTTCGAATCATCGTAATCAAAACTTTCGAAGTGTTATTGTTTCTTGTTCATTACGATGCAATATGAATATCAATGAAATAATGAAGAAAGAAACGAGCTGGAGTCCTCGTACCACATGAAAAAGAGAGAGGTTCACCGCAGTGAGCGCCCCGTGACAAGCGTAACTACATCAACGCATTGGCGCAAGAAGCAGAAGAGGCTGCAAACAGGTGCGACAGCAGGACCGTTTACAGAATAACCAAAGAGCTGACCGATACACACGGCTCAAAGCAACACCTGGTGAAAGAAGTAGACGGTACTGTGATAAGTTCGGTGGATGAGCAAGTTAGAAGGTGGAAAGAACACTTTTCCTCGGTTTCTAACTGAGTGTTTGCAAAAAACGTGCAGCCGATACCTTCTGAACAAACTAATCACCGAATCCACACCGCACCTATTAGTAAAGATAAGATCGTTGCCGCAATTAAAGCACTTAAGAACAACAAATCGGTAGGACTTGATGGAATTCCCACAGAGCATCTACAAGCAGCGCCAACGTCATCAAGCGAACTGCTTCATTCGCTATTAAAAGAAGCCTGGACCACCGAAAGCTTCCCCGATGAGTGGAAGAAGGGAATTATCGTCAAGCTCCCAAAAAAAGGAGATCTTACAAAGTGCGAAAACTGGAGAGGAATTTGCGTTCTACCTGCCGAATAGTAGCAAAAGTCATATTGGAACGCATAAGAGAACACCTTGAGGCCACACTCGAAGCAGGATTCCGAGCTGGATCCTCCTGTATTGATCATATCAACACCCTGCAGATTATTATTGAACAGTGCGTTGTATATCGATCACCAATACACCTGCTGTTCATCGACTTCGAGAAGGCCTTTAATAGCGTTAACAGGGAGTACATCTGGTGAGCCTTGCGATGGAGAGGCATCCTAGAAAAACTGATTGCTATTATTAAAGCAACATATGATGGTTGTCCGATGATTTTCAAATCCGTAACGGAGTCAGACAGGGCTGTGTTCTGTCGCCAATATTGTTTTTGTTGGTGCTAAGCGATGTACTGCGCGCAGCTTTATCAGGTAGCGGAGGGATCCAATGGACTTTCACATCATATTTAAAGCACTTGGATTACGTGGACGATGTTTGCTTACTCTCTCATAGGGTCATGGATCTCCATCAAATGACAACAAGTGTGGAGAGAGAAGCAGAAGTTGTGGGGCTGAACATTAATTCCGGCAAAAAAAAAATGATCAGCCCCGGAACCCGACCATCCTCTCAAATAAATATTTCCTCGCAACCGGTGGAAAAAGTGGAGAGCTTTCAATACCTTGGAAGTTTCGCCTCCATCGAAGGCGGAACCGAACAAGACGTCATCTGCCACATCAGCAAAGCAAAGCCAACTACTTTACCTTTTAAATAAAGAGCAAATATACTAAGACCTAAGACAGAACCTTGCATTGCAGGACTCCTTTGTTAATATTTTTTACTTCACTGAAATTATATTTTAAATACTCTTGTTAAATAAGTGAGGTAATAAAATTATTTAAAAAATCGTTAGATGTAGTTGAAAAGGAACTATTTAGATTTTGAATAGCTCCGAAGATTTCAAAAGAGGAAATAGGTGAGAAAAAGAAACTTCGAGGCCGAAAATTTTCTTTGAAACAAGCATTTAAAGGTGGAGTTGGATATGGTGTAACATGCAGTACGTTAGCCTTGCAATGGACTAGGGTTTGTCGGCCAACCTTACCTTGAAGTCTGTTCAGAGCCTCCAAAACTTAAAACGCTTGTACCTATTTAAAATGATCTATTCGGAAATGCAGTACATGTACCAAGAATTAGAAGTTGCTCAGTTTCTTTTACGATAATACAAGTTACGCTAGTGGATAATCTTATTGATGGTATATTTTTAGTTTTTAGCAATATAATAGACAACATTAATTTTCTTAAGTATTCTACTCTACGTGGTTACCCATTTAAAAATGCTATCGATATCAGAAGTTAATAAGCTAAATATAACAATGAGATGAATTTCATACATGAAATTGTTGGTAAATGTGAAAAAAAGGAAAGGAGATAAAATGGAGCCCTGGGGCACACAAACAATTATTAAAATCTTAAAAGTGATTTATAATTTAACCAATTGCTTGAATTCCTCTAACAATACAAAACTTTTGGAGTAAAGTCGGTAAAGTTGACTAATTTCGTTTAAATAGGTATTACAAGATTACTGCAATTAACACTTTCCAAAAAATTTAAAATTTGTTTTAAAAAATATGCATGCAAATTGTTTGATCGAATTAACTTGTGAAACCACTTCATACAGGCGGGAAGGTCGGTGATAATAAATAAATAAAATTTGGTGTGCTACAGTTTATAGGGAACCAACCCTAGTGACTTACGATTCTCAACTATTCCCGTATGCAAGTTATTTAAGAAGTAAAAGGCACCTTTAGTTTGTATGCTGAATCCGATCGGAAAGTTTAAGAAGCTCCTTTTAATGACAAGAATTACTCTCAGAGGATTTTCCAACTCCCAGCAAGAGGCAGGGTTGCAGAGGTAATCCAGATTGCTGATATAATAGTCCTAATGGGCATTAATTACCCATGGCGTGCTTAAGACTGTCATGCCAGAGGTGTTCCTTTCAATCCCTGTCTGTGCCACCTAAAGTTTTTTTTTCATAAGCACTGCCTCCTATCAGGAATTGATAAGGCTAATTCTTGTCATGAAATGTGCTTTCTTAAATTAGAAGTTCGGATTCGGCTGAAAACTGTAGGTCCCCTCCATAACTGACAACATTACTCGCACACAGGAATGCTTGAGAGTCATAAATCACTCGGCCCCATTTCTCAACGGACTGTTGCGAAACCTAATTTATTTATTTATGGGCATTAAACATCTTGCCAAGGATCTATTTGTTTAGACCCGCCAAAACCCTCCCAAGCCCTACTTTATTATACAGAAAATGTAAAAGGCTTCTAAAAGACATCAATAAAATCCACACGGCTAAAACACTTTAAGAGATTTTTGACTGATAGAACCAGGAACATACTAAAAGTAGAGTAACGTAGTTGCAAGCCGAAAGATCAAGAAATGTTAGGTGCTTATAGTTAGTTCTTTGCCTTTATCATACAATTTTATTACTCTACTTAACTAATGCCTGATGTCAACTGAAATTCAATAAAGGGGAGTTACTTTCAGCGAAGATTTGTGGAATAAAGTTCAACATTTGATTAGAAGACTATTTCCTTCCTTTTGTAATTTTTATTTCTTTAGTTCTTGTTCATATTTTGGGTTCAAGGAAGTAGCCTTAATTATTTTATACAATTGAATATACCTAATTAAGAGGGCACAAGCGTCCACAGGTTTTTCTTAAAACCCACCTCTGTAAATCAAATTCTACTCTCACCTCCCCGTGGTGAACATCGGGTGCCTAGTACCTCAACTGGAGATTTTGTTCCAACCCCCGTGAAAAGTTGTTGGGGGTTAAATCAAGGACCTGGTCCTTCAGGTTGAAGGTCGTGCGTCAGGGTGATTTCCTGGCCACTTAAAGAAAACCCAGTTGCGAAGCACCAACAAGCAACCCACGCAAACGAATTAAGAACAACGAACTTCGGATATGCACGTGAAATGTAAGTGGTCCCTTAATAGACGGCGTGCAGCCGAAGAATTAGAATTAAGTAAGTAAGTAAGTAGTCGAATATTTCTTTTAACTGATCATCTTATCAATCGCGAAAAGTTCGTAAAATAAGAGAAGTAATAGAAATCAATTGAATTAAAGTTGTTTCAGAACAGATTTTAGATAATATTTTCTTGAACAACTTTCTTTAAGAATGTGGAGAGTCCATTAGGCATTCATGAATTTTCATAAGGGTTGCCAGTTTGTTTTACACTTTCTAATAAAAAGTGTGTAAGAAGTAATAGAGCTATGAAGGGGATGGGCATTAACACCTTTATATGCAGCACGCTAAACAGCTTCCAATGTTCCATTATTATTTTGAAATATGTATGAACAAAGAACTATTTTAAAAGCAAAATAAAACAACATAATTTAAATTCTTAAAAGATTCAAATCAATCGTTTATTGAGAGGCGGTGGTATAAAAATTGCAATGTTTGTAATGTCAGCAGAATAGTGATTGCTAAATGTGTAGTCCCAGTTTCCAAAGTAAAGACTATTAATTGAATTCATTACAGACTATATTTTTAAAAGATTGCAATATTTTAACACACTGTTGTTAGGAGCTAAATTCCAAATTATGACTTCATTTTTCAAAAACAAATCGTTTTTCTCTCAGTAACATATCTATATCAATATATTGACTTCCACCTGTTCCACCTGTTTCACTTGAATATAAGTCTTCAGTTTAAAATCTTAAGAAATTTACAACACTACCAATTAAGGTTGAAGGTAAAAGTACGGAGCCAATTATATCCACACAGTCTTATTCATACAACTGTTAGGAAAGACTTTGTACGAAGCTTATATTACACCTGTATGTTGAAATTCGAAAAATCCTTTTGCATGTTTTTATTCGTTGCAACACTCACTTGATTTTCAATCGACTTAAACAAATCTTGCTTGGTCCAGTGAATAAAGTAAATATAAATTTCGCAACCTCTATGTTATACAAACAAACAAAAAATTAAAAATGTGTCAACAAGCTTATAATCTCATGCCAACGATCCTTATCGTGCATCGTCGGCCGCCACTGCCGTCCCCCAAAATAAATACCAAACCAACCAGTAAATTAATTTATTTTTAAAATATCAAGTAAACACCTCTTGCACATAGTTTGCTTTTTGATATTTAAACATAAAAATAAAAAAAAAATAAAAACCAACTAAAAATGTGTGCAATATCGTGGTGGCACATTCCATTGACAATTTTATGCCTTTTATAGGCAATTATCCCCCACAGGCAAACCCCCTCAAAAGCTGTACTTAAGTTATTTTATACCAAAATATTATACATCTTGTGCCTATATCTAGTATGGAATTGCCTCCTTTTAAAATTATGACATCACTTCTTTTACTGGTTAGATATAGAGGCAAGGCATAGCATAAACTATATAACCGGTACACTCAAAGTAGGTAAAATTAATATTATACTTTGTCAGACTACTTTCTATGTAGCTGACTCTAAGTATGTCTCCAAATTCCACAATCCCAAACTATATACGAGTATACAAACGTTACATATAATAAGTGCTTTAGGAGAATACATATTTTCATGACTACGATATACCAGCACAGTACTTTGCCTACCAACATAATTTGTCAAACAAAAACAAAAATAAATAAAGAAGATAAAGTTAACAATAACAAACAATTAGCCCACATTGTTGGTTTATGAGTCTTTTTTTTAAATTTTTTTTTTGTTAAGAAGAATTGGCCATGGCGCTACCTTGCATCGGATTATGTAATTTAATTATCCTAATCGACAAAGCCAGCTGTAGGGGTAACCTGTAACTACTAAACCATACCATTTGCGATACCACAGGTGGATTATACTTCATTGCACTCTTTTGTTAAAATTTCTGAAAGTTTAAAAAAAAAGATTGGTTGACAAGGACTCAACTGTTCACAGGCCCTGAAGCAAAAACATTAAGATGGATTCTCTAAGCACAACCACTTAATGTCTTTGAAGTAAGTTTTAAGGATTCACTTGTTTTTCCACTTGTAAACAATTTAAAATACTTCAGATGCCATTTTTTAAACTATATGGGCCCTACAAGTCTTGAGTCTAAAACAGTGAACCATGTAATATTGCACTCATCTAAGAATCCGCCACTGGATTATTATACAGCCTTGTAAATAAGACCTGTATATACGTCAGGGTAGCTTCGTACGTCTATTGCTTCATCACACCAATGCGGAAATCAATCTTGTGGATACGATAGTAACTTGTGTTGTGTTTTGTTTAATGTTCAGAGTCGTATATAGAAGATACCCGGTACGCGGCACGGTATTCAGTTTTGCATTCGATGAAATTTGTTTATAAATTGTTTTTCATGTTTCTTTGATTGTGATAAGAGTTATGTTTCAGTATGCAATTTTTCCTTCAAAAGCGAACATCTTTTAACTTTATCTTTAATCATATTTTGTAATGCACCACACTTTAAATAAATTTCATGTAATTTATTAATTAATGTTTTTTTTGTTGTTGTTCAAAAATGTGATGATTCATATGAACGATATTTTATTATACTTCGAACCAAATATTTATTTGTATATTTTGTAACATGAAATTAAATTTATAATGTATGCAAAATAATTTATGGGGCAGTTGTCAAACATAATTGGTTTGATCGGAAAACGGCACACGACGGACGCGACGCGACGATACACTCGTATATGTCAAATTTGTCAATGACTTTGTACTTTGAAATACATACATGTAAATATATTGTTATGATTAGATACCTACATCTACAGCTATTTGTTTGTTTTTATTATTAAAATTTGTCTGGGTTTTAATTTTTGAATACATTTCAAAAGGTGTAAGAAAACACGTTTATAGATAGATGCTAACGTATAGCACCTTTTTTGTAGCAGACTTTTGTTTTTATCTTACTGAGGCGGTTATTTCTTTGTAGATTGAAGTTTCACAAAAAAATGTATGTTAATAATTATCATGACATTAAAGTTCGAACGTCAGCTCTTTTGATTATATATAATAATCGAACGTGGGATGATTATTAGCTGACCAGAAATAATTTCAATGGATGGTAATTCTTTTCGAAAAGGTGTGAATATAGAGCTCGTAGACATCATTTTGACTTGAAGATATAAATAAAAGTTGTCGTGTGAAGAAAACACTGAATACAAATGTTCGTTGGTTCCAAGGCTAAATTCAATAAATAAATAAATGGAGTTTTGAAATCAATTATATTAAAAACACATATTAAAAATTAAAATGATGCCTGTTATTAATTTAAGAATGTGATTTATTACACTAGCAGAGTATTATTAACCTGAAAATGATTATGTTCAAATTTTTGTCTGCACTAAGTTAGTTTTATTTAGAAAAAAGAAATTAAGGCTGTAGTTCTTTTAATTCTTTAATGAATTTTGTTTTTTTAAGCCAAATGTTTATTTAAGTGTATATTTAACTAGGAGTATTTATTTGTATTTGAACTACTTAAAAGGACTATGGCATTAATTTTTTCCTAAGCATTTGGACAATTGAATTTCAATGTGATGTCTAAAAATAAGAACTTTTCTTAATTCCACTAATTTTAATTAGCTGGTACCGTGTTCTTAGAAAATAATTGTTTTAATGCATTTATTTTTTAATTTATTAATTTTAAAATTAGCAACTGTTGTTGTTGCAAAATGTTATACAGACTTATGAAAATAAAATCGAATGGATTAGTTTAGTTTTAAAATAAAGAATTTGGTGTAACCCAAAACATCATGAACCAATAGTGGTGTCAATAAAATTTATTAAACGCGTTATGACGTCGTTGGAAAAAAAAGGGGCTGGGATGCGAGAAACACTGATAACTTCCCATCCTGTCTGTCAATTTGTCTTGCTTAAAAGTTTGTAGGTTTTCGTGTTTTGTTAAAAAAGTTCTCAGTTGAATTATTCTTAAAAATTTAAAAACTACCAATAAAATTTTGCATATAATGAAATATGTAGTTTGATTTCAAAATCTATTTTAGTTAACGAGATTTTTAGTCGAAAACCAATTTTTACTAATTTTAGTAGCATTTCCTAAAAACAAATTATTTCTTATATAAACAAATACAAATTGGATGAATGAAATAAATTTGAAGTCAATATCTTCTATTGTTCACGAGATATCGAAAACTGAACATCAATTTTTACCAATTTTGCGTACTATTTTTTGTAGATTTTAATTTTTTATGAAAAAACTGACTGTTGGATTTTTATAAAAAATGTACTGAACGTCGAAAACAATATTTTCTGTCGAATAAAATTAGATTGAAGCTAATATTTTTAATTTTTGAAAAGATATTTGAGTCGAAAGTAAATTTTTACTAAGTTTTAGTCTTGTTTTTTTTAGGTTTTTATTTTTTGTAAAAAAACTATCAATTCGATTTTTCTTAAAATTTAACAGAACGTTGAAAATAATATTTCTTATAAGATAAAATTAGTTTAAAGCCATAATCTTAAATTTTCGAAAAGATATTTAAGATGAAAATCAATTTTTACCAACTTTAAGTGATGTTTTTTATAGGTTTTTATTTTTTATAAAAAAAACTGTTAATTCGATTTTTCTCAAAATTTTACCAGATGTTAAAAACATTATTCTTCGTGGCAAAAAATTATTTTGGAGATAAAATCGGTTTTTGTTCGTAAACTTTTCGAGTTAAATAATTTTTTTTCCGTTTTTTTTTTGATTTGTAAAAAAAACGTTAATTGGAATTTTTTCCAAAAATATATTTGTTTGGTATCTCGTTACAATATATAATATAAAATTTAATTCAAGTCTCTAGCGTTATTGGTTCGTGAGATATTTAGGGTTAACCAAAATGTTCACCTTTTTTTTAAACTGCTATGGTAAAAAAACCACCCACGCAGTTTTCTTGAAAGCCCTTTCTGCATCTTTCTGCATTATTATCTGTATAAAAAAAATTTGAAGTCGATATCTATTCTGGTTCTTGAGCTATGGACGACGAAAAAAAACGTCGCGAACGTACGGACGTACGAACGTACGTACACACGCACGCACAGACATCTTTCTAAAAATCTTTTATTTTGACTCTAGGAACTGTACTATCAATTCAAATAAAGATTTCATGCATTTTTCTGAATTTTATAACTTTTTTTTTAAAAACTTTCTTATAGCTTTTAAAAAATGTAAACTTAATAACCCAATTTCAGAATTAGTTTTTTTCGGTGTCTATGCAGATAACATCTATATACTAGCATCTGGAGAACAAAACCTTGTCAAACAACTTTTGGAAGCAACCGACTCAGCAACCCTCTAATGGGCACAAGAAAGAGGAGCTTCTGTTCCACCAAATAAGATTGAAGCTATTCACATTTGCAGAAAAAGAAAGTGCTCCAGTTCACCTCTTTTCCTGCGAAATACTTCAATTCGACTTGAAAGAGAACTCAGGATATTCGGCATACTTTTTTCTGGAAATTTGAAATGGAATTCTCAAATAAAAAAAGCAACGAATCAACTTAAACTACACAACAATGCCCTCAAAATGATCTGCTCCAAACGAAAAGGTCCACATATAGAAACCGCCATCCGACTAGCTAAGACCTTAGTAGATGGTTCTCTTCAACATGGTTTGACCACATTCATGTGAACTACAAAGAAAAATGTAGAAACTATTAACGCTGCCATCAACCAATTCTTCAGAATGGCAACATGTACGTTAAAAACAACACCTATATTAGCACTTCGAAGAGAAGCTGGTTATCTACCATTTGAACTCTTTGCTAAGAAAAGATCAATTCCACTTGCATGCAAGGCTCTGGGAAATCCCTTGCACCCTTTACACAAAGCTACGAAGAAATCGCTTAGCATAGGAAGGCCTCGCAAGGGTACCATCTCTGCAATAAATAAGATAACGTCCTTTTTATCAGAACAAGGGTTTCCTCTTCCTTTTTCCCTCACAACAAGAGATGAGGTAGTTCAGAGTCCTCCTCCACCTTGGAAACGAAATTTGCTCTTAATCGACACTTCCTTAGCAAGTCATAAGAAATACAATACACCGGATCAACAATTTAAAGGACTTCATAGTCAGATGATCGCTGATAAAAAAGCGGATCGTATTTTCTATACAGATGGTTCGTTTAAGGATCCAAACTCCTCTTATGCAGTAGTGGAATTAGAATCAAATGAAAATTCAAAAATAATCTATCAAGGACTTCTTCCCGATTCAACTGGAAGTTATATTTCAGAACTTACTGCAATTCTGAAATGTTTATCTTTCACGAAGGATCTACATGGAAAAAAAATAATTTTCACTGACAACCTCAGCATACTAAACGGCCTTAAAAGTGCTTTCAATAAATGCCAGTCCTTAGAAAACGTGAGAAGTCTCTTATGCTCTTCCAAAGATACTTGCTTGGCTTGGGTACCTGGACATGTAGGCATCAAGGGCAACCAAGATGCTGACACCGCAGCTAAGGAAACTTTCAACTTACCATTAACAATTGAAGTACCAGAATCATCGCTTTTAATTAAAAAAAATATTAGCAGCACACTTAGAGTAAGAGTTAGCCACTTTGTGGGAAAGTAGTCAAACTTTCTTGCGAATGTACGAAAATCACCACAAGCGTACTCCCTACAGTAAAAACCTTACCAGAGAAAACTGCATTAAATTACTCCGTATGAGGCTGGGAAAAACACTTTTCACCAGTAGGCATTATTACACCAGAGAAACTCCAGACAAATGCAATTTTTGTAACGTCGAATTGTCAGTATATCATTGTCTAATTACATACATATCCTGCATCAAAAATAATTACTGACGCCAACGGTTCTTCAAGAAGTGAACAACAACTAGATCCTGCCAACCCTGAATCTTTAAGATACATCAAATTAGCAACAAGACATCATCATAATTTTTTGGATATTTAAATAATTTTTTTTTCTCTTATAAATACTTGCTATTTATGTACAAACACATACTAAATTTTGTTTTCTGTATATCTTTTTAAATAATTTTTGTATCATACTTACTTATTACTTAATTACTTAATATACTTAATACTTAATTACCGACGGTGACGACAATATCTAATTCAATATCTAATTCAATTGAATATAGTTTCAACTGTTTCTAATTTTTCTATATTTATTGTTATTTTCTTCTGTGGTTACATGCAGTATAATACTATTCACATTTTTGAGGTTATCCGTAATTTTTGTGGTTAGCTGTTACTTTATTATTTTAGATCTTACTCGCTGATGTTAATTCTTACTCTGCTTTTATTTGAAAAAATGCCAAAATTGTTTGTCAAAATATCGTCATGTGGATCTCATTGCTAATGTTTTTCCGTAATTGCAACAAAATTTGTGTAGTGATCAGTGGTTGTGTGCAAGAGCAATATTAGCACCAAGAAATGAAATTGTAAATAGGATCAACACTGACATTTTAAACGAGGTTCAAGGAGAAATGAAGGAATATTTGTCAATGGATACAATTATGGATACGGAACTAAGTACTTCATATCCTGTGGAGTTTTTAAATTCACTTGAACTATCGGGTGTACCGTCACATAAACTTCAATTGAAACTAAATGTACCAGTATGTAATTACGGCTATGTAATGGAACGGATAACAAAATTTGGACAGAACATACTTGGTGCTACTATCTTAACAGGTGTCGGTAAGGGAAATAGTGTTATAATACCTCGGATACCAATTATTCCCACTGACCTTCCATTCCAATTTAAAAGGGTTCAGTTTCCCGTCAAGCTTAGCTTTGCTGTTACTATAAACAAGGCACAAGGACAAACATTACAGTTAGCAGGAGTGCATTTAGAAAACCCATGCTTCTCTCATGGTCAACTTTATGTAGCCTGTTCACGTGTATCTAATGCCCGGAATTTACACATATTTGCAACCGACGGGAAAACTTATAACATTGTCTATAAAAATATCTTAAATTAATACTTTGTATTTTATTTTTTTAAATTGTTAGAACTCAGAATTATTTATTTTTGTTACGGTGAAATATATTTTAACATTTGTTGTTGCATTTCAATAAGCATATATTAAGGTGTTGAAACTTCATTGTCTGTAGTAATTTTTAAAAATTGTTGATCTCAGCCAAGCAATAAAATTTAGTTATTATATTGACTCATTTCTATTATTATACCCTTACCCTTTATCTCTCATACTTATTTAATTTCTCCACTGCGGGCGAAGCCGCGGGTAAAAAGCTAGTTTAATCATAATAAATTAATCTGAACTTAAATTAATTTTTAAACTTAAAAAACGACTTCAAATGGCGTTGTCGCCCTGAAGTCTTCCTTAGTAAATAATTTATAAATTAATTTTGTAAATTGTTTAGAATAAATAAATAAATAAAATCACCCTTTGAAAAAACTCAATTTCTTTAAATTATAGGAATCTATTTAAAAACTTGAAATAAAGTATAAACATTTACATATCGATTATCCAAGGCAAGTTACATTTTTTTTAAAATTAAAACTAATATCTCCAGATAGTGGTTTGCACAAGAAACAAATAAATAATTTGAAGCTAAATGCCTATTTGTTTAAATAGTTCAGTGAAATTTAATGTTTTAAAATACTTATTATGTATTGTACATCTTAACAAGCCATTATTCATAAAGTTTTAGCTTTCCAACAAATATTATGGATGCTTCTTCCAAAATATAAGTACATTTTCTTAATATTCCTCATAAAGTTACTCAGTGTTATTTTTATCGTAACTATTTACAAACAATGTAAAAATTTATTTCATCTTGGAATTTTTAATAATTAGTCTTATTAAAAGAATTCCTTACACACAATTTTCTATCAGTTCACTATTTATTAACGAATTTTCAGTAAATCCGTTTCAACTGTGTCGTCAGAAATATAATTTAATATTGTTTCTACAAATTTTAACTAGATATTAAAAAATTACCGTAATTAATGATGCATCCTCCAGTACATCAGAATTGAAAAATCTTCCGGTTCCTGTTAAAGTTGGATTACTCGATAGAAGTACACTATTAAGTAGATTTTTCAATGAATAACTAGAAGGAACTTTTAATGTAAATGAAGAAACACTATTTATTGTCAGAAACACACATAAAACTATTTGAAGACAAACAACACACTTATCACTCTTCATTTTCTTTGATTTTTAAAATTTCGTTTTGCAACCGGCCAAAAATATTTTAAATAACTAAAATTTTGATCTCACATGGAAATAATTGAATTTACACTCTCATAACTAAGTAAATGGCTTACATTAACAAAAACAAATTAATTTATTTCACTTAAGGCTTAGGTGGGCTTCACATTCAAAAAAAAAAAATAAAATAAAAAACAAATACGTAGCGTAATGGTTTGTTTAATTTGATTAGGTTTTAAGGTTTTCTTTTAACGAATGTCATGACCAAATAACCAATTACATTATATCACCGCACGGTAATTAGGCAATTTGTTTCCTCCGAACCGGCAACAACCATTAAACTGAAGAACATAATATCAATGTTATTTACAACTAAGTCTATCAAGCTTTAGCCTCTAGGTGTTCATTAAGCCTTCATTACTGAAGGCAAGAAAAAGAAAAAAAAAAACTGTTTGTTTCTTTGACAAAATAATAATGATGTTTTTCGTTTACGATGCAGCACCCATAGGTTTTTTTATTTTAAATGTGGTGTACAGTGTTTTATGTACGAACTCAACGATGTACGGTAACTAACTGTTTGTTAGTAAGTTTAAGCCAAATGCGCTCCAGTGTGCCTCACGTTGTGGATGGCACATTTATGCAAGTAGTGGGGTATATTGAAGAGCAAAGTGAGTAAACAGGTGATCTTTGGACAAGAAACTAAAGGAATGAAGAAAGATGTAGCCTTTTTGTGTGGCATAAGTCTTTCTTGGAGCATATGTGGAAATAAACTTCAACTATTGTGCATAAACGTGTGGCACTGGTTTTGTTTTTTCTTCGTCGGGTTTGTCTTGATTTGTATTCGTTTTTCATTTCTTCTTGGAATAAATTTACGAATTCCTTGAGAAATTGTGGTCTCAAGAGTAGATCTGTTTGATTTTGGTTGAGTTTAAGGGTTTTTAGTGAACTACTAGTGTAATATTAAAATTTAAATGTTTTGAAAAATAAAAAAAAACACCCCTTGCCACGCCTATTTCTCTTAAAAGTAACAAATTGATTTAAGTTAAACTAAAAAAAAAAAAACACACCAAATTCTATTTAATAAATTACTAGTTTTTATTATTATATTAATATTTTTAAATATTAAATTTCTATTTACATAATCATACATAACTTCCTGTATTTTTTAAATATGAATAACTTAACATAATTTCATAATGACTATTATAATGATGTATACTGTTTTCTTTTCATTATCAGATATAGCAGATTAATGGCGTTTATTTAGATTAAATTTTCTTAAGTTTAAAATTAATAATTTATTTCCTTAACATTGTTAAATAAAAATTTTCAATTATATAATAATATTTTATTAAAAAATGTTTTTATGTTATGTTTTTTTAATTTTTTCTTTGTCTTATTTAAAAAATAATCAAATCCTTTTACATTCATATTTTAATTTAATTAAGCAAAAAATGAATGTCAACATGCATTTTCATTGAATATGTTATGTTTAAAGTGTGCTTAAAAGTTATTCAATTTTATTTCGTGTGTGTATGTATGTTTTTTTTTTCTTAAATATTAATTGAAAATTATTTTGTACAATACTTAATTGCTAACACAACTTTAAAAAATATTATTATAATATTTTTCATTTGCATAATTTGATCTTGTGTGGGTTTTATATTTCTTTACTTTATGTAATAAATTATTACTACAATACAATTCCTAAAAATAAAAAAAAAGACAAATATTTAGGAAATCATATTTTCTTTATAATTATCTTTATAGAATAATGCAATATGATTCATTTTTTTTTATATTTTATTACTCTCCTAAAATTATGTACGTAATTTTATTTATTTGTTAATTCTTCGATTGCAACTAAATAATTCTGCACTATTTTTAATATAAGACAAAAAAAGTGAACAAACGAGATCATTTTGCATGGGGATATGTTGTGAGGATACCAATTTTTATGTTTATTCAATAATTTTTTGTTTTAAAACTATTTTATTTTTATTCTGCACATTATATGAACTTCTCTAATGGAATATTTGTGTTGTGTTTTTTTTATTTTGTTTCTAAGCATAATTTCGACAGTTTTTATTGTGTTTAAAATAGTGCTATAGAGAGAAAGCTAATGATAATCCATTTGTGGTGCATCTAATGCTGTGTGTAGTGTTAAAGTTACACCACGATTTACACTAACAGCTGGATAGAAAACTCCATAGAGATCGCGAAAAGCAATAGATCCCTGGGGCATTTCATTAACTAGAAAACTTAATGTATGTCTTTCCAAATCGAGGAGAACACCAACTGTACTGCCTGTGGTAATGCCACCTTCAACACGACGCTCATGAATGGAATTGTGTTGAAACCACGATCGTTGACGGTCGATATACATAGCAAATGCTTTATCATCTTTGCCTAAAAATAAAGAAAATATGATTTAAATTATTATTTTACACATTTAATCTTAAGTATTTCTCAAATTTTTTAATTCCATTCGTTTCTACACAAAACCCAAACAAAAGAGCTGACGTTCGAACTTGAGTTGATTTTGAGTCGGCGAAATTTTATTATTATTATTTCATTTTTGTTTGTAATTTTAATTACTTTTAGTTCTCATTTTGTGGGTGAGGCAACACACACTCATGTATAGTTTCAGATTACGAGTAATTATGAATAAATAAACAAAAAAATACGCTTTTTTCTTAATATGGAATGATTTTTGTATACTTTATTGAATGAAAACAAACTCACCAAGCATTTTATTGCGATTGACATCAATTCGTGCAACTCCGAATGCTGGATCAGTATCTGCCGTATAATTGTTGACAGTGAATTCCCAATAATGAACACCACGAGAAAATCCAACTGAACCCAGAGCCACACGGTGTTCCCATCCTTCTACCATAACTGTTGAATTATTATTCGAGAATACTAAACCAGAACCAGACCCTCCACTTAGTTGGGGATTAAATGTAAACCAAGCAACTGTGAAAAATAAAAATATAGTATTTCAAATTATTAAGAAATTAACAAAATCTTTGTATTTCAATTCTTAAATATTTACGGACGGTGGACCATCCAAATGAAGCTGATAATTATTTATGTAATTAAGTTTAAGTGATTATATGAGGAATATTTTAATGTCCTTTTTGGAAGAAGATTAAAATTATTGCTATTATTTTTAATTTGAGCTCCTAATTTTAAAAGGTTGAACTTTAACAAGACTGCACTAAAATATACAAGGAATTATGCATTCCTAAAAGATATTAATACTTTGCATACTTCTTGGCAAAATAAATTTATTATTCGGTTTTATTACTGAACTTACCTTCAGCTGTCTGAAGCCCAATCAAAGCAGAATATTCTCCTTCGCCACTGCTATTGAATGCTTTAACTCTTGCATTATACATTGAATTAAAATGCAATCCATCTACTGTGCAAATTGTTTCTTTTCCGCAATAGACTTCCTGTAAATATATTATTAAAATATTGTTTTTAAATTAAGAACAAAAATTAATGTTATTAGTTTTAATTAATTTAAAGTAAATTGCTGATTTTGGTTTTTCTTTTTCTTTTTTTTTTTTAGTGAAATTGAAAATAGGTACCTTACCCTAAATTCACCACCACTTCCATCATCCAACTCAAGGACATATCCTTCAACAGAGCAGTGATTTGGTGCTTGCCACGCTACTGTTACAGAATTATTTTCAGCCGAGCAATTTTCTGGGATCACGGTTGGAGTTAAAGGTGCTAAAGGAAGGGTTTTAAAAAAAAATACTTGTTATTGTAATCTCTCTCTTTTTTAACAAGTTTATGTTAATAGACAAAGAAATAAAACCAAAAATATATATGAATTTAAATAAATAACAAAAAGCTGCCATTTGGAGTCGATATGGAAGGAAGTTGCTAAATGGAGGAGGATGACAAAATTATTTTCTTATTTTTTTTTCAATTTTAAACATACAAAATGATAAAAATTAACACAAAATGAAATTAATTAAATGCATAAAATGTGTTAAAAAGAAAGAGAACATAAATTATACATACAATTAAGCATTATGATTATAAAGAGTATTTAATGTTTGTGCAGTATTTTTTGTTTTTTACACACACACACATAAATGATGGAATATTAAATTTGATGCATTTGTTATAAGATGATAATGGTTTCTAAAAAATAATTATTACATCTCTCACCTGCTGGCAATCTTCCATCTCCATCCTTAGAAGCTATTCACACATATAAAAAGCAAAAGCAGAATATATAATTTACCAAAAATATGAATGCAAAAGCTAATGAATATTTAAAATGCACATAATGTTACACGAAATTATGTATGTAATGTTGGGTTATTTTCTTATGGATTTTTTTTGTCGTTTTTGATATTATATGAGTATTTATTATTATCTCAACATCATAGTTTAAACCTGACTACGATTGGGTATCTTTTTAACCCATAAACAAAAATATAAGACTTTGTCAAATTGGGTTTCATTCCTGGTTTAGTGGATGTGTCATCAAATATTTATATTTTTGTGTTTCCTTTGAAATGTTTGTCATTTAAAATGATTCATTGTGAGAATTTTGGTCGGAGGTCGTATTTTTGTACATTCAAATTTATTGACTTCAGAAACACGACCCACCTTAAATGCCATTCAAACATTTAATGGCTATCCCAAACTCGAGAAAAAAAGTCTTGGTTTAATTTTTAAGTTAAATGTTCATACTCTCACACGTGGTTTAGGTTTTGAAATACTAGTGGCATTAAAAACAAATTATGAAGAATTCAAAGGTGAATAAATTTGTTTGTGATATTCGCATATTTATTTTATTAAAAATTAATATACTTATTGGCTCTAAAACTATTCGAATATAAAAAACACTTATTCAACAGATTGTATCTGTATTTTGTGAATATAATATAATGGGCGTTTTTCTCAAATAGGAAGTCTTTTAAACACTTGTTTCTTATCAAAGAGTTCCATGTTATTATTAGAAGAACAATTTTTGTACAAGCTAAATAATACGATACAGTTTTTATCTTCCAGTTTTTAAGACTTTCAGTTTAGGTGTCAATGATCTTTGTGAAAAATAAAGCTATGTAGATCCTACGGTTTTTAAAAGGTTTGTAGGTTTTCTTGTTTTTTTTTTTTAACAAAGTTGTAAGTTGAATTATTCAAAAAAAAATTAAAAATTACCAACAATATCTACATATGATGAAATAGTTTGATTTCGAAATCTATTTTCGTTAACGAGATTTTTAGTCGTTAGAAACTAATTTTTACCAATTTTAGTAGCATTTCTTGAAATTTAATATTTCTCATATACACAAATACAAATTGGAAGAATGAAATTAATTTGAAGTCAATGTTTTCTATTCTTCACGAGATATCGAGATTCGAACATCAATTTTTACAAAATTTGCGTACTATTTTTTATAGATTTTATTTTTTTATGAAAAAATGGACTGTTGGATTTTTATTAAAAAAAATTACTGAATGTCGAAAACAATATTTTCTGTGAGATAAAATTAGTTTGAAGCCAATATTTTTAATTTTTGAAAAGATATTTGAGTCGAAAGTAAATTTTTAAAAACTTTAAGTAATGTTTTGTCCAGGTTTTTATTTTTTTTTGTAAAAAACTGTCAATTCGATTTTTCTCAAAAATTTGCAAACTGTTGAAAATAATATTTTTTATAAAATAAAATTATTTTGAAGCCAATATCTCAAATTTTTGAAAAGATATTTGAGTCGAAAATCAATGTTTACGAACTTTTAGTAATGCTCTTTAGGTTTTTATTTTTTGTAAAAAAACTGTCAATTCGATTTTTCTCAAAATCTTACTGAATGTTAAAAACAATATTTATCATACAAAAAAAAATAGTTTAAAGCCAATATCTCAAAGTTTTGAAAAGTTATTCAAGTCGAAAATCAATTTTCACCAACTTTTGTTAATTTTTTTAGGTTTTTAATTTTTTGCAAAAAAACTGTTGATTCGATTTTTCTCAAAATCTTACTGAATGTTGACAACAATATTTAAAAAAAAAAAAAATGAGGTTTTAAAATGTTATTTGAGTCGAAAATCAATTTTTACCAACTTTTATTAATTTTTTTTAGGTTTTTAATTTTTATAAAAAAAACTGTCAATTCGATTTTTCTCAACATTTTACCACATGTTGAAAACGTTATGTTTCGTTGCACAACATTGTTTTCGAGATAAAATCATTTTTTGTTCGTAAAATTTTCAAGATGACAAATATTTTTTTTAGTTTTTTTCCAAAAATATACTTGTTTGGTATCACGTTACAGTATATAATATAAAATTTCGCCTTTTTTTAAAATCCTATGGTAAAAAAACCACCCACGCAATTTTTCTGAGAGCCCTTTCATCTTTCATCTTTCTGTATTATTATCTGTATAAATAAATTTATTTGAAGTCGATATCTATTCTGGTTCTTGAGCTATGGACGACGAAAAAAAAGTCGCAAACGTACGGACGTACGTACACACGCACGCACAGACATCTCTCTAAAAAAATTTATTTCGACTCTAGGGACCTGAAAAGTCGAGAAATGTCAAAATTTGTAATTCGACAAATAGGACCGATTACAATAACTCCCTATGGGAAGTTAAAAAAGGATTTTCTTCTACGGTACCATGTTCCTGATATAGATAATAGATATCACAGATACCCATGTTCTATACTATTAAATATAATTTCAATCATCTGCACACATCTAAAGGTTGATTCAAAGTATATTTAAGAGTTCTCAAATAATTTCTAAGAGTCCTAAATGAAGCTTAATTACGGCGAAAACTGCATAAGTCCCTACAGCAAAAGTATGTTTTTACCAAGTGTTTTCTATTTTCTGTCTCAACGGATTACATTTCATTCCATTTAATTCAAAAACAATTGAAATAGATTTTGTAAACAAAAATTGAAATAACCCCCTAGCAATGTTTTTCTTGAGAAAATTGTCCTCTTAATGGTTTTTGTTTGACCCATTTAGTTTAAGTTTTTCAATTTATAATTTTCAGAATGAAACTTAAGTTTTGATATTCTTTTTTCTGTTTTTGTGTATTTACTCTATTTTATTTCTTCTTTAAATAAAAACTAAACAATTATTGTAATAGTCCTTTTTACACTACTTTTTCTACTGTTTTGGTCATCTTTTATGAACGATATACTAATTCAATTCAAGTCCAGCTGATTTTGTTCTAAGCTTTTGTCTTAAACTTTATAAAAATAAGAAAAAAATCATGAAATAAAGTTTCTATTTTGTTTTTATTCATCAAATTAACTTCCTTCGATATTCAAGTCGTTTTTGGAAAAGAAAACGAATTTAATTAATTCAACAAAGCTCTTACACTTTCTTTTCTAGAGTAAAAATGATGGTTTTGAAATGAGACACAAAAGCTTAGTGAATCGTGTTTGTCTTAAAGAATTCGAAATAAACTATATTTGAACACAAAATTCTAGAGCTATAAAGAAACTAAAGAACAGGAAGATTGATTTTTTCAAAGCCATGTCCAATATTTTTAAAGAAATGAAAGTTTTCCTTATCCTTTCGTCGCAAAGGAATTAGAAGTATGCTTCACTGATCTTTTAAACGGCCCACAAATTTTCAGTTATTTTATCAATTAATTTTTCTTGGCTTAGTGCAAATATGCATAAATGTATAATTGTAATGAGAAGGAAAACATAGACTAGCGATAGTTTATAATTTTAACTATATATTCTATACAAACATTTTCTTAGCATATACGAGTACTTTATTTAAGTAATTATAAAATTATAAACTTTTATACTTACGTTTCATCTGAATAAAGCTTAAATTATCAATTGCTCTTAAAAGTGGTGCATCATCTAATGTTAAATCAACAACTGGTGATACACGTGGTGCTGCATTTGTGACTTCCTGATGCCAAGTCATATCTGTATTTGCTACCCTATTAATAAGCATTGATCCGACCTTAAATTATCAAAAATTTAAACATCCATTTACAAAGAACTTTATCAAATCTTAATAAAAGAAATATTTTTGTATCTTACTTGTAAAAAAGCAGCGCCATCAGTCTCTTTAAGTGCTTCGATACAAAATTGTATCAGTCCAGTTGTTTGTTGTAATTTTCCAGTACAATTTGATTGTTGATCCTTTTATTATATAAAATTTTATTAAATTACCTTCATTTAAAATATAAATTTATAAATTTCAATTTAATGAACCTTAAGTATCCTTATTTTTGTATCCTTGTCCATACGAATAGCCTCAAGCAGATACTCCCTTCTGTCGTGTATTGCTTGTATTAAAGTCTCACATTGTGCAGTTACTAGCTTTTCAAACTCTAAGCATGATTCCTGTGACAATAACATTAAAAAAAATATATGTATACTATAAAGATAAAATTATAAAACTATTATAATATAAAGGAAATGTTGACAAGAATAACATTATTGGTCTACTGTCTGTAAAGTGTATAAAATAGAATATGCACGATAACCTCTGGTGACCAAACAATAGGACACGAAAGGAAGGTAGGTATCTTTATCTATGTATGTACGTCTATACGACATGACATGCAACTTTTTAATGCTTTTAAGTTTAAGCAATTATAATAATTAAATAGACTTTAGTTCGGTTATAATATGGAGTTCTTATTATTATTATTATGCTATGACTTACCGTAACTTTGTCGCTCATTCCTTTTAATCGTTGAATAAACTCGGTTGTTGAACGTGCCTTCTCTGATAACTGTTGCAGGTTATGAGACAGTTCGGTCTGAGGACGACAAAAATGTGTAATGTTTTTATTTTTGTTTGTATATTAATTATTATATATATAAAATATTGATTTTTTTAGTTATTATTTTTATTTTAACGAAACAAGACAATGCTTTTACTTTGATGAGGAAAAACCATAAAATTAAATGTTTTCATGTGGATTACTATAATATTTTCTTTTGTGATAAAAGTTTCTTTGACGAATTTTGTTTTTTTTTTTTTAATTTTGTATTATATTTTTACCACACTTGTAAAACTTTTATGATAAGTTTTGTTAGTTTGATGTTTTGTTGTATTCTTTTTAAAGGCCATATCAAAAATGTATGTACCTACGAATTATTTAATAGATTTTTTGTTTCTTTTCAAGGTTTGAATTGTTGTTGTCGGATTTGTGAATCTTTTACTAAAGTACTTGTTCTGAAGGTATTTGAATAAAAACCCTAAGTAGTATTATTATTATAAAGGCCAAACATTAAGGGCAGACAACTGACTAAACTCTTTGAGTATGAATTTCCTTCTTGTTCTTGGAAGCTCGTAAAATTTAATTTCATTTCAAATTATTACTTGAAAATAAAAATAAATCAGTATCAAACACTTGTATCAAGTGGAAAGTATCGGGTACTTAAGTACTTGATTAGAATTTTCAACTATAGGGTTTTTTTGGCGCGGGTAGATTTTGGCGCCCCATGGCGACCATTTTATTTTGGTGACATCTGTCAAATCTTTTGTTTATTAATCAGTTGCCTATGCTAAATCATTATGGCGAGTTACACGATTGAACAGCACGATCAAATGATCAAAATGAGTGTTCGTTAACGCAAACGTTGCGCGCATTGCGCCCATTTTTAAGGTAGACGTGGTGGACAACTTTGAGACGACCGACCGGTTCAATAAACAATCAACAGCCGTTCGTTCAAGGAACGCAAGATCGGTCGAGAACATAGCTCCAGCCCGTTAAAAGTGTAAAGCAGAACCCGAGACAGTCTATTCCTCGCCGTGCACAAGAACTTGGCCTTTCGCAGACTTTAACTTGGCGAATTTTTTGTCGGGACTTGCGCTTACACCCGTTCAAGATCCAACTGAGCCAGGAGCTCAAAGTTCATGACCATAGACAACGCCGCGCCAATTTTCCGCTGACTAGGCTTCAAATCGTTTGGAAGAGGACCTCAGTCCGTTGAGAAGTAGGGCCTAGTGACTTACGACTCTCAACCATTTCTGTGTGCGAGTAATGTTGTCAGGAATGAAGGGGAACTACAGTTTTAAGCTAAATCCGAACGGTTAATTTGAGAAACCACTTTTCATGACAAAAATTTCTCTTGGAGAATTTGTCAATTCCTCGCAAGAGGCAATACCCGTGAAAAAAACTTTAAATGGAACAGGCAGGGATCGAACCCAAGACCTCTAGCATGACTGTCCAACGCACTAACCATTATGTCACGGGCACTACATTTCAATATTTTATTGCGAAAGTTTTCACAAAGTATTGATGAAGATTACTGATGTTTGGTGTACTTATTCACAATGTACTTAGAAACGACTTGTGCGAATTAATCTAAGTAGTTCGGTAGTACATTATACATACTCGTATATTACCAGGGAACTGACAGACAAATAATAAATGCATAGTGCCCTTACTTTAGAGAGCTGAAGTCCTGACAAACTCAAGTTATTTTCAGGCATTCTTCTTAAAAATGTTTGCTGAATTCGATATTTGCCCCGGGTTTTGTTTTGTAACCATGTTTTTATCTCGACAGGATTCAAACAAAAATTTGAGATTAGCTGTTAGAGATTTTAAGTATGTATTACAATATAAGCAGTGTTCAGTGTCGGATATTTTTGCTACAATTTCGTTAAGTTGGAACTTGACAACTTTTAATTTTCATTGTGAACGTAACCTTACACCAATGAGAATGCTTACTTATATCTATGTATATGTCTCTTATTGTAATTATTATACCATTTTGACGAAACGTTATGATCTAGTAAAATATTCAGTTCCCCCTTAAGAAATCCAAGTTTAATACACGAGATTCAGGAACTCCTATCAGTATATCTTTGAGTCCAACTTCGGTCGTACTGTTAAGCACAGATTTTTGTTCTTTAGCCGTACTACGTGAATGTAGAAAGCTTTATCACACTCTGTATTTCATTGTTATTGCAGTAGTCAGGAATTGAAAAGAAATGCTCATCGACACCTTCTTTCATATTTAAGCCCATCTTCCTATCTAAATGCACTCACTTTGTCTTTGATGGAAGAAGGGTATCAGACAAATTTTGGTCTTAATAAAAACATAGCTGGAATAAAGGTTGTGTAGGTTGTCCAACTTAATCGTGTGATTAAAAACCTCTAAACTCATTTCTTCGATTATTTATTAAATCTTTCATTGATAGACTATGACAACTTTGGTCCAAGCACATATTATATTGACAGAGTATTTAATTAAAAAATGTGGGTTGACCAAGCGACCGCTGCAAACGTGCCTGTTCTAATTTTGAGAACCCCCGAAAAAGTTTTATATTTCCTTACTATCACATACCTTGCAGCATTCCAGAAACATTAAGTTTATTTATTTTATTGTTCCAAACATATTCTGACTCTTCTAAATCCCATTTTATATAAGTTAAACTGACAAAGAGGGTAATGATCAAATAAATCATTTATCATAAAGAGTTTTAAAGATTAAAAAGTCCTCAGACGTGCTAATAAATAAAAGCATTGCAAATGAGCCAACCGTTGCTGATGCCGAATATGAAAAGGCGTGTTCACCAAAAAATCAACAAAGATAGGGGACCCAAAATCAGATTCAGACTCAGAACAGAGCCAGACGGCTAACAGGCACAGGCATACAAATCAATGATAAGAACCATCGGCAGCAGCAGCATGCGGTATGGATTTTTGCTTTTGGTGCTCCTGCTCTGCTCTGCTCAGCTCAGTGCATTGCCCGCCCGTGCCATATCCAAAAAAATGATGACTCCTGCAGCCAGCTGTTTGCATTGTTATACAGATACGATACGACTACAACAGAGATCCGTATAGGAGAGACAGACATCTGTTAATGGGAACAACAAGGAACATTTTTTGAGATATACGAGACGAGTACCATAAACCCATATAGGTACTTTTCAATACTTCCTGTTATTGTTCGATTTATTTTTATTGTGTTTTCGATAGATATTGTTTGTTTGCACCCTAAGTGTGTGTATCTGTATAGCCGTAAGTGTGCTGTTGTTGCACCTTTTAATTACTATTGTCATCACATCACATCACATTCCCTAACCAGATTCTTTTACACACGACACCAGGAATACATACGAGTACATACCACCAACTTGTAGTATACCCTATGCTATTCTATCCTGTCTAAACTGATTATTTTGTGGGATTTATAAATGGGGAAAGGGAAAGGGATATGAGAAAAACAAACTATGACATATAGGGGTTTTCGACATGGTTTTGGTTACAAAACCACTTAAAGGTTGGGGTCGTCGTTTAATGAAAAATGTGGAAATCACTTTAAATCAAACCCGCACTCTGTTTTTCTTTCATTCTCTTGTAACAACTGCAAATTCTTAGAAAATATCCTATTAACGCATTTTGATTAAGGTAATTGCTTGAAAATTGTTTAATACAAAATGTTTAATCTAGCACAATGATTCTGCAACAATAATAAAAATGGATTCGATATAATTTTCTGATAGTTTTGAAATTAAAATAAATTTCTTGTTGAAGTGAATTTTATTTTTAAACTGCTATGGACTGTTTACTATAGATGAAATGATTCCTATGAAAAAATTAAATGCTTACTTATTTCTATGAAGTAACAGTGTTTATCTAAAATTAACGTAAGCATCAGCTTGAAACGCTTCTTCTGTCTTAAATTGTATTTTCCCAGGAAATTTAATTAATTCATTTCTTATTTTTGCGCATTCTATTTTGAGTCGACAGTCTTTTTCACATAAACTTAACTTTAAGAAATGCATTCAGTTCCTTACAGATTCTAAGTAATCTAAGTCGGCCTTGCTTATCAACGTAAAACAAACTCAAGGAAAATCACAAATGGAATAAGAAACTTAGAGAAGTGACAAAAATGTCGACTAAAAGTGAATTTTGGATCCCTCCAGCAAATCCTCAATATAAAGGTAAATCCCTGTTTAAATACAGAGATAGTCGATTTGAAAAAGACTTTTACAAATTTTAGAGATTTATTTAAGGGAATTTGGGTGATTGTATAAAAATTGTTTATTAAAGTTAATATCCCCATATATAACTTATGCGCTGAGCATTCAGAAACGCATTTAAAGGTCCAAACAGTGCATTTCACTCGGAGGGTATAAGAGAAATAATATTAAGATTTTCAAAGAATATTCTAGACAATAAACAATATCCAAAAACTAGTTTGTTACTACTTATTTCTTTTTCGGACACATTGTTAAATTAAATATCAGTTGTTGTGCATTATTGAATCATTAATTCAAATTCAAATAAAATGCCCAACTGGGTTGCACGAACTTGCTCATGTATCTAAAGAGTCTGTTTAAAAATATTTCCCTTATATTTTAATTTAAAAAAAATGCTCCTGGAAAAAAAGTTTGTTTTCAAAAATTCAAATGCCATTTCATTTCTCAAAAAACCTTATTAACTTCCCTTAGGAAGTTATTGTAATTGGTCCGATTTATCGCATTGAAAATTTTGACATTTCTCGTCGTTTCAAGATCCCTAGAGTCGAAATAAAAGATTTTTAGAGAGATGTCTGTGCGTGCGTGTGTACGTACTTTCGTACGTCCGAAGCGTCCTTAGCGAAGTTTTTTTTCGTCGTCCATACAGCTCAAGAACCAGTAGAGATATCGACTTCAAATAAATTTTGTTATACAGACAATAATGCAGAAAGATGGAGTAAGGACTCTCAAATAGCAATTTTTAAAAAAGGTCAACATTTTGCTTTACCCTAAATATCTAATAACGCTAGAGACTTTAGTTAAGTTTTATATTATACTCGTATATTTTAACGTGATAATAAACAAATATATTTTTGGAAAAAAATCCATTTAACGGTTTTTTTATAAATCAAAAAAACTGAACAAAAAATATTTGTCACCTCGAAAACTTTATGAACAAAAAATGATTTTATCTCGAAAATAATTTTGTGCAACGAAAAACAACGTTTTTAATATCTGGTAAAATTTTGAGAAAAATCAAGTTTACAGTTTTTTTACAAAAAATAAAAACCAAAAAAAAACATTACTAAAAGTTGGTAAAAATTGATTTTCGAGTTAGTACCTTTTTTAATAATTTAAGATTATGGCTTTACACTAATTTTATCTTATAAAAAATACTGTTTTCAACATTCGGTAAAATTTTGAGAAAAATCGAATTATCAGTTTTTTTTTATAAAAAATAAAAACATAAAAACACGTTATCAAAATTTGGGAAAAATTGATTTTCGACTTAAATATCTTTTCAAAAACTAGAGATATTGGCTTCAAACAAATTTTATTTTATGCAGTATATTATTGTCAACATTCAGTAAAATTTTGAGAAAAATCAAGTTTACAGTTTTTTTTTACAAAAAATAAAAACCAAAAAAAAAAAAACATTACTAAAAGTTGGTAAAAATTGATTATCTACTCAAATAACTTTTCAAAAAATAGAGATATTGGCGTCAAACTTATTTCATTTTATTACCTTCCCATAGGAAGTTATTGTAATGGGTACGATTTGTCGAATTGAAAATTTTGACATTTCTCGACGTTTCAAGGTCCCTAGAGTCGAAATACAATTTTTTTAGAGAGATTTCTGTGCATGCGTTTGTACGTACGTTCGGGAAGTTTTTTTTGTCGTCCTTAGCTTAACCAGTAGTTATACAGATAATAACGCAGAAAAATGCAGAAAGGACTCTTCAATAAATTGGGTTTGTAACAAATATATTTTTCGAAAAAAATCCAATTAACGGTTTTTTTATAAATCAAAAAAACTGAAACAAAAAAATTATCGCCTCGAAAATTTTACGACTAACATATGATTTCATCTCCAAAACAATTTTGTGCAACGAAGAATAATGTTTTTGACATCTGATAAAATTTTGAGAAAAATCGAATAGACAGTTTTTTTACAAAAAATAAAAACCTAAGAATAAAAAACAATAAAAGTTGGTAAAAATTGATTTTCGGCTCAAATATCTTTTCAAAAATTTGAGATAATGGCTTCTAACTAATTTTCATTTATAAGAAATATTGTTTTCAACATTAGGAAAAATGTTGAGAAAAATCGAATTGACAGTTTTTTTGTACAGAAAATAAAAACCTAAACAAAATTTATAAAAGGCGGTAAAAATTGATTTTCGACTCAAATGTCATTTCAAAACTTTCAGATATTGGCTACTACTACTACTTTTATCTTTTAAAAAATATTGTTGTCAACATTCAGTAAAATTTTGAAAAAATCGAATTGACAGTTTTCTTACAAAAAATTAAAAACCGAAAAAAAAATTTAACAAAAGTTCAAAAATTTAAGATAATGGCTTCTAACTAATTTTAACTTATAAGAAATATTGTTTTCGAAATTAGGAAAAATTTTGAGAAAAATCGAATTGACAGTTAAAAAAAAAAAAATAAAAACCTAAAAAAAACAATACCTACTTAAACTTGGTAAAAATTTATTTTCAACTCAAATAGCTTTTCAAAAATTTAAAAATATTGGCTTCAAACTTATTTTATTTCACAGAAAATATTGTTTTCGATATACAGTAATTTTTTTTATAAAAATCCAACAGTCCGTTTTTTCATAAAAAAATAAAATCTACAAAAAATAGAACGCAAATTTGGTAAAAATTGATACATATAGACAAACTTTTAAGCAAGACAAATCGGCAGACGGGATGGGAAATTATCAGTGTGGGTCGCATCCCAGCCTCTATTAGAAAATATTGTTTTCGACACTCAGTAAAATTTGTATAAAAATCCGACAGTCAGTTTTTTTTTTTTTATAAAAATTAAAATCTACAAAAAATAATACACAAAATTGGTACAAATTGATGTTCGGTTCTCAATATCTCGTGAATTGACTTTAAAATTTTATTCTGTGATCAATTTTCTAAGAAAAATTCAATCTGTATTTTTTATAAAAGAAATAAAAACTTTCAAAAAATGCTACTAAAACTGGTGAAAATTGGTTTTCGACTAAAAATCTCGTTAACAAGAAAGATTTTAAAATCAAACTATTTTATCATATGCAAAATATTGTTGGTAATTTTTAGTTCATTTTTTAAAATAATTTAACCGACAACTTTTTTAACAAAACACGAAAACCTACAAAAATTTTAAGCAAGACAAATCGAAAGAAGGGATGGGAAGTTATCAGTGTGGGTCGCATCCCAGCCTCTTTTAGAAAATAGTGTTTTCGACACTCAGTAAAATTTGTATAAAAATCCGACAGTCAGTTTTTTTTCATAAAAATTAAAATCTACAAAAAATAATACGCAAAATTGGTACAAATTGATGTTCGGTTCTCGATATCTCGTGAATTGACTTTAAAATGATTTTATTCTGTGATCAATTTTCTAAGAAAAATTCAATCTGTATTTTTTATAAAAGAAATAAAAACTTTCAAAAAATGCTACTAAAACTGGTGAAAATTGGTTTTCGACTAAACATCTCGTTAACAAAAAAAAAATTTGGAAATCAAACTATTTTATCATATGCAAAATATTGTTATTAATTTTTAGTTCATTTTTTAAAATAATTTAACACATTTTACCCATTTTCCACATATCGAATTTCGAAAAAAAATTTTAATATTTTTTTTTGTAATCAAAAATAAAAACAATGACATTTTTAATTATCAAATATTATTGAGACAGTACGAGTATAAGAGCTTGTTCAGAAAAAAAAATTGAAATCGGTTGATCCTTGAGAAAACTTAAAAACACAATAATGGTTCTATGGGGGTACCATTCCGAAGCAATACAAAAATATTTGTTTATATTGAAAGAAGACAAATTAAAAAAAAAGAACACATTTTAGAGAAAATTCGAATTTTCGATTTTTGACCAAACCCATTCTATGGGGACTACTGTTTCTTTTAGTCCTTAAAAAAATAAAAAAACGCCTAACACGAATCGGTTAAAAACCTTAGTTTGCAAATTTTAAGTCAATCGACCCTATGGTTGGGCTGTAGGGGCGAGGACAGACAGACGGACGGAATCGGAGACCCACTTTTTTTTACTTTCCTACCATAGTGATGTCATGTTTGATTAAAATCTCTTGTTCGAAGTTTTTTACGAATACAAAATGTCGCAATTAAAAGAGAGGCTGGGATTCGACCCACACTTATAACTTCCCATTCTTGGCCGTCTTTCAAAACGTATTTCTGAAAGTTGTACAATATATTAGCAATATTTTATGCAAAATAAAAAAGTTTGAAGTCTATATCTATGTTCTCATAATACTTGCGTCGAAAAGCATTTTAGATTTTTCTATTTCTATTTTGTGTAAAGAAAGTAATCAAATGGATTTTTTTTAAAAACAGGGTCTCTTATAAGATAAAATTAGTATGAAGCCGATATTTTCAATTATTACCTAAACATTCGAGTTCAAAATCAATTTTTACCAACTATTAGTAGAGGACGAAAAAATGCATGAACTTACGAAAGTACGAATTCTACAAACCATTGATATTTATTTTAGGGACCTTGAAACATCGAGAAATGTTTAAATTGTTAATTCGACAAATCGGGTCGTTTACAATATCTTCCTGTGGGAAGTTAATAAAAAAGGCTCTTTTTGCAACTACTAAAATATTTAATATGACTTCTTTTTTTTACTAATTATTAAGAATTTTTAATTTGCAATGTCAAAAACTTGAAATTGAATATTAATTCTTTTCATTACAGATATGACAGATTTTGTACAAATGTACACAAAAATAAAACAATAAATTTTAGAAAATGAAAACTTTACTTTTTTTGATTACATACTTGCAACGTACTTCTTGTATGGACATAATTTTATTATTTAACCTAACTTATAATATTATTAACCTTTTCAAGAGCACAACGTTCGTCGTAAATAAATGAACAAAAATCTATCTACGCAATATACTGTTCTTTTTCACTCGCGAATTCAATTATAAAAGGCTAAAAATCAACAAGGATTTTTATCTATAACTTGATTTTCTAAAATAACCTCTGCCGTACGTCGTCATCATCGTCGTCGTTGTAAAATCAAATTAAGTAGGTTAATGCAAACATCATCACTTAAGAAACTTCCCCTTCTAACATTGATTTGTTTTTCACGTCAAGATACAATATTTAGCTTCTTCATCGTAGCTTGTCAGTAAATGATCCATAAATTTAATAACCTTTTCTTATCTTAAACATTTTCAAGCACACACCCTTTATGGGTATATTACCTACTATACCTTTACCTATCCTATACCGTACATAAAATGCCAATATCGAAATTTCATGTTGACATATCTTAAGAAATTTTGAGTAAATCAATTTAAATTATATAAAACTCAATCAGCAATTAATTACGACGCTCTTCAGAAGGATTTTGTTTACTTTGTGAAAATATACCAAAGGTAGTTAGGGTAAGGTAAATGCTTAGAAAATATTCTTCAAGAAGAAAATTGTTATATGATACATTGATTTGATATTCTTTTTCTTTAGCTTTTATATATGTACATACGTCTCTCACCCTGAGATGTATTGTTCTATGTTTAATGTTCATGGATGTGAATGATATAAGTTCCTTGATTACGGTCTAATTAATTGCTTCTCTTTAATAAAGCAAAGTGCAAACACTTTGTTTTCTTTACGTTGTTGTTGTTGTTGTAAATTTGTATCACTCGATGGATGAATTAAATGCGAATACTTATAGTAGACTTCATATGACAAAGAATGAAACCTTATATTTTAACCGGCATATAGTTGAAATGCGTGAGAGCATCAGTATAAATTTATAACAACATTTGATAATGAATGGATGGGATATCTTGTCTGGTGTCTATCTTAAGTTCGCAGCACAGTAAGACCACAAATATGTACAAAGGTAAATGCAACTTACTTATATTCATTACAAACAAAAGACACTTTTATAAGAAAAGAAATTAAATCAACTTAACGAGGTTTGAATCCAAAGCTATGAAAAGAGTAAGAGATTCCAACACAATGTTACTTTGAGCTGTGAAAATATGTTATTTTTAGAACTTCTAACTTTCCAAAGAAGTAACACTCCTATTTTATCGAAAGTAAAAATAAACATTTGGATTTTTTGCTTGTGATTTTTATTTTGGTTTAAATAATTGGCAACAAATCATAAAAAAAAACATTATTTTTACAAATTCAATTCGTTTTGTGGAGTATGAATTAAATAAATTGTTGTTATTCTTTATTAGTAAACAAGCGCAAACACTGAGTAAGAGGTTAGAAGTAATTGACAGCAGTCAATAACAACTGCCAAATGTCAATTTCTTTGATTTACAAATGAATTCAATTCATTTTAAACCGAAGATGTCACGTTCATTCTAAGTTGATAAAGACATCAAATATATTCAAGACTATCAGAACTATATACTACTCGTATGAATAGTTCTGATAGTCTTGAATAAAATTTCTTTGAAGAAAAACTGATTCCTCGACATAAATAGAGAGTTTTATTTTCTTTAAGATATAATTGTGTGAAACCTGTGACACAGTAATTCTTAAAAAAAAAGTTTTAGTAAGTACTCGTACTTAACATTGATACAATATGTTCAATGCAATAAAATACGTAAGTTCTTATGAAAGTATTTACAGCGTATTTTATTCCTCAGAAGACCTTTGTTTAAGAGCTTGTTAGAACTGTTGGTGGATAAGAAGTCAGAACGATTTATCCAATCTTATCTTTTTCTACTTGCGATATAAAGGAACTATGTACATACATATGTATATGGCAAGTATTGCATTCGTACAAAAAATTTAAATCGATATTTTAAACAAACATGGCATTACGAAGGTAGATAAGTAAAAAAAATGTGGGTCCCCCGATTCCGCCCGTCTACAGCTCTACAACTCTTGGTTCAAACTTGGAATTTGAGGTTCCAAGCAGATTTGTGTTAGACATTATTTTCATGTTTGTAAGACTATAAATAACAACAGTCTCCATTCAAATTTTTGGTCAAAATCGAAAATTCGAATTTTCTAATGGATCGATTTTTATTATATTTTCTCTAAATCTTTTTTCTTAACTTGGTTTCATGAAATAAAAAAAATAATATTTTTGTACTGCTCCAGAAGGGTTCCCCTCATAATGCCTTAAAAATATTAGATGATCAAAAATATGAAGATATCTCGAAAACGGATCAACATTTTTTTACGAAAATCATATATAAATTTATATTACCTATATGCCAAATAACTGCAAAACCAAAAATATTTAAAAAAAATTGAAAAATTGAATATATACAAAATTAATTTAAAAAGGGGGCTGGGATGCGACCCACACTGATAACTTCCCATCCCGTCTGTCGATTTGTCTTGCTTAAAAGTTTGTCTATCAATTTTTATCAAATTTGGGTACTATTTTTTGTAGATTTTATTTTTTTATGAAAAAACGGACTGTTGGATTTTTATAAAAAAATTACTGAATATCGAAAACAATATTTTCTGTGAAATAAAATAAGTTTGAAGCCAATATTTGTAATTTTTGAAAAGCTTTTTGAGTCGAAGGTAAATTTTTACCAAGTTTTAGTATTGTTTTTTTTTAGGTTTTTATTTTTTGTAAAAAAAACTGTCGATTCGATTTTTCTCAAAATTTAATCGAATGTTAAAAACAATATTTCTTATAAACAAAAATTAATTAGAAGCCACTATCTCAAATTTTTGAAAAGATATTTGAGTCGAAAAACAATTTTTACCAACTTTTGTTAATTTTTTTTTAGGTTTTTAATTTTTTGTACAAAAACTGTCAATTCGATTTTTTTCAAAATTTGTCTGAATGTTGACAACAATATTTTTTTGAAAGATTAAAGTAGTTTAAGGCCAACATCTCAAAGTTTTGAAAAGATATTTGAGTAGAAAATAAATTTTTACCACCTTCTATACATTTTTTTTTTTAAGTTTTTTTATATTTTGTAAAAAACTGTCAATTCGATTTTTCTCAAAATTTGTTCCTAATGTTGAAAACAATATTTATTATAAGTTAAAATTATTTAGAAGCCATTATCTCAAATTTTTGAAAAGATATCTGAGTCGAAAATCATTTTTTACCAACTTTTGTTAATTTTTGTTTCGGTTTTTAATTTTTTGTAAAAAAAACTGTCAATTCGATTTTTTTAAAAATTTTACTGAATGTTGACAACCATATTTTTTCAAAGATAAAAGTAATTTAAAGCCAATATCTCAATGTTTTGAAAAGATATTTGAGTCGAAAATAAATTTTTACCAACTTTGAGTAATATTTTTTTTAGGTTTTTATTTTTTTATAAAAAAAACTATCAATTAGATTTTTCTTAAAATTTTATCAGATGTCAAAAACATTATTCTTCGTTGCACAAAATTGTTTTGAAGATGAAATCATATTTTAGTCGTAAAATTTTCGAGGTGACAAATTATTTTTTCAGTTTTTTTTATTTATAAAAAAAAACTGTTAATTGTTTTTTGTTACAAAAATATATTTGTTTTGTATCACGTTACTATATATAATATAAAATTTAATTCAAGTCTCTAGCGTTGTTGGTTCATGCGATATTTATGGTTAACCAAAATTTTCACCTTTATTTTAATATTGCTATGGTAAAAAAACCACCCAAGCAATTTAGTTGAGAGTCCTTTCTGCATCTTTCTGCATTATTATCTGTATAACAAAATTTATTTGAAGTCGATATCTCTTCTGGTTCTTGAGCTATGGACGACGAAAAAGACGTCGCGAACGTACGGACGTACGGACACACGCACGCACAGACATCTTTCTAAAAATCTTGTATTTCGACTCTAAGGACCTTGAAACGTCGAGAAGTGTCAAAATTTTCAATTCGACAAATATGGCCGATTACAATAAAAAAGTTTAAAAAATTGAAAAATTGAATATACATACATATGTATACAAAATTAATTTGAAAAAAACGCTCTAACGATTTTCAAATAAAAATTCTGAAAAATTAAAGTTTTTTTTGAGAAATCAAATGCTATTTAAATTTTTGAATAAAAACTTATTTTTCAGGTATATTTTTAAAACTTTTATTAAAAGTTCTATTTTTAAACAGACTTTTTGGATGCAGGAGCAAGTTCGTGAGACCCAGTCACGCATTTTATCTTTTTTGGATATAAAAACATTCAACAATCGTTTTAAATTAGTTTTCGAATACAAATTTCGGGAAAAAACACTGATATGTTATCGTTTATGCAAAATATTGTTGCTAACTTTTAGTTAATTCTTTAGAAAAATTTAATTGACAACTTTTTTTACATAACACAAAATTTTGCAAAAACAACAACAAACCGATAAGAAATGGTATTTGCCTAAAGTATTATGATAAAGAAATAATAATATTAATCTCACACAAAATATTTGTAAACTTTTAGAAAATCGACAGACCGGGCGCGGAAAGGAACTTATCGGTGTGATTCGGATTCAAGTTTTCTTCTGCCAGAGTTAGGAAAAAGTGAAAAAAAAAACTTTCTTTTCTGAAATTGGAAACAGAACCCCTAAAATAGTGCTTGGAAAGGAGCAAATCATTCAAGAATAATTGAGAGTATGTATTGCTGCTTTATCCCGTATTGTTGGCGAACTCTGAAGACCTCAAAACGGTTCTTAAAATGCATCAAAATGATCCAGATTTTCATTAAAAAATCATCGTCCATGTTTTCCTACGAGTTAATGTTATAACTAGCATAATTGTTGGATTTAGGACTCGGAAAATCTATGCTTAATAGATTGTGTGCGCTACAAAATTATGATTAATGAGAACATACAGCCACAAAAGTGCTCATGGAAAATTTATTGAAGAGAAGATATTGTGCTGCAACCCTAGCCACGGCGCGGCGCGGCGGCGCGGCGGCGCGGCGGCGCGGCGGCGGTGGCGGCCATATGCAATGAAATAAACATCCGTTGATTTCTCTTAAAAATACATGTTTTTTTTTAACATCAAAATAAAATATCTTGTAATGGATGGGCGTTTAATTAGTTTTCAGTAAAAAAAAACTATTTTCATTAGAAATTTATCAATTTTAGATCGATAATACTCATATTTACTTTGAAAGTTAAGTTAAGGTTTCAGTTTTACCAACCATTTAAAATAATCTAAACAACAATGCGACATCAAAAGGTAATAGAAAATGTGTTTTTATTCTTCTGATCTTCATTTTTTTTTTAATTTTTCGGTTATGAAAAAATATAAGTAATTTTCAAATCTACTCTGCACAACTGTTTTTCTTAAGAACTATAACACCTTTCAGATGCTATTGATTTGTGCATCATGGACATCATGTATCGTTCTAATTTCTGATAGTTATTATACTTGTTTCAAATTAAATTGAGCTTGAAATTATTTTTTTCTTGGAAAACTTTCAAGATATTGTCAATAAACATTTATTTAATTTAAACAAAAAGTTGTTTTACCGATAAGGGAATTTTTATATTCCCACTTAGTATGATGATTTACATATACACGCATATGTAAGAAAAACTCAAACTTGTATCTTGTTTGTTGCTTATAAAAATATACGGATATTATTGTGCAAACTTTTAAAACTTCAGGAAACCCTATCCCTCTTAACATCTACTGATAGGGGCCAGTTTATAAGGTGGTTGTTATGCATATGTAACTTTAGTCCAAAATGTACGCTCATGGTGGTCTCATTTCTTTTCTTTTAATAAATTCAAGGAATTCCCTTACTTTTTAAGAATGACACACCCGCTTTTTTTAGCGTCCTATATGTTCTTATTGTTGCAAGTTGGAAGTTGTTTACAAAATATATTTGTGTACATATAAGCTATTGTCTTTTCATATGTATACAACAGCAGTAAAATATGTCACAAAAAGAAAGTAAGAGACAAAAAGCGGAAAAACACGTCAAATAAAACGACGTCAAAAACATCAAATGTTTTTTTTAGAAATATAGAACTTCATCATCAGATGCTATTTACTTTGTTATTGTATAATATTTTCTTTTTATATAAAATATTACAAACAAATAACAAAATGCATTCCTGCATAGAACAAAGTTACACTTTTTTAAGTTAAAAAGTTAATGTTTTTATTGCGGTCTAGAAAAGTGAGTATAAATAATTGAACAAATACAAATTTAAATTTAAAAAATATATAACGTATACACCCGAGTGAACCAATATTTAAGTTTGTCGTTTTTGGAAAAATACCACCAATTTCCCAGAATGCCTTATTTATACGTATTCAATTTATTTTCATGACCACTTCATTTTAGAAAGTACATAAGTCCATTATAATTTATTTTATTTTTTGACTTAGAAACATACACATATTTAAATCTACCACATTGCCAACCACTGAGTGTTGATTCTGTGGTTTTTAAATTAAACTAAACTAACGAATCATCAATGGAATGCAAAATATTTATAATTCACATTTTACACTAGATGGCTTTTAGTTTTAGTTCGAATTATGGTTAGATTTTATGATCGTCTGTCGTCACTTTCGAGGAAAGGTGCAAATAAAAAACATTTGATTTTAATTTAAAGTAATGACGTGAAATGGTATTTGAAAGACAAGAGACCCAAAAAAAACAAAGGTAAAAAACACAAGAAACGTTAATTTTGAGACAAATTGTAAATATTCCTATGTTATGTTATTTTTCGTCTAAGTTTGTTTTGTTAAATAATAGTAAAATGATAGAAATCTTAAACGCACAGTTTCTAAAAATGGTGGACCCTCAAGCTTAAATTTTCCAGTTAAAAAGGAACAGACATAAGCGGGCTCCATTAAATTCTTATATCGTTTTATTCATGCTCTGTGTTTTAACTTCCCATAGGAGGTTATTGTTTCTCGTTTCTCGACGTTTCAAGGTCCCCACAATCTCAATAAAAGATTATTAGAGAGATGGGTGTGCATGAGTGTGTACGTACGTGTGTACGTCGTCGTCTATATCTTAAGAACCATTGGAGATATTGACTCCAAATATATTTTGTTTTACAGATAATAATGCAGAAAGATGCAGAAAGGACGCTCAAAAAAATTGAATGAGTGGTATAGTAATTTAAAAAAAACGTGAAATAATGCTAGCGACTTGAATAAAATTTTATATTGTATAGGGTCCCCCATCCAACGTTTTTTTTTCAACTAGTGCTTATTTCGTGAATGGTAGCACTTAGCTCATTCCTGATTTGATAGATAGTTAAGTTTAATCCTTCCGCTTGGTTGTATATACGCTTGAACAACGCTGGGAACAACGCTTAGAGAAGATGCCGATTTTGCCAAAAAAATCATCTTTTCAGATGAAACTCATTTAAACTAGCAAAATTGTCGCATTTGGGGCACAGAAAACCCGCACGTATACATTGAAAAGCCGATACACCCAAAACGAGTCACTGTTTGGTGAGGATTTTGGTCCAGAGGCATAATTGAGCCATTTTTCGTCGAAAATGACCAAGGAGTTATCGGGCCATGTTGAACGAATGTTTGTTCACAAAAATTGAAGAGGAGGATATAGGCAACATTTGGTTTCAACAGGACGGCCGGCGCTACGTGCCGCACAGCCGAATCTACACTCGATGTTTTTATAATATTAAAAAAAAAAGTTATTTAGCGAACCCTTTATAATGTGACGTGGTACCAAACTAAAATAATTAAAAAAAGAGGCTGGGATGTCCCACACTGATAACTTCCCATCCCTTCTGTCGATTTGTCTTGCTTAAAAGTTTGTCTATGCGTATCAATTTTTACCAAATTTGCGTACTATTTTTTGTAGATTTTATTTTTTTATGAAAAAACGGACTGTTGGATTTTTTTTTAAAAATTACTGATTATCGAAAACAATATTATCTGTGAAATAAAATAAGTTTGAAGCCAATATTTTTAATTTTTGAAAAGCTATTTGAGTCGAAAGTAAATTTTTACAAGTTTTAGTATTTTTTTTTTTAGGTTTTTATTTTTTGTAAAAAAAACTGTCGCTTAGATTTTTCTAAAAATTTTATATAATGTTGAAAACAATATTTCTTATAAGATAAAAATAGTTTGAAGCCAATGTTTCAATTTTTTGAAAAGATATTGACGTCGATAAACAATTTTTACCAACTTTTATACATTTTTTTTTAGGTTTTTATTTTTTGTAAAAAAAACTGTCAATTTTCAATGTTTCAATTTTTTGAAAAGATATTTACCTCGATAAACAATTTTTACCAACTTTTATACATTTTTTTTTAGGTTTTTATTTTTTGAAAAAAAACTGTCAATTCGATTTTTCTCAAAATTTTGCCTAATGTTGGCAACAATATTTTTGAAAGACTTAAGTAGTTTAAAGCCAATATCTCAAAGTTTTGAAAAGATATTTGAGTCGAAAATCAATTTTTACCAACTTTTATAAATTTTTTTTTTCGGTTTTTATTTTTTGCAAAAAAACTGTCAATTCGATTTTTCTCAAAATATTTCCTAATGTTGAAAACAATATTTTTTATAAGTTTAAAGTAGAAGAAGCCATTATTTCAAATTTTTGAAAAGATATTTGAGTCGAAAAACAATTTTTACCAACTTTTGTTAATTTTTTTTTCGGTTTTTAATTTTTTGTAAAAAAAACTGTCAATTCGATTTTTTTCAAAATTTTACTGAATGTTGACAGCAATATTTTTTGAATGGTAAAAGTAGTTTAAGGCTAATACCTCAAAGTTTTGAAAAGATATTTGAGTCGAAAATCAATTTTTACCAACTTTTATTAATTTTTTTTTAGGTTTTTATTTTTTGTACAAAAACTGTCAATTCGATTTTTCAGAATGTTGAAAATAATATTTCTTATAAGATAAAATAAGTTTGAAGCCTTAATCTCAAGTTTTTGAGAAGATATTTGAGTCGAAATTCAATTTTTACCAACTATGAGTAATGTTTTTTTTAGGATTTTATTTTTTATAAAAAAACTGTTCATTAGATTTTTCTCAAAATCTTATCAGATGTCAAAAACATTATTCTTCTTTGCACAAAATTGTCGTTAGCGTCATTGGTTCATGAGATATTTAGGGTTAACCAAAATTGTCATCTTTTTTTTAAACTGCTATGTTAAAAAAACCACCAACGCAATTTTCTTGAGAGCCCTTTTTGCATCTTTCTGCCTTATTATCTGTATAACAAAATTTATTTGAAGGCGATATCTCTTCTGGTTCTTGAGCTATGGACGACAAAAAAAACGTCGCGAACGTACGGACGTACGGACGTACGGACGTACGGACGTACGTACACACGCACGCACAGACATCTTTCTAAAAATCTTTTATTTCGACTCTAGGGACCTTGAAACGTCGAGAAATGTCAAAATTTTCAATTTGACAAATCGGACCCATTACAATAACTTCCTATGGGAAGTTAAAAATATCATAGAATGTTTTTTTTTTTTATAAATACAAAAAAACTGAAAACAAAAATAACTGTCAACTCTAGTATTTTACGAAAAAGAAATTATTGTATCCAAAGATATTTAACGCAACGAAGAATAACGTTTTTGATATCTGATCAAATTTTTTTAAATTACTAAGACTTGGTAAAAATTTGTTTCAACATTCACGTCGCCCGAGAATTGGTTTGTTGTATACGCCATTTTTAGGAATTTGGGAAATCGCATTTAAAGGTTTGCGTTCATATAAAAAAAAAATAAACCGATAGAATTTTTTCTATTTTTCATATAATATTGTGTGGAATATATTCTTTTGATTACTGTATTCAAAACTGCCCCACCTCTTTTAGTTTTGGAATTATAAAGGTTTTTAGCCAAAATGAGTTTGTCGTATACGCCACCAAATTCAACTTTTTTCTCCATCCCATACACGTACGACAAAGTGAACGCACGTACGACATTCCAATATTCAAGCATAAAGTATAATCACATACGAATCGGTATGAAAACCATCTAAAAAAAGTCAACTTTCAATTTTTAACAGTCTTTTTATTTATTTAATGAATAACGTTAACATAAAAAACAGTCTTTTGTTATTAAGGCAGTCTTACAAAAAAATTATTATAAAAACAAAGTATACAAGTTAGTGAATATGAGATCACAATTACATAAAAAAAGTCATCCTATGACCATAACAATAAAAGTATAAAAATTAAATAACATTTTGTTCAATAAAAAATGCAGTCATTCTATGACCATTTGCTTAAAAATAACTACAAATAATTTAAGAATACTTCAGGTTTATTTATTGTTTCATTTTGAGTAAGGCTTCATAATAGGCCTGGTCTGCCTTAGGCATAAAAATAAAGAGACTTTTAAGGTCGTTTATTTTCTCTTTTGATAAAGGCTTAGAGAAGCTTGCGACTCGAAGGGATAGACTGAACAAATTTTCTGGAGTTTGCACAGTATTTTTGCTTGCTTTCTTTACTATTGAGGCACTTCGATATTCCAATTCCCTAGTACTTGTTTTGTAAAGTAAATTAAAGAGATCATTTTGGTTAAATTTAAGAAATTTTACTTTAGTGAAAGGAATGACAGAGAAATTTAACTGGCTTGCTCTAGCCGAAAACGCTTTAAAGTCAATTGGCAGCATTTGAATTAGATATTTTTAAAGTTACATTTCTAAAATGCATTAAGATGTCGCAAAAGCGAAAGCTGACTAAATACTTCCAGATTTCGAAGGTACCTATCGATGGAGCTATGGACGCAGTCAACTTCCTGAATCAACGAATGTCCAGGCTCCGAAAATTTTTGTTCAATAACTTTTAAGGAAGAAGTTTTATTTAGTATGAAAATATTTTTATTTTATATTTTATATTTTTTTTCATTTGTGTTGTATGTGTATATGATCATTCTTACTTTCATTGTGGATCTCATACACGTACGACAAAACAATTTTCAGATTTTATTTTAAATTTTTGGTCGTATGTTTTAAGCCTATAGACATACGACAAAACAATTTATAAGAAAAAAATTGCTCAAAATACATGGAATTTTTGTCGTATATGCCAAAAACTGGCGTGTACGACAAACCAATATTAAGAGTATGCTATTTTTGTGGATATACGACAAAATGCACACTAATTATCTCAGCAACGGTAAATGATAGGTCAATTCCGATTGCAGAAATAGAAAGAGGACCTTCGAAAACATAGTACTGCATACCCACTTTAAAAAAGTGCATTTTGGCGTATACAACAAACCAATTCTCGGGCGACGCAGTATAATTTTGAGAAAAATGTTTTACATAAAATTAACACCTTTTAAGAAACATTACTAAAACTTGGTAAACATTGATTTTCGACTCAAATATCATTTTAAAAATATTTCCTTAAAACTAATGTCCATTTATAAAAAAAAATTGTCTTCGGCATTCAGTAATTTTTTTTATAAAAATCCAAACAAATTTTTTTTCATAAAAATTAAAATCTACAAAAAATTTAGCGCAAAATTGTTAAACATTTATATTATTTGATATTTCGTGAATAAATGAAGGTATGGGCTTTAAAATGATTTCATTCTGTGCCAAATTGTGTTGTTGTTGTTAACGTAAGATGGAGAAATTTTATCTGTGTTTGTTTCCATAAGAAATAAAAACTTTCAAGAAATGCTACTTAAATTGATAAAAATTGGTATTTGACTAAAAATATCGGTAAATAAAAAAGTTCTAGAAATCAGAAGGCAAAATATTGTTGTTTACTTTTAGTTCATGTTTTAGAAAAATTCATCTGACAACTTTTTTACCTACAAAAATAACAACTTCAAATTTGTTCATCTCATATATAAAATTTTGTTTTTATTAATATTTTGTTAAACTTTCAGACAAATTGACAGACGGGCATCGATGGGAAGTTATCAATGTGAGTCGCATCCCAGACTCAATTTGGTTTTCCTCTTTTAAACCCAGAGAAACCAATCAGAAATGAATGTTAGCCTATTCACAAGAAACAAATAAATAAAATTCACAAAAGTACAAAACTAATAAGTTATTCATAGACAGCTGAATTACAACTATCTGAAGTGAATAAAAACTGTTGGGAAATTTGAAATAAAATTTATTTAGAATTTCAACAGGGATACATTTTTCAATTTTAAGTTTAAACTACTGTCATTTAGATCTGTGCCAAAATCGAAGAATTCTAATTAGCAAAAACTCCTAATAACGCCAATACAACACATGAAGTCTTAAAGAAGTGTACTGTATGAGTCTTATTTAAAAATCTTTATAATGTCCTTATCTGGTCAACGAAGTTCTTGTATTTGTTTTTGTGTAGGTATTTATACATTTGAAAATATATCATTAAAATAGGCTGATAACCTTTAATAACTTAAGGTTCAAAAATTTGCGGGGAATATCGCTTAAAAAATAAAACCACGCTTTCCCTGCTGATTCCTACTTTTATTTTTTACAATATTTCAATTTATTCCACAAAAAAAACACTATGAAAGGATATTGTTTCAAATAATAACCTGTTGTGATCGGCAGCGAGGGAGTGTCAAATTACATTCCCACTATATACACCTCACTAAAAAGGGTTCATCATACATCGAACCGATCATTTCAATAATCATATTATAAAGTGTTAAAACAAAAACAACCCCTAAAATTAACGCGTCATTCTGTTTTACATGTGTGACTTAATGGTTTTATGCATCGTTAAACATTTACGACATTTGAATCAAGTGAACTGTCAACTTATTAGTTCGAAATTGATACCTATACCTTCTGTTTTCAAAAACACTTGATTATCAAAACAAGTTATCATCACGAACTTATCAGTCAAGTATTTGGTGATATAATAATGTGAGTATTGAAGTACACTCAAACTCAAGTTGACTTTAATAAATTCTCTTAAAAATTTGACGCACAACTGAGACCATAATATTATTATTATCAGCTTTCTTCATAAATCCAATATAAGCAAGCATATTATTATTACATCAGGTGTTCAAAAATAAATTTTGTTACATTTGTCAATAAGGCACGTTGTCGTTTGGTTTGCATATACAGAACCTTTTCTTATTTGAGTCATCAGTCAGGTTCTTCGGAGAAAATAAACAAAACTTCAATTCCAATCGATTGAGGTATTGAGGAAAGAAAAGTATTGAACTATCAAAGCATACAACTTTAATGATAAGACCATTTCCAAGAAAGAAATAAAAAACCTACAAAAACATCTCATATCATTTTTATATATTATCGAGGTTTTTTAATCAAGAAACACCGGCAATGCAAACACAAATAAAATGTTTTTATTGACTTAATCTCATTTTATCAATAAAAAAGAGGAAAACAAAATAAAATCCTATCATCATTATCATCATCACCGGCCGAAGTCTTGTTTCTTTTTTCTGTCTACCAAGATAAAAGTAAACTTACCTTTTGTGCCTTACAAGTTTGTATTATGGGTTGGACGTCATGCGATTGATGAACGTTCTCGGTCACACATTGCACACAAGCCGGTCCCTTGCAATTCAAACAGAACAGGGTAAATGGCTCAGAGTGTTCGGCGCACAAGGATTCCCGTTGCTGAGCTGCCCCGGTGGGCTTGACAAGATTATGTTTGGCCAAAGGGCCCCGGGCTGGATGACACAATTCCCGACATCCGTCACAGTAACGTATTTCGCACTGTTCGCATATGAGGGAAGCAACTTTGGGATCGGTTTCGCACATTTGGCAGCGAAGGGCTTCACGTGCGCAAAATCTATCAACTATGGACTCCATTGTCTTGTACGGTGGCAGATTCCGCACTCCACTCTCGTCGAAGAAGGCGACTTTTCGGCAATGTGGACAGATCAAGTAGTACACAGCGCCACCAGAGGGCGGAAAGAGCAGAGCCTGGAGATTGGGAGTGCCAACGTACGAACCGGGTCTCGATGTACAGCAAACAACTCCGGAATCGGCCTCGCTGAAAATGCTGACCTTGTCGGCTTGATCTTGGTCCGAGCTGCTCTCTGTGGTTCCCGAGCTGGATGTGCTTGCGGCTGAGGAAGTCGATGAGTGATGCGTTGAGTTTGGATGATGATGACTGTGATGATGGCTGGCGGCACAACCTGTTACGGCCGGGGGCAAGCTTCCATTAGCGGTGGTAGCGGCCACAGCCGGTGTGTAGGCGGCTTGGATGTCTATTGCACAAGCCAGGCAGAGGGCATGATAACAGGGCAAGAGAACGGGATTCGCGAACAACTGCTTACATATCGGGCAACGTAGTTCGTCCTCCATTATAAGCCTTTGGACGACCTTTGAGGGTCGGGAAAAAGTGTTTTATCGATAATATTTTGTTCTATATATGTAAGCCTTTTACGTAGTACGGAAGATAAAAACACAGTCTCGGCGAAAAATATATTTTTATTTTCAAAAATCAATTTCTCACTTAATTTCTGTTTTCATGATGATGAAGGTTTGAGAATTTATTATTATTTTACTTTTATTTCACAAACTTTCTCTTTTTGCGAAAAGCAAAAACCGTTTAAACTTTTTTCACTTTTCAAATCCAATTCAATTGAATTTCAAATAAAATTTCCAACATTCTAATCTAATTTCCTAATGGCAAAAATTTATAAGTAAGAACGAACGAACGGAGGAAAAAAAAAACTGCAAACTAAGCACAATCACACCCTACTCCCTGTTTTTCTTCTTCTTTTTTTTTCACTCGAAAAAGGAAGAAGGAAAAAATTACACTGTATAGCCTTCTTCCAGAAAATATAACCTCAAAATCGATTTATTCCACAAACTGGAGGAAAAAACGAGACTTGCGCTAACCCCTATGCTAAAGAATCACCATTCTTCATCTTCCTGAATTTTTGTTGTATTTGTTTTTTGAATTTTTCGGGTTCAGTAACACTCACTCGCGGATTGGGATGAATATTATTTACAAAATTTATACTAAAACAACAATCCAAAACCGATATGTTTATTGTTTTACGAAAAAGGAAAGAATAACAAATTGTCTCGCGTAGAATAACAGATTCTACCCTTAAAAATGGTTCGCTGCTTTATCCCCCCTCAATTTAATTTATGATAAATCTTTTCCTATTAAAATGCTCTTCACCAGAAAAAAAAGTATAATGGACAGAAAAAATGTTGAATTGAGGCGATGACACAAAATATCCGCACTTTCCGATTTCGTTCCGAGTCCCGTAAGAGTTTTAATAGAACTGAAACTGAAATGTATCTATCGTACTTGTACTGTGTTCTGTTCGATAAAAGTGTTTGGGTGCGATGTATGATAGCGAGAGGATGATGAATATACTGTCGTGGGCTGGCTGGCGCTACAGTGGTGGTGACTGGTGATTATGTTATGCGCCGGTCGATGAATTTCCACCCTGACTGTAGTGTAGTGGGATTGCAATGTTTTCGATTTCACGGGATTCCGATAAATTTTGATGAAAAATAACTGTGAGAATGATTTGGATGTGGAACAGAAACAGTTAAGTTAACAGTTTCATCTTACAATATGTTCAAGAATCAAAGGGGATGATTTTTGAGTTTGAATGGAACAAGTGTGATTGCATTTTACAACACATGTCACTTTGCAAAATGTAAAGGTAATTATTTTTCTCTCGATTTGAACAGTATCAGATCAGGTGGCTCTTTAAAATTACTTCTTAGGCGCAGTTGTCTAATGTTTTGTTCCTTTTAAAATTGGTAGATGCATAGTTAGAGGCGTATGTTAAAAACGTTTAATTTAAATCAATATTTTAAACCATACAATTTTACTTTTCTAAATCAGAAAAATTAACTAGTTTCAAAAAATAAGGAAACCTTATGGTTATCAGTGTTGACGCAGGCTTTTATACCACTTATGTAGAATTTGAATTGCTAGAAATACTTATAATAGATACACTTGAATAAATAGAAAATATCCACACAACTGATAGAACATTGAGAAAAGGTTTCAAAGTATAGATATGGCGCGGTTTTCAATGTTATAGCCAAGAATTCAGCTTTATTATAAAAATAAAGGTTTGCAGTTATGTTTTAAAAATTATTTTGGGCTAGTGGCACTCTGCGGCTGTTCCGAATAAATTCCATCTAAGAAGAAAATTTTCGACCACTTTTTGCAGCAGTTAGGGCCATAGCCGTATGTTAGTAAAAACAAACCAAATACATACTATCTTTCAAGGCCTTATCGTCTAGAATAATCATTATTTTTTTTAATAAATTTGCAAAATTTGCAAACGCTGTTCAGCAAGTCTACTTATTATGAAATGACAAACCAAATGGAACATAATTCAAGTGACAGCTGTCAAAAAAAATAACTTCTAAAAAAGTATTGCCAGATTGAAAACTACCCTTTTATATGCAATATTCCAAAAAATTCTACACTATTTTGAATAGAGCATTAATAACAAAAGAAAATTCCAAAGTTGTGTTCATTACAAAAGGATTTTTTTATTTTTAAAACTACTGAAAATAATGGGCCATATTCATAGTTCTTTGATAAGTTCTAATTTTGTCTTTGCTAAGCTAAACTTTAGTTTATGTTATTCATAGACAATTTAAGCCCATTTTAAAACGATAGCCTGGAGTCTAAAAATAAACACGACGGAATCTATGAATCTATGTTTAAACTGTTTTTAAATCTATAAGTCGTCCAAAATAAACAAACTGTTTAAGTTACAGGACCTATTATTTGAAAATTTAAAAACAAAAATTAAAATGTCAAAAGACTTAAGCATATACCAATAATTTAATATTTAGCTGTAATGTTGCTGACTGCTACCACCCAAAAGAAAACGAAAGCTCTACTTAACCCGAATCGACCCGTTTTAAATAGATAAGGACGATTTGTATGAAAGGTATCGAACCGAGAAAAAAAAACTGTCAACTTTATGATTGACCTTTTAAATGTTGAAGATCGAAATTAAATGAAAGGATTGCCAATATCTATGTGTTTCAAAGTATTAACAGCACCAGCGCGATTTACATGAAATTAAATAATAAACAGAATAATTTAAAGGATTTCAAAAATTTTGGCGCTACAGATAATAAGCCATTTTGTATATATAGAATATACTTTAAACTTGTTTCTAACTAAGCAGAGCTGCTTTATGAATAGCAGCTGTGTCTAACCTAGATGTTAAATTTAGACTCCAGTTCAAATAGACTCGGGTTTAAAATATGACTATGAATTTGCCCCAAAGTATTTAAGGAACTTAACTTAAGTTGTTTTGAAAAAAACTAATATGCAGTCTCAGAATTTAAAAAAAAAATTCTCATGAAGAACCAACTAAAACAAAATTACATTAATGTTTAGAAGAATAAAGTGAACAATTAGGTTCCACAAACTTGCTTCTTTACCCAAAAAGTTTGTCTAGAGATAGTACTTATTATTAAAATTCAACTATACATACAATTTGTCTTCAAACAATAAATGACATTTAGTTAACCAACAAAACCCTTGATTTACTTTTTTTTCGAAAATCGTAAGAGCGGTTCTTTTTTTTAATAATTTTGAATAATGTACAATTTTTCAATTTTAATTTAAACAAATTTTTAGTATGCAGTTATTAAGACCTTATTATAAATGATGACCCATTTTCAAGATACCGAATTTGGAAAAAATATATTTTTTTAAACATCCAAAAAAAAAGACATTTTTGATCTTACTTACTAACTATAGGTGGCGCTATAGTTCTGTGTGAACTAGAGCCTCACCCAACAAACTTCTGCATCTAGCTCGGTCCCTAGCTAGATGTCTCCAGTTTCGCGCTCCAAGTTGGGTGAGGTCACTTTCCACTTGTGCGCGCCACCTGATCCGCGGTCTTCCTCTACTGCGCTGTCCTGTGGGTGTAGATTCGAAGACTTTCCGGGCCGGAGCATTGGTTTCCATGCGCTCTACGTGACCCAGCCATCTTAGTCGTTGGACTTTTACCCTTCTGGCTAAGTCCACGTCGCTGTACTGTACAGCCCGTAGAGCTCGTCGTTCCATCTTCTCCTCCACTCCCCTTCGATGCATACGGGACCGTAGATCTCACGAAGAACTTTTCTCTCGAAACGACCCAAGGTGCTTTCATCCGCTTTTGTCATAGTCCATGCTTCTGCACCGTATAGCAGGACGGGGATGATAAGGGTCTTATATAGCGACACATTGGTCTTTCGAGAGAGGACTATTCCACTCAATTGCTTTCGTAGGCCAAAGAAACAGCGGTTAGCAAGAGTTATTCTTCGTTTGATCTCAGCGCTGGTGTTGTTTTCTGCGTTTACAGCGGAGCCTAGGTAGACGAATTCCTTGACTACCTCAAAGTTACGTGTGTCGATGGTGACGTTTTGGGCAAACAATACTGAGGTTCCATTCATCGGGCATGTTTTCTTCCGACCATATCTTACAGACAAGTTGGTGAATGCTCCTAACCAACTTATCTCCAGCTGCTTTAAAGAGCTCGGCATTCAAGCCATCCGCTCCAGCGGCTTTATTAGACTTCAGCTTAGATATGGCAATCTTTACTTCGTCTAAGTCGGGAGGACGGAATTGTTGGCTTTCTTCGTCTATGTTGAATAGATCATCCTGCCTGACTGCGGAATTCGGTTCGTCGTCACCGTTATACAGTCTGCAGAAGTGGTCCTTCCATATCCTCAGCATTGACTGCGGTTCCACTATGATGTTTCCACTTTCGTCTTTGCAGCCTTCGGTTCTAGGTTTATGTACCCGTGAATTTCGTTTCACCTGTTCATAAGACTTTTGAACTTTATTCCTGCTTTTAAACCTCTCAACATTTTCGATCGCACGCTTCTCATGCCCTCTCTTTTTCCTTCTGAGAAGTCGGTGTTCCTCTCACCTCTTCTGCTCGTAGAGCTCATGAGCAGCTCTCGTCCTTTTATGCAGCGTCGCTTTGCGTGCCTGTTTTGCATTTGCCTGCCGACATTCCTCATCAAACCAGGGGTTCCTTATTGGTGGTTTCTTGAAACCCAGCACATCAAAGGCGGCTTCTCTGATTGCATCTTGGCAATGTTGCCACTGGTTTTCGATACATTGTGGTGGCGGCAGAGAACTTCGAGAGAGGTTACTTGTAACTCAGTCGGAAAAGGATTTGGCGATCTCTTGCGATTGTAGCCGTTCGACGTTGTACCTTCTCCCAGCATCTCCCTGTTTTGCCTTGGGTCTGGAAACCCGAAGTGCTACCTTGGCTACAACGAGGTAGTGGTCCTAGTCAATGTTAGCTACTCGGAAAGTTCGGACATCCATGATGCTGGAAGCGTGTCTAGCGTCGATCGCAATATGGTCAATCTGGTTGACGGTAGATTGATCTGGAGAACTCCAAGTTCCTTTGTGGATATTGAGGTGTGGAAAACGCGTACTGGCTGACATTTTTGGTCATCACATATTATTACGGCAGTATAGGAGTTGTGCAGTGAAAAAAAAACTGAAATTAGTTATTTCGTTCTTGAGAAAGCTTATAAACAAAAAAAAAACGGCTAAGAAAAAGAAAATTAAAAAAAATTGTTTCGAATAATCGATTATTGACCAAACAATTTGTGTGGGAGCTACTGCTATCTTTTGCCTTAAAGAATGAAAAAAATGTCTAAAGCGAATACGATTATAACCTTCATTTCCAGGTTTGAAGTTAATCGACCGAATGGTTTGGGCTGTTCTTCGACTTATCCACCATTGTAATGTCATGTTTGATTAAAATCACGAGTTCGAAGCTTTTTACGAATGCAATACTTGCCTTACAGTTCCTATGTGTTGAAAGTTAAAATTTACCTGGTTCCTTCTCTGATCTTCGATATCTTTTTATTGTGACGTTTTGTAGAAAAACTTAAAAGTACTTACTTTGGCGATAAGATGTAAACCTAATGTTAAGAAAAATAAAATTACATATTTAACAACGCATACATTTTAAAAAAAATGGGTATAAGGATTTGTTTAATGATTATTTTTGCGATCTTTTCTTAAAAGTGCGGCCCCAGGTTTTTACTAGTATCCATGATTGAGAAGATGGATTTGATCACCGCATGGTTGGCGATTAAGTTCTTTATATTTCTTTAAACGAATTTTCAAGTGCAAATACTCTTCACAGTTTATTAAATTGTAGGCCTTAATATTTGAAAGGTAACACATGAATTGAGAAGCGTAATTCATATTTTGTAGAAAAGATTAACCTAATTCTTTCCCATTTTCCTATTAAAACAGTTATTTGCAATTTGTAAGAAGGCAGACGGCAGATAGCCATGTCCGTATTCTTAAGATTATAATTGTATCAACATCGAATCGGAAAAATTAAGAATTTATCTATCTATCAGTTATTTGCCTTTTGTAACCCGATTTCCGCTCAAAATTTCCATAGAACAAAATAGAAATTTGAACACCCCTTTAGATCTGGACTTATTTTTTAAATATTTTAGTTTTTACATGAGAATTTTGTGAAAAGAGTTTGTTTTCTATTTTTTTTTTCTTTTTTGATTTTCTGAAAATTACTTCACCTTTAAAAAAAAAAACAAATTAAATGTAAGTTCACCCTCCTCTGTCAAACTTTCCGCGGGTTTTGAAAATTCTACTTAAATGTTTATTTTATTGGTACGTAATGTGTCTGTAGACATCTTCAATTGTCACACTGTTTGATTTATATAGCACTATTAGACGCAATAGGATTTAAAATTCGTAAAGAGATTAATAATATTACCTTCCTAAAAGTATACTTTGGTTAAGATTTATGAATAAAATATCAGCTATTATTATACTCGTAGCTCTATACTCAAATTTTGAATGCAACAATTCTTTATTAGTTGATTGTATTTGGTATAAATTATTGCAAACTTGAAAACTTGGAAAATTTTAAACAAAAGATCCAAATGTTATTGTATTAACGCTGTTGAAATTAAAATAGACATTACTTATTTACTTTCAACTTAAAACAAAAGAGCTGACAAGCAAACTGGAAACCATTAATTATTTGTTGCATAACACAATTGAACAGCATCAAATCTTCTAAATAAAAACATACAAATTATGATAAATAGCATTTTAAGTTTTATTATTAAAATAAATATATGTGTGTATGTATGCATGTAGTTCAAAAATAATATTATTCCAATTCCAATGCTCTCAATTTCTTCAAATTCCTTATGACTTCATCATAGAGTAAAATTCTAACATTCGATGCCCACAAAAAGTCCATATGATTGAATTCTTTATAAGGTACCAAATATTTCGAAACAGGATTTCCAATATCTCTAAACAATTGTTCCACATTACTTGGCTGAACAAGTAAATCATTTAATGAATAATACAAATAAACTGGAACTTTAACTTTAGACAAATCATATTTGGGGGGTAAATGTTCCTTGTAAAGTGCTAAATTTTTCGAAACACTATAACTATATGGAGCAAATCGATTTGTTTTAATAATTTGAACAAAATGTTTTATTTGTTTTGCTGATGCACCAGCTGGATAGTGACCAAGTACTACTGGAAACATTTTCTAAATATAAAAAAAAATAAAAAGAAAATATGTTGACATAAGAAATACATTTAACATTATACCTCATTGAATTCTTCTTCATCACGACCAGCTATTGTAAATATTGCCTCAATGCAAGTTTGTCGAGTTTCTTTGGTAACACTGCAGAGAAATCTGAATTCGCCAGTAAAGAGTTCTCTTATCGAACTTCCAACTAGACTCTAAAAAAAAAAACAAAATATTATTTATGTTTTCAAAATTTGTATAAAAATTGCAATGTTTTTTACCTTTAAATATAAATCTATGACTTTAATATAAGGATGATCTTCGGTATCAGAAAGGTAAGCTGCTGGTGCTAGAGCATGCATTGATATGATTTTTCGATTGTATTCAGGCCGCATAGAACACATAACAAAAAATGATGTGCAACCCTTTATTAAAAACCATTAATAATAATTAATTTATTAGAATTTGTTTCAAAAAAATTAAGAATTTGTTTAATTTACTTGAGAATGCCCAATATATTGTATTCGTTTGAATCCAGTCGTTAGCAAAACATAATCAATCATAGCTGGCAAATCATACATTCCAATTTCATGCCAACTGAAGTCCCAAAATTTGGATTCATCTGGATCTAATGTTGTGTGATTTCGTGAATATCGATTTCCACGTGCATTTCCAAGCCAAACATCATAGTTAAGGTCTGACAAGAGGTATGCTAAAAAGACACAAACATAAAAGTAATTTTTTAGTTCTAGTTACTTAGTTAAAACATATGATTTTTTGACACTGACTTTAAGCAGAACGAAATAAGGTGCTTAGCCCAAAAACTTATTTTGAAATCGAGTAATTTCTTAGGTCAATACGCCTAATTTTTTAAAAAGAAGTTTTGCTTTACGCAAGCTTGTGCAAAAAGTTCGTGAGTCTGTTAGAGTAGTTCACAAGTTGACTCATAGTTTTTGTCGTCGCACAAATCGAAAAATTTTTAACTTCCCATAGGAAGTTATTGTAATGGGTCCGATTTGTCAAATTGAAAATTTTGACATTTCTCGACGTTTCAAGGTCCCTAGAGTCGAAATAAAAGATTTTTAGAAAGATGTCTGTGCGTGCGTGTGTACATACGTTCCTACGTCCGTACGTCCGTACGTTCGCGACGTTTTTTCGTCGTCCATAGCTCAAGAACCAGAAGAGATATCGACTTCAAATAAATTTTGTTATACAGATAATAAGGCAGAAAGATGCAGAAAGGGCTCTCAAGAAAATTGCGTGGGTGGTTTTTTTACCATAGCAGTTTAAAAAAAAGTGAAAATTTTGGTTAACCCTAAATATCTCATGAACCAATGACGCTAGAGACTTGAATTAAATTTTATGTTATATATTGTAACGTGATACAAAACAATTATATTTTTGGAAAAAAATTCAATTAACGGTTTTTTTTATAAATCAAAAAAACTGAAAAAAAAAATTTGTCACTTCGAAAATTTTACGACTAAAATATGATTTCATCTCCAAAACAATTTTGTGCAACGAAGAATAATGTTTTTGACATCTGTTAAAATTTTGAGAAAAATCGAATTAACAGTTTTTTTACAAAAAATAATAACCTAAAAAAAAATTAAAAAAAAGTTGGTAAAAATTGAGTTTTGACTCAAATATCTTTTCAAGACTTTGAGATATTGGCTTTAACTACTTTTATCTTTCAAAAAATATTGTTTTCAACATTCAGTAAAATTTTGAAAAAAATAGAATTGACAGTTTTTTTACAAAAAATTAAAAACCGAAAAAAAAAATTTAACAAAAGTTGGTAAAAATTGATTTTCGACTTAAATATCTTTTCAAAATTTTGAGATTATGGCTTCCAACGAATTTTAACTTATAAGAAATATTGTTTTCAACATTAGGAAAAATTTTGAGAAAAATCGAATTGACAGTTTTTTTACAAAAAATAAAAACCTAAACAAAAAAATTAATAAAAGTTGGTAAAAATTGATTTTCGGCTCAAATAGCTTTTCAAAAATTAAAAATATTGGCTTCAAACTTATTTTATTTCACAGAAAATATTGTTTTTTATATTCAATAATTTTTTTATAAAAATCCAACAGACCGTTTTTTCATAAAAAAAATAAAACCTACAAAAAATAGAACGAAAATTGGGTAAGAATTGATACATTTAGACAAACTTTTAAGCAAGACAAATCGATAGACGGGATGGGAAGTTTTCAGTGTGGGTCGCATCCCAGCCTCTTTTTTTTGTAGTTTTGGCCATGAATTTGGGAAAATGTACCTGTGTGCGTCGTACCGTGTGAGAATTAATTCATAGGCGACATCAACTCAACATATCGATCTCAATACGTACATAGAAAAACTTTATCTTTTTGGACGATACGAATTTTCACCTCAGAGGCTGCATTAGCAAACAAAATTGACGCATCTAAAACTCGCGTCTTATTTTCGAGAAGCCAATGCATTCCACTGGGTGACAGGTGACAGTTGAAAGTGTATGGTGGAATGGTGGCATCATTAAAGTAGTTTACTTAGAAAATGAGTTGGTCATTACGGAACCATGGTAACTAGCTTTGTTTTTAATGAAATTGAAGACACGGATTATGCCAACAATTCGGAAACGATTCAAGCCCTTAGGCCAATATCAAGTAATCCGTAAGCTACGGCCCAAAATCATCAAGAAGGTCTTGAAACTTGTATTGACAGTATGCGATACGAAGCCAGCTACTTGAATGACGTTGTATTCCATAATTATTCAGGATGTTTATCCTTAGAATAAAGTCTTTTTTTGTTAATATTATTCCATTTTCGAAAGTGAACTTGTATTTGGCCCACCCTTTTCATATGTAAATAATATTAATATTTTATTGAATTCAGTAAACTTACCTAAACTGACATTTGGTCCCATAATAACATATCCAGCTGAACTATCCACTAAACCATGTTGCAGGAACACAGGCTGCTTGCCCGTATTTCGAATTCTGTGCATTTTTAAAATATAACCATCTTCCGTTGTTACTTGATGCACTTCCGATTCATATCCATATTTTGCAATTAATTTATCCTTAAAACATTTAAGTTAAAACATTATTATTTTTTTTTTGTTCAATTAAATTAAACAAGAAATAAAAAACAAAATATTTATATTAAATTAGAAAACATACAACTTTTAATGTTGAATCCTCCCTTATACTCTTCCTTGTAACTTTCTCCCCTGAATCTTCGTCCTCCTCTTCCAAACTACCATCATAATCTTCTTCTTCCGCACCCATCACATATGATAAACTATTAATTATTAAAATTATTGCACACAGTGCATTCCGGCGACGACGTAATGACATTACTTTCATTATGATGTCCAAGGCACAACTAATAAAATAATAATAATATAGATCGACAAATTACTTCTTATTATTTATTTCTTTTAATTTACCACCACCGACCAATTAATACCAACACGACGATGCGACACAAAGACGATGACGGACGGACACCGATAAACGGCAAATGCACAACGTAACGACGATGTTGGATTAAATTTGAATAAATTTAAAAGAATAAAGTTACTAAGTATATATAAAAATAAACAAGAGTGAAAACAACAAAAAGTAACAATAAATAAAAAGTGAAAATTTGGATGAAGGCAGATGAACTCCAAATAAGTTTTTTTTTTGTATGATAATTATTATTGTTGTCAGTTGTTGTCAGCACCCATTATATTATAATAGTAACCTATGATCATGTAGCTCAACATTTTATGAATGTCAGACGGTAGTTATTTATACCTATCGTTTGGCTTGAGACATGCCACCAACTAGACTATATATGTAGGTATGCTGTTGACAGAGAGATAATAAGGCGGGGTCGGGGAAGTTGGAGAATAACACCGCGATAAATAAAACGATACGAATAAACCATCCAAAATAACCTACTGGTGGTAATGTGTTTTATTTGAAGATGTGTACTTCTTTTTTAAGGCAAACTTGGGTAAGTTGGGTGGTTATTAATTTGTTTTTTTTTTTTTAGTTTTATATACTAATGCCTACTTAAAAATAAAAATAAATAAATTAGGTGGCGCAACAGTCCATGAAGAACCAGGGCCTAGTGACTTACAACTCTCAACCATTCCTGTGTGCGAGTAATGTTATCAGAGATCAGAGAGAAGGGACCTACAGTTTATATGCCGAATCCGAACGTCTAATTTGAGAAAGCACTTTTCATGACAAGAATTACTCTTGGAGAATTTGTCAATTCCTCGCAAGAGGCAGTACCCGTGAAAAAAGATAGGTGGCACAGGCAGGGATTGAACCCAAGACCCCTTGCATGACAGTCCAACGCACTAACCATCACGCTACGGGTACTACAAAAAAATGCCTATTTAACTCCTCATTAATTATAGTCATGAGTAATTTAAGGTCCCCAATTAACCAAATAATTTGATTTCCGAAAAATGTTAGTTGATTGTAGAAACAGGTTTTTAAGCTGGAAAGTATGTATTAAGATTTATTTTGTTTTATAACATGGACAAATGACATAGAACTTAAAGAAATGTTAACATTTAATTCAATGAAGCATTATCAATTTTAGAAGATATTAACTTACAAGTTCTAAAAAGCTGACGAAACTATGCTTTGTTCAGTTTAAATAAAAATAGCCTCAGGAATATAGTATACAACAAAGAAATATTTGTTACATAACTTTATGAAACAAACAAGTTAAACAATAGAAATTGTTAGTATTTTTCCATTTGAATGAGTATTTTTGTTTTAGTAAATATTTAGAAATGTGACAAAAATTAATATTGGGTTTTCATTAAGGATTTGTTTTTTTCTTTTAATCAAGTTTTCAAAATCTTTTAATGTTCTATTAAAATGCTGTTATTACTGTTAAAATATAATGTATACATACATATGTCTAAGGTATTCTGACAATATATTAGTTTTGTTTCATAATATTTTTAGTTTCAATTGATAATGTTCTTGTAATTTTATTTTTTAATAGCAAACAAAATCAAATAAAAATTCATGAAAGTATTAATTTTAACAGTTGAACTTGAAAGTCTTCTAATCAACAAATGCTTCTTCAAAAACCAATCACCAAAAACGAAATTCTACATAATAATGAGCCTTATTGTTGATAGAATTATTTAGTTTTAGTTTTTTAGTTTTAATTCTTTATTAGTTTTAAAAAACTTTTTTGAACAATTTATTTCTAATAAATATATACATTTATAATATTCTGCGCAATTTTTTTTAAATAAATTAATATTAGTTTCCATTTTAGTATTTACATCTAAATTATTAAACATTTGTGTTCCTTTATACAAAATATTGTTTTGAGAACTAGTTCTCCTATACAAAGGTAGTCTAAAATCGCCTACATTTCTTAGGTTGTAATAGTTACCAACATATTACAAATTTCTTTGGAGGTACATCGGATACAGTCCATTTTTAAGTTTAAATATAAATATTAATAAATTAAATTTAAGTCTCTGGCTAACACTCATCCATTTTAACTCATTCAACATATCAGATATATGAGTTCTTCTGCCACATTGTAGGACACATCTCATAGCTCTATTTTGTAAAATTTGAAGACTATCAATTTTTCCATTGTTACATAAACTCAAGATAGCAGAGCAATAATCTAAGTGAGGTAATATAATAGAGTTATAAATACTGATTGCACATTTTTTTGATAATTTTTTTCTTATTCTATATAAAAAATTTATTTTTTTAGACATTTTTGAACTAATAAAGTCGGCATGATCATTAAAATTTAATTTAGAGTCAATTAAGACACCTAAATATTTTATTTTTTTAACACACTCAATAATAATTTTATAAGTTTGGCGAACAAAGTGCAAATTTTTGGAAATAAATATTCACTATTTGTAAACGTAGTTGTGGTCTAAGCGTTTTTTATTGTGATTTGACAAAGTTTATACTGGGAAAAAGTCAAAAAAATGTCATTAGCATGAAAGCTGGTTTGACAGCTATCCTTATCGGAGGTTTTATTCGTCTAAAATAAGTATAGGTCACTTAACTACATAAATGTAGTAAATTTGCCAATTTACATTTGCATCAGAGATTTCCGAATTCTCAGAAAATATAAACAATATTTATCACTTTTGCTGTCAGAAATCTGAGAACTGGGGCCCTACAATTTAACTCGATTCTACTTTTGCTTCTATTCGAAACTCATTTCCGATTCTACTTTCAAATCGTACTACGTATGAAAGTAGTTATTAGAAGTTAGAAGTTGTTTTCAAAAAATTTTGTACTTTCGAACAAGTATCGAGTTGTTTAACAGTTTAAAAAATAAAAATAAAACATCCAATTTTTGGACAAGATTAATTATTACAAAAATGGACACCGTTGGAATTTGGTTTAATTTGCAAGGAAATGACGAACGGTACGAACAAATTGAACGCAGAAGACTAAGAGATACAAAATTCCAACATAATGGAGGTGAGAGAGAAAACGTTTGTACATATATGTATGTGTGTATGTATGTACGTATATACGGTAGAATATTTGAACGCGACGGATGTTGAAAAGTCAAGGGGTTTTTAAATTGAGTGTACATACTTACTTTATTCCATCCTTTGATGCCACGTTGTGGTGGACCTTCTGCATTGTGATTTTGGGACAAATTTGTCCACATATGTATTTTGCGATTCTGGTCTCGCTTCGGGTGATTTAAAAAATCCTTTGGAAAGGTCCCGATGATTTGACATGAATTCTATCATGATTTCAAATTGGGTCTGGTTGGTATTTAATATCTTTGCTGATTGCCTATGCATTTGAAAATTAAGTCAATGGGTTAGCAATTAATTTTAAAGCAATTAGTTAAATTATGTTTATATTTATGTACTTACATTTTTCTTGTGGACAGTCCTTTTAGTTTCTTCTCGCAAACACAGAAAGTTAAAAAAAAAAAACTTTCAAATTCAAATAGCATATTAATAATTTATAACATTTTACTTACACTTTGACAAAAAAAACTTCGCTCGCAAACACATTTGATGCAGAGTGATTTTATTTTCGATTTTGCCTTGTTTTGAATTCTACTTTCGAGTTACGTAGTTCTTCGTTTATTCGAAAGCTCATAAGAATATAGTTGGCACTACTAGAACTATTCGATACTCGTTGGTTCGAAAGTAGTCAAATAGATACATAGTACCAATTATTCGAATTCGAGCAATTTTATTGTAGAATCGAGTTACATAATGTAGTAGGGCCCTGAATGTTTATAATCCGATTTTTCAAAAATTCTCTAACGCACAATTCAAAAAGAAAGAAAATAAATGCAAAAGCTTATTTGCTAGGTGAGAATGTATATATTTCATTCTTCTGCTGAGAAAATTCTTAGAAATCTTGGAAACATAAACAGGGCAAATATGTGTTAAATCCATCCTAATTCGGACATAAATATTGACATTTTAAAAAATCGTTTTTTTGCATTAAAGGAGAGTATTTGCTTATTAATTTGAAAGTTCAAATAAAATACTATTTAAAAATTGTTAAATTTAGTTGAAAATTCTCAAAAGTTTGACCAATTGCCAAAAATTCAAAGATTAGTAAATAGTTACTTTTAGTAGAAAAATGGAAAATTTATAATGATTATTATTTCAGCTGAGTCCAGAACACTCTTCAATATTCTAAATTTTTTGATGTACTAAACAAGAATTATTTCTTGAGGTAATGTTAAAGTATAAATATTGAAAGTAGTAGACCAGTGGAAGCTTCTGGCTCACAAAAAGTCAATATTAATATTCAAAAACGATCGTTATGTAGTACCACAAAAATAAGTATTTATATTCTGGATACGGATTTGCTTGTAAAGTCAAATTTGGAGTATGAAACAATATAAACAAAACATGTTTAACAACGACTGGGTTGTTCTAACTTCTGGGTTGTTCTAACTTCATAATGTATAATGAGGTTATTAATATACGCTTTATATTTCAATTTCGTAAAAAAATAAACTCCCATTTTCAAGATACATATAGAATTTCGAAAAAAATGTCAAGGTTTTTTTTTTTTAATCAAACATAAAAAGAATGATGTTTTTGATCACCAAATATTTTTGAAATCGGTTGATTAATTCTTGAGAAAAATTAAAGTCTATCAACCCAATGCTTTGGGCTGTAGAGGCCAGGGCCGGTAGACAGACGGGAGGAAATAAGGACCCACATTTTTTGACTTCTCTACCATTGGAATGTTATGTTTGATTAAAATCTCGAGTTCGACATTTTTTACGAATACTTTGTTGCAAGTAAAAATGAAATGTATAGATAAAACCGAGTGGAAATAGACGCACTCCTAATTTTTGTTCCTTTTTATATTTATTGCACTATTATGAAGAAAAACAAAGTTAATAGCAATTTGTTAAATTCACAGCACATTAACTCATTACAATTGTTGCTGTCATAAATTCAGTGCTAAAAAAAAGCCAAAACTCTTAAGCCGATTAAAGTTGTTTTAGCTTTTCATCTCACCCGCCCAACACCAAGTAATGGATCCTTAATTTTGTAATAATGATCCCAACTACCATATGAGAACAATGTAAGAAAAGGTTAACTTTTAATATAAGGGACAAGAGTTTAAGAAATCTAAATCCGTCCCTGTTCAGTTAAAAATTGGGCTTCGCTTTTAGGCAGATTTGATCTGCCTAAATGAATATTTTTTTGTATAAATATAATCGTACATCTATGCCTGGTTCGGTGTTATTTAAAGATTTGTTTGACCATATTTAAATAATAATTATGGTGCCGATATTATTTCACACTGATCGAAGACCTTAAAAAAGTTCAAATGAATAGGGTTAAGGTTGTTTAACCTAGTTTTACACTAATTTTGTTTTTGTTATAATTTTCTTAATGTCTTTAATATATTAAGAATTGTTATACATAGTTAATTTATGTAAATAAGTTATGTAAATAATAATGAGGGTTAATGCCGTTATTTTGTTATATTATTTGATAATTGGAATTAAAACCTAATTATGAACAATTTTCTAATGTCATTCGTTGTTAATTTTTAATTGTTTTATCTACATATAAAAAAATGAGGGAAATTTGTTCTATTTTTTTTTTTGCTTTTAACAAGAGTATTTAAAAGTATGTAAATTATTAGTAAATTTATGAGATTGGAATAATTGATAACTTAAAATGACAGAATTTCTTACATAAGCTCATTTATCACTGGAAAATTATGAAAATAAACTAAAAGAGTAGCATTATAATTTATTTCTTGTTATTTAGATTTCAACACAAATTATCATTTTGATGGTCATTACGATCGATTTAAGTTTTATTTTTTCAAATATTTTATAAAATATTCGTTTGATATTTTTCTATTTTCAATCCAAAGCTTTTTATTTATTTCATGAATTTTCTTATAAATCAAATTTCGTGCGTCTACAGCCCAAATAAAGTCCATATGATTCCATAATGGTGGCTTTAATTTATTAATTTCCACAACATTCGGCAGCAGCCTGCTGAGTCTTAATACATCCACAGGTTCGGATAGGTAATCATTTAAACTATAATGCAAGACAATAGGTGCAGTGACTTTTCTAACATCATAATCCGGAGGCTCATTTTGTCCATAGACATTTTGATTATTAAGCTCACAATCGTATTGTCGAAATTTATCAGATTTTATCAATTGTAGATAATGTACAAATTGTTTAGTAGCAATACCAGCAGGCAAATGACCCAAAATCACTGGAAATTTTGTCTTAAAGAAAAAAATAACAAATACAATAAAGTCTTTTACTATATGGACCGATTTGTCAAAAGTCAGTTAAACTTTTAAAAATCGACACTAGATTAAATATTTACTCTATTAAACTGCTTGGTGTCTTTACCAACAATCAAAAAATAAAAAGTTATACAAACGTCTTCGGCATTTTTTCCACTCAAGCAGATTCCTCTGAATAAATCAGAATTTGGCAGTAATTCGTAAATTATGGATTTGACAACAGGTAGCTGAAATTATATTTGTTTTAAAAAACCTAGACAATATTTAAACTTAAATTTACTGTAAGGCAAGCGAAATCTACCACATGTTTTATTATATAAATAAAATTACAATATCTTTAAAATTTTTTCGCCATCTTGTAAAGGGATTTAAATTGGAGCGGGTAGATTTTGGCACCCCCCGTGGTGGCCATTTTGTTTTGATTAGATCTGTCAAATCTTTTGTTTATTATTCAGTTATTTATGCCAAATCATCATGGCAAGTTACATGATTGAACAGCACGTTCAAATGATACAACTTTATTATCAAAATAAGTTTTCGTTAGCCCAACGTTGTGCGCATTGTGCCCATTTTACGGTAGACGTGGTGGCCCTTCAGAGTCGACTCTTCAACGTTTGGTTGCCAAATTTGAGACGACCGGTTCAGTAAATAATCAGCCAGAATCCGTTCGTTCAAGGAAAGCAAGATCGGCAGAACTCGAGGCAGTCTATTCCTCGCCGTGCACAAGAACTTGGCCTTTCGCAGACTTCAACTTGGCGAATTTTGCGTCGGGACTTGGGCCTACACTCGTACAAGATCCAACTGACCCAGGAGCAATTTTGCTTGTGTTAACAAGCAAAATTGCCGTATATGGGATGACACCAACCGACGCGAGGTCCACCAAGTGATAATGCATCCTCAAAAAGTTACCGTTTGGTGTGGATTTTGGGCCGGCGGGTGGCGTAATTGGTCCGTACTTTTTTGAAAACGATGTTAGTGAGGCGGTCACCGTCAACAGCGAGCGCTACATAATGGTGATAACAAATTTCTTATGGCCCAAATTGAACCATATGGACTTAGACGACATGTGGTTCCAGCAGGACGGCGCCACTTGCCACACAGCAAACACCACGACATCTACACACAACATCTACTCGTCCTTATTGAAAACCCTATATTAAAAGATGTTTTGTATACCTACTTGAAAAGCGCTATCGCCGATTGGCAAAAGCGGGGTCCGAATATGTTTCATAAATGCAACTGGTGCCAATGCATGTCCTACGAGAATTTTATCGTTGTACTCAGGACGTATAGAACACATAACAAATAAGACTGTTGTTCCCTGGAAGCAAAAAGTATAGCTTTTTATTAAAAAAAAATTAACAAAAATATTAAGGAAATGTGTTAAAAACGGCGCAAGATAAGGAAAAGGTATCTCATATTCTTAGGCAAGGTCTTAAGTAAAGCGTTTTCTAATACCAGTCAATTGACTAGTAAAAATTACACAATTGCTGAAAAAAGACAATACACGCTTTAACAACGCATTGAAAATGTTGGAATTCACACCAAAAGTTTTGAATACTCGTATTTTGGAATAATAGCTCGGAAAATTTTTAAATTTGGCTGGTGGAAAAATTAAAGCTGTTGGGACAAGTTAGTGATATAAGCAATCGAAACGAGATGCCCTCGTTAATCTTTTTAACTAGGCATTCCAGAAACAACAAAACAAGTATTTTGTGTAAAGAAAGAATTAGGTCTTAAAATTTTTAGAGATCAGTTAACACAAGAACTCAAGCCAGTAGATTGGGTCTTTAAGATGCATTAAAATGATCAGGATGTTCTTTGAAAAATCATTTGTCTCGAAATCTCGGAAAATCCCAGAATGATTGTCGGAAAATATTTTCAAGTTTGCTTGTTCGATTTTGAACCTGGCGTGCTCTTGTTGCCGAATCGGCTTATTCTAAAATAAGAATGAATGGCGTCACGTGCCACAAACAATCGACATTTTAACAAAAAATTTGTATTTCTCCAAGGAGTGATCGAAATTTTCCATCAAGCTCTTGTGATTTAACACCTTTGGACTTTTATCTGGTCAAGTGAAAGACAAGGAATTTTTCAGTGCTCCACAATCGATTCAAGGACTTAAAAATATAATTTGTGAAGTTATCGAGCATCGAGGACATACATCCGCAAATTTTGCAAAATATCGTTTTCCATTCTTAATGCCATTTCTTCGTTTTAACAACGAAATAAACATTCATTGATTTCTCTAAACAATATTGTCGTGATATTTTTGGTATCAATTTTCTGCTTTGTTTTAACTTGTTTTTAATTTAATAAAAAAATGAAACATTTTATTCCAATTTTTTCTTAATTACTTTAATACATTTTAGGGTTTGAATTTTGTCTATGATATCAATCTAAAACTTGTCTTTAACACGTAAAATTTTTAACTTTTTTTTTAAAAACTTTAATTGTGTTTCTTTTGTTGAAACTTTAGGGCAACATTTTCAACAATTTACGTAAATATTATTCAACTTTTCAAAAACTAGTTTTACGTCGAAGCTAGATTTTAAGGGATTTCGACTTTTATGTTTTTCAAAAATTTAATTTTGATGTGAATAAAGTATAAATAGTCTCTGAATATTACAAATTTTATAAACATTTAAATCAAATTTCTGAAAAACTGGTTTCACAGAAATTCAAAAATATGGGCGTTATAATGGGTCCGACGTCTAACTTTTTTTTTTGAACTTGTGCTTATTTCGTGAATGGTAACCAAAAATACTCCATTACCAAGATCGGAATCTTAGACTGACATTTCGGTTTGCCTACAAGCTAACTAAACACTAAATGTGAGAAAGTGTGCGTGAAATGATGCAAAAAAACAAACACATTCTCACATTTAGTGTTTCGGCCCATCAAAATGCTTCATTATAGTAATCAGCCCCATCTAAATGCTTTATTTTGAATGTTTCATGGCCTCATTCAAGAACTAAACAATCCTTACCAACAGAATCTGAAGTGCTGACATGGTCTTAAATTGGAAGATTTGTATAGCTTTTTAATTTCAATCCAAATAAATGTTGTTAATGTATATTAAATAAAATAAAATTGACCAAATACATATTTAATGATTTATTAGTGCTGTATTTTGTTTACTTAAATTATTTGCGAACGCAACATGCGCTGCAACTGGTTAAGTAAAATTGGAAATGGACAAAGTGTAACTCAATACTTTGTAAAACAAGAAAACCCACAATTTTGTCAGCTGTAGTTTGCTTAGAGCATTTTTTTGGCGACGTTAGAAGTTCAGGTGGAAACAATAGGCGGGTGTCTCCGTATTTTTTGACGTGACAACGTCTTAAATTAGGTTGCGGCTGGGAGTCACTTATGAAAAAGTGTAACGCCCGGTAACGTGACGATGAGTCACCGAACGAGAGAGAGGCCCGCCGAATGCCTTGCGTCTCTCTCCCACTCAACTATGATCGGTCTGCCGCGCGCGCAGCACTAGAGAATTAGGCGCATTGAATCGGCGCATGCTTGTGTCTCTGTCTTTGCCTTTCTCGAACGTTCTTGGCGTTGGAAAAACAAGAAAGCGTCATAATACAAAGTTCACACGTGTGGTTAAAGTATCGTCAGCTGTGTCTGTAGTGAAAATGTGGAGTACTTAGATTCGTCATTTACAACAACTACAACAATAAAGGTAAATAATTGTACACTGATATTTCATTATCGTAAACTATGATTGATTGATTAATTGTTAGATTGACACAAAAGTTGAGAAACTGAGTTTATAGGTTATGTCATACTATTGATAAATGTTGATAGTGTTAAGTAAATTATTAGTTTAAAAAATTTGTGCAATTCTTATTTTCATTCAATTCCTTGTTCCTATTGTGCAATTTAATTATATTCATATCAATAAATATTCTACCGAGAAAAAGACGTTGTCACGAAAGATCTTCGCCCGTAAAACCGACTTTACAGGCAAAAAAAGTTAAAAAAAAAGGTTTAAAGTGTACTTCAAGATTATCTACCATTGTTTTTATTTTTTGTACAGACAATGCTTCGAGAAACATACTTGTGAAGTTCCATTGCCAACTTTAGCTAGTTCAGATTCCTCAATTAGATTAGTATTTTCATCATTTAAGCAGTTCGATGATTGCAAGACCAAATTTAAGTTTTGTTTGTTGCAGAAATATTCCTGAAAATTTCTTTTTGAGGGACTATGTTAGAGTTAGAATTTTGTTTGTAGTTAGATTTTGGAATAAAAATTTGAGGGAACCATGTTTTAAAAATAAGCTGCTTTGTGTAAAGCATCTTTAAGGAATAGAAATAGGCAATATGGTTACACACAATACCAACTAAATGAGTGCAATAAATAGATTAAAGTAACTTTTTTTAACCCAGTATGGGAAAACCGAACACCCAATAGAAAAAAAAAATCGGTGAACGCGCCAAAATGCATACTTCTTGACTAAATAATGTTATCTTCTATGCTTACGCATACAATTACGAATTTTGTAGCATATGAAAATTTCTAGACATTTTACAATGTGAACAATTAAATATGCTATGAAATAATTGGCTGCTACGTATTAATGCTATTTTTTTTTTTCTAAAAAGTTGATTAAGGTTAGCCGAAGCGGAAATTTCTTTAATGAACATATCTAAAATATTATTGACTCTCAAAAATATTTTTCTACACTAACTTCTGCTTTATATCTGAAAACTATTGTTTATGTATATTTTCTTCTATGTTCTGCATTTATAAAATGTAATCTACGGTAGTACTTATTATATTAAGAAAAACAAAAACATATACGTAAAACTCATTAAATTGTTTTCATTATTAGCAGCATTTTTACTAAACAAACCCTTCAAACAATAATAAGTAAACTTGAACTTTGGTAACTAAACATTTTTAGGGAATGAATGAAAATTATATTTTTCGTTAAACTGTGGGAATTCACTAAAAAAACTTCTGTACGTCAACAATAAACATTAATGTCGATTACTTGATCTATTGAATGAGTTGTGCATGAATTCAGAACGATTTTAAGACGTTTTAATTTTGTGATATACATATGTATGTCAAAATTTTCATTTTATTTGCACTGCCTTTATTCAACAGGTTCGCTATGATCGTTCTGATTATTTTTTTTAAACATTGGTGTTCCTTTGATGCATAGTTTTTGTTGATAGCAAATACATCTATGTTTCCATCAATCAAGAATGTTATGGATAAAGTATTTTTAGATTATAACTCTTTTTTTAAATTTAATATTTATTAATCAAAAATAGTTGCAAGCTTAATTCATTAAAAACAAACTATAAATATACTTGGATTGGTTAAATTTATACAGATTTTAATTACTTGCAAACAAAATATTTGGGCCGTTCATTAACGAAAATTTATTAGAATTCAATAAAAAAATTGTGCTCGCACCCTTAACTTGATGATTCTTCGAACGCATCTTTGATACAATATCTAATTCAAGGTTAATTATGAAATTTAAAGAATTTCGTAGTAATTACTCTAAATTAGTGAATTAATTATAATAAACTGATGTTGAACATGCTTTTTTCAAGACAAAAATTTACATTGGTTCGTTATCAACAAAATTACTGCAAAATTAAAGCTTAAAACTGACTTTTTCATCGAAAAAAAGTAAAAAAAAAAAACTTATGAACCACCCCATTTTGTTTTTGCTTTGCAAAGTGCCGCTAGCCCACGGCATCGTTTTTTTTTTGTTTGTGCTCACATCTATTCAAGGACTAATTGTCAAAATTACAAATACAACAATGTAAACAAACGGGTTTTGGAGAGTGAAACATACAAAAGATTCCGATCTTGGTAAATGGAGTATTTTTGATGGTAACACTTAGCTAATGTCTGATTTGACAGATAATTAGTTTTATCCTTCCGCTGAACGAATATGGTTGTGTACACGCTTGAACAACGCTGTGAACAACGCTTAGGGAAGATGCCGATTTTGCCAAAAAAATCATCTTTTCAGATGAAGCCCATTTTGATCTTATCGGGTATATAAACAAGCAAAATTCTATAGTTAAGGGGCAATATTTCACTTGTGAGTTACTTACAATATTCTCAGTATATTGAAATTTTATAGCTATCTAGTCTCTATTCCATCGATGATCTCTCATTTTCTCGACATTCATTTTATATTAAAAGTGAAATGTTTTGTTTATAAATTACATTTATAGAAACAACTTCAATTAAATATTAAGACATTTACCTGTGAATGTCCAACGTAAACCAATTTTTCAAAATAAGTATTTCTTAAAATATAATCAATCATTGCTGGAATATCGAAAACAGCTATTTCATGCCAGCTAAAATTCCAAAATATAGTATCAGTATCCGGATCAAGGGTTGTGTGATTCCTCGAATATCGATTACCCCGAGCATTGCCCATCCAAACGTCATATCCCAAATCGTACAAATAATAACCTTAAGAAGAAGAGCATTTCCATACAAAGAGCATGAGCTTAACTCTTATTGCCATTTTCTGTATAGTTTTGACATATACATATCTTACCTAAACCAATATTTGGTCCCATCAGAATATAAGTTGCAGAAGTATCTAAAATACCGTGTTGAAGTAAGATTGGTTGGCCTCCAGGTTTTGGTATTCGATGCATTCTCAGAATATATTTATCACTTGTTATAATAAAATGAGTCTCAACTGGGTATTTGTATTTTTGTATAAGTTGATCCTAAAGAATTATGCTTATTTGAAGTGTTTTCTTTCTTCACAAAATCTTTTGTTTTAATTTTTTTTTAAATCCGTATGTATACCGTTTGAAGTTGTGCATCCTCAATTACATCTGGTGGATAGTAATTACTTCCCAATACAGTTGCACTTGAAATTATCCATAATGTGGCAAAAATCATGCTTATTACATCTACAAAAATCATATTTCGTCCTCTTTGAGTTTTCTATAGAATTGAAATTCTCTGATTATAAGACCCTCACACTGAAATTGCAACTGAAACAACTTTTTCTAAAGTATATTTTGATTTTTATAAAATGGCACTTTTTTAGCTACGCTTTCGTGCCACTGATTGAATCTGATAAAATAATAATACAATAAAAATGTATAACAATTTGGAAACGAGTAATTAAAAAAAAAAAACAGAAGTAAAATAAAACCATAGTTTTGATTTTTATATAATTGAAAAAGTCTACATGATACGAGTATAGCGAGTAAAGTCAGTCATTCATAATAAACTAGATGAGCCGGTAGGTTATTTTTTAGAATTTTTATTGGTTGCTTTTCAACGAACCATTTAATTTGTTTTGTATCTTTGCGTCAAATCTTAAAATATCTCATTAAAATTTTCATAACTGATTTGACGAATTTGATAATATTATTTTATTGAATATTCTAAGTTTAATGTACTTTTTTTATACACTATTACAAATATATTGTATGTTCTCGTATTTCTAATTTTAAACATTAAATTAATTGATTATCTCCTCAGTTTAAATGTTTATTGTATAAAGATATTGTTTAGTTGTGGATTTGACAAAATGATGCCTTAGAGGTTGGTTTTGACTGTTACGGAAACTTTCTATAGTATTTTTGTTTATAATCACAACTTTAAATCATTTTTATAAAGCATAATTTAAACTTTAAAATTATTTGTGTGTTTACGTAAAAAAATGTTATCAACAAAATATAAAGTCGTTTAGTTAAAAACAAATATCTTACTGAGTATGTTGATTTAATTAAAAAGAAATAATTCTTTACCGTGCGCGGTGCGTGGTAAGTAACTGCAGTGTTCAAAGATCTACGCAAATGCCTAAAAAAGCGGATTCTAGATTTAAAGACTACTTTTAACCTTAAATTCTTCAATCAATCAATTCAATAGAAACAAATTATTTTTTTAATACAACAAATATTAATACAGCACTACGAGTATAACGCGTTATTTCAGTCCAAAGTGAGATCATAATTTAAAAATTTTTTTTAACAGTTGTAGAAAAAGTTTTACTTTTATTTTGTACAATATTATGAACAGGTTGGGCCACCTAGCGTTCTTTATTTTATCATAGGTTACTTTGAAACTGACAATTTGTTCATGCTCGAAATCTTGACAGAATATCAATATCATATTTTTGAAGAATGAAACGAGACTGATTTCGCTCTAACAACTTGGGAAATATTGAAAACTTATTTCCAATGTAAGTGCCGTGAAACCTAAAACAGTGCGTTTTTTTTTAAAAGAAGTTGCGGCCGATATGAAGCACCTATTAATGAAGCCTTCTGGGTGTTTTTGAAAGTGGCTCCTGTAGGTCAATTCGCTATCGATTTCAACAACTCAATAGTTCACGCACTAGTCTGATAAGAATTCAGAAAAACTCCAATTAATTCAGCAATTAAAAATGTGCTACCATCCACTTCCTTATAGCTGCGTAGTTTGGGGTTTAGAAGAGCTTGCATTGGACAACGATTTTGGGTGCTTGCTGGGTTCGGAAAAATCACATGTTATTGTCTAGAAGGCAATTCATCTACAGAGTGTGACAATGTGGGATTGTGGAGTGTTGAAACTATTGAACCATTTTTCTTTAAAAATGGGGATGGCTTTGTAGAATCATGTTAACCGATGATTTTTTTTTATTGAAATTAAAGACAATTACTTGGACTACCTATGATGGCATGCCCCATGCTAGTTAGCTCATACCCCAATGGATTTGAGCATGTTATTCCAAAATTGGGTTTGGTCTAATTCTTACTTGTGACAAATAGGAACTATGGATATGACAAGTACATATTGCATTCGTAACAAAAAACTCGAGATTTTAATCAAACATGGCATTACGATGATAGAGAAGTCGAAAAACTTGGCTTCTTGACTTGGTTTCTTTCAATATAAAAAAGGCTTTCCATCTCGTATGTCGATTTGTTTTGCTTAAAAGGTTTATAGGTTTTCGTGTTTTGTTACAAAAGTTGTCAGTTGAATTATTTAAACAAAATTTAAAATTAGCAACAATATTTTGGATATGATGAAATAGTTTGATTTCGAAATATATTTTAGTTAACGAGATTTTTAGTCGGAAACTAATTTTTACCAATTTTAGTAGCATTTCTTGAAAGTTTATATTTCTCATACTACAAATACAAATTAGATGAATAAAATTAATTTGAAGTCAATATCTTCTATTGTTCACGATATATCGAGAACCGAACATCAATTTTTACCAAATTTGCGTACTATTTTTTGTAGATTTTATTTTTTATGAAAAAACGGACTGTGGGATTCTTATAAAAATTTAATGAATGTCAAAAACAATATTTTCTGTGAGATAAAATTAGTTTGAAGCCAATATTTTTAATTTTTGAAAAGAAATTTGAGTCGAAAATCAATTTTTACCAAATTTTATTAATTTTTTTTAGGTTTTTATTTTTAGTAAAAAAAGTAAAAATTGATGTTCGGTTCTCGATATATCGTGAACAATAGAAGATATTGACTTCAAATTAATTTTATTCATCCAATTTGTATTTGTAGTATGAGAAATATAAACTTTCAAGAAATGCTACTAAAATTGGTAAAAACTGTCAATTCGATTTATCTCAAAATTTTACTCAATGGTGACAATAATATTTTTTAAAAGATAAAATTAGTTTGAAGCCAATATCTCAAAGTTTTGAAAAGATATTTTAGTCGAAAATCAATTTTTACCAACTTTGAGTAATGTTTTTATTTTTTATAAAAAAAACTGTCAATTTTTCTCAAAATTTTACCAGATGTTAAAAATGTTATTCTTCGTTAAACAAAATTGTTTTATAGATAAATATTTTTTTTTTAGTTTTTTGTGATTTATGAAAAAACCGTTAACTCGATTTTTTTCCAAATACATATTTGTTTGGTATCACGTTACAATATAATTTAAAATTTAATTCAAGTCTCTAGCGTTATTGGTTCGTGAGATATTTTGCGTTAACCGAAATTTTCACATTTCATTTTAAATTGCTATGGTAAAAAAACCACAAACGCAACTTTTTGAGAGTCCTTTCTGCATCTTTCCCCTTTATTATCTGTATAACAAAATTTATTTGAAATCGATATAAAAAAAATTAACAAAAGTTGGTAAAAATAGATTTTCGACTCAAATATCTTTTCAAAAACTTGAGATTATGGCTTCCAACTTATTTTAACTTAAAAGAAATATTGTTTTCAACATTTTGAAAAAAAATTAAGAAAAATCAAATTGACAGTTTTTCTTACAAAAAACTGAAAACTTTACAAACAAATTTAAAAAGTTGGTAAACATTGATTTTCGACTCAAATATCTTTTCAAAAATTAAAAATATTGGCTTCAAACTTATTTTATCTCACAGAAAATATTGTTTTCGACATGCAGTAAATTTTTTACAAACATGCAACTGTCAGAAAAAATTAAAATCTACAAACAATAGTACGCAAATGCTACTAAAATTGGTAAAAATTGGTTAACGACTAAAAATCTCGTTAAAAAAAATAAATTTTGAAATCAAACTGTTTCATCATATGCAAAATATTTTGGGTTATTTTTAATTTTTTTTAGAATAATTCAACTGATAACTTTTTAAACAAAACACGAAAACCTACAAACCTTTCAAGCAAGACAAATCGACAGACGGGATGGGAAGTTATCAGTGTGGGTCGCATCCCAGCCTTTTTTTTTGTAGAAATTAGACGCAATTAATGTTTTGAAGACAAACTTTTTTTGAAGCTATATTTTAAAATCTTTAATTATAGGGACTACGTATTTTTAAACAGGTTCTTTGGATAGTGGAGCAGGTCGTGCGTTTGATTTTCATTATATTGCATTTTTAAAAAGAAACTTTTATATGATTGTTATTGAATATACTTACTTTAGAGTTTAAACTTGTTTTAAAAACGATTCTATTTTGATAATTGTTGATTTCATAAACATTTTAGAAGTTTGTTGTTCCACACAAGCTAGAATAAAATGTTTCACGAGCTTGATAATCAGTCTTTAGTTTATTCGTACATCAAGTGAAAATCTTTCTACCATCACTGAAATATGATCGATTATTTTTTTTATTAAATAATAATATAGCAAAAGTATAAATTATTTTAATATATCTAAGCTGTAGAAACAATATGCATGTTAAATATTTCTTTGTAATTTATTAAATTATGTACATGCATACATATATGTTTATCTAAATGTTATTACTTTGTAGGTTCAGCAGGGATATACAATTCCCATTTCCATGTTTGTAAAAAACTTCTACCAATTTAATAATTAAATATCTACTGATAATGATCCATTTTAAGAATTGAAATACTAAGCGTTATATTTTAAACTATGTGTGAAATTACATGACACCTAGAATTTTTTAAAAATGATTATTTAAAACTTATTTCATTTAACCAACCTTTTGATTTTCCCAAAGAGTAAACTAAGCTAAACTTAAAATTAAAATAAATACATTTCAATATTAAACATAATTATATGTACTTCTAATTTAAATAGACTATTTTGGCAGAGTTTACATTACATCTTCAATAAAATTTAACTCAATTAAAACTAACTACTACTTAGTTTAGGCACTTGAAATATGCTTTTATCAATAAAACCCATGGTAAGATTTTTTCTATATGATGTCCAATTTGAATTATCGTCCTTAGATTGAGATGTCGTCTTAGTCTTATTTTCTATGAAAATAGGCGGACGATTTCTTGTGCCCAAAGTTTGTCCTCTATTTTGTGTTATTGACTTCATGGTTGAACTATCATTTATTGGTTCTTTGAGTTCTTTTGTGATTTCTTTCGTTCCAGATCGTCCAAAATATGGCCAAGTTTCTCCGTTGGGATCTTGAGAGTAAGGAGTTGGAAAATGTTCCATATTATTAAAATGGCCTTCTAGTTTACCCCATTCATCAACTTCTTTCATCAAGGGACTATGTCGAGTAGAAGGTTTCTGAGATATTGTATAACTAGCAGCATTATTAGATTTATCGGGATAATCTGTCCATTTTCCCAAAGCAAATGGTGTAGAATTAGCTGTGGTTATAAGATAGAGGCCATTCGACATGGGATTAGCATTTTCACCAGCTTCTACTAAATAATTAGTTGGTGGACAAAATCCTAGTAAGTAGGAAATATACGAACTACAAGCCCAACCCCAGAAGCCTTTGGTTGATCGGATGGATTCCAAAAAGTAAGCAGGTGCTCTTTGATGACTGCATGCAAAAATGTCTAATGTAAAAAGAAACGTACGAATAAGTTTATATTTTTTTTGGAATTGTATTTAGTTTGTATTAATCTTACTTCCAGTACAACCAGGCTGATAGACACCACCATTCATATAGAAATCCAAATGGCCACATCTTTCGAGCTTTCCCTGGACAAAGGCATTTGTGTGAATAACATCAACGAATTCAGCATCAGTTGCATCTAATTTATCATCTAGTGAGGAAGTGATGAATAATGGCATAGCTGGATCAAGACCTTAAAAAATAGAGAAAAATGGTTCAATTTATGAAATCTTATTAACTTTTTAAATTTCCTGACTATAAGTCTGAAATTCTAAAAAATATGTAAGCCATACTCATGCTTCTCTTCAAAAATAAGACAAATTAAAATCCGGACAGATTTTCGGTTTGAAGTTTAAACTTTTTCTTTAAAATACTTGTAGGCTAAAATTATTTAATTGCTTTGAATTTGACTCACCAGTTATTCTTGGAAGCAAAAATGATCCTAAATTTCTGGCAACATAACTTGCAACTTGAGCACCAAGTGAAAATCCAATTACATGAATATCTGTTGATCCCAAATCCATAATTCGTTCCACTAATTGTGCTGTACATGCCCCACTGTGTTTTGTATTCTGAGCTGAACTAATGTAACAAGGACCGGGGCAAAGGATACTCCAATCCACGTAAATAATGTTGTATTCACCTTTTTGTAGATATTCTGTTACAATTTTTAAAAATTTGTAATAAGTTAAAAATTATAAATAATACATTTTTAAATCGCTAAAAATAACTTTCAATAATAAGTAAAAAATTTTGAACTTTCCAATTTTAATTGTTAAAAAAATTAAAGCAACGCAAAACCCGGTTATACTAGTATCATGAATGAATCATTTAAGTATAAATTTCAATATTTTTATAAACAAAAATATACTCACCATCTTTCATCTCAAATAACATATCAAGAAACATATTTGAATTATAGCCATGAATTATAATTTTTGTTGGATGTGCTGCATTAAAAAATGAATCACTAATATTTGATTTTTCTAAAGTTGTATCAATCCAAATTCTTTGACGATCCATCATATTTTTTCTTGTGAATAAATAAAATTGAACTTCATTATCAGGACATTGTCTCCTAATAATCCATTTACATGGTCCAATACTCATTGTTTGTTCTGGAGGTGAAGCTTCTTTCTCATTGTTGTTCAATGGACCACCATGTGTGTGGGGAGAAAACGCTGTAAAATAATTTAACACAAATATTTAAATATATAAATTTATCTCAATTTAAAATTTAGAAGAATAAATAAATTCATAAATATTGAATCTTTAAATTCTTAGAACAAATATTTGTATATTTTTTTTTATTTTCGTAAGCAATGTTCAAGGCTGGAAACAAATGGGCCTAAGGTGCATCTAAGTTCAACTTAATAATTAAAGTTGGACTTTAATGTTAATTCGTTCTTTAAATGCTTGTAGTTAAAAAATTCACATAAACAATAAACATCAACAAATATGACCCCAATAAACATGGCATTAAGTTTTTATTCAAATTAGGCCGGCGGCGTAAGTAATTATTTTAAAAATAATTAACTTATAGAACTTACCCAAAATCAACATCACCATCCAAAGAAGAACTTCCATTTTTATCCAATTGTTGTCCATGGCACAAATTTAAATTTTCTGCATTCTTTTCTTGCTCTCAAAATCACAAGGTTTGAAATAAATGCACAACTTCTTAACATTAAACAAAACAAGCTAACTAACACTTTTCCCTTGAGTTAGTAGTTTCTCCACTTCATAATTCCATGAGTCTAATTTCCACTTTAGGTTCGTCGTTGTAATTTTTGTACAGACATTTAAAAGAAATAGCATCGTATTTGTATTATTGTCGTACCTATAATCAAAACGCGTCTATTGACTACTCAAAATAAAATACAAAATCAAATAATGTCAATTTGCTACCGCATTGGATTTCAATTAATAAAAAACGTGTGTAACATCAACGGCGGCGCGGCGGCGAAGACAACGACCAATGGACAACGACAGACGGACGACGACGGATACAATGAAGAACTATCGAACAACGAAGCCGGCAATTCTGCAAAGAAATACAATTTCAATGAAACTTTATAGAAATATCAAAAACAAAAACGAAAAGAAAAGAAATCAATCGAGTGTCTGAGTGGTGTTAATTTAATTTGCTTAAGATATTCGTAACATGACGATTAACCATAAGTTTCTTTTAGCGAATTTAATTGGGCCATTTTAATTTAAAAGAAGCTGTGATTGTTGACGATAATAATATCAATGTATCTTATATACCTACCTATGCATTTTAGGCTCACAAAGATTGTAGAAAAAAGTTATAAGCTTTATACAAAGATGACTGATATGCGGAAAAGAAATGAGCTTAATTAATTATACACACATTTCCAGCGAAATAATAAAAAGTATTTACACTCAATCAGATAACAGGTCCAATAATTCGGTCAAGCTTTAATCAGGGCCGGTACGGAATAAGTGAAATAAGGGCCTTGTCTAAACACAGTTTATTTCGTCTTAAGCCCGTATTTAATTTTTGATAATGCCCGAATTTCTTTATAAGAAATCCGCATTAAATAGAGGGGTTTTTCGTTAAGTCTAGAAATATTACAAAGTATGCATTTTCATTGATTATTGGAACGAAATTGTGAGCGCCAGCTTTGCAATCTAATTTTAATGGTTTAATGATTTTTCTGAAGAACCTTAATGTGACTTTTCAAATATTTTAAAGGAATGAAAAATCAAAAGTTTAAAAAGCGAACCAGAAATACTTAAATGTTCTTAAGGTGGACTCGAGTTTTGATTACGAATGTAAAGTTACAGCAACACAAGCTTCTTTGTTTGAAACTCAATAAATAAAATGCGTTAGTCAAAGCACATGATTAATAATTTTAAAAACTATTTGCATAAGATTAGATGAAGACTTAAGACTATGAAAGAATTTTAAGAAGCTTCAGCTATAAAATATGTAAACCAAAATTTTCAAAACAAATAAGTAGTTTTGATTAGTATTTAATTAATAGAATATGAAGTGTTTTATTAACTTCCCATAGGAAGTTATTGTAAAGGGTCCGAATTGTCAAATTGAAAATTTTGACATTTCTCGACGTTTCAAGGTCCCTAGAGTCGAAATAAAATATTTTTAGAAAGATGTCTGTGCGTGCGTGTGTACGTACGTCCGTACGTCCGTATGTCCGTACGTTCGCGACGTTTTTTTCGTTGTCCATAGCTCAAGAACCAGAAGAGGTATCGACTTCAAATAAATTTTGTTATACAGATAATAAGGCAGAAAGAAGCAGAAAGGGCTCTCAAGAAAATTGCATGGGTGGTTTTTTTACCATAGCAGTTTAAAAAAAAGGTGAAAATTTTGGTTAACCCTTAATATCTTACGAACCAAAAATGCTAGAGACTTGAATTAAATTTTATATAATATATTGTAACGTGATACCAAACAAGTATATTTTTAAAAAAAAATCTAGTTAACAGTTTTTTTTATAAATCAAAAAAACTGAAAAAAAATTTGTCACCTCGAAAATTTTACGAATACAAAATGATTTTATCTCCAAAACAATTTTGTGCAACGAAGAATAATGTTTTTGACATCTGGTAAAATTTTGAGAAAAGTCGAATTGATAGTTTTTTTATAAAAAATAAAAACCTAAAAAAACATTACTCAAAGTTGGTAAAAATTGAATTTCGACTCAAATATCTTTTCAAAACTTTGAGATATTGGCTTAAAACTACTTTTATCTTTTAAAAAATATTGTTGTCAACATTCAGTAAAATTTTGAAAAAAATCGAATTGATAGTTTTCTTACAAAAAATAAAATCTTAAAAGAAAATTTAACAAAAGTTGGTAAAAATTGATTTTCGACTCAAATATCTTTTCAAAACTTTTGAGATTATGGCTTCCAACGAATTTTAACTTATAAGAATTATTGTTTTCAACATTCGGAAAAATTTTGAGAAAAATCGAATTGACAGTTTTTTTTACAAAAAATAAAAACTTAAAAGAAAATTTAACAAAAGTTGGTAAAAATTGATTTTCGACGCAAATATCTTATTAAAACTTTGAGATATTGGCTTTTATCTTTAAAAAAAAATTGTTTTCAACATTCAGTAAAATTTTGATAAAAATCTAATTGACAGTTTTTTTTACAAAAAATAAAAACCTAACAAAAAAACAATACTAAAACTTGGTAAAAATTTACTTTCGACTCAAATAGCTTTTCAAAAATTAAAAATATTGTCTTCAAACTTTTTTTATTTCACAGAAAATATTGTTTTCGATATTCAGTGGTTTTTTATAAAAATCCAACAGTCCATTTTTTCATAAAAAAATAAAATCTACAAGAAATAGTACGCAAATTTGGTAAAAATTGATGTTCGGTTCTTGATATCTCTCAAATTAATTTAATTCATCTAATTAGTAAAAATTTAAGAAATGCTACTAAAATTGGTAAAAATTTGTTTTTTACTAAAAATCTATTTAACAAAACTAGATTTTCAAACTTAACTATTTCTTTTTATGAAAAATATTGTTGGTAATTTTAAAATTTTTAAAAATAATTCAACTGACAACTTTTTTAACCCAACACGAAAACCTACAAACTTTGAAGCAATACAAATCGACAGACGGGATGGGAAGTTTTCAGTGTGGGTCGCATCTCAGCCTCTTTTAATATAATAGAATCGCGTTAGACGTTTTACTTCTCAAACCAATTTCTTGTCCAAAAATCGAAAATTCTAAATTTCCGAAAAACAAACTGATAGATTAGATTATATTTTCTCTATTTTTTTTCTCTAGGCTTCTTTCAATAAAAAAAAACATATTTCTGTAATGCTCTAGAGGAAGGTGCCCTTCCATTGTTTTGTTTTTAAATTTTCTTAAGAACTCATGAGCCGATTTCAATTATTTTTTTTACACAAGCTCTTATACTGTTTTAGTAATATTTAATTTTCAAAAATGGCAAATTTTTTTTTTGGGTTTATAAAAAAATATTAAACTTTTTTTTTTAAATTTGTAATCTTGAAAACGGGTCAAAATTTTGTCTACGAAAATCAAATGTAAAATTAATTTTAATAGGTATATTATAAATAACTGCATACCAAAAATATTTGTAAATACAAATTTAAACAAAAATTATGTATGTAGGTATACAAAATTATTTAAAAAAAAATAACTCTCTATAGATTAACACAAAAAAATTCTGAAAAACAAAGTTTTTTTTGAAAAATCAACTGGAATTAAAATTTTTTGGAGACAAACTTATTTTGGAAGAATATGTTAAAATCTTAAATTACAGTTACTATTTTTAAACAGACTCTTTGGATACAAGAGGAAGTTCGTGTAATCTAGTCGTGATTTTATATTATTTAATTGTTAAAAAAAAGTATTATCAAAGCTAGTGCGGTCAGTTCTCAACATGTTCGGATAACTTATTAACACTTATGAGATATAAGTCCAATAAAACGTAAGCAATTTTAAGGGTACCTAATGCAAAACTTTGCAACACTAATTAATTCATTGTTTAAAGTTTAATAACTTAATACTTAATTCAAAACAAAATTACAATAATATTAATATTTTAGCATTAAACACAAATTTTATAAAAATCTATCTATGAGGCAGCAAAGCTTCCTTTCCAATGGCATAAGGTGATTTAGAATTTGTATAAACAAATACAACACCACGGGATCTGAAATAAAAACAAATAAAATAAAATAAAATAAAACAAAGCAAATAAAAATAAATAAATAAAATAATTAAATGATACACAATGAATGGAAATACATTTTAATAATATGTATTCAAAATTAGAAGTAAAGTTTATAACTCCAGAAAAATCAACTCCATATTTTGTACAAGGGTATTTCTCAGAGAATTAATCAAGTTATCAAGTTACAAATTGAAAACCAGGTGTGGAATCGGCTAAGGTGATAATTGACTATCATATTTTTTATAGTCAAATTTGACTATCATTTTCATTCCGTCTGTGTAAGATGAATCAACTAAATTAAATTCGATTGAACAATTTCAGATTATAATTGTCACAATTCATTGTTGCTATGGTGAAATTTTAAAATGATTCCTATAAAATATCTAAATAAAAGTATCAAATCGGCTGTGTTTAAATAACATTCTTACTTTGCTTGTATTTTTTCGAATGTCATAAGCTTTGTTGGTCACGAGAATGTGTTTTTGTACCTAAAAAAGGTAACTGAAAAAATTTTCCATTCGTTTTTTGTAAGCGTCTGGTAGCTCTATTCAGAAACGACATATTTGTAGGAAAATGACTGTCACATTTTTTGTTGTGATATCTTTTTAGATATCAATTTGACTATCACCTTACATAGATCAAATTCGATTATTTTGACTGTCATTTATCAACATTCACTTAGCCGATTCTCCTCAGTTATTTAAAAAACATATTTTAGAAATCGAAAATTTCTATATTAATTTTAGATAACCCTTAGCGTATTTGAGTTTTTCTTTTACTTTTACCTTAAAAAATTAAATTTTTAAATCAAGTTTTTGTCGTTACTGGAACTAGTTTTAAGGCTACTATGAATCAATTACAGATTTCGATTAGAATCAATGTTCATTTCATTTTATTTTAAAAACATTAAAAGTATTTCATAAGCTCAAAGCTTAGTTTAATAAAGTGTTTAAAGAAAATAATAACACAGTTTTCAAAATATGGAATAAGTATTTGAATCAAACTTTTAATTTTAACTTAAAACATATAGGAACTATTTGGCAAGTTTTGGATTTGTTAAAAATTTCGAACTCGAAATTTTAATCAATTTTAGTAGCATTTCTTATATTTTTATAAATTGGATGAATGAAATTAATTTGAGAGTTATCAAGAACCGAACATCAATTTTTACCAAATTTGCGTACTATTTCTTGTAGATTTTTTTATGAAAAAACGGACTGTTGGATTTTTATAAAAAAAATTACTGAATATTGAAAACAATATTTTCTGTGAAATAAAATAAGTTTGAAGCCAATATTTTAACCTTTTGAAAAGCTATTTAAGTCCAAAGTAAATTTTTACCAAGTTTTAGTATTTTTTTTTTAGGTTTTTATTTTTCGCAAAAAAACTGTTAATTCGATTTTTCTCAAAATTGTTCCTAATGTTGAAAACAATATTTCTTATAATTTAAAATTAGTAAGAAGCCATTATCTCAAATTTTTGAAAAGATATTTGAGTCGAAAATCAATTTTTACCAACTTTTGTTAATTTTTTTTTCGGTTTTTATTTTTTTGGAAAAAAACTTTCAATTCGATTTTTTTCAAAATTTTACTGAATGTTTACAACAATATTTTTTGAAAGATAAAAGTAGTTTTATGCCAATATCTCAAAGTTTTGAAAAGATATTTGAGTCGAAAATCAATTTTTAGCAACTTTTATTATTTTTTTTAGGTTTTTATTTTTTGTAAAAAAACTGTCGATTCGATTTTTTTTCAAAATTTTACTGAATGTTGACAACAATATTTCTTATAAGATAAAATAAGTTTGAAGCCTAAGTCTCAAGTTTTTGAAAAGATATTTGAGTCGAAATTCAATTTTTCCCAACTTTGAGTAATGTTTTTTTAGGTTTTTATTTTTTATAAAAAAACTGTCAATTAGATTTTTCTCAAAATTTTATCAAATTTCAAAAACATTATTTTTCGTTGCACAAAATTGTTTTGGAGATGAAATCATATTTTAGTCGTAAAATTTTCAGGCTGACAATTTTTTTTCAGTTTTTTTGATTTATAAAAAAAACTGTTAATTGGATTTTTTTCCAAAAATAAACTTGTTTTGTATTACATTACAAATATAATATAAAATTTAATTCAAGTCTCTAGCGTCATTGGTTCATGAGATATTTAGGGTTAACCAAAATGTTCACCTTTTTTTTTAAACTGCTATGGTAAAAAAACCACCCACGCAATTTTCTTGAGAGCCCTTTCTGCATCTTTCTGCGCCTTACTTTCTGTATAACAAAATTTATTTGAAGTCAATATCTCTTCTGGTTCTTGAGTTATGGAAGACAAAAAAAACCTCGCGAACGTACAGACGTACGGACGTACGGACGTACGAACGTACGTACACACGCACGCACAGACACCTTTTTAGAAATCTTTTATTTCGAAACGTCGAGAAATGTCAAAATTTTCAATTTGACAAATCGGACCCATTATAATAACTTCCTATGGGAAGTTAATAACATTTCTGGCAGACGGCATTGCCACCGCCAAAACACTTTTATTACCAAATTTATATTCCAATCAAATGTAACCCAACTATTGCATTTAACAATTTTAAGAAATAAAAAGACGCTATCCTTATGGGTTCGTTAATAAAGAATTATGTATATAAAAAACGTATCTATCAAAATAAGAACACACAATTTTTTGTTACTTTAAATAGAAAATCACTTTTAACTCTTCCACGAATAAGTTAATGGACTTTTTTGAACGTTTATCTTTTTGTTTGTTTTAAGAACACGGAATCTTCAAACACATGATCGTTTGTTTACATTTCAGTACCTACTATACACATTTAAAACAAAAAAATATAAACAAAACTTATTCACATTTGACTTAACTGCTCAACATTTCACCGGCTAAGTATTCTGGTAGCAGTAGAAGAATATTGATTTTTCTAGAATGTTTACTTAAGTACGATTTATTTTTCTTATCAGACATTATATGTAACTTTTATCATTGAGCTTTTATATCAGTTTTAAATGGTTATGATTTCAATTATTATTGGACTTATGTATATATATGTTTATGTAAGATATGTCAATAAAAACAAATAAGAGAGAATATAAATTTCTTTGAAACTCACTCTTTCGAACAGTGTTCACCCATCAGAGCAATATCTGAATTAATAATATTGGAACTATTGCCACACCAACCGAATATGTACTGAAAGTAGCTGGAGCATCGTACACCCCAAAACCCATCGTCATAGTCATCACCACCGCCACTGCCGCCGCCGCCGCTGCCATCAGGGCTTTTTATCGATTCCTTAAAGTAAACCGGTGCCATCGTATGGCTACAAAGTGGGATATCTGATGATGTGATGGAATCAACAAAAATTTATAATACTATCTATTTATTATGTCATCAGATAAAAAATATGAAAATACTTTTGCTATCATTGCAAGCAGGTTGTAGCTGACCACCATTCATATAGAAATCCACATGGCCACAAGATTCAATTTTACCATAAATACCAGCATTGGTATGCACAACATCAACGAACTCAGCATCAGTTCGATCGAGTTTAAGGTCATTTTGAGAAGTTCCAAAGAATGGTAGAGCTGGATCAAGTCCTAAAGATAAAGATGTTATATGTATGTTTTAAAATACAAATAAGAAGCCACTTTTTGGATTTCATAAGAACCTGTTATACGTCTGACTTTTTTACCAGTTGATCTCTTTAAGGCATTACTAGCAAAGCCTGCAACATGTGCACCTAAGCTAAATCCAATTATATGCAACTTAGTCGGATCAAACTCTGAGTTGTCGGCAGCAAGCTGCATAAGAAAGGTAGCTATACATTCACCAGCTTGAACGGTATTTACAGCAGCAGAAGGGTAGCACGGTACGGCAGCTAATGTCCCCCAATCAACAGTGATAACATTGGTAGAGTTATACTTTAAATATTCTATAAGTGATCCACACACATTCAACATAAATTTTGATTCTATAAACATAAAGCTTTTAACATGACATTTACCAAGATGAATTGCCTTAGTTTGTTCGTATTCAAGTCCTCCTCCATATCCGTGTATGACCAATTTATACTGATTACCTGGATTAACCCACTGTGGCAGAAGAGATCGTGAACTATTTATTAAATAGGGTTCATATTGAGGATGATCACTCGTCGAAACATAAAATTTTACAAATTTTCTTTCGCACTCTTCCCAATATTGCACAACACAAGAACCCAAAGTTATATTTAATCCAGCTGATTTTTGAATTGAAGTCAATAAAACAACAACCGTGATCACAAAATTAACTTTTTTATGAAATAAATTCATTATAAAGTTGTTTGATTTTTTAATATGAACCTTTTCATGAGGAATCGAAACAAAAATCCACTGTATATCAACATCTACTCAACAGACAAGACACTGCAATACATTGATCAGTTTGGTTAACTTAGAAGCCTTATGAGTGAACCTGAACATTTTGGAACTCAGTTTGAATAATAATTGTTTTCTTTTAAATGGAGAAAATGGTATTTCCTTAAAACAAAATTTAAATAACCTCACTTGGTTAATACAAGTAGGTACCTTACTACCTTACCAACCATTTAAGTGGAGACGACCGAAGAGCGCCACAGTTCTATTTAAACTTTAACTGCAATATGTTTTTTTAATTTATTTTTTAAGCACGTGACAAGATTACTTAAAAAATAATAACAAAAGAAAGACTTTCACCTATTTTAGATGCAAAATATTTGATTGTTGAAAAAGTCTGCTTAAAGAGTAAGAAAAATGTTTCTTTGTTTTCAAACATTTCTGTAAAAAGGTGAGGCAACATTTTGTATGCCTTTAAGTACGTTCATTACCTAACCATTATGAAAATGTTATTTTAAAATTTGTTTTGTTTTTGAGATCTATAGAAAATCTTTTCAATTTCGTACTGACCGAAATTTGGCAACCATATTTTGTTTGTTTGATTTTCTGACATGGAATAATCCGATACGCGTACGAGTCAATAACTATGCTCATGGCAAAGTGCGAAAAGGGGTTATTAGAACCCTTTATATGTTTTCATCGAAACAAACTGCAAGCGTTAGAAAAATAGGAAAGGATTTTAGAGGAGATACCGGTGCACATTCGTCTTAAAGTTCTGAATATCAAAACTGGAGGGAATAACAGAGTTGGCCAAAGCATTCCACATTCTTGATGTGTGGTTTAAGAAATAATCTCTAAACTTGCAGTACTTGAGCTCAAGGGTAAACTGATGAGCATTCCTAGAAGTGCGAGTATTACAGCTGAAATGGTTAACGGGTGGTATGCAACTGGCTAATTCAGTAGAAAATTGTTTGTAAAAATATCAATAACACAGCGAAATTCATCAAACATTGCGGGGATGTTCTAAGAATTTAAAAATTTCGCTTATAATTCTTCATCTATCATTTTAAAAGCTCTTTTTGGAGTCCTATCTAAGAGATTTGAACTTGTTTTAGGGACACCTGCCAAAATATGCAAAATATATTCAAGTTTTGGACGAATGAAGGCTTTATAAATTACAGCCAGATCAGAAAGGGGTGAAAAATGTCTTGCACCGTCATCGAAAAAATACTAAGCACCTTGCAGTATTTTTGGCGAAAGTCGAATAAGTAATCATTTCATAAGAAGTGATCTATGATAAACATACCGAGTACTGAAAGTTGATTCGTTTTCTGGATTCAAGTGCCACTCATGGATAATGGCGTCATGGAAGGGATTACGCTTTAACGACAGGAGAAAGCATTGAGTTTTTGTACCATTAAATTCTACACGGTTAATAATTCTCCATTGGACATTTTTTGTATAGTTGACGGGCACTCAAGGAGTTATTAATACCCTTAACATGTTTAAAGTTTAAACACAGTGCGCGCTTTAGGAAAATAGGGAAGGATGAAAGAGGAGATACCGATGCACATTGGTCTTCAAGTTTTGAATGTTGAAATGATAGGGAAAAACAGAGTTGGGTAAAGCATTCCAGATTCTCGATGTGCGGGTAAAAAAAGAATTTCTATACTTGACAGTACGTTTGAAACTGAGCTCAAGGGTAAACTGATGAGCATTCCTAGAAGTACAAGTATTACGGCTGAATTGTTTGAGGGGGGGATGCAACTGGCTAATTCGACAGAACACTGTTTATAAAAATATCGGTAGAACAACGAAAGGCATGAAACATTGCGTCGGTGTTCAAGTGACGTAATTGTTTCGGTTATAGCTCTATCGCCTATCATTTTCAAAGCTCTTTTTTGGATCCTGTCCAAAATACTTAAACTTGTTTTAGGGGCACCTGCCCAAATATGGGAGTTATATTCGAGTTTTGGACGAATGAAGGCTTTGTAAATTACAGCCAGATCAGAAGGGGTAAAAAATTTCTTGCACCGTCGTCGGAGAAATCCTAAGCATTTAGCAGCATTTTTGGCAATATCGAATATGTGATAAGAGGTGATCTGTGATACACATACCGAGTACTGAAAGTTGATTAGTTTCCTGGATGCAAGTGCCACTCATGGATAGCGGCATCGGGAGTGGGTTACGCTTTAACGACAGGAGACAGCATTGAGTTTTTGAAGCATTAAATTCTACACGGTTTATAATTCCCCATTGGACAATGCTGTCGAGATTCAGAATTTAATGAGCTTAACATACGCTGCCGTTGAAGTTCCCCATCTGAAGGATAATCATGTTAATCTAGAAACAAATATGAATAGCTGAGGCTACTGTATGTCGTAAGGATTAGAAGTGGCATACAAGTCGTTATTGTTAATGAATATCAGGAAAAGAGTCGGACACAAAGCGGAGCCCTAGGAAACACCCTTGTTTATTTTATGAATTTCAGACTTGCAATCTTCCAATACAATTTATACTAAATGGTTATAAAGGTAGTTTTTAATCTAACGAAGAAAATATTCATCAATACCAAAATCACGCATTTTCAATAAGAGTGCTTGGTGCCGAACTCTATCAAATGCTTATGAAATATCAAGTGCAATAATCTTACTTTCTCCAAAACGATGTAAAGATTTGTTTCACGTTTCGGTGAGATAAACCATGATATCTCCAGTGGGCATATTACTACGAAAGACATACTGCCGATTATTAAGAACCTTCCGTTTATAAGTTTAAGTAAGTTTAGAAAAATCACCTTTGTCTATTATTATATTTGGTGTTTTTTCATTTTACCAAAATCTGAACTTCATTAACTTCTCTGTGATTGTTTTGAAATTGCAAAACCTCTGCTTTCAACACCAGTCGAAGAAGATTGATCGACCCTTAAGGTGTATTCATCTACATTATGTAATTCTTGCATGAATTTAAAAATTTACTATAATTGTACAAAAATTTATAAAGAAGGTGATAGAAAAGTGGTGATTGGACTTTTAAATTTAATGAACTCAAAATGTGAATAGACAAAAATTGAAACACAAGGTATTTTACTTTAATATAATATTTTGTTCCTATTTTTTTTAACCAATGATATTTTTCAGGTGGTGAGTGTAATAATGGCTTAACTTCAATTTTAATGAAAGTATTAATTTATTGCTAATATTGAATCCATACATCTACTACAAACCAATATGATGGCTTCATGAAAAAAATTGTCCTCTTTTTATTACTTGACAATAAAACAAAAACATCTGTTTCGTCAAAATAACATGCAATTTTCACGAACTACATTTTTCAAAATTAAAATATGTATTTACATATTTATAGCGCACTATTTGGGCAGCTGTCACTTTAGAAGCTGTCATCTTTTGACATTTGACAAGTAGAAATTACGCCATTACATAAAACGGAATGGATGTGATTTAACAATCCATTCAAATTGTTTAAATTTGAAATTTTGAAGTCACAGTTAGAATAATTTAATCACTTTCGGGTCGTCGTGAAGCACCTTCTTGAGTTGTTGACGAAAAGATAGGTTTTTGATTCCTTGTACCTTCCCATAGGAAGTTATTGTAATCGACCCAATTTGTCAAATTGGAAATGTTGACATTTCTCGACTTTTCAAAGTACCTGGAGTCTAAATAAAAATTTTTTAGACGATTTGTCTTGCTTAGAAGGTTTGTAGGTTTTCGTGTTTTGTTAAAAAAGTTGTCAGTTGAATTATTCTTAAAAATTTTTTAATTATCAACAATATTTTGCATATAATGAAATAGTTTGAATTTGAAATCTATTTTTATTAACGAGAATTTTAGTGGAAAACCAATTTTTACCAATTGCAGTAGCATTTCTTAAAAATTTATATTTCTTATATAAGCAAATAGAAATTGAATGAATGAAGTTAATTTGAAATTAATATCTTCTATTGTTCACGAGATATCGAGAACCGAACATGAATTTTTACCAAATTTGCGTACTACTTTTTGTATTTTACTTTTACTTTTACTTTTTTAAGACAAAATTAACTGTTGGATTTTTATACAAAATTTACTGAATGTCGAAAACAATATTTTCTGTGAGATAAAATAAGTTTGAAACCAATATTTTTAATTTTTAAAAAGATATTTGAGTCGAAAGTAAATTTTTACCAAGTTTTAGTATTGTTTTTTTTTTAGGTTTTTATTTTTTGTAAGAAAATTGTGAATTCCATTTTTCTCAAAATGTTACCGAATTTTGAAAACAATTTTTCTTAAAAGACAAAATTAGTTTGAAGCCATAATCTCAAATTGAAAAGATATTTGAGTCGAAAATCAATTTTTACGAACTTTTAGTAATGCTTTTTTTAGATTTTTATTTTTTGTTAAAAAATTGTCAATTTGATTATTCTCAAAATTTGTCCGAAAGTTGAAAACAATATTTTTTAAAAGATAAAATTAGTTTAAAGCCAATATCGCTAAGTTTTGAAAAGATATTTGAGTCGAAAATCCATTTTTACCAACTTTTATTAATTTTTTTGTAGGTTTTTATTTTTATAAAAAAAAAATTTTCAATTCGATTTTTCTGAAAATTTTACCAGATATTAAAAACGTTATTTTTCGTTGCACAAAATTGTTTTGGAGATAAAATCATTTTTCATTTCACCTTTTATTTCGACTCTAGAGACCTTGAAACGTCGAGAAATGTCAAAATTTTTAATTCGACAAATCGGACCGGTTACAATAACTTCCTATGGGAATTTAAAAAAAGGTGAACATTTTGGTTAATCCAAAATATCTCACGAACCAATAACGCTGGCATTTGAATAAAATTTTATATGATATAATGTACCGTGATGCCAAACTAGTATATTTTTGGAAAAAAATCCAACTAACGATTTTTTTATAAATACAAAAAAAAACAGAAAAAGAATTTTTTCGAAGTGAATATTTTTTGAACAAAAAACGATTTTATCTCCAAAATAGTTTTATTCAACGAAGAAAAGCGTTTTGATACCTGGTAAAATTTTGAGAAAAATCGAATTGACAGTTTTCTAAAAAAAATAATAACCTAAAAAAACATCACTAAAAGTTATTAAAAATTGATTTACGACTTAAGTAACTTTGTCAAGATTAAAGATATTGGCTTCAAACTAATTTCATCTTTTAAAAAATATTGTTTTCGACATTTAGTAAAATTTGAGAAAAATCCAATTGACAGTTTTTTTTACAAAAAAATAAAAACCTTTTCGACACAAATACCAAAAATGGGCTTCAAACTTATTTAATCTTATAGAAAATATTGTGTTCGATATTCAATGAAATTTTTTTAAAAATCCAACAGTCAGTGTTGTTTTCATAAAAATTAAGATCTACAAGAAAAAGTACACAAAAATAGTAAAAATAGATGCTCGATTCTCGATATTTCGTGAATAAATGAAGGTTTAGACTTAAAATTATTTATCTCACACAAAATATTGCTATGAACATTTTGTTAAAGTTTTAAGCAAGACAAATCGACAGACCGGATGGGAAGTTATCTGACTGATCCCAGCGACCAACAATTTTGAATTAGGCTTTTAAGGCATTCTCCAAACGACATAGTTTGGCATATAAATACTTTGGTTAGACCAAAAACTCAAGGAGGATGATATTGATGCAGATTTTACTACGTTTACTTTACACGCAATCTCAATTTTGGAGTTTAAACAGTTTTCTGGTTTTTTGATTTTGGATCAAATGATATGTAGAAGATACGATGTACACCAACTATCCACAATCAATTCATGCAATATTTTAAGAAAAGATAAGATATAGGCGTTACTTATAATCATTTACTCCTTGACATGGTGTCAGAAGTAGGATTTAAAACCCATTTTGGTTTTGTTTTTCATTTCAATCCTTGTATAATTTTTAAATTTACCATTTCTAATATAATTTCATAAAAAAAACTTAGAATATTGGAAATAAATTAGTAAATTTAAATACTCGTATGTCCGTGAATCAAAATATTTAATGTTTTTCATTTTCATAGAATTTTAGATTTTTTTTCTTATAAGATTGTGAATTCAAAAGTAATTAAAATCATGGCTACAAATGATGTCTAAGAATTTAAAAAAATAATAATTTTTTGTGCAACACTTTTGTTTTCATATTTTTCCGTAACAATTTATGCAACAACTACAACTTTTTCTAAAGAAATAAAAAATCAACAACAATGAATTCGATCCAAAAATTGAATAGGATTGTGCTGAATCCATAGCAGAACCATTGTCATATGTGACCAACTACCCTATTTTCAATTTTTATTCTAAACTGTATTCTTTTTATACTGCAAATAAATGGAACCTCAATTAGTTATGAAAATCACGTCTGTAAAACATGAATTGCATATTAAATTTTCTTTAAAACTACTTTGAAGCTAACATGAAGTTATGTCAAAAGGCAATCATAACATAAAGTAAAAGGAACAAACATATTGGAACTTGGAACCCAATTAAAGTTAAAACTGAAGCTGAACTATGAAATTTTTATAACTTATGTGTTGACCTCATTTATTTGGAAATACAAAATAAGTTGTTTTACTTATATTGAGATATAGGAGTAATATCCAAATGTATATAGTAGGTACATATTCATATATGGATGGAAAAGCTGTAATACCCAACATTTTAGTAAAACGAATATTTGAACTTAAAATTTTGAGAAAATATTTAAGTTTGTATTTTAAACTTTATGTATCTTAGTATTTAAAATTATTGAAATTACCAACTTGAAATAATTAAAAGAAAAATATATCTTAATTAATTCCAATATTAATTGTATTTGATTTTTCATTTTGTCAATAAACTTAAAAATATATTTTACTAATAATAAAGTACCATTTTTATCCCTTTAACATTAGCTACTTACTTAAGTACTTCTTCTTTTTTTGTTTCAAAACTTCAATGCTATTATCCTTAAAATTTTATAAATGTTTTTTAAAGAATTTAACTTAAAATAATCAAGTCTTATATTGAAATCGAAGCTGTGTTGTAATCTTAGACTCTATTGAAAATTCTTAAACTAATCGTCTAAATAAACGCAAACTATTGTCAGTGACTTCTTCGGCAGCATCAGCTAGACAACATCTAGGGTCACCAATATCATTTTCGGTTCTTGGACAAAATGGTGTTGTATTATCTTTTAAACAATAAGATCCAAAGGCACTTAAAAAAAAAAGATATTCAAAGTTTTAAAATAGTATGTTAAATTTAGGTTCAAAAAAAAAAATACTTTCTACTTTACCTCATTGGTGTGTGCATTCCCATGGGAATAGCATTTCGGACATTATATTGAGCTTGACTCCTTGAGATTCTTCTCAATCCTGATGGACAACGTCTCGAACATGGTTCTGCGTGTGGTTCTTGATTTGTATAAATACTTTGAGCTAAATAGCATATTGACCAAATGTGACTACATAGATTTGCATCTGAAATTAAAAATATTGTTTCTTATTAATAAATAATTATTATATTATAATATTATATTATTTCGACGTAAGATTTAAAGTTAATCCTTAACCCTTGGTTGAAGCGAAAATAATTACTATAAGAAAGTCTAAGGTTATAAAGAATTTGTGTTTGAATTATTTTTAAAACAGGACTTATTCAAAAAAAGCTTCTAAAGTTTAGAAGTTTCAAAAGAGAAAATTTCAAAACAAGTCTTTTGTTATGATTTTCATAGAAAAATAGTTTTTAGTGATAAGGCCTATTCTCATTTTTTGTTTTGAGCGACAGTGTGATCTTCACCTTATTTTCCAAAGTTAAATTTTGTTATACAGGCATTAGTTTGTGCTTCCGAGCTTTGATTTTTGATTTTGTATAGCTGTAATCTCAAGATATAAATGTGAGCCATAACGTTTATTATCAACAAGAAGGTGCAGAGCAGTGTTACCTGTCCTAGAAGCAACACTCAAAGTTTTGTAAAAAAAAAGTTTCCTGTCCAGTGATCACAATTAACCACATAGATTTTGAGATTTAACACCAATAGAATTTTGTCAGTTAGCTTAAAAGTGCCTAAAAACTAGCAGTACTGAAGTAATGGTTGATATTCCTCTTTTTGCGAAAAAGTGGGTGCTATTTGAATAATATTATTTTTTCACACTTTTTATTAACTTCCCATAGGAACTTATTGTAATCGGTCCGATTTGTCTCTAGAGTCTAAATAAAAGATTTTTAGAGAGATGTCTGCCTATTTACGTACGTTCGGGAAGTTTTTTTCGTCGTCCATAGATCAAGAACCAATAGAGATATCGACTTCAAATAAATTTTGTTATATAATGGGTGATTTTTTTGAGGTTAGGATTTTCATGCATTAGTATTTGACAGATCACGCGGGATTTCAGACATGGTGTCAAAGAGAAAGATGCTCAGTATGCTTTGACATTTCATCATGAATAGACTTACTAACGAGCAACGCTTGCAAATCATTGAATTTTATTACCAAAATCAGTGTTCGGTTCGAAATGTGTTTCGCGCTTTTTTATCGACAAATTTTGTTCAGCGATGAGGCTCATTTCTGGTTGAATGGCTACGTAAATAAGCAAAATTGCCGCATTTGGAGTGAAGAGCAACCAGAAGCCGTTCAAGAACTGCCCATGCATCCCGAAAAATGCACTGTTTGGTGTGGTTTGTACGCTGGTGGAATCATTGGACCGTATTTTTTCAAAGATGATGTTGGACGCAACGTTACGGTGAATGGCGATCGCTATCGTTCAATGCTAACAAACTTTTTGTTGCCAAAAATGGAAGAACTGAACTTGGTTGACATGTGGTTTCAACAAGATGGCGCTACATGCCACACAGCTCGCGATTCTATGGCCATTTTGAGGGAAAACTTCGGAGAACAATTCATCTCAAGGAATGGACCGGTAAGTTGGCCACCAAGATCATGCGATTTGACGCCTTTAGATTATTTTTTGTGGCGCTACGTCAAGTCTAAAGTCTACACAAATAAGCCAGCAACTATTCCAGCTTTGGAAGACAACATTTCCGAAGAAATTCGGGCTATTCCGGCCGAAATGCTCGAAAAAGTTACCCAAAATTGGACTTTCCGAATGGACCACCTAAGACGCAGCCGCGGTCAACATTTAAATGAAATTATCTTCAAAAAGTAAATGTCATGGACCAATCTAACGTTTCAAATAAAGAATCGATGAGATTTTGCAAATTGTATGCGTTTTTTTTTAAAAAAAGTTCTCAAGCTCTTAAAAAATCACCCGATATGTAGATAATAATGCAGAAAGATTCAGAAAGGACTTTCAAAAAAATTGAGCTGTTGGTTTTTGTACCATAGCAATTTAAAAAAAATGTCAAAATTTTAGTTAAACCCAAAATATCTCACGAACCAATAACGCTAGGGGCTTGAATTAAATTTTATATCATATATTGTAACGCGGTTAAAAAAAATTGAAAAAAAAAATAACTGTTATCTCGAATATTTTACAAAAAAAAAACTGATTTTATCTCCAAAATAATTGTATGCAACGAAGAATAACGTCTTTGACATCTAGTTACATTTTGAGAAAAATTGAATTGACAGTTTTTCTTATAAAAAATAAAAACCTAAAATAAACATTACTAAAAGTTGGTAAAAATTGATTTTCGACTCAAATTGTTTGTCAAAAATTTGAGATATTGGCTTCAATCTAACGATATCTTATAAAAAATATTGTTTTCGACATTCAATTAAATGTTTAAAAAAATCGAATTCACAGTTTTTTTTACAAACAAAAAAAAAACCTAAATAAAACATTACTAAAATTTGGTAAAAATTGATTTTAAACTCAAATATATTTTCAAAAAATTGAGATATTGGCTTCAAATTAATTTGAACTTATAAAAAAAAATGTTTTCAATATTATGTTATTTTGTTTTTAGAAAAATCGAATTGACAGTTTTTTATACAAAAAATAAGAACCTAAACAAAATATTACTAAAAGTTGCTAAAAATGTACTTTTGACTCAAATATCAAAAATTAAAAATATTGGCTTCAAACTAATTTTATCTCTTTATTTCCTTATTTTATTTTTTTATAAAAATCCAACAGTCAGTTTTTTGTATAAAAAAATAAAATATACAAAAAATAGTACGCAAAATTGGTAAAAATTGATGTTCGGTTCTCGATATCTCGTGAATTATAGAAGATATTGACTTCAAACAATTTTTCATTCATCCAATTTGTATTTGATTAATAATTATAATTTAAGAAATGCTACTAAAATTGGTAATAATTGGTTTTCGACTAAAAATCTCGTTAGCAAAAATAGATTTTGAAATCAAACTATTTTATCATATACAAAATATTGTTGGTAATTTGTAATTTCTTTAGAATAATTCAACTAACAACTTTTTTAACAAAGCCTACAATCCTTTTAAGCAAGACAAATCGACAGACGGGATGGGGAGTTATCAGTGTGGTTCGCATCCCAGCTTCATTTTTGTATTTACTTTAGAAACCGGAAAATAAATGGCCCTGTATTATTACTAGAACCCAACAAACCTTTTAAAAAAATCCAATTATCAATTCAATTAATTATTTTCCTGTAAAATGAGACAGGAAAAATAATTGGTTTTATTTAGAAACAATAAAAGATTGAGTGTACATTGTACAAAGCTACATTTTAATATCTTCATGATGCAAGTAACCCATTTAAGATAGTTCTACTGTTCCAAGCCATGAAAGTTTTATACAGCTATCTGTTTTTTTCTTGTTACTTTTGAAACATTTTCTGCCCCTTTTCTTTAAAGAAAAGTTCACACTACCTTACCATTTCTAACACTGAGTAGCTAGCCATCTATACGCGATAATTAAAACTAATTTTTAGGTTCTGAAATTAAACCACATAGAAACCAGGGTACAAATTTGTTGTTTACTTAAAAGTGCTACAAAATAGCTCTTACCTCCATATAGGTTATTTTCGATGATAAAACGCGACTTATATTTTGCTAATACATTATTCGAAAAATCAACACTGCTTTTCAGATCGACGCGACGCTCGAAGTCGTCCTCGATACTTAAGGTATAGAAAAAAAAACAGTTATGCAAGTTTTAAATTTTATATGAGACATGAAAATGGATGAATAAAATAGGAATGGTTGAAAAAATATAAATATAAATATAAAAATGCAAACTTTCTTGGTTCAATTATTTTTTATTTGAAATTTTAAGTAAGTCAAATTGAAAAATTCAATCCCATAATGGCTTTGGCCATCTATTTGAGTCTATGGAAAGTATTGGGCCAAGCGGGTTAGCCATTCCTAAATTCTTGTTTTGTTTGTAAAAAAAAATGTATTTTATAACAACAATAAATTTCAACTTGTGTAAATTCTTACCAAAGAAGCAAGGATAACAAAAGAGAAAATTGTATAAACCAAAATTTTAGCCATTTTGAAGCTTTGAATTAACTCTGCTGACACTGCAACTGATACTGACAATTTTCTGTCTCAAAAACTCATCTATTTATATTAAATATTTAAACATCAATCTACTACAATTTGAAAGTTTTATGACGCTTCACCAGTACTAATATAGTAAGTATATGGAAAATATAATACATGCATACAAAAAATTAACTATACTGTACTGTATGTAAATTTTATTTAATTATAATAAGACTCTAACATTTTTTATCTTAACAGGTAAAAGTGGTTAAACCATTTGCCAGATAATTTTCAATTCTATCTTGATCTATAATTACCTTTGATTAATTTGTATAGTTCAATAAGCTTGAGTATACCTATTAATTATAACTAAACACTTAACATCATCATAGATATTCCATCTAATTTAATGCAGTTAAGGGTCGTAAGTTTATAAATTGTAATAGATTAATTTTGAAATATTTTATATAAATAGATCGTTTTTTAGACAGCTAAGTGTTAGTGTCAGTTGTAGTGTCAACAGAGTTAATCCAAACCATCAAAATAGCTAAAATTTTGATTTATACAATTTTCTCTTTTGTTGTCCTTGCTTCTTTGGTAAGAATTTACACAAGTAGAAATTTATTGTTGTTTTAATATAAATTTGTTTTTACAAAAAAAAAATAAAAAACAAGAATTTAGGAATGGCTAACTCCATCGCCCCATCACTTTCCAGACAATGATCCATTATGGTGTTGATTTTCTTAATTTGATTAACTTCACATGTCAAATAAAAAATAATTAAACTAAGAAATTTTGCATTTTTACTTACGCGTGATGAAAGCAATGGATTCACTGTGGAAACAGCTATTTCGTACAAAAAGAACAATTTAAAAAGACTCAGTTAAAGGCATACTACTTTCAATTGTATTAAAATAACATTTCAACAAAGTAGGAAGATGTGCCATTTATAGCAGTTAAGGGTCCTATCGAACCATATGGCTCAAAATCACCAAGGTGCAGAATTGGCTTCGCTAGCAATTTAATGTCTTAAATCTTGACTTAATTAAGAAAAAAAATTAAGAAAATACTAAAACTAACCTGTTTTGTGTGTCTATCAAACAATATAATTTATTAATAAACTAAATTTTAAATTAAATCAATATACACGCATAGAAAATCATTTCCGGAACGCGTCCTAATCTACAATCTTCAACAACAAGTTCAAAATATAATAGAAAAATGTAAGGTATTCAACCCCGTTCATCACTTAATACACCGTATTTTTTATACAAAATCTAGTTTTAGAAAGGATACTAATAGATTATTTATTTTTAACTGTAAAAAATGCAAAAACAGTTTCAGTGAACATATCGATAATCGATCAAAAATATTTTTAAGTGAACGCAGCCATTCGGTGTGACACGTCAGTCGAGGTAGAGAACAATAGCAAAGCCGTCTGCCAGAGTATTTATAGTACAATAAATTTTATCTAAATGGTAAGTACCTTTTTATTCATTATTCGTAGAGCGTACATCAATAGCCCGTCAATCCCTGAACGCATTTATTACATTTAATTATTGATGAAATTCTTTTCTTCGACACGAAATTTTAAAGTTACCTCAAATATTTTCCTATTGACAAAGTCAGATCGCATTTAAGATGACCGCCGTATAATTAAAGCGCACGCTTATTTGAAATCGTCATTTCGGGAACGTTCCCGGACATGATTTTTACGTATTTTGCTTTAGAAGATTTTGTATGTATTGTTTTCATTATTGCTTATTTAATACACATACATAATATACCCATGTTATTAAACAAAGCTTAAATTATGTACTTTGTTTTGTTTTTGTTGATTTTATCAAACTTAAAAAACCTTCCCGAATTTATGGTTTTCTGTATGATATTTAGTACTAAAAAATATTACTAAAAAAGTATACAATTCTGTGCGCTGCCCTGTCAAAGTTTATTTATATACAATTTTTGCAACAGTATAAACTAAAATTCATCATCATAGCTTGCAATTTTTTTGTCATAAAAAAAATTTTGAAATTTGCAACCTTGGTGATTTTGAGCCATATGTTAGTAGAACAGGGTTGAAAATCTGCCGATTATGTAGTATAGAAAAATTAGTTGTTCACTTCAAAAAAATTTGGAAAAAGATACACTTTGGTAATTCTTCATAATAAGAGTTTCTTTCCTAAATTTGATGCTAAGCTAAAAAAATTAAGTAAAAGGTAGAGAATAGGTGTAAATTTTAATATTTTTCAAATCACTATAAAATTTTTCCATGCAATTGATAGATTTGCAGGAAAACCGTCGTTTGAAAAGGCTATTTTCTATTAAAAAAAAAAATAGATTTTGGGGTGGAACCGAGAAGCCAAATCTTTGTTTTTTGTTTAAAAATTCTTAGGAACTTTATTTTTCGCAATTTAAACAACATTTCGTGTACAATTATCTACGAAATGAGATATCAAAGACGTCTGCACTTCAAGAACTTTTTATGAGATATCCAAAATACCATTGTTTCTTTTTTCGTTCTTAAAAAGCTTTTGGATCACTCTTAATCATTTTATTTTAAACATTAGATATAGTTTGCGACCTCACCAAGGCTCAGCTTCGTCGGAATTTTTTAAATTTCTGTTAAATGAGTGGAAACAAAATTGCAAAATTTGAAGTTGCATTCTCAAAGTGAAGAAAAAATTCAACTATCAAATAAAAGACAGCACTCTTTTGCGTTCGTGAAAAAAATTGAAACGTTATGAATAGTTACATAAAGAAAGTTTGTTTGTAAGGATAGATATTGTCATTTTTAGGTTTTGTTTGTAATTATGTATGAATTTGTAGAATAAATGAAAGCATGTCATTATTATATAGTGTATAAAATTTTAGTTCTACATGTGATCTAAACTCGTAAAAATTAAAAAAAAAAAAGCAAACTCGAAGCCCCTAAACCTTTAATAATGCCATTATTAAATTTTACCTTTGATTTTTTGGCGTTTTTCAATAATTATAGAAGTCAAAATAAATTGGCTTTTCTTGGTCTTTGGTTTAAGAATTAAAGCTGAAATTGAGTACAAAAAAAAGATAAGAAACAGAGGTACATTTATAAATTCTTTCAAACGTCTTTATTTTTTGTAAGATGTTCTTAGGAGTATCTTAAGGATAAAGATAACAAACAATAAATCCTTCTTAAGTGCATTTAAATAAGGGTCATTACCAATCTACACTTTAATCCGGAATTTCAAATAATTGAGGTAAAATGTTAATGGTAATGATGATTTCTTAAGGTTCTCTTTTAAAAATGTTCAAGTCATTGGAATCCTTAATTATGTGTCTTCACTTATAAATCATAAAAAGTATTTTATAGAAAAAACTTACTTGAAGTACCACCACAATATGGTTGACGTTTCCCACCATTAACACAAAAGTCCACATGACCAACCTTACCAGTTTCACCATAGAAACCAGCATTTGTATGAATTACATGAACAGCTTTAGCATCACCACTATCTAATCGATTAGAATTTCCTGGTTTGATAAGAGGACGAGCTGGATCAAGTCCTGTTAAAGAAAAAAAAAATGTACATTCACTTTTATATGATCTATAGTTGGATTTATTTACCAATAATTCGTTCTACTCTAAAGTTCAAATAATTGGCCATCAAACCACAAATATGTGCTCCCAGTGAATGTCCAACACAAGTTGTCCTATCCACTTTCATTCCAGAATTTCGCAAGAAAGTGAAACTCTCAGCCAAACACCTTGCGACGGTCTTCAAATTATGTACAGCAGCAACATAGCATGGTGGCAATGCTAATGCACCCCAATCAGCAACAAATAGATTGTAATTACCATGGCGAAGGTAAGCTTTAAAAATTTGTTAATATTTTGTTTATAATTATTTTTTGTATCTTCATTTTGGTATACATCATATATACAATACGTATAATTAGATAGTAACAATCAAACAACATTATATTAATTTAGTTAACATACCATCGCGCAGAACTGACATGGGAAGCGTGTTATCCCCACCAGCATAGCCATGAATTAATATGATATTTTCCTTTTGTGGATCCCATTCGTTGTTCCGTAACCAATCACCTTGTTCAATGTCTAACTGCAATTAAATCATCATTCAACATTTGTAATGATTAATTTCATAATAGTTCTAAGATTTCAAAACGTATTTGAAGTCTGCTTTATAACTCATTGATTATTTTCTTAATACGAATGATGGTTAATGTGTGCAGGGCTGAATTAGACACAGCATAAAATCTTGAAAATGTAAGCTAAGTATAAGTTTTAACATTAACTCTACGAAATTAGACTCAACTACAGAAAGTTGACACATTTTATACTATCGTGTAGAAAATATCCCAAAATTAATTGAACTTACAGCCGTTCGTGAAAAAAACTTTGAAATTATCTCTCACCTGATCTGCATACATCAAAAAGACACTTACTTCTAAATTAAGTAGGTGTAAACGTAAAGTTTGGTTCTACTGATAACTTTTATAGTTTCCGAAAAGTTCAAGCTATTTTGTGTTTTATCTTCCATATACGAGTAGTTCGATTAATTTTCCGGAATTTTTACATTGGGTTTTTTCGTCTTTTTTTTAAGGATAAATTTAACAGAAGCAAAAGTTGATCAATTTCGAAGTATATAAAAGGGTTAAAAAATAGAACTTCACAGTGTATCTACAAGTTTTATGAAAAAAATAGTACTAATCTACACTTCAACACCTCTTAAACCCCTAAACATTTTTTGCTCTCCCCAAATTTAAAATATTTTGTAGGAAGTTTTAAAAAAAATGAAATTCGCTAAAAAAGTTCAGCTTTGAAGGAATATTTTCAAGTGAATAATTCATTTTTCTGGTAACAATACAAAAATATTAAGCTGAGATCACACGATTGGTCAAATGTACCGATTTCGGCCACATTTGGTGACAGAAATTTTGTGTAGCGAAAATATTTGTTGGTGTTCACACGATTGGTGTATTTTAGCCAAATATTTTCTGCGCTTATTTTTGTGCACTGCAAGAATATGACCGATATCTGTACAACCCTGTCACACGATCTGGCATTATTTTCAACAGCAAAAATAAACAGCTGATTAATTGTTTTTATGTTTGATAATATATAATAATTGAGTTTAATTAAAAAATACAAAATAAAATAAAATTAAAATGATGTCCATACGGAAAAAAAAGAAAATAGCTGCCATAATGTGCATTTGTGTATATTTAATTGAAAAACATAAAAAAAGAAAGAAGAAAGGCACGGAAGCGAAGTGTTTGGGTGAGGGATTGGCTCCTGAGAAGGAGTACTGATGGCGCTTGTGTAAAAACTTTGGCGGAGTTCCGAGAAATCCAAAATCAGAAATTTGTACTTAAAAATGAAAACACTTTCAATGATCTGCTTAAATTAGTTTCTCCACAAATCAAAAAAAAAATAACACCAACATGCGCCAAGCTATCTCAGCAAATTAAAAATTGGCAGTCACGCTACGTTTTTAAGCTTCTGGAGACAGCTTCAAAAGCTTATCGGTTCACTTTCTAATAGCACCAAATACCATATCTTTGTTTGTGCCAGAAGTGTGCAAGGCCAATTATTAAAAAATCGTAATTTTCAACAACAAAGAAAAATTAAATGCACTTATCTGCTTTGATTGGTCACTATGATCGGTCATTAAGTGGAAGAACAAATTATCTGCACATTTAAGAATTTTTTCTGTATTCATCGGTGTATGAACAGTTCACACGGTTGGTACAAGACAGCTCATTTTTATCTGCCTATCTGCCAAACAAATTGTCCTATCTGCCTTATGCCCAATATTTTCTGTCATTCACACGATCTGTACAAACAAATGTTCAAAAATCGGTACATTTGACCAATCATGTGATCTCAGCTTTGCTCGAATTATTATCTGAATGCTTCAATTTATTATTAAAAAAAATGAAAAATTGTTTTACAGGAAATTCTCAAAACAGTAGCAACTCTTAAAAACAAAATAATTTGACAGTTAAAACTTACTTTGATTTTATTTAAGGGCACCTTTTATTTTCATTGAAATGGAATTAAAATTCTAAGAGCTTAAACTTAAATGGCTCTCATTTTGAAATCGTAGAAAATTTTATAAATTAAATTATTCCAAAAGCTTCAAGTGAGATTCTCTCTTATTAAATAATTATTTTTCAGTTGCATGATCATATTTGATTTGGAATACAAAAATGGATACATTATTTAAACCTGGGCACTGTAACTTTGCCCTTGATGTTTAATTTCATCATAAGCTTACGAGTTCATCTTTTACTAATTATTAATTAACAGTGAGTTATAGTTAGATGGAGACGAGGTCAAGGTAATTTGCTGGCCCTTTAGGTATTTTCTTACCATTGTTGACTATGGCCATCACTTTGTAAAATATATTCAAACAATTAAATAAGTTGAAATTGGTATAAGCTTTCTGAAATTTATATTTCTAAATGTGAACTTAAATTAACATTGAGGGCCTTTAGTTTTCAAGGACTTTACACTTTAGTCTAAAAAACGAAAATTCGTAGTTACGCGAGGGACACCCTTGCTAACTACGGACTACTGTACTGTATTTTATTAGTTCAGTAGTCTGGTATTAAACGCCTTAAAGCTGACATTAACTATATGTATATATTTTAACAAAAAAATTGTCTGTTCACAACGCCCTGTTTACTTAAAATGCCTAAAAATTACGTTTCTGGAACTATTGTCACACAAAATTGCAAATTTACACGACTGTAAGACATTTTGGACAGTTTCTTAAAAATAAAATTGACAATATTTTAAAATCTGAAAATCGGACTTAGTACACTCATTTTATTTTTGTTTTATCAACATTTTATTTAAGGCAAAATATTGTTGATGTTCCAAAATGCATGTCATATGTCACAAACTGCAATTACCTCGAGAAATAATTCAAAAAAAAAATTAGATCTGTAACACTACATTTTAAAAAACCTAATTATTATTAATAATAAATAATGAACTTAATACTTTACATTAACAGTTTTTGCCGTTTAGAAAAAATGCAAAAAAAATATACATTTCTATACAGCCAGAAAAGCAATTTTTAAGACTATCCTTGGGTTAAAACTTTTGGGTACTCTTTTGGCTAAAAATTATAAACATTTTATATAAACAAATTTTATTTAAAAATTAATTTCGTATAATTTTTTACACATAATATTTTGTATTATTTTATGGTTTTTAATAAAAATCATACGAAAAATTATTTTAAAAAGTCGTACAAATCCGTATTAACGTTTTTTTCAATAAAATTCATTTTTAGTTCTACCCTTACTCTGGTGCAAATTTTGACACTGTCTCTAATTTTTTAAGATTTTTTTAAAAACACTAGGAAATCTTTTAATTTAAGAAAAAAAAAACAATTTTTAGGTTTTCATCAATTGTAAGACCATGAGAGCAAAACATTTTCAGTCAAAATGGCTGAATTAATTTTGATTAGCTGAATATGCTTGATGAAATACAATAACAAAATTTAACATTTTCAGAAATTGTTTGTTTGGCTTTGCAATACTTTTCTATATTTTAGTATAAAAAAGTTTATGAAGTTTAAATAACCCAACAAATTATTATTATTTTCTTGATACACAAGTAACTTTTGAGTTTTTTTCTATATAACTAATAACCAAATATATTTTATATATTCAAACAACATATCATAAAAGTCTGCTTACATTACCATTACCACATACAAAAAAATAACTTTTTGACTAAATTTAAATATTAAACACTGAATTTTAAAACTAATTCATTAAAACATTTAAGCAGTAAAATCAACATTAAAAAATTCAATTAATAAAAATTATTTTATCCAAATCAAAATTGAACTTAAAATAAAAATGAAATGCGTTATTTGTAATGTCTCATAAACTAAATGCGAATTAATAGACCATGTAGGTCGCAAATGGTGGAAATAATCTGCTTCACTCGATTCAAATCTAAATGTATCTATGTTTTTTCCATTTTGCTTATGCAATTGAACTTCAATCTTGAACCAAAACATTATTCACGACATTTGAATTTAATTATGTTCATATTTATTTTAACTTATTTGTATCCATGCACACTAATAAACTAATTGTTTTATTTAACATAACAAAAGTATTTAGAAATCATTCATAAAAAAATGTTTCACATACGCCCGAGTGAACCATACACAATTTTATTAATCTTATTTAAATAAATAGCAAACAAAAAACCACTCACTTGTTGTCTTGTTCCATTCAATTTCGTATATAAATATAAATTTATATCTGGATCAGGACATTTGTCATACAAATCATTACCACGTTTCCACACGCAATCCTCTCTCGATGTATTAAAATTAGCTGAATCTCCCAGATACAATGATTGCAAAATAACTCGTTGAGAGTTTCCAACTAATATAAAACATAAAAATGTTTAAATTAAATTTTTAACCAAAAAAGTAGCTAAGCTCGAATCAATATAATTTCTTACACTGGCCACAGAAAAAAACTATCACTACAAGACCAATAAGGTATCTTGATGTTGCACCACTTGCTGTACGCATTTTTGTCAATTTTAAAAAACCAAAACGTCCAAAATTTATTTTACTACTCCAAATTGTAAGCAGATTTTTGTATTCGAATGTAAAACTTCAACACATCAGATCACGCACTATTCAATTTTTTTAATTTTTTGAAATTTTTTAGTTTTGGTTGATGTAACTTCGAGTGGTGGTCACAGAGTTATGATCCACCAATGCTCACTCCAGCGGCAGTAAACCTCCCGAACGTGAGCCACCGATAGCCACCGCCGGCCGCGCCACCGCCGTGGCCGCAACCGTTCCAGCCGCACCAAAGTCGCTGAAGTCATGCTAACCAGCAATCGTTTTCTAGGTTTGAAAAGTTTTGCAGTGTGAGATACTTTATTTTATTTGTTTTATATTTTTCAGCGAACAATTCTTCAGGCTTTAATCCAAACGCAAGTCATGACGTAATGCCTGCAGTGTGAGTCTGGGCTCTGGTTCATCTGCGGATATTGGCGGGTTAGCAGGCGTGTGGTTGGGTAGGATAGTCAAACAACATGTTGCATTTTTTATGTCTACAGACTTAGCATTCCATTTCCAAAAACACAACAAAAAACATGTGGGGAATAACTAATAACTCCAAATGAAGACTTTGCATGTGTTCCTATTTGGCCGAGTTTAAGTCTAACTTTGCGATTTATAATTATTGTATTGTTTTGCCTTTGACTATTATGTTTATATATGTATCTCTGCATGAATTTTTATTATCTATTGGCTTGAACGAACATTGACAGCATGAATTTATACAAGACGACTACGACGAAGACGATGATGATGATGATGATGGGAACTCCTAATAAAATTTGTATTTATGGCGTATTGAATGACCAACAAAGTGCTGTTATTTCATTGACAATAGATTTATTTGTAGTAGAAAATATATATGTACATATGTACATTAATTGGTTGAATACGTTTTTGGATGTTTGATGTATTTACATACATAGAAAATTCATACTTTAGACCAAAGAAGACTCTACAATGGTTAAGAAGGAAGTCGAGTTCAGTGGCATTTATACGATGACACTGATTTCCGTGAATGGATAGTTTGTTTTAGTTTTTTTCTTCAAACTCAATTTTATATGCACTTAAAATTAGTCTTCACTTCAGGTGATATTAAATGCGGAACAATTTTCATTAAGATATCAACAATACGCGTGTTGGTCGGAGTTGGTTTTGTTTATACATATTTAATTGTTAGGTATCAAATTTCAAAACATAAACTTAGTGCAGGTGCAACTTGACAAGGAAATACGCAACTTATCTGGAAGAGTAAATTTTTGCGAGGAGGCTAAGAAAGATATAAACAACAATAATATGAGTTTACTTGTTCTTTTTCAAAAATCCTTTTTTTTTATTCACAGAACATTTAAAATTTACAACTTATTCTGATAAAACTTTGTTATCCTAGTATCTAAAATATTAACATCAAAACTGGGTTTCAGATTTTAACAAACAAAAAATAAACTCAACGTCTATAAGTTTAAAAAAAATTGTTCACCCATTCTAAATATAAATATAAATATAAATATATTTCAACACAGCTACTTCTCGTGAGCATAATAACAATTTTTTAATTGAACTTTTCTATGAAAGTTATATTTTTCTTAATGATTAACGAAATCAAATTAGAGTCTTGACATAAAACAGAAAGTTCATCCTCATATTTGTTTTAATAAATGTAACTTTTTAAACTTTAATTTAATAAGCTGATTTACCAAAGATAAATTAACAGTATTATTAGCGAAATGGACAAAATGGACAAAATGTGAGAGTTGCAATACTTAAACAAAAGAGCTGAGGAAGAACTTTTATTAAAGGAACCCAAAGTTAAGGAAATAGAAATCACTTAATACGAAGTTAAAAGATATACATACATACATACATTTTAAAAATCTAACTTAAATTAGCTAATAGCCTAAACACATGAATGAATTCCAATTTGTTATATTCATGGATGACACAAAACAAATAATTATATAGATGCAAGGATTTTCTTTTTATGAAACGGCAATTTTCATATACCAATATAATTCGAAATACTATACCACTCGAAGTTTTGTATATTTTGTCTTGCCGGAACTTCCTGTGTGTATTTTTATAAATACTTTTGCAAATGTAGATTGGTTTTCCATAAATTGCTAAAGACATTTTTTATAGAAAAATCTAATTTTTCAACTATTGACCTTTTTATAAAACTTATTATATAAATTATATAAAGAATTATTAAATTTCACTTGACTGATCGTTGTTTAGACAGTAAATTTAAATAAATAAGAAGTTTTCAACTTTTAATACAATATGTTTCAAATAAATGAAGGACAAGAAAGAAGATGTGATCAAACAACACCTTTTAGTCGAAATGTACTAAGACTATTGAACAATTAGTAAACTAAATTATTAGAAGTACCTACATATTATTTTTATAGAGATCTAAAAAATCACGGCTTATTTTAAAATTTAAAAAGAGGCTGATATTTGTTTATAATAAGCTGAATTGTCATTTATAATTTCAATGTCAATAATAATTTCTGAATCTTTAAAAGTTTATATTAAAATATCCTTTGTTTGTAATCTTGTTGGCCTTTTAAATTTTGTACCTTTTTTGTGCACAAAATTATTTAAGAGCTTGATTGAATATTCCAACTTATTTTTTCGTGAAGTTTTTATGTTCCGATTGTTGGAAGCATTTTTATACAATTGCTGATTTGTTGGCTTTTGTTTTAAGTTTTTTTATTTTTTTTTTTTCTAAACAATACTACTATTGATCTCAAAACAAACTATGAACAAAAACAAAATCATCCAAATCAGTTAATATCGCATCCAGTTCTCACTCAATTAGTGCTGTGCAATTTTTGTTTTTTTCCAATTGAGTACAAATAACATCTACCCAAATTCTATCTCAAGAAAAAAATTGAAATTAACATAATATGTAATCTTACACACAAAATTTAAATCTAATATTTATGTTGCTACAATTTTTGTTTCAAGATCAAATTCTACTTCTTTTAGCGAGTTTGCTAATAATTTATCAATAAATAATTATTAACTCAAAACTACAATTTTATTAAAGTATGAAATAATAAAAATGTCTGTTTTCTTGTACTCACCTAAATTAAAAAGATAATAATTATTAAATCACTAATAGTAAAACGTGTGCCACCGACATTCTATCTAAAAAAGAATTCAACGACTAAAATTAATATTTATCTATCGAAATTAATTGAATTTTGAAGTTTAGAAGAAAAGCGGTTGATGAGGTATTACAATTTACTAATAAATATAATAAGGTATAGCAGTTAAGTTATGTTATCATATTTTATAGAAATTAAAAATTAACACACGCAAATTGTTCAACAATTATTAATGAGGAACTATTTAGCTTAAAAACAAGTAAGTTCATTCACTTTTCTATTGATATTATATCTCCCACGTGTAAATTTGTTACAATCAATACTTTTGTAAACAGTAGCAACAATTTTGAGGTTTATACTCGTAATTAAAATCATTGCGTGTTAAGCAAAAATATCGAAATTATAATGTAAGCTCAATGTAATGAGAATGGAAAATGGATGCAATTTTAATATTTTTGACGGATTTTAGGCTATGAGCTTATCAATCTAGATTCTAGAGTCAAAGTTCAGGTGGGTTTAAAGATTTATGAGTTTTTTTTTGTGTTTTAAATTACTGTATGGCCAAAATTCTATTGATACTGTGTAAGGCAGTCTGGTCATACTCTATGGTTAATATTCTGTATTTCAAGACACCGTAAATTTAAAATAATGCATCTCGAAATGCTGTATTTTCAAAATATTGAATCTCATAATGCTGTATCTACATAATACATGCAGTATTAGAATAGACTTAAATTTGCAAAAGTTTTTAAACATCAACGGAATGCCAGAACATGTGGAAGTTTTGACAGATCATCTAGTTTAGTGCAATTGCTTATGCAATTGTTGATAATAATAAGAACAATTCATGTAAAAATGTGAGAGAAATACAAACAATTGAGAAGAAGAAAATGAGAAAGATAAAATAAGAAGAAAATTTCATATATTTTGTTTTTATTAATTTAAAGACTTATGAATTATCATAGGTACATATGTTATTGTTCAAGGGAAGTATATTAAAAACATTATTCTAATAAGAAATATTCTTTTAAAAAGTTTTCTGTTTTCAAAATACTGTACTTTAAAATTCTGTAAATAGGCTGCAAAATAAAAATCGTTTTTGTAATGTAAAATAAGTGAGCACTTTTTTACTTTATCAAAACGAGTTTTATTAACTTCGCATAGGAAGTTATTGTAATCGGTCCGATTTGTCAAATTGAAAATTTTGACATTTATCGACGTTTCAAGGTCCCTAGAGTCGAAATAAAAAATTTTTAGGAAGATGTCTGCGCGTGCGTGTGTACGTACGTTCGTACTTTCGTACGTTCGTACGTTCGTACGTCCGTACGTTCGAGAAGTTTTTTTCGTCGTCCAAAGATCAAGAACCAGTAGAGATATCGACTTCAAATAAATTTTGTTATACAGATAATAATGCAGAAAGATGCAAAAAGGACTCTCAAAAAAATTGCGTGGGTGGTTTTTTTTTACCATAGCAATTTAAAAAAACGTACAAATTTTGGTTAGCCCTAAATATCTCACGAACCAATAACGCTAGAGACTTGAATTAAATTTTATATTATATATTGTAACGTAATACCAAACAAATATATTTTTGGAAAAAATTCCAATTAACGGTTTTTTTTATAAATTAAAAAAAAAGAGATTTTATCTCCAAAACGATTTTATACAACGAAGAAAAACGTTTTCCACATCTAATAAAATTTTGAGAAAAATCTAATTGACAGTTTTTTTATAAAAAATAAAAACCTAAAATAAAATTAATAAAAGCTGGTACATATTGATTTTCGACTCAAATATCTTTTCAAAATTAAAAATATTGGCTTCAAACTAATTTTATCTTATAAGAAATATTGTTTTCAACATTCGATAAAATTTTGAGAAAAATCTAATTGACAGTTTTAACAAAAAATAAAAACCTAAAAAAAAGCATTACTAAAAGTTTGTAAAAATTGATGTTCGACTCAAATATCTTTTCAAAAATTAAAAGTATTATCTTCAAACTTATTTTATCTCTTTATTTCTTTATTTTATTTTTCTATAAAAATTCAACAGTCCGTTTTTTCATAAAAAATAAAATCTACAAAAAATAGTACGCAACATTGGTAAAAATTGATGTTCGGATCTCGATATCTCGTGAATAATAGAAAATATTGACTTCAAACAATTTGTCATTCATTCAATTTGTTTATATAAGAAATAAAAACTTTTAAGAAGTATTACTAAAATTGTTAAAATTAGTAAAATTGGTTTTCGACTAAATATCTCGTTAACAAAAATAGATTTTGAAATCAAATTTATAATTTCTTTAGAATAATTCAACTAACAACTTTTTTAAGCAAGACAAATCGACAGACGGGATGGAGAGTTATCAGTGTGGTTCGCATCCCACCCTCTTTTTTGTGTTTACTTTAGAAACCGAAAAATAAATGGCTCTGTATTATTACTAGAACCCAACAAACCTTTAAAAAAATCCAATTATCAATTCAATTCATTTTTTTTTGTAAAATGAGACGGGAAAAATAATTGGTTTTATTTAGAAACAATAAAAGATTGAGTGTACATTGTACAAAGCTACATTTTAATATCTTCATGATGCAAGTAACCCATTTAAGATAGTTCTACTGTTCCAAGCCATGAAAGTTTTATACAGCTATCTGTTTTTTTCTTGTTACTTTTGAAACATTTTCTGCCCCTTTTCTTTAAAGAAAAGTTCACACTACCTTACCATTTCTAACACTGAGTAGCTAGCCATCTATACGCGATAATTAAAACTAATTTTTAGGTTCTGAAATTAAACCACATAGAAACCAGGGTACAAATTTGTTGTTTACTTAAAAGTGCTACAAAATAGCTCTTACCTCCATATAGGTTATTTTCGATGATAAAACGCGACTTATATTTTGCTAATACATTATTCGAAAAATCAACACTGCTTTTCAGATCGACGCGACGCTCGAAGTCGTCCTCGATACTTAAGGTATAGAAAAAAAAAACAGTTATGCAAGTTTTAAATTTTATATGAGACATGAAAATGGATGAATAAAATAGGAATGGTTGAAAAAATATAAATATAAATATAAAAATGCAAACTTTCTTGGTTCAATTATTTTTTATTTGACATTTTAAGTAAGTCAAATTGAAAAATTCAATCCCATAATGGCTTTGGCCATCTATTTGAGTCTATGGAAAGTATTGGGCCAAGCGGGTTAGCCATTCCTAAATTCTTGTTTTGTTTGTAAAAAAAAATGTATTTTATAACAACAATAAATTTCAACTTGTGTAAATTCTTACCAAAGAAGCAAGGATAACAAAAGAGAAAATTGTATAAACCAAAATTTTAGCCATTTTGAAGCTTTGAATTAACTCTGCTGACACTGCAACTGATACTGACAATTTTCTGTCTCAAAAACTCATCTATTTATATTAAATATTTAAACATCAATCTACTACAATTTGAAAGTTTTATGACGCTTCACCAGTAATAATATAGTAAGTATATGGAAAATATAATACATGCATACAAAAAATTAACTATACTGTACTGTATGTAAATTTTATTTAATTATAATAAGACTCTAACATTTTTTATCTTAAGAGGTAAAAGTGGTTAAACCATTTGGCAGATAATTTTCAATTCTATCTTGATCTATAATTACCTTTGATTAATTTGTATAGTTCAATAAGCTTGAATATACCTATTAATTATAACTAAATACTTAACATCGTCATAGATAATCCATCTAATTTAATGCAGTTAAGGGTCGTAAGTTTATAAATTGTAATAGATTAGTTTTGAAATATTTTATATAAATAGATCGTTTTTTTAGACAGCTAAGTATCAGTGTCAGTTGTAGTGTCAGCAGAGTTAATCCAAACCATCAAAATAGCTAAAATTTTGATTTATACAATTTTCTCTTTTGTTGTCCTTGCTTTTTTGGTAAGAATTTACACAAGTAGAAATTTATTGTTGTTTTAATATAAATTTATTTTTACAAAAAAAAAAATAAAAAACAAGAATTTAGGAATGGCTAACTCCATCGCCCCATCACTTTCCAGACAATGATCCATTATGGTGTTGATTTTCTTAATTTGATTAACTTCAAATGTCAAATAAAAAATAATTAAATTAAGAAATTTTGCGTTTTTACTTACGCGTGATGAAACAGCTATTTTGTGGAAACAGCTATTTTGTACAAAAAGACACAGTTAAAGACATATTACTTTAAATCGTATTAAAATAACATTTTAACAAAGTAGGAAGATGTGCCATTTATACGAGTAGCAGTTAAGGGTCCTATCGAACCATATGTTAGTAGAACAGGGTTGAAATTCTGCCAATTATGTAGTATAGACAAATTAGATATTCACTTCAAAAAAAATGTTCACTTAAGTAATTCTTCATAATAAGAGTTTCTTTCCTAAATTTGATGCTAAGCTAAAAAAAATAAGTAAAAGGTAGAGAATAGGTGTAAATTTAAATATTTTCCAAATTATTTATAATATTCTTTCCATGCAATTGATAGATTTGCAGGTAAACCGTCGTTTGAAAAGGCTATTTTCTATTAAAAAAATAAAATAGATTTTAGGGTGGTACCGATTAGCCAACTATTTTTTGTGTTTAAAAATTCTTAAGAACTTTTTTTTCCGTAAATTAAACAACATTTCGTGTACAACTATCTACGAAATGAGATATCAAAGACGTCTGCACTTCAAGAACTTTTTATTAGATATCCAAAATACCATTGTTTCTTTTTTCGTTCTTAAAAAGCTTTTAAATCACCCTAAATCATTTTATCTTGAACATTAGATATAGTTTGCGACCTCACCAAGGCTCAGCTTCGTCGGAATTTTTTAAATTTCTGTTAAATGAGTGGAAAAAAAATTGCAAAATGTGAAGTTCCAGTCTCCAGTGAAGAAAAAATTCAACTATCAAATAAAAGATAGTACTCTTTTGCGTTCGTGAAAAAATTGAAACGTTATCAATAGTTACATAAAGGAAATCTGGAAAATAAATAAATTTTGTTTGTAAGGATAGATATTGGCATTTTTAAGTTTTGTTTGTAATTATTTATGAATTTGTAGAATAAATGAAAGCATGTCATTATTATATAGTGTATAGTTCTACATGTGATCTACACTCGTAAACATTAAAAAAAAGCAAACTCGAAGCTCCTAAACCTTTAATAATGCCATTATTAAATTTTACCTTTGATTTTTTGACGTTTTTCAATAATTATAGAAGTCAAAATAAATTGGCTTTTCTTGGACTTTGGTTTAAGAATTAAAGCTGAAATTGAGTACAAAAAAAAAGATAAGAAACAGAGGTACATTTATAAATTCTTTCAAACGTCTTTATTTTTACTTGCGACATATAAGAACTACATATGTATATGGCAAGTTTTGAATTCGTGCAAAATTTCGAACTCGAGATTTTAATCGAACATGATATTACGATGGTAGAGAAGTCGAAAAAAGTGGGTCCCGTGATTCCGTCCGGTCTGGCCTGTCTGTCTGTCCACGCTCCTACAGCCTAAACCATTGGGTCGATTGAGTTCAAACTTGGAAGTTAAGGTTTTGAGCAGATTTAAGTTAGGCGTTTTTTTTCATTTTTTTTTAAGATCAAAACATACAATTTTTTGGTCAAAAAACGAAAATTAGAATTTTCTCAAAAATAAACCGATAAATTTTTTTTAAATTTTCTCTAAAATTTTATTTTTTAACTTGGCTTCTTTTAGTAAGAAAAACATATTTTGTATTGTTCCGGAAAGGTACCGCTCATAGAACCGTTATTTTATTTTTTTAATTTTCTCAGCAACTAATGAACCGATTTCAATAATTTTTTTTGTGAACGAGCTCTTATATTGCCTTAACTATATTTGATTATAGTTGTTGGTGGTACTAAAGTACTACAAAGCGAAGACAACTATAATAAGAGAATGATAATCGAAACGCTGCATATCATCAACGCCAACAACACCATCAACCAAAAAACTGACATGGAAGATTACAAACACTTGTTAGAGAGTACGAGAATAAAAACTTCTAATAATATGATCTCTTGACACTAATTTTCCTATGCCTGTTACTTGTAAGTTGAACTTTGTGTAATTAGGTCTAATTTGTAATTCTTTAATTTTTGTAAAAATTGTTGTGAATCAAATGATTTTATTCTTAAGTGCAATATTCATGTAACAAGTGTAAGTTTTCATAGTTTTTTCAATGTTATCAAAATTGTAACCACTTTATTAATGCAAATATAGATTAATTGCCACACCTGATGATGTTCATAGACATGAACGAAACGTCGTGACAATATAAATAGTTGTGTTTTTTCATTGACCTAAAGCCCATTATCAATATTCTCATCATATATTTGATTATCAAAAGTGCATTTTTTTACGAAATTCAAATGTAGAGCGTATATTTACAATCACTAAATAACTGCATACCAAAAATATTTCTAGAACAAAATTGAAAAATTTTATACATACAAAATTAATAAAAAAAACGCTCTAACGATTTTCAAAAAAAAAAATTGAAAAATCAAGAGTTTCTTAATTTATAAAATGGCATTTAAACTTTTAAAGACAAACTTATTTTTCAGGTAAAATTTTGAAACTTTAAATAGTCTTTTTTTTAAATTATTTTAACTGTGCATGAGCCCGAAAGAGCGCATTATTTTGACAAAATTATAATTACATTCCTATATTTTATCCTAATTAATGCATTTGGTACATATTTATGTATGTACTTTTATAACTATAACTATTATAAATAGCAACGATGGCCGTGTAGCGCAACTGCATCGGATTAACGAATATGATATATTTAATCAACAAACTATTTTAAAGTGTCTATCAAGAAGTATTATCTTGGTATCTTTGTATATATGATTTTAAAATATTATTCTTTAAGAATAAGGTTGTTTGACACATATTTTACTTGCCTTCGCCTATATAAAAGAATAAATACTTAGTACAATGTTAAGAAACGGGCCAGAAAGATAATATGTGTTTTCTATTAGAATCACTTTTTCAACGTATACACATTATACCTATATAAGTATTACGTACAACCTCCACAACAACTGCTTACGTGTAACTTCATAACTTATCCAAAACGCGTAAGAGCCTGACAATTTCTTGTACCTGTTCGTATGCTTGTTAACTTTCCATGGGAAGTTATTGTAATGGGTCCGATTTGTACAATTGAAAATTTTGACATTTCTCGACGTTTCAAGGTCCCTAGAGTCTAATTAAAAATTTTTTAGAGCGATGTCTGTACGTGTGCGTGTGTACGTACGTTCGTACGTCCGTACGTTCGCGACGTTTTTTTCGTCCTCCATAGCTCAAGAACCAGAAGAGATATCGACTTCAAATATATTTTCTTATATTGATAATAATGCAGAAAGATGAAGAAAGGGATCTCAAGAAAATTGCGTGGGTGATTTTTTTACCATAGCAGTTTAAAAATAAAATGCACGACTGGGTCGCACGAACTTGCTCCTGTATGCAAAGAGTCTGTTTAAAAAAGCACCTATATAAGATTTAAAATTATACCTTTAAAACAAGTTTGTCTTCAAAGATTTAAATGCTATTCGATTTGTCAAAAAAAACCGCGCGATTCATCCCAAGACACAACTCATCCTAGGACAACTCATCCCGGAAATGAATTGGTATTTACAATAGTTATAGTTATAAACAATACATACATATGTACCAAATGCATTATCTAATTTGGATAAAAGATAGTAATCAGCCCTATCATGAATTCCATCGTAGTCGGAATTTTTACGAATCCCGAAAAACTGTATCATGAAATCCGTTCGTAATGCAAAATTGTATGAGATTTTCCACTACGAACGGATTTCATGATACAGTTTTTCGGGATTCGTAAAAATTTCCGATTACGATGGAATTCATGATAGGGCTGAATATAATAAAAGTTTTGTCAATGTAATGCGCTCTTTCGGGCTCACGCACAGGATTTGATCTGGTGAGATGGGAGGGGGTTACATTTAATACAGTTAAAATAATTAAAAAAAAAAATATTTTAAGATTCAAAACTTTACCTGAAAAATAAGTTTGTCTTCAAAAATTTAGATGCCATTTTATAAATCAAAAAACCCTTGATTTTTCAAAATTTTTTTTTGAAAATCGTTAGAGCGGTTTTTTTTTAAATTAATTTTTTATATATAAAATTTTTAAATTTTGTTCTAAAAATATTTTTGGTATGCAGTTGTTTAGTGATTGTAAATATACGCTCTACATTTGAATTTCGTAAAAAAATGTTGACCCGTTTTTGAGATATAGAATTTTGAAAAAAAAAAATTCAATATTTTTTTAAAAATCCAAGCAATAAAAAATTTCACTTTTGATAATCAAATATTGTTAAGGCAATATAAGAGCTTATTCAGAAAAAAAATTATTGAAATCGGTTGATAAGTTGCTGAGAAAATTAAGAAACAAAATAACGGTTCTATGAGCGGTACCTTTCCTGAGCAATACAAAAATATGTTTTTCTTATGAAAAGAAGCCAAGTTTAAAAATAAAATTTTAGAGAAAATTTAAAAAAAATCTATCGGTTTGTTTTTGAGAAAATTCGAATTTTCGTTTTTTGACCAAAAAAATTGTATGGGGGCCACTGTTAGTTTTGGTCTTAAAAAAAAAATGAAAAAAACGCCTAACGCGAATCTGCTGAAAACCTTAACTTCCAAGTTTGAACTCAATCGACCCAATGGTTTAGGCTGTAGGAGCGTGGACAGACAGACAAAACAGACCGGACGGAATCGCGGGACCCACTTTTTTCGACTTCTCTACCATCGTAATATCATGTTTGATTAAAATCTCGAGTTCGAAATTTTGCACGAATGCAAAACTTGCCATATAGTTCCTATATGTCGCAAGTAAAAAAAAGGTGAACATTTTGGTTAACCCTAAATATCTCACGAACCAATGACGCTAGAGACTTGAATTAAATTTTATATTAAATATTGTAACGTGATACAACGTGTACGTACGGACGTACGGACATACAGACGTACGAACGTACGTACACACGCACGAACAGACATCTTTCTAAAAATCTTTTATTTCGACTCTAGGGACCTTGAAACGTCGAGAAATGTCAAAATTTTCAATTTGACAAATCGGACCCATTAGAAAAACTTCCTATGAGAAGTTAATAATTATCATTAAATCACTGAAAGTAAAGCGTGTGCAGTTCACAGACATTCTATCTAAAAAAGGATTTAATGACAAAAATTTATATTTATAATATTTATCTATCGAATTTTGAAGTAAAAAAAAAGCGGTTGAATGAATGAGGTATTACAATTTACTAATAATAGCATAGCAAATAATAGGTATAGCATTTAAGTTATGTTATCACATTTTATAGAAATTAAAAATTAACACACGCAAATTGTTCAACAATTATTAATGAGGAACTATTTAGCTTAAAAACAAGTAAGTTCATTCACTTTTCTATTGATATTATATCTCCCACGTGTAAATTTGTTACAATAAATATTTTTGTAAACAGTAGCAAAATTTCGAAGTTTATAATTAAAATCATTGCATGTTACGCAAAAATATCGAAATTATAATGCGAAAGATGGATGAACTTTTAATATTTTTGACGGATTTTAAGCTGTGATTCTAGATTCTAGAGTCTAAAAGGGAGACAGTTTTTTTTCGAGAAGAGAAAGAGAGGAAAAATTATGCTGAGAGTTTGGTCAATAGCATAAGATTTAAATGCAAATTTCAAACTACAGGTACATTTTAAAATTGATGAGTTTTTGTTCCCTTAAAATAAAAATCAATTTTTAGGCTTAGGTGATATGTTTTTCAAAATACGTTTAAAATACCATTTTTGTTTCCAGTATCTTAAGAAGTGGTAGACATTGACATATCGACGTAAAATGAAATGAAAAATTGAATTTGTTTTACAGATAAGATATTGAGAAGGGACTTTCAAATAAAATCATAAAAGAAATTTATTATGACCTCAGATATCTCAGAAACCAATCAATTAAGTTTAAGATTACATATTATGCCGTCATACAGAGAAATTAAACTAATAGCTTTTTAAAGGTACAAAAAAATAAAAAAATATTCTGTCACGGATGAAAATGTTGACGTTCTTTAAAATTCTTATAATTATAAATATCAAATTGAAAGATTTTTTTATTAAAAACATTAAGGTTTTTCAAAATACTGCATGTCAAAATTCTGTATGAGAAATTTTGTGTAGTCAAAATTCTGTAGGACAAAATTCTAGTTGGTCAAAATTCTTTTTTTTTTTTTAAATGTGAAAAATTGCGCACTTATACATGTCAACATGATTTTCTTTTTAGAAAATATATGTAAATACTTTAAATATACAGAATTTTTTAAAGAAGATTTTTTGAGAATAATGTATTATACTAATTTTATAGTAACACAACTACGTGAATTTTGTGTGTTCTTTAATTGTTACTTTTCAAGTTAAAAGTGACTTTTTGTATTAACTTATCAATATTTTGACTTTTTGTTTTACTTTAAGATATTGTTTTTGTAAATTTGTATCATTTAAGTTGCATATATTTAATGTTTTATAGTATTTACATCTTCTTTATGCCTTTTGATTGAATTCACAACATTTCATCAACATGAACAAAACAGTCAAAAAACAGAACTATCAAAAACGCACTGGATACATAATTTTGTAATGAGAAATCCGAAGATTTTTTTTTTTATTTTCATATAATATTTTGGTATACAGTATTGTATGTAAGTAATAAGTGTTTTGAAATACAGAAAGTAAGACATACAGAATTATGACCAAACATCATATCATACAGAATTCTGAAAAAAAAAAACAATTTTTCGATCCGCTCCTAAAAACCTACAAAAAACACTTACAATTATTGTTAAAATTTAACTCTTGACTCGAACATCTCAAAAAAAAGAACATTGACTACAGACTTGAAGCAAATTAAACGAAATATTGTTATCAACATTTTTATAAAAAAGCCAATTGATAGTTTTTCTTACAAAAATAATATTTTTGAATTTCTATAAAAAGTCTTCACCTCAATTATTGATTTTGTACGAGTATGTAGACACTTTTTGGTTTGTTAAATAATAATTTGTCTTACAACTAAAAAATGATATTTGCAATTTTTTGAAGACCAATAACGGAAAGTTATCATCTCAGACTCTTTTTTTCCCAAAAATGGTTTTAATTATTATTGGTTGATTCATCCTTCTTAAAAGGTAATTTTTAACGCTCCATATGAAGTTATTGTAATCGGTCCGATTTTTCGAAGTGAAATTTTTGACATTTCTCGACTTTTCAAGATCTCTAGGATCTAAATAACAGATTTTTAGAGAGATGATGATGCAGAAAGGACTCTGAAAAAAATTAAGTGGGTGGTTTTTTTACCAGATCAATTTAAAACAAAAGTCAAAATTTTGGTAAACAATTATGCTAGTGACTTTAATTAAATTTTATTTTATATATTGTGACGTAATACCAAATTGATATAATTTTGAAAAAAAAAATCAAATAAAGTTTTTTTCTTATAAATCAAACAAACTGAACAAAATAATAGTCACCTCGAATATTTTACGAACAAAAAATGATTTTATCTTTTAAATAATTTAATGAAACGAATAATTACGTTTTCGACATTTGGTAAAAAAAAAATTACTAAAAAATTTAAATTTAAAAATTTATTTTCGAATCAAATATCTTTTCAAAAATTAAAGATATTGGCTTCAAACTAATTTCTAATTTCATCTTATAAAAAATATAGTTTTTGACATTCAGTCAATTTTTTTTATAAAAATTCAACAGTCAGTTTATTATTAAACTTAACTATCTACGCAAAATTTACAATAAGTACGCCAAATTGATAAAAATTTATATTCGATTCTCGATATCTCGTGAATAATTGAAGGTATTGTCTTCAAAATGATTTTATTCTGTGCTAAATTTTGTTGTTAACGTAAGATATTGTTTTTAGAAAAATCTAATCTCTATTTGTTTATATAAGAAATACAAATTTTCAAGAAATGCTACTAAAATTGGTTTTCGAATAAAAATCTCTTTAGCAAAACTAATAATATTTATATAATATTATATAATATTTAGTTAATCTTTAAGAAAAATTCAACTGACAAGTTTAAAGAAAAAAACACGAAAACCTACAAAAACAACAAAAAACTGATAAGAAACGGCTTTCGATTCAAGTATTAGGAGAACAAAGAAATATATTGTCTTCAAATTATTTATCTGACACAAAATATTGTAAAAAGTACAAATTCATCAATTTAATAATATGTTCTAATTAGGAAAAAAAATCGATACTGATATTTGTCTTTAAAGTTATTATATAACCTTGTTTAATTGGGTCTGTAAAAAAATGTTATAAAACTAAGAACAAAAAGATTGTTTATAATTTTGAATTTTATTTTTTTTTTTATGATTCTTACTTAAGTAATTAAGGTACAAATTAAATATTTGCATAGCAAATATTATCAATAATTTGACTTACATAATTATTATCTTTATTTAAATGTCCATACATTGCAAATCACAATCATATGTTTCAATAAAATAAATAAGGGAATACTACACAGATTTTTGAAAAGCAATTAAAACTAAAACTAAATTTAAATTATATATTAATGTTTTTAAAATTAAAAAAGATGAACACTTTTGTTGATTAAAAAAAAAATAAAAAAGAATTTTTATTCAGCTTGTGTGAATGGACAATGTTTGGCAAAAGGCACGTCAAGACAAAAACATCCACGAGCACTAAAAATATTAAAATAATACAATAAAATTATATATCTTCTCAAATAGAACTTACTTATCGGGAGCATCATTTCCCATTCTATATTCTTGCAAGAGGGTATCAATTTTGAAAGGATTCCTCGTTGACACTGGCAGTCGACCTGGGCCTGATATTTTAACGCAGCCATTTGGACAAGGAACTCCAATGAATTTCTTGTGCTTAAACATTGCATTTGCCAGAAAACAAATACTCATAAAATGACTGCATCGGGATCTTCCTGAAAAATTGACAACAAAAATGGGATTTGAGTAAATTTCCTCAATGTAATCTTTGATTGCAAAATTAATGTACTTATTGGATGTCCTTTACAGTAGGGTTGATATGTTCCACCATTGATGCAATAATTTAAGTGTCCTGTATTTTCACTCTGTCCCAAATAACCTGCATTTGTGTGAATTACTTGGATAACACTTGCATCGTCTATGGTCAAACGGAAACTGTCGGTTTTCTTTCGTTCAATTAATGGTCGGGCAGGATCTAAGCCTGAATACAAATAAAAACGAAAGTGATGTTAGATTTCAATGTTTATTAAAAATTAATAACATTATAAATATGCAACATAAATCATCATTACCAATGATCCTGTATTGTTTTTTTGTGAGGTGATTGCTTATCATCCCACAAATATGAGCACCAAGAGAATGTCCAACGCATGTTATTTTTTCACGAGGTGTTCCATGATGTGTTATGAAAGAGTAAATCTTAAATTAAAATACAAAAATTACAAAACTCCCGAATTAACAAATTAATTTTAATATACGAGTATTTATGAAAATGGTATAAAACTGTTCTCTTTTTTTTGATAAAATGATTTACGTAATAATAGTAGTAATAGAAAAGCAAAGCTTAAGAATTAAAAGTTTTAATTCTTTTCGGTCCTTCGAAAAAACAAATCTTTAGAATTATTCTTTGCCATGACATGAATAAAATACATTAAATAAACAAATTTCAAGATCACAGCTGAAACAGCGTTTAATGTTATATTTTTTTTTTTTTTTCTAAAAACTAAAAATTTAATTAATCAACGTTTGTATATGGATAAGCTTTAAAAATAAAATGCACGACTGGGTTGTACAAACTTGCTTATACGTATATCTAAAGAGACTGTTTAAAAATATTTTCTATATTTTAAAATGTACCTTCAAAAAAGTTAGTTTTCGAAAACTTAAACGCTATTTGACTTTTCAAAAAAAAACTTCATTTTCCAAAATTTGTATTTGAAAATCTATAGATCGTTTTTTTCGAATTAATTTTGTATGCTTAAAATTTTTCAATTTCAGTTTAAAAATATTGTTGGTATGCAGTTATATGGAGCCTATTAATACAAGTGTTACGTTTTAATTTCGTAAAAAAATGATGATGCATTTTTAAGATATCGAATTTCAAAAAAAAAAAAATGTTTCATAATATCTTTAAAAATCAAAAAAATAAAAACAATGACATTTTTAATAGTCAAATATTACTGCAGACAAATTATTGAAATATGTTGTTTAGTTCTTGAGAAAACTCAAAAACAATATATCGGTTAAGCGGTACCCTCCTGAAGCAATTCAAAAATATTTTTTCTTAGTTAAAGAAGCTAAACTAAGAAATGCAAAATTGCGGAAACAGAAACAAATCTATCGCTTTGTTTTTGAGAAAATTCGAATTTTCGATTTTTGAACAAACAATTTGTATCGGGACTACTGTTATTTTTATTTTTTCAAAATTTTAGTTTCCTAATTTGTAGTCAATCGACCCAATGCTTTGGGTTTTTAATTTTGCTAACATCTTGTCGTTTTTATATCTACAAAAATACTCCTTTTATTCAAATTAATTCCAGTAAAACATTTTTGTTTGTCAATAAATAACGGGAGAAGTTATACCGGTAGTTCGTGGTGAATTTTTTTTTCTCTTCTTTTTCTCTAAGTTACAGATAGATGGCATTAACAACCAAAACAAGAAAGGATGTGTGCAGAAAGAGTGTAACAAGGTTAAGGTTTCTTAGACTAGACTTTATTTATATTATTTAAAATATACTGCATTGAATTATTTTACATTGAATTATAAAAGGCGGAAATGATATGAATAAGCCACAATGAACTTTTAGAATAAACTGTAGTTAGAACTTTCCCTCACAAATTTTTCCTTGTCGGTATATAACTGAAAGATAAGATATAAATAGTTAGAACTGGAAAACTTATAAAAATGATGCATAAGACTTAAATTTTGGTTGAAAAACAAATTTGTATATTTTCACAAAACCACTGACCTAGCGAGAATACAAATATTTTTACTTTTGTACAAAACGACTTTTCGCCTTATGTAGTAATGTTCCTGCGTTGTTTTATTTCTTCTTATTCTGTAACTCTCGTTTTCAATTTTCCTGCAACTCTCGCATCGATAAACTCTAAAAAATTGAAACAAATCTGAGTTTGTTTGCATTTTTCAACGGTCTGAGCGAAAATTAAACGCATAAACGCAGCTTATAATAAAATAATAGTAGTAGTGCTTTCAGAGTTGTATGTTTCTAGGTCCTAATTCTCATTGGACTGTTGCACCACCTAATTTATTTTACTTATTTTATGATTAAAACTGGCTTAAAATAAGTAACTAATATTTCTCTAAATGCGTAATTTAGAATTGTTTCTAAATCTTCATTGTTCTGGAACCTAACAAGAGTAATTAATTCTACTTCATATTCGAATGATATTACTCCCAAACGAACACAATGAGAGTACCAAAAAGTTGTTCATACACAATTTTGAATTTTCTTTGAACACCTCTGAACAGCTGACTACATCCGCCATTTTTCAAAGGTGGTCGCCATTTTTTAAAGGTGGTCGCATTTTAAAAGGTGGTGAGCAGAGAGAAATGTTTTTCTCTCTGGTGGTGAGTATGTACATCAACTTGCATAAGTATTTGTTCCCCACATTTTTTTTATATGGAGTTAATACATATGCAAGTTGGTGTGCAATTCACAGCTTGTAGGCAAAAAGAGAGCAACCGTCGAAGTTCGTTCTCTCTATTTGTTCTATTCTCTCTGCTCATGTCCTTTCTTAAGTCTCAAACTATCTCCTTACCAAATTTCATTTAAATCTGTTCAGTAGTTTAGGCGTATAGCGATCGGCCCTACTGAATTTTCCCATGGGAATGCGTCATTTTCCCGGGACTTCCCAAGGCAAAAATGAAGAACATACTTATGATATCAGCGAATAGGAACATATTTGGCCTTACTTAAAGTCTGAAGCAATAAACCCAACAAAAATGGACTTAAGCAGTAGGTTTTTGTTGTGTTTGGCCCCAAAACAAAAGGTTGAGGTTGGTAATGATTTAACTCTGGCATGAAGGTGAACAAAATTAAAACACAAAAATTTTGGCTTTAATATACAGATTTTACTTTCGTTATCAATTAAATTTATATTAAATTGCAGCTAGACTTGCGCTCAGGGCATGAATATTGATATTTAAATATCAGGAAAAAATAAAATGCACGACTGGGTCGCACGAACTTGCTCCTGTATGCAAAGAGTCTGTTTAAAAAAGCACCTATATAAGATTTAAAATTATACCTTTAAAACAAGTTTGTCTTCAAAGATTTAAATGCTATTCGATTCGTCAAAAAAAACCGCGCGATTCATCCCAAGACACAACTCATCCTAGGACAACTCATCCCGGAAATGAATTGGTATTTACAATAGTTATAGTTATAAACAATACATACATATGTACCAAATGCATTATCTAATTTGGATAAAAGATAGTAATCAGCCCTATCATGAATTCCATCGTAGTCGGAATTTTTACGAATCCCGAAAAACTGTATCATGAAATCCGTTCGTAATGCAAAATTGTATGAGATTTTCCACTACGAACGGATTTCATGATACAGTTTTTCGGGATTCGTAAAAATTTCCGATTACGATGGAATTCATGATAGGGCTGAATATAATAAAAGTTTTGTCAATGTAATGCGCTCTTTCGGGCTCACGCACAGGATTTGATCTGGTGAGATGGGAGGGGGTTACATTTAATACAGTTAAAATAATTAAAAAAAAAAATATTTTAAGATTCAAAACTTTACCTGAAAAATAAGTTTGTCTTCAAAAATTTAGATTCCATTTTATAAATCAAAAAACCCTTGATTTTTCAAAATTTTTTTTTGAAAATCGTTAGAGCGGTTTTTTTTTAAATTAATTTTTTATATATAAAATTTTTAAATTTTGTTCTAAAAATATTTTTGGTATGCAGTTGTTTAGTGATTGTAAATATACGCTCTACATTTGAATTTCGTAAAAAAATGTTGACCCGTTTTTGAGATATAGAATTTTGAAAAAAAAAATTCAATATTTTTTTAAAAATCCAAACAATAAAAAATTTCACTTTTGATAATCAAATATTGTTAAGGCAATATAAGAGCTTATTCAGAAAAAAAATTATTGAAATCGGTTGATAAGTTGCTGAGAAAATTAAGAAACAAAATAACGGTTCTATGAGCGGTACCTTTCCTGAGCAATACAAAAATATGTTTTTCTTATGAAAAGAAGCCAAGTTTAAAAATAAAATTTTAGAGAAAATTTAAAAAAAATCTATCGGTTTGTTTTTGAGAAAATTCGAATTTTCGTTTTTTGACCAAAAAAATTGTATGGGGGCCACTGTTAGTTTTGGTCTTAAAAAAAAAATGAAAAAAACGCCTAACGCGAATCTGCTGAAAACCTTAACTTCCAAGTTTGAACTCAATCGACCCAATGGTTTAGGCTGTAGGAGCGTGGACAGACAGACAAAACAGACCGGACGGAATCGCGGGACCCACTTTTTTCGACTTCTCTACCATCGTAATATCATGTTTGATTAAAATCTCGAGTTCGAAATTTTGCACGAATGCAAAACTTGCCATATAGTTCCTATATGTCGCAAGTAAAAATATAATTTAAAAAAAGAAAACAAAATCCTTGTTTCAACTTTTCTTTATTTTACATTTTTATTTCGTAAAGTTTAAAAATCCAATCACCATTTTCGTACCACCCACTCAAAATTGTATGTACAAAATGTACTAAATTTTTAAGTTCATACAAGTAGTACATAATGTACATTAATGTTGAGCAGCCTTCTTCAGCAAGTGTTGGGATGATTTTAATGTTATCAATAAACTCTGATGACACTGTAACTTAGTTGTCTAAAAGACTGATAATATTATTTACAATCTACTACATTTTTAAAACTTTATGACACTATAACTGTGTTTTAAGTTTTATTTAACTATACAAGTTAATTAGAACTTATTATAGATCAAGATAGACTCGAAAACTAACTGGCAAGTGGTTTCAAAATGTTTGCCTCTTAAAATAAAAATTGTTATAATCTTAGGATAATAACATACAATTTACTAACCCCTTCAACCGCTATTTAATTTTAAATCCCCACTTAAAAAGGTTGCATTTTTTTAATTTAATATTTGCAATTGATGGATTGGTGTTGTAAACAAATTTAATTTAATTTAATTTAAAGTGTTGTAAACAAAATTAACTTCAGTGAACTTTGTTTTTGGTCGTGTACCAAAGTAATGCAGTAGAACACGTCATGCAATTTTAAAATTTTATTAGATTAATTTATAAAATTTGATATAAAATAGTATTTTGTTAAACTTTAAGAAATATCGACAGATGGGTATGACGTATGAATGTGATGATGATGATGAAATAACCTTTATTCCTGTAAATTTCATATACCTTCTTCTGCTTTGTCATACAAATACTCTCCTGTTGTGTGAATTCTTCCTTGAAAGCAAAAGTTATTCCTAATACACCAATTTCTTCTAATTTTGGACATACAAAATCATTAATCATAGATCGGTAGCCCAACTCATGTACCAACCTAATTTTCGAATAAGTTCAAATCAAACTGTCCGTCAGCCCATAACCGCATCAAACAGATGTTAAGGATACAGAGGCTTTTAACAACAATTCTTGTTTTTTCTGAACCCAAATATGGTTATTAACGTAGCCTGCGAGGTGAAAATAGGCCTCATCAAAAAAGATAATTTTTGTATGGATATCCGGACCATTTTGATGCATTTCAAGGAACGAAAATACAACATTTACAATACATTTACTGGACCTCTAAAGTCCCAGGGTCTAAGTTCTTAATGCAGATATGATATACATAATTGCGATTTTGGAATACCTAAATTTTGAAAAATCGAAGAGTAATCGACAAACCTCGGTTTTCACCTATCGGCTACAGCAGTAATATTCATAGTTGTTCTTTAGCGAAGCACACAGAGTCGATTATTGATATGACGAAATTGTCAAAAAAACTTAAATTTTGACACCATTTTTAACTTTCCATAGGAAGTTATTGTAATCGGTCCGATTTGTCAAATTGAAAATTTTGACATTTCTCGACGTTTCAGAAAGATGTCTGTGACGTTTTTTTCGTCGTCCATAGCTCGAGAACCATAGAGATATCGACTTCAAATAAATTTTGTTATAAAGATAATAATGCAGAAAGGGCTCTCAAGAAAATTGCGTTGGTGTTTTTTTTACCATAGCAGTTTAAAAAAAGGTGAAAATTTTGGTTAACCCTAAATATCTCACGAACCAATAATGCTTGATACTTGAATTAAATTTTAAATTATATATTGTAACGTGATACCAAACAAATATATTTTTCGAAAAAAATCCAATTTACGGTTTTTTATAAATCAAAAAAAAAAACTGAAAAAAAAATTTGTCACCTCGAAAATTTTACAAATAAAAAATGATTTCATCTCCAAAACAATTTTGTGCAAAGAAGAATAACATTTTTAACATCTGGTAAAATTTTGAGAAAAATCAAATTGACAGTTTTTTTTATAAAAAATAAAAACCTAACAAAAAAACATTACTCAAAGTTGGTAAAAATTGAATTTCGACTCAAATATCTTTTCAAAACTTTAAGATTATGGCTTCCAACTTATTTTATCTTATAAGAAATATTGTTTTCATCATTTTTTTTTACAAAAAATTAAAAACCTAAACAAAAATTAACAAAAGTTGTTGAAAATTGTTTTTCGTAGTAAATATCTTTTCAAAACCTTAGGATATTGGCTTCAAACTAATTTTATCTTTTAAGAAATATTGTTCTCAACAATCGATGAAATTTTGAGAAAAATCGAATTAACAGTTTTTTCTACAAAAAATGAAAACCTAAAAAAAAACAATACTAAAAATTGGTAAAAATTTACTTTCGACTCAAATAGCTTTTCAAAAATTAAAAATATTGGCTTCAAACTTATCTTATTTCACAGAAAATATTGTTTTTGATATTCAGTAATTTTTTTATAAAAATCCAATAGTCCGTTTTTTTCATAAAAAAAAATAAAATCTACAAAAAACAGTATACGCAAATTTGGTAAAAATTGATGTTCGGTTCTCGATATCTCTCAAATTAATTTCATTCATAAAATTCGTATTTGTTTATATAAGAAATAAAAAAAATTTAAGAAAATGCTACTAAAATTGGTAAAAATTTGTTTTCGACTAAAAATCTATTTAACAAAACTAGATTTTGAAACTAAACTATTTTATTATATGAAACATATTGTTGGTAATTTTGAAATTTTCAAGAATATTTCAACTGACAACTTTTTTAGCAGAAAACGAAAACCTACAAACTTTTAACCAAGACAAATCGACAGGCGGAATGGGAAGTTACTCGTATCAGTGTGGATCGCGTCCCAGCCTCTTTTTTTTACTATTTCCAGCCGATAAGCTGCTTCCCGACGACCCAAAACTGATTTGGTCTTCCAAACTGTGGCTCCATTTTTTTAAATATTTTTGGAGAGATTCTGACAATTTCAAATCGTTGTTTAAAAGTATAATATTTTACTTTTAGTAATGGCGTTGTTTTAACAGTTTCAAAATTGATCCAACGGCGGCGTGCTATTCAAAATGAAACACCTTATTGGAAATACATTTACAATTTTATAATTTAAAGGATATAGGTTACTACTTCACAGGGTAAAAACAAAATAAGTATTTATGATGTGATGTGAGCGAACAGGTCCTAGTGACTTATAATTCTCAACCATTCCATGTGTGAGTCATGTCAGGAATGGAGGGGAACAACAGTTTTATACCGAAACCGAACGGCTATTTGAGAAAACACTTTTTATGGCAAAAATTAACCCTTGGAGGATTTGTTAATTCCTCGCAAAAGGTAGTACTTTAGGTGGCATAGTCAGGGATTGAACACGAAACCTCTAGCATGATAGTAATACGCAATAACCATCAAGCCACGGGTACTAATATTAAACCAAAATAAATTTATTTAAATATTATTATTGTATTTTGTTCACATTTTTAGTTCGCAATATATTAAAGTCAAAACACGAATAAACTCTGATGACCCTGCAACTCAGCTGTCTGAAGACTGCTCATTTTATATACAATGTTTTGAAGTCAATCTACTACATTTTTAGAACTAAAACTAATTTAACTATACAAGTTAAATAGTGCTTATTATAGATCAAGATAGAATCGAAAGAGTCTGGCAAGAGGTTTTTGAAATGTATGCCTATTAAGTTAAAAGTTATTATAATTTTAGGATAATTAAATACAATTTAATTACCCCTACAACCGCTATTTAATTTTAAATCCCCATTCAAAAAGATTACATTTTATTAATTTAATATTTGCAACTAATGGATTGAAAATTGATACAATGTTGTGTAATGAACTTTTTTATAGTCATTATATTTTGTATTTGAAAAGAATTAAAATGCACGACGAAATGCACGATATTTTTTTAAAACTCAAAATGACATTTTGATCATCAAATGTTATCAAAACAGTATAAGAGCTTGCGCAGAATTGATTGAATTATTAAAACCAGTTAATTTGTTCTTAAAAAAACTTAAAAACAAAATAACAGTTCTATGGGGGAGGGAGAAATACAAAAATATTTGTTTTTATTGAAAAAAGCCAAGTGTAAAAAAAGCGAAAATTTAATAAAAATCTATGGTTACGTTTTTAAGACAATTTTGACCAACAAATTTGTATAGGGACTACTGCCAACTTAAAAACCTTAATTTCCAAATTTAAAGTCAATCGACGTAAAATTTTTGTACGAATTCAATACTTCCCATATAGTTCCTATACATCGAAAGTTAAAATTATTAAAGCCGTTTCTTCTTCTTCCTCTTAATTAACTTGTGTTGTTAAATTAATTATAGCTTTATTCTTTGTATATAAATTTATTTTTAAATTTGTAGTTTTCAAATTGTAGTAGAATAATTTTTTAATATTTTATATTAAATGATCGAATTTTGAGATAGTGTCAGTTCAGTTGGAGTGTGAGCAGAATTAATACAACTTGTTTTAAAAAATGGCTAAAACTTTAATTTATACATTTTTCTCTTATATAGTCCTTGCTTCTTTGGTAAGATTTTACAAAAACTACAAATAAAATTTTAAATTAAATAACTCTATTTCAAAACCTAGAATTTAGGAATGGCTAACCCTATCATCCCATCAATTGGCAGACGCATGATAGAACACATAGATCCATTATTGGATTCATAAATTAAATAATAATAAATAATAATAAAATAATAATTAAATAAAAGAAAACTTAGCATTTTTATTTAATATTAATTTTTGTATTTTTTTTTATTATATCATCAGCATAACTTTGACATTCTTGCTTTTTAACACCTTCAACATAGTTATTTTTCTATTTAATGGTCTTAAAAAATTCATCTTTTAAAAAATCCGACAAATTTGAACAATGTTGTTTAAAAAGTTATATAACTCTTATAGAGATTAATGAACTAAGCGCGCGCCAACTGGGAACTTATTCTTTAAGGATCGTTTCATTCTTAAAAATAACTGAGCAGCGAAAAAGTTTATTGAAAGTGGATAGAGCGAAACCTTATCCAAAAAATTTCAATTTCAGTCTTTGGTATAGATACCAACACAATATGCCCTTTTTTCATAAAAAAAATATTGTTCTAGAAATTATAAAAGTAGATCTTGTTAAAAATAATAACTTTTTTAACTTCCCATATTAAGTTATTGTAATCGGTCCGATTTGTCGAATTGAAAATTTTGACAATTCTCGACGTTAGAGTCGAAATAAAACATTTTTAGAGAGATATCTGTGCGTGCGTGTGTACATTATGTTTGTACGTCCGTACCTTCGGGAAGTTTTTTCGTTGTCCATAGCTCAAGGACCATTAGAGATATCGACTCCAAATGAATTTTGTTATACAGATAATAATGCAGAAAGATGTAGAAAGGACTCGTGGGTGGTTTTTTACCATAGCAATTTAAAACAAAGGTGAACATTTTGGTTAATCCAAAATATCGACTTGGCAGTTTTTTTATAAAAAAATAAAAACCTAAAAAAAAAAAACATTTCTAAAAGTTGGTAAAAATTTATTTTCAACTCAAATATCTTTTCAAAAATATAAGATATTAGCTTCAAACTAATTTTATCTTATAAAAAATATTGTTTTCAATATTCAGTAAAATTTTGAGAAACATCGAATTGATAGTTTTTCTTACAAAAAATAAAAACCTAAAAAAAAAATTAATAAAAGTTGGTCAAAATTGATTTACGACTCAAATATCTCTTCAAAACTTTATAATATTGGCTTTAAACTAATATATCAAACAAATATCTTTTAAAAAAATTTATGATATTGGATTTAAACTAATTTTTTCTTTTAAAAAATATTGTTTTCAACATTCGATAAAATTTTGAGAAAAATCGAATTGACAGTTTTTTTTTTAATATAAAAACCTAAAATAAGCACTACTAAAAGTAAACATTGATTTTAGACTCAAATATCTTTTTAAAAATTGGAGATATTAGCTTTAAATTAATTAAATCTTATAAGCAATATTGTTTTCATCATTCGGTAAAGTTTTGAGAAAAATCGAATTCACAGTTTTTTTTACAAAAAATAAAAACCTAAAACTTGGTAAAAATTTACTTTCGACTCCAATATCTTTTCAAAAACTAAAAATATTGAGTTCAAACTAATTTTATCTCACAGAAAATATTGTTTTTAACATTCAACAATTTTTTTTAGAAAAATCTAACAGTCAGTTTTTTCATAAAAATTTAAAATCTACACAAAATTGTACGCAAAATTGGTAAAAATTGATGTTCGTTTCTCGATATCTCGTGAATAATAAAAAATATTGACTTCAAATTAATTTTATTCATCCAATTTGTATTTGTTTATATGAAAAATAAAAACTTTTAAGAAAAGGTACTTAAATTGAAAAAAATTGGTTTTCGACTAAAAATCTCGTTAACAAAAATAGATTTTGAAATCAAACTATTCCATTTTAGGCAAAATATTGTTGGTAATTTTAAAATTTTTAAGAATAATCCAACTGACAACTTTTTTGACAAAAAACTTTTAAGCAAGACAAATCGACAGACGGGATGGGAAATTATCAGTGTGGGTCGCATCCCAGCCTCTTTTTTCAAAAGTTTTTCGCCGGAAAAATTCCGTTATTCATTGTTAAAAATGTTAAACCTGTCTTCGAATTTTAACTTTTAAACATTTTTTGAGTCTATGCCGTAGAGGACAATATTGTACGACCAACTATATGTATGTATATACCATTACATTGGTGGGGTAATATTGAATGAATGTAGCTCCAAAAAGGCTAAACAAAAACTTCAAACAAAACTATCAATACCAAACCTCTGGTTCTGGTGTGTAGACTAAATCAACTTGGATGTCTTATTGTCTTTACACTTTTTATAATAGATAACTGGAAAAAATAAATACCCAAGATCAAAGAGTACGGATATATAATTGCAGTGTCTCAGGTTGTGACCGCATTTAATGCACCAGGGTTACTGGTTGCACCACTTTCGCACTCACAACCTTATATATTTGTGCAAGCCACAAGATTGTCTATACTTTGCAGTACAGTGCAGTGGAGTTTCATGCCAAAAAGCTTTTTTAACCTAGAGGTTTTGATGAAACCTGACAGTTAAGATAAGTAATAACTCTTCACCACCAATCAAATATTTGTGACAACAGTTTCTAAGAGTACATTGTCAATCCAAATTTGAAAGAAAAATAATAAATTATCCACTTAAAGTATACCTACAAAAATAATAATAATGTCAAGACTTTAAATGTTTAACTTTTTAACCATAATAGTAATTTTGTTGCAAATATTTTTTTAATTTTGAACAAAAAACAAAAAAGAAAGACTCACCTGTGCTGCGCACTGAGCTGCTAATCTTGTATTTATAAGCGCTGTCAAATAGCATGGGTATTGTGTCAATGGCTTCCAATCAACTGTAATCACATTATAATCCCGTGAAAGATAAGCTTTAAAAAAAAACCGAAATAATTAATCGATTAGAAAGCTTGAAAATCTAATAGTGTTTATAAGCGAACTATACCATCTCTCAGATAAATTAAGTGGTTGTCTTGAGCAGTTCCATTAAAACCATGTATAACAAATACCAATTCTCGACTTTTACTATACCCGGCTTTATAAAGACTCCATGGTGTCTTAATGCTTAATTCAACCCCAAGCCGTGGTCCTTTCCTGAAACAAAAACAAAATCCAAAACAAAAAATTAAATTTAATTTCAAAGTATCTCATCTCTTAGCCATCTACCAGAGTTTAATAAATTATACAATATAAATAAATGTGTTCGTTAGAGCAGAAATAATTCAAAAAAAAAAGATTAGTCGGAAACATTTACGAAGATATGTAGATGTAGAATAGCCTGGTGCTGGGTTGACTTTAAAATGAGTGGAAACAAAAATTGATCCGGCCCAGGTACGGCAAGCTTCCTCTTTCTCGCCATGCCTCACTGACTAATGCCTGATAATGATTTAGTATAGGAAAAAAGTGAAAGGGAAACTTTTATTTCGCATGCAGCACGTGAAGAAGGCATAAAATCATTTTTCAGACTCGTCGAGCTGAATCAATCATAAAAATGTACACACATACATAAAAGAAGTAATAGAGTAAATAATATTAAACGCTTGTCTACACGCGCATATTATTGAATTTGTTTTCTTGGTTTTTGGTTTGGACATTGGTTTTAATCACTTGCATTAATTTGCAAATAGTTAAAATTTATAACTTATTAACAAGGTATATAACTATGATGGTAAATAAGTCTTAAGGCCTTTGGCGAGGCTCAATGAAACGGTAAAAAAAAACTGAATGTATGAATCTTTTATTACGATTTAAGGAGTTCATGTTGCATGTTTCATCAGTTTATGATTATATTAACTCACTACTTTTGGATCCATATAAGTTTAAGGAGTTTTTCAAAGGATTTATGACAAATGGGTAAATTAAAAACAATCGATTTATGAATGAAAAATAAACATGCATGATGATTAAATAGGCAGTATTAGTTTATTATTTAAACAACAAAAAGCTATTATAAATACAAAGAAGTTTTTAATACTGCTGCCAGCTATTGGACTAGTAATTACAAAACACTCATAATAGTAAGGGAGCCCAGGGTGCTAAATCGGGATTTACTCGAGCGTCAAAGAGACCTATTGCATTGCGAAGCTTAGATGATAAGAAGAAAAAAATGTCATATCATATATACACTTTCATCGGTGGGGGGAGCGGCTATAAATTTTCAAAAATGTAAAAAAAAACAGTTGCATGGACAATGGACATACTCGAGAGCGTCAGATATTAATAGCATCCATGTCCTACGTATTTTTCAAAATATACGTATGTTAATCTGATTGTTTCCATGAAGGGGGTGGTTGTACGTAAGGGTTGAAAACGGAAAAAAAAATTTAATCGAGCGCGTCAGATTTTCAAAGGGGATGTTAAGTGAACCTAAAAGAAGGCTCTTATGTAATAATGTGACGATTTGGATGTGACCCAAACTCGCGGCCATTATTATAATTTGCAAAAAAAATCACCATTTTGAAATACTCGAGCGCGGCAGATTAAGATATATATGGTTCATTTATATACCCTAAACGTGCTGTCTCATAATCTGACGATTATCTGGAGGGATTCGCCTAATCTGACAATAGCAAGAATTTTGTATGTATTTTTCAAATCTTTTAACTTAACAAATTGAAAAACTGAGAACCAGCTTACTCTGACGATATTCTAATGCATTTATACATTTTTGTAATGTATCTCACGTAAATTTGATAGTTTTTTGTAAATTAGTTTCACCACAAAACACACACTTTACATTAATATCACTTATAGTAACTTTTTTTTAAATTTTAATTCACATAATAAACATCAAAATCGCAAAATAATTTCAGGCGTTACAAATACGTTGTAAACGAAAAAACAACTGCGCGATCAGCTGTCATGGCGTCATGGCAACAGAACCCACAGTTGGGACGGAGTGAGAGAGTCATAGATAGATAAAGAGTGAGAAAGGAATAGAAACGCGGGAAGGGGAATACCGGCATCATGTACCTGCACGCATTAAACTTTATCGATTATTTTTCCTTACGTCGGCTTACGGAAATCGCCAGATTATACCTATATTATTCGTGAACGTTGAATTATTGCCTTCAAAATAAAAAAAAATTTAGCCACGCTCGAGAAAGTCAAGATGACGTTTTTTTTTACAAGTTTGTAACCCACCTGTACTTCTTATCGTCAATCGAAAATTGTCAGATTTTTGGAATATACACTTTTTAGCATATAACTAACTTATCCTACCTTAATCTAACGCGCTCGAGAATTTCAGATGATCAATTTTTTTTTTACTAATCTGATCCTGTATCCTTGACACGCGGCCACATATACAGGGCTAATACTTGGTGGAGGTATTCAATGGGGTACTAGGTACCTCCCTGTATATTAATCTGCCGCGCTTTAGTAAATCCCAAAATCCCTTCTTGGGCTCCCCTACTATAAGATTAGTTATTTGGTCAGTGAACCTTATAACGATAATGAATATTTATGCAATTGATACTGGTCAATTTAAATATATCATTAAACTAAACTGTTTTTATAGTTTAAATAGACTAAAAATCAATTTCTAATAAATAAAAATAACTTTATACTCGACGTGTAGTACCCGTAGCGTGATGGTTAGTGCGTTGGACTGTCATGCAAGGGGTCTTGGGTTCAATCCCTGCCTGTGCCATCTAACTTTTTTCACGGGTACTGCCTCTTGCGAGGAATTGACAAATCCTCCAAGAGTAATTCTTGTCATGAAAAGTGCTTTCTCAAATTAGCCGTTCGGATTCGGCATATAATCTGTAGGTCCCTTCCATCTCTGACAACATTACACGCACACAGGAATGGTTGAGAGTTGTAAGTCACTAGGCCCTGGTTCTTCATGAACTGTTGCGCCACCTAATTTATTTTTTTATTTTTTATTATACTCGACGTAGTCGCTTCCATTCCTGAGGCCTATTTTATAAACATTGACACTTGTGACAGGTGACAGCTGACAATTTATTAATTCACAACTTGAAAAATGTCAAAATCTGACAATAATTTGACAATTATGTAGAATTGTAGGAAAATACCCGACAATTGTCAAGTTTTCGTTTTATAAGGAAAGTTTGATGACCATAAATTATCAAGTACATATTTTTCCACAATTGCCAGGAATTTTCCGAAAAATTTTAACTGACAACTCTTTCATGAAATGAAAAAGAAAAGGAAAATTTACATATTTCTAAGTATTTGCGTGTTCTGCGATATCCTTCTATTTAATAACCTCCATATCATAGCTCAAGTTTCACTTAATTTTGCAAATAAAATATAACTATTTTCTAAAAGAAACTTTAGAACCCTTATATTGAGAATGTTAATTATTTTAAAAGCTCTCGATTTGTATTATTTTCTATACACTGCTCTTTTTAATAATAAAACACTATTTTGCACTCTGTGAAATTTCAAAATTGAAAGAGTGAGATGTTTTTGTAACATCGACAAAATTATGGTCTCGAAACGATGAAAATGGAAAGGTTTTGTTCCATATTTCTTCGTTTTTCGATCAAACCACATTTCAAGATTTTTTAAAAGCTATAGGAAAGTTTTTCAAAAAAAAAAAATCTGAAAAATGCATGAAATTTTTGTTTGAATCGTTGACCTTGACTGCACCTTAAATGGTCCATCCCCTTAAGTCCAATTTTGGCATACTCTTTCCAACATTTTGACCGGTATCTTACGAATAAATGCTTCAATGTTGTCTTCCAATGGGTCAATTGAAGCGAGCTTATCTGTATAGACATAAGCTTTAACATAGCCCCACAAAAATAGTCTAAAGGCATTAAATCGCACGATCTAGGCGGCCAATTGACCGGTCCCGAACGTGAAATAAAATGTTCACCGAACTCGCCTCTCAATAAGTCCATTGTTGCGCGTGCTGTGTGGCATTTGGCACCGTCTTGTTGAAACCACACCACTTGTCACAAGCCAAGCTCTTGCATTTTGGAAAAAAAAAAGTTGGATATCATCTTACAGTAGCGCTCACCATTTACACAGTTACGTTACGATTCACATCATCTTTGGAGAAGTACGGTCCAATGATGCCACCACCCCATAAACCGCACCAAACCGTGACTTTTTCTGGATGCATTGGTAGCTCTTGGAATGCTTCTGCTTGATATTCACTCCAAAATCGACAGTTCTGCTTATTTCCGTACCCATTGAGCCAAAAATGAGATTCGTTGCTCGCTGGAAGAAGCGCGCGATGAACTTTCTTAACAGAGCATGCATTTTGATAATAAAATTCAATAATTTGCAAGCGTTGTTCGTTTGTAAGACGATTCATGGTTAAAATATAGACCAAACTAAAGATGTTTGACAGTGAAACAAAACACGAAACGTACGCCAACTGTTTAAATCAGTGTTGTCAAAAAGATAATAGCTAAAAAATCATCCTTTACAATGAAATTGTCACTACATATTTGTCAGTAAGTATGACAATGACAAAATTGTCATGAAAAATTTGTCATTGTATTTTTATGAAAAAGGTTTCACCCGTCAATATTTTATAAAATACAGATTTGTCAGACAAGTATGACAAATTTGTAGAATAGTCAACTGTCCTGATATAACCCATTGGCAGAAATGGTTTTAAGTTGAAGGTAGAGCCTATTTTGTATATACTGTTGCATTTCTTCGTGCAATGATTATATTTTTAGCTTCACATATGTACAATGTACATATGTAGGTTCGACTTAAAATAAACTTTGTTTTACAAAAAAATTATATCTCTTGAACCATTAACGTTTTTGACATCTGACAAAAAAATTTAAAAAAATTGGTAAACATTTATTTTCGCCTCTGGTACAAAAATAAAAACATAAGCTTCAAATTAATTGTATCTTCTATTATTCTTAAGATCTGGTAATATGTTTTAAAAGTAAACAATTCACATATATAGTTTTCTTTATAAAAAAAAATAAAAATCTACACAAAATTGGTAAAAACTGTTTTTTGACTTGAATATCTCTAGAATAAATGAAGGTATTGAATTTATTATTATTTCTATACAAAAAATTGTTGTTAAGATTAGATAATTTTCTTATAAAATTTTCTTCAAAAAATGTTATTAAAATTGGTAAAATTTGATTAACTATTAGTTAATGTTTTTGAAAATCCCTTAGAAGAAACGTAAACATACAAAAACAACAAAAGAGATTTTTGACTTAAGTATCTTGAGAAAAAAGAAAGATTTTGATTTTAAAATTTTGTTTATCTTACACAAAATGGGGTTATTAATATTTTTGTAAGACTTTTAGAAATTTCGACAGATGGACACTAACGTGAAGTTATCAGTGTGGATCGCATCCCAGCTTCTTTTATTTTTAAATCACACTAAATTTAACAAAAAATCATTTTATTATCTTCTCATTTTGTAACGAATGTCCAAGAATCTCAAGATGTCTATAGACCTTTTATGTCAGTGAAGTTCAAAACTGTATGCATTTGGAGTATTTTCATTTAGTCTTCAAAGCTCTTAAATAATCAGAGATATACATAAATAGAAAACAATATAAAAAAATAATAAATATATTTCTCGAAAGAAATGCATTAAAAAAAATGGTGTCATTTTATTTTCTCTAAAATGATGTTTTATATTAAATAATAATACATCTGATAATATTGTTATAGTAAATTTCAAGTGACGTTTTACAAAAATAAACGGAAGAGGGAATGCGACCACAGCTCACATTGTAGCCTTTAAGATCTTGCAAGTGATATTTTAATTTAGGGAAATTCGAGAAACTAAACAAATTTAATAATATTTCTAGTAAATAATTGTCACTTTAATTTTTTTAAGATTTTTTAACAAAATCGACATTTGACTTAAATATCATTTTTTGTTCTTAAAATATTCGAGGATTTAGTAGATGGCAATAGCAATATTCGACCAAATTTTCAATCGGTCAGAATTAACAAATTGAAAATTTAGAAATTTTTCTTGCCGATTTTGTGTCAATAAAATGTATAAGTGATTATTTTTTTTACTTTTTACATCACATTTGTTGTATTTTGTGTCTTTTGGAGATAAGAAATAATTTAGCGTTTTCCAATTAAAAATAAATCTAAACAAACATTTATTTTTGGTTTTTGTTTCAGTAGTAAAATATTAACACCTACCGAAATTATAACCTTTAAACAAACAAATAGCAATTTTACACTCTGTCCATGGCGTATTTTGTTTCCAATTCACCGACTTGATTATTTTTTAAAGACATTGTACTTTTAAACAAAATAACGGTGGTAAAAAGAATGCAAATGAATACCCGGCCTGTGTACACGAAAATTATAAAAGAGTACCTGCTGCCAAAAATTAATCTTTGAAATTAACACCCGCATTATTTATTTTTAAATTTTGTGTTCAGCTTTTATCTTCAGTTTTTGTCACCAAACTTGTGTAACTAAGAATTTCTAGGTCATGCAAATTTTGAAGTTTTTTTTCAAAAAAAAAAAATTAATAATAAATTACATAATTATTGTTCATTTTCTAAATTTTTTGTATCCCGTACAATTTTATTTACGATTAAAATTTCTGGAATTGCGGGGTTATTACAAAATGCTTACTTGAGAAATAAACGATTTGGACTTATACATCTTTTAAAGGCATCCTGATGATTCAGCAAATAATTGCAATGCTCAGAGCTCTATGTGGCATTTGAAGTATGTACAGGTAAATAAAATAGCAATAGAAACAAAAGCTTTCAAAGTTGCAACGTAATTTTCTAGACTATTACAAGAAATGCGTGCGATATAAGCAATTGAATTTATGTTGTTGATTAATTTGCAGAAAGGTCAAGTTGATGAGCTCTAAGTCAATATTATGGTTTGTGGTCATGATTTTGTTTTTGGTTTCGCATCGTTTGATTTTAAATGTGCATTAGTTAGTCTTAGTTACTTATAGTATATTTTTATTTATAGTGATGAGTTGATCTTATTGATTGTGCTTTCAAGACTGTTGCACAGAAACGGATGGCTAATTTGTAACGTGTTTAATGTGTATCTTGTTAGTAAGGTAAGTAACTAACGAGCATTGCAGATAGAAGGTGAAGTAAGAAATGGAAAAAAAGGGCAGATGCATTAATTCATCTGGAACGCAAGTTACACAATAGAAATAGGAAGACAAAAACCACATACAGAAAAATTCAATTGATATTTAAGTGAAGTTTCAGTAGGCACACGTCAACGACTTACCAGGAGTTGCTTCTATGGAAAAATTTAAAATTTTAAAAGATGATGAAGGTAAGCAAAAATAAGAATGGCTGAGATTTGTTTAAATATTATCATAGAAAATGAAAAATGGTACACGCTTGTTATTTTGTCGGTATTTAAAATTTCTGAAAGTGAATCCAGTCCTATTTGATTATGTAAAAAAATTGCATTTTACATTATAAAATGTTAAATTAACAATGCGGTCATGTTAAAATGTGTCGTACTTACAAGAAGCTTACAGTTGAATATTTTAATGTTTTTAAATGAATTTCAGAGATTTATGAAAGTTTGTTTTGTATTGTAAAAATCTCCTTTGTAAAGTTAACAAAAGACTTGCTATTTATGTATTGTGAAGATTTGCTACTGATGCAACTTTCCCATTTTCATTATTATCATTGATAAACGAATTTGTCATTCACCTTCATTTTTTATTTCGTTTTCTCATGTTTCGTATTTAAGATTTTATACAATAAAATTATGGTGTGGCGACAATTGTTACTTTTGAAACCCACAAATATGGTAGACAACAAATAAAAACAACAAAATTAATATGAGTAGGATGACAGTTGGTGTTGTGGTGATGGCAAGTGAATATATTGACTGCTGCACCTCTGTCAACTTAAACATACATACAATTTATACATTTTAGGTCTTCTTCGAACCTGAGGACATTCCGCAAGCGAAATATACAAAAAATTTCACTTCTTCATATACCAACGAACGAACGTAGTGTCATCCTGATGTTGCACTTTGAAGATAAAAAGCGAAGACGCGATGACTCCAAGACGCCAAGACTCCAAGACTACGTCGACAACGCATTTAACATCTGGCTCAGTCTTTGATTACCTACTTAAATATAGGTAAACTGGTTGTAAGCATTAGGTCAATAGAAACTGGTATCCTGTCGTGCCTCTGATTCTACTCTCTGATGATGTTTTCATTTGATGTCATGGTGTGTAACCATGAAAGTTAAAAGTTTTAGAATTGATATCAAAAGACTAAAGGGGATAAACGTGTTTTTTGTTTTCTTTTGGCACATCTATCGCGTGCAGAATCTCGAAAAGTCATTCATATAATCATAACACTCTAAAGTATACAAAACCTACTGGTGAAAAAAGATCAATAAACCTTTTTTTCAACAACAAATAAATAGCAAAAGTATAGCTTTAAGGTACAAAACATGATATAACCTTTGCCTAATCAAAAAAAGATCAAGTTAATAACACTGGAAAATTGCTACAATTTAATTGGTCTTTTCCATTTTTATAATATACTCTCACATAATAACGAGTAATTTAGTTTGTCTGAAGAAATGACAAATGTTGTCATTGTAATTCTGACTTCTGGGCTTGCGTACGTCTTGTAAATTACCATAAAACGATTTCTTTAGTATGATTTATTGAAAAGAAAATTATGTCTAAAGTGACAGTTTGTTGAACAAAGTGGTGACACGAAGAAGAACAAACATTCACATTTTGTAGTTACAAATGTAAATACATCAGCACTAAATTATTTAAATTAATTTTGCTAACCATTTTTAGTTTTATCATTTTGTATTGCAAGTATTTTAAATTTAACCAATAGTTTAACTATTAAGCAAGAAAATAATCTCAACTTTTGAAGTCTTGAAGCTACAAAAAATGTTGAAAAACAAGATATGAATGCTGGATAATAATAAGTCAAATCATTCAGCTTTGTACTTTGAGCCTTAATATTAAATTGATACATACTACAACAAACGTGTGTTTAAGATTTTCAGGTTTTATTTAATTGCAAGTAAACAAATTATTTTTACACTTGGTGTCTCTCTATCTTTCACCGGCCATTAAAACAAAAACATAATTTCCTGAGGTTATTTTAAGACAAAAAACGGATAGAGGTTGTTATGATTTTCTTTTAATTCATTGAAGAACTCTTAAAAACTGCAAAGATAACAGTGTCAATTGAACACCTCAGTTTGGTTTCAAGGATTTTTAATTTAATAAAACAAAAATCTAATCTGTCGTTTACGTTTATTTATTTAATTACAAAATTGTATATTTCCCAGTAATGAGGAGACTGTCCTAAAATTGATTTCGTCTAGAGCAAGCATTAGCAACAAAAGTTTGACTTATCTCACTGGAATTCAAGTGTTCCTAACATTTTCTATTGAGATTTTGAGTTAAATTGTAGTTTGTTGAAGAACTGCTATTGTAGTTATTTTAACTTTTTATCGTTTTACATTTAACAAGTAAAACTTCGCCATTACAACGCATGAAAATTGTTGAAATTCACTACAAAAATGGCAAGCACTCGAGCAAACAAACAAGCCCAATTTTAAAAGAAAATTTTCCTGATCCTGCTATTTTTTGAAGAAGTGATCATAACTAGCCACCAAAATCTTGTTATATAGTTCCCAAGGACCAAGGCTTAAAGACAGCAACCGAAGCCATATTGACCATTTGACTAACATAGTTTTTCATTCTCCTCTTCCTCTTAACAATTGTTTCTCTTTTAAAATACTTTTATTTTAAATATTAAAATGAATCCGAATATAAATTCGGTTCGGTGCTCAATTTTTAACTTTGACAAAGAAATTGCATTTCTCACATTAGCCATTCATGATTTTGCAAAATATTTAGATTGCTCCCATGAGATTTATGTTAATTTTTCCTTTTAGTTTAAGATCGAAGGGCATTTTTTTTCCATCAACTTCTTTGAAAATAAATCAAGTGAAAGTGATCTTCATTATATGAATGTACATTTTTTAACGAAACTCATTTCATATGTATTACATACATTTTTCTTTTCAATTGTTTTAATAAAAGTTGTGTGTCAAAAGTCATATATTATTCTCTATAAAATAGCTTTGATTTGTTTCAAATTGTTTATTCTTTAATTGAAAATTTTAAAAGTACGTTCAAAATGAAATTAAATTAAACTAATTGTTAACTTATTTTTGTGTTCACTTATAAAACAAATTAACAGTTTAATTTTGTATTGTATATAACTTAAGTTATTACGACAGGTGTCAAAATAAATGATTAATGATTTATTTTTTTTTAAATAAACAGTAGAATCTAATTTTAAGGAGTACGTTTTAAAAATTTGGCGACATTAACAGCAGAAGAATATAAAATTATTCCAGAAAGTAAACTTTTAAGTGAAACATTTTTCGTATTCCATTTAACCGGATGAAGTACTAAAGTAGCTATAATATTCTAGCTACTTAGTTCCAATGAAGAATTTTCCCTACTAGTGCATGAAAATATGCATATATGTATATGATTTGTTAAGTGCGTAAAATAAAAACTGAGAGAAAAGAAAATAAAATCAACTATTCAATTAAATATTAAATTACTAAAATGGTTCAATTTCAGTAATTTTAAAATTAGAAACTAAACAATACAAAACTGTTAGATTACTGTATTATTTGAAAATAAGTTCTTTAATAATTTGTTCTTTTGTGATTAGACAAATTATAAAAGCCATTTTATGCTTTAAGGTTTGAAAAATTCAAAATAACTTAGCTGTTAGTTATCTATAATGACAATAAATTCTACAGGTTCAATACTCTTCTTTGAAATGAGTTTTATAAAAAAATTAAAAAATTGACAAATTTCTAATAAATTATGCCTTATGTTTGTTTTGAAAAGGCAAAAGCTCTTGAGCCTATTTTCATAGTTTTTCAGAAAGTGCATTTTTACTTTTGATTGTTAAGTACATAAGTAAAGGGTGATTTTTTAGCTATTATCTTTTTGGCAACACTGATTTAAACAGCTGACGCACGTTTCGTGTTTTGTTTTACTGTCAAACATCTTTAGTTTGGTCTATATTTTAACCATGAATCGTCTTACAAACGTACAACGCTTAGGTTAGTTAGGTTCAACGGGCTGACAGTTGATGTTGTTACCATCACACTTAGATCAATGTAGATCCATTGTGGTACCCCGAAGTGTTGTAACTTCCTGAAAAGATATAATAACCTATGAATCATGTGGTTCGTTTAACCATTTAGAGGTTTTGACAAAGTTTAGAAAGCTTTTGCCTGGCAGTTCTGATAGTTCCTCTAGTTCATTAAAGAAGAAGTTGCCTAGTTTTCTTCCTAGCAAGACAGGGCGAAGGACAGTGGCAGAGAAAGTGGGCAGTGTCTTCATGCTCGTTTTCATCACCACAGCCTCTACAAAGCTCATCAGTACTGAGCCCCATCTTCTTCTTATGGTAGCCGAGTAGGTTGTGACCTGTAATAATGCCGATAAGGGATCTTAGGGAGGGTTTATTAAGAGTTAAGATCCAGTCGGATCTTTTCTTATCGTATCTAGGCCATAGCTTCCTGGTGTTAACACAGGTTTCTAGGAGATTCCATCTGTCATTGGATTTTTGAATGATGGTTTTACTGACGTTATGTTTTAGTTCACATAACGGTAAACGAACAACGCTTGCAAATTATTGAATTTTATTATCAAAATGCATGCTCTGTTAAGGAAGTTCATCGCGCGCTTCTTCCAGCGAGCAACGAAGCTCATTTTTTGCTCAATGGGTACGTAAATAAGCAGAGTTGTCGATTTTGGAGTGAATATCAGCCAGAAGCATTGCAAGAGCTACCAATGCATCCAGAAAAAGTCACAGTTTGGTGCGGTTTATAGGCTGGTGGCATCATTGGAACGTACTTCTTCAAAGATGATGCGAATCGTAACGTAACTGTGAATGGTGAGCGCTATCGTGAGATGATATCCAACTTTTGTTTGCCCAAAATGCAAGAGCTTGGCTTGCATGACATGTGGTTTCAACAAGACGGTTCCACATGCCACACAGCACGCATAACAATGGACTTATTGAGAGGCGAGCTCGGTAAACATTTTATTTCACGTTCGGGACCGGTCAATTGGCCACCTAGATCGTGCGATTTAACGCCTTTAGATTGTTTTTTGTGGGGCTATGGAAAAGCTCATGTCTATACAGACAAGCCCGCTTTAATTGACGCATTGGAAGACAACATTGAAGCATTTATTTGAGATACCGGCGGAAATGTTGGATAGAGTATGCCAAAATTGGACTAAGCGGATTGACCATTTGAAGCGCAGTCAAGGTCAACATTTGCATGAAATAATCTTTAAACATTAAATTACATATATGAACCGTGCTATCGATTTCTGAATTGTATGTGTTTTTTTTTGAAAAACTTTCCTATAGCTTTTAAAAAATCACCCTTTAGTTACCTTAAGCTGTTTCAGAAATCGATCTAACTTTCTTGTTTTTGAAGATCAACCAACAAGATAAGTAAGATAGGTTTTTGACAGATTCCTACAAGAAAAAATTGATTGAAAAATAATAATAGACTTAAGACTCTTTTTTAATATTTCTTTAAGAACTTTGCTTAAAATTAAAATGGGCAATACAATTAAGCACTAACCTTTTATTACTTTTATGGTTATAACATCATGTGCAATTTTTGCACAAAACTACGCAGATTGACTTTCTATAAATAAAATCAGTGAAAAATGTATGTATTTGAATTTCTATTTTATCCTGCAAGTCATCAAATGATACAAAACAATTGACTTGTCAATAAAATATTTTATGTATTTTGTCAGATCAACACTTCCAACTCATGTCATGGAGACGATATAGAAATCTTACTTTTTGAAACTTAAAATGTAATTTAGTAACGATGAGATGACGTGAAATATATGTACCTATGAAGTAAAAATTGTTATAAGTTCTTATTAAAGGATTATAGAAAGAAAAGTCACAGATTTTGGTGAAAAGATTAAAAAAAAAAAACGCATTTTAAATAAACCTACATATTTATTGTTTATTTACATTTATAAAAATGACGTTTTTTACATTGGCCAAAATCAATTGATTTATTTTTATTTAAAATTAAAATTTCAGATCTAGATGGTTCAAATAATGTATCTTTTTCTTGGAAAACATAAATAAATACATTTATTATTTGTCACCTTGACGTATGTACATACTATGTGGTTTTTAATTTGTTCTTTATGAAACATGAAAGCAGTTTTAAACTAGTTCGTATATATCAAGCTCATTTTGTTCTTCTGAAATGCAGCATAGTCACAAATCTGAATTGATTTGAACTGCATTCCATTGGTCAACAAAAAGATAATTTTGTTCATTAAATTGCAACCTTAAATAGAAAAATTGATTCCAAGGATTACTGTCATATCTGTTTGGCAATTCCCAACGTTTATAACTCAAGTCCATTTTATAATCACATAAGAAGATTTCTAGACCTTCTTCTACAAAAAATACGTGTATTTGTTGTTTTGAGTGGACACAGTACTCAAATTTGTTTTAAAGTTTGTATCTTTTTTCAGGCTGAAATTTAATTTTATTTGAAACTATATATCGATAGATCAAAAAGTTGCGTAGTCAAAGTGTAAGCATTAAAAATAATAAAGGTATGTTTTTTGTACTTTCTTAAAAAAAAAAAACGATTTTTTATTGTTTTAAAAATTCAAAGGAAAACAACCTATCTTAAATCTATGGAAAATTTTTGAACTAACTTCAATAATTTTTGCATTTTTATATAAAAAATTACAGACGATTGTTGGAAATTTTAAAAACGAAGTGGTTTAAGTTTTCTATTTTTAACTTTTTGTAATAATGTATAGGTCTTAAAAAATCCAGTCAAAAATAAGTCAAGTGAATTAAAATCTAAGCGTTATGTCTGTTTTGCTTCACTGGTTTGTGTTACCCTTCAAAGAACTAATAACTTTGGGTGTTATTTAGAACATCGTTCTGTTTGAAAACCAGCCATAAACATAATTTACTTAGGACTTCTTGTACTTAAATGTTCTTCGTCATAAAGACGTAAAAAATTCCTCACCAGAACCCATAAGTATGTATGTAAGATGAAACACTGCTTTAATATCGCTGTTTATTGCTTTAAGCACAAAAGCCCAAACCTTTGAAGCATAACATAAAACAAATGCTTAACATTGAGTTTATATAATTTTCTATTCAAAAAATATTTGTCTTTTATTATCCTTGTCCATACCCCATAAAAAGTTGACAAAGACCAAATAAACATCTTACACTTTGTAATAAATTTTGGATGTTGGATGTGATGCAAATTGTATAAATGAACCTTTCCTTTATGAAGAGATACTCCTTCGTAAACAGCACACAACACAAATGTGAAACCTGTTGTTGGTTGTGGCGAATCTGCCTTTAGGGACTGTTTATTGTTAACCTATAGCCACCATGCCGTCTAAAGGAATTTTAGTTGGATCACGATTTTCAAGTTATACACAAAATAGCAAAGGCAAAGCAAAGGAAAGTAAAAGGCCATTAAAAACATAAATTGGTCAAACAATTTACAGATACTGAATCATGGATGCCAAATAAATTGCATCAGTGCAGAGTCAAAATGCAATTTGAACTTACTAAATTAACGAATACTTTCGAAACACACAAACAATTTATATAAAAATACTGGTAGTATAAAAGTATATTATCGATTCATGGGTGGTAAAAGTAATAATAATTATTTTAAGTATTTGATCGATTAAATCAAGATTATAATATTTATCGTTTTTTTTTGTCTTTGTAAATAAAAGTGCAATTTTAACTTACGGTGTATAAACTCGAAAATTTACATCCGGATGTGGACAGACATTTGTATTATGAACAATGCATCGCAATATATTTAAATCAAGAACTCCACTTGTAAAAAGATTTTTTAATGCACTTTTATCAAAAAGCAATCCATCAGAACCTGAAACAAATTCACACGAAATTATTTTCCATTTTCAAAAAAAAAAAATGATTATTTTTTAAATCCTTTCACTACCTCCAACTGTTGTTAAAAACACTGATATAACAATTAAAACACATTTCATTGTAATCCTTTTTTAAATGGTTTAAATGATGTTCAGTAGGTGGAGTTGGTACTAAAAAATTTCAATTTGTACTAAAAAGTTATGATTTAACTTTTTCGATTTAGATTTCCACTTTTCAAACATAATATCATCACTTTTATTTTGAATTTATTTAATTTTTTTTTTTCAAAAATTTATAAAAGAAAACTAGGTAACAAAACCGTAAAAATTTTGCCACTTTTAAGTTGAAATTTTCATTTTAACCGCACAAAGAATTTAAATGCTCATATTACAAGTGCACGATCGCGAATGAAATTGTAAAACGAAATTTCGCAGTTCGCACTCACTTTTGGTATTGTGGTGGTCTTTTCTTGTGCAAACGATGCCATGCCATGCGATGTTGTTGAGGATGATGTTGATGTTAATGTTGATGAAGGTAATTTCGACGACACGGTGCGTGGTGCGGTGTTATATCTTAGAATCATTGGAGCGTGGTTCTGTGCAGATTCAAGTGCAGAAACAGAAGCAGAAGCACACAAAAGACCACATTTTAGCTACCAGTTTTTTCAAGGAAAAGGAAACGCAAAAGTGTTTATATTTATGCATTTGATACACTATGCGTATCAGAATGTCTGCTGGAGTATTTCCTTCTTCTTTAAAATTGTTTTCTTCATCTTATAATATTGATGAATGAACCTTAAGGTAGATTATTTTAAGAGATACACTCCGCATCTTTTGCTAGTTTCCTGAATTTCTTGAAATGGTTCTAATACCAAAAAGCTGAACAAATATTGACTTATAATATTATAATGTCAAAAATTTAATTTTACCTTTTTCGAAAATGTCAACTGTGTTAAAAATTGCTCTTTTCGATTATGCAGTTTTTGAAAGACCAACATTATTTCCGGCGGAAGTCTTCAGTTAAAAAAATCAAGTTAATAATAAAATTATTCAGAGATAAGAGTTGAGATAAAAACAAATTTCCGCAATAATTTTTCAAAATGTGATCAATTTTATTAATTTTAATGCGTTCCTAAATCTCAAATAAGTTTTACGTAACAATTATTATAGACGTTGACCGAAGAAATTTTGTGGAGCAATAAGATAGGAAGGGGTTTGTTCAGAAAGCTTATCTGACTTCGTAGACATCAAGTAAAGCTTTCAGATTTCATTAATTTTAAACTTCGAACATTACCTCAGTAGCGTTCAATTGTTCGCACAGAATTTACAAAAACATTATTATGTATTTCCTCATACAAGCTATACATTTTTTATGAGTTGTGTTTTGTTACCTATTCCTTTTTTTCAATTTGATGCCAAATCTTTGGGCAAGTTCAGACAACATAATGGCTGAATCACAAGCACGCTTCAGCTTCGGCTTCACCTGACGTTTACGAGTTCAGCCATAGGAATTCAATGCATGCTATCACAATGGAGCTTCGACCTCACGTTTCGTTTGACAATCGTAAGGAAAAGAACGTAATGTGACTCCAAACGGACGCTCTAGTTCAATTATCTGAACATTTGCTTTGTCTGACAGCTGTAAAAAAATGTCAACAAACAAAATATTTGCTCTTTGGAGGGATGAAATAATAGAAATGTCATTTAAAGCAACCTCGAAGCAGGCCCACCGTAACGCAGACGAAGCCGAAGCTGAAGCGTTTTTGTGATTCAGCCATAAGGGACTTCATTTGCAGTCAACTGCATTCTTAGCACCTAAATTTTGACCAAGGCAGCTTTTAAGTTTTTCAAGTGTCCTGCATTTCAGACTTTGAACTTTACTTCATTGACCTCTACCTTCAGTTCATGGTAAACAAACTATTAAAAACATTATTGTCTACAAAACACTCCTCAGACAAGCTACAACAGTTCATAATGATTTGGATTTTGTATTGTAAGAAAATATTACTTATTTCTTTATCAATTTGAAAACAAAACATTAAATGGAATTGTGTAATAAGTAAATAAATCATAAAGTCATAAAATTCAGCTTTCAGTTGAATGGAAAAACATGATCAATTGTCATTTTGACACAAGAACTTGACTTGACAGTTAGTGAGATTTTTCTTTTCAGTCAATTTTCCAATAAAGTTGCCTTAATTAGAAGCCAATTTTTTGGCAGTTGGCCAATCAGATACTAGAATCTCGACTTACTTTCAAGTCCCTTATGTCGACTGAACTGAACGTGCCTTTGATTTTTGAAAACTTTTTAATGAGATCTTTGATTTTATTACATTACAATTAATTGAAATGATGAAAATTAGCAGCGGATGTGAAGTGTATTTGTTTGTAAGGAAAGGAAAGAATATTAAAGCAACTTAGTAACATAACTGGAATAAGGTACAACAGGTGCTATGGGTTATTTTTAGTTCAGTTATGTTCAAGATGAAAATGCAATCGGAAGAAAAAAAAATATTTTAATTAAATCACTTGAATAAATACCAATTTATTGTTTTATTTTGTTTTGTAAAGTTTTCTTAAAAAAAAACGAGAGCAATAAACTTTCATTTAATACGTGTTTAATATGAATCCTGTTAGTCTAGCTAAAAATGTAGCAAACAGTGTTGAAAATTGTACATCTTTTTCCTTGATAAATGGCAAATCCAACGTTTTATTTTTTAGAGCACTAGAGCACTGGATTTTGATTTAAAGTCGATAAAATTTAGATTTTCATAAATTGAAAGTCATTAACTAACAAAAATTGTTTTTAAAGAAAATTTGAAATTACCTTCATATCACACATATAAAATTTAAAAGTCATAAGTTAACGATGTTTAGACATTGGCTTGGCAAATTTTACAGTCCCTTATAATAGGTATATTAAAAAGAGAACATAATTCACTTACTTTGTGAATAATTCTTTGACGTTAGGTCTTACGTCAAAAAGTGGTCGGGTAGACTCAATGAACTTAAGACGTTAATGTCAAAAGAAATACAATTTTTTCTGTCTTATTGCCTGAAGACGAAATTAATACGATATTTAGCAGTTGTTCTAGACTCAAGCTGTTGATATTAAACGCAAGAGACAAAATAAGGCCGTTACACAAATCTAAAACGGAAGACCTTTTTAAAACCTTTTTACCTTACAGCAAAGAATTTTGTCTGTATTTTTTTGTCATTCTTGATCACGTGGATCAAAGTTCATTTGAATAATTGTAATAGGCAAAATTCGAACTTATACATTAGTCAAGTAGAGAAAAATTGGCGTTTCTGAATTTCGGATTTTTCCAAGAAATTATGGTTTTAAAATTTGTTTTGAGGAGATTAACGGGAGTAACAGGGTGCATTCAATAAAGGATTTTTGCTTCTTAGATAATTTGAAGAAAGAAGTATGAGATGCGACTTAAACTGCTGACTTACTACTCGTGCCTTTTAAAACTATTATTTTTTCGCAATAAGTTAAATTGTCATTCAAAGACCTTCAAATTGTATGCAATGAAAATATTAAGTTAAAGAAGTTATTTGTCGAGGTACTGGAGAAATTAAAACAATTTAGTGATTTTTTTGGAAGGACGTACGGACGTACGAACGAGGGTAATACCTAGAGTTTGGAAAGTGAATGCACTTTTTTATATGTTCTATTCACTGATCCGAAGTCCGAACTAATAAAATATAAAAAACAATTTTTTAAAAAACTTTACGCCCTGAAAGTTAGGTATGAAATAAACGGTACTATTTTTATTTTTTGAAGACATTTAGTTTGGGCTACCTGTATTTCTAAAAAAAATAATTTCAAAAGCTTGAAAATGTACTCGTATTTAAAATAGGTATATAAGGTGATGAAAATTTCCAATATCATTGATAGTTCTTAAGGAGTTCAACTCTCTGAAAAAATACCTCAGATGCAGCGATCTTATCAACTTTATGAGTTTAAAAAAAAATTGGATGGCGCAACAATCCGTTAAGAACTAAGGCCTAGTGACTTACAACTCTCAACTCAACCATTCCTGTCGAGTACTGCGAGTACTGTTGTCAGGGATGAAGGGGACCTACAGTTTTAAGCCGAATCAGAACGGCTAATTTGAGAAGGCCTTTTCATGACAAGAATAACTCTTGGAGGTCGTGCATACACTGCCCACGAAATTGCATTCCCTGAAACTCATTTTCATGACTTACCTACACACGATATCGATCGCTAATTCTCGTTCAATATTGGCTCTGGAGCTCCTTTTTTTATAATAATCGCACACCCACGGAGATATTACTACCCTTATTATGTGAAGACACAGTGTGAGCACTAGGAAAGGGAGAGAGGGGTTGAAAGGAGTAGCCGGTACACATTGGTTTTGAATTCCTGAATATTGCAATGGCTGGGAAAACAGAGTGTGGCAAGGCATTCCACATTCGCGTAGTACGGCTAAAGAACGAATCTCTGTATTTGACAGTACGGCCGAAGTTGGGCTCGAGGGTATACTGATGATCATTCCTAGAAGCGCGAGTATTACGGCTGAACTGTTTAAGCCGTTAAAATAACGGTAAAAAAGGGTCAGACAAGAGACCTTACGACGATGTTCAAGCGAAGTAAATGAACCTATGATGATATTATCATCTATCAATTTAAATGTTCTACGTTCAATACTATCCAAGAGGCTTAAGTAAGTTGCAGGGGCACCAGCCCAGAGATGGGAGTTATACTCAAGCTTTGGACGTATATAAGTCTTGTAGATAACAGCCAGATCAGAAGGGGAGAAAAACCTCTTGCATCGCCTTAGAAAACCCAAACATCTTGCAGCACATCCCGTATGTGATCGTTCCACAAAAGGTGGTTAATGACACACATACCGAGAATATCGAGATGTTCAGTCTCCTCGATGCAAGTGCCATCCATGGATAATAGCAAGGGGGGTATATTTCGCTTTAACGATACAAGACATCATTGGGTTTTCGAAGCGTTAAATTCCAAGCGGTTCTTTATTCCCCATTATACAATGCTGTTTAGGTCGGAATTTAATGAGCTTATCATATTTTGTCGTTGCAGTTCCACATCCGAAGAAGGGGGATGTGATTCTGAAAACGAATATGAAAAGCTAAGAGTACTATCGTCAGCGAAACAATGTATTGGATTAGAAGTTGCAGACAGGAGATCATTTATAAAAATGAGTAAGAGTGTTGGAGATAAAATAGAGCCCTGGGGCACACCAGCATTTATTTTGTGGTTTTTAGACTTTAACCCATCCAATACTACTTGTATTGAACGATCCGAAAGATAATTACTAATCCAATGAAGAAGGGATTTATGAAAGTAGAAAACACGCATTTTCGATAAGAGAGCCTGATGCCGAACCCTTAAAAGACCAAACTTGTTAGTTAACATAGACCAATATTTTTAGTAAAACTCTCTTTAAAAAAAAGTCTAACAGTTTCCGAAATCAGACGTTCATTGAATCAAGTTTTCAATAAGTCAATGTTTTGAAACCAACCTATGAAATTGCTTTGAAACTTTAGAGATCTGAAACATTCTTATAAGGCTATAACGACACTTTCGAATATTATGTTCTATGTCTAAATAATTTGACAAAAAAAGTGATTCAACAGATTTATTATTCGGAACTTTTCCCATGATGATTAATTTGTTTTCACTAAATGCTTCGACAATCAAAGTTTGATAATTTGTTTTGTAAAAGTGCTCTTATAGTGCAAGTTCAAAATTTTCAATTTTCAAAAACCCTTAAAGTATTTAACATGAATAGCCGTGGTCACTTAAACGAATGTGGAACAGAAACAACGCTTTTTTCAAAATGTCAACCTTGTGTTTTCTGTTTTTTAAATTATTTTCAATTTCCAATTTAAGCTGAAAAAAAAATGTTTCGTTTATACTTTTTACTGTACAGGACATTTATTTATATACAATTATTATGAAATTTTAAGGTTTCAAGCCTGTTCTATAATTGATTGCAAATCCATTAATTAATATTATGTTTCACGATGCCTTATGAACATAATTTATTAAAGGTGTGTACAATACATAGATAACAATCTTAAACAAATAACTCATCAATGTTAAATAATCGCAACCATATATGAAATAATTAAGAAAAGGAATTTTATTGTTTGTAAACAAAACCATTTTCAATGAAATTCTTTTTTTGTTTTTATTATTATTTTTATTATAAAAATAAAGACCCAAGGTAATTAATAAAATAACAAATAAAATTAAATGAAACAAAATAAAAATAAATGAAGTATCTCATATTTCCCAATGCACACAATTCCTCCATCGGGCATCGTCTTCATCGTTCCAGATGGATTATTGTATTATTTTTTATTTTTGTATGTTTGTTTTAAATGGGAATCATTTTCACTTTATCACTTTAGTACGATCACAACTTCTAGAGGATGAACAATAATAAATTGCACATGGACAATAGTAGGTATAATGATAAAGTGGTACAATGTTAATTACTCTTACTTGTTGTTTAGAGTTTAATAACGGACAATCTGAAGCTATCCAGAAGATGATGAACTTTTATTGTTGACTTCATAGCTTTGACAACTCTCGCATGCAAGATAATTACACGTTGCCACTGAAATGGTGAGGCAGTCAGTGGTTTGAAGACGCAATGATGAAAAATAGGTGTTTATACAAAGAAGTGGACTATTTGAGAGAGAAATAAAAAGAAGATTCGATCATATATGGAAATCTAACCATGAACATATGCTGAGTATGTAGTTTGTTTTATGACAAATGACGGACGTGTTCTTATCTTATGGTATCAAATTTTTCACAATAATTGTGATTGAATAAATCACTCTGAAACACGCACCTGTGAATTGTGTACTTATTGTCACTTCACCACTCACCACACCAGCAGCGAATCATTGAAGATTCATGAACTAACCGTGTCTGCACGATTCTGGTAGTACCCACATAGCTAGATGGCTTATAATATGACATGCTAGAATACAAAAGATTTTATTTGGGTTAGCCATCAGGTACCGTGTGATGTAGGAAATGCAAATTATTATGATTCCGGCGTTATTACTTTTTTGTTTTGTTCAAAATGTGAATAGTATTTCAATTAAATGATTTGTGTATTGAATACGATTTTCTTTTGTTTCATGACTCCTTAGGACAGACATTGGTTTCATGTAAAAAAAAAAGAATGAATGGCTCAACATTCCAGGGCCTAGTGACTTACAACTCTCAACCATTCCTGTGTGCGAGTTGTGAGGGATGAAGGGGAACTACAGTTGTAAGCCGAACCCGAACGGCTAATTTAAGAAAGCACTTTTCATGACATGAATTACTCTTGGAGGATTTGTCAATTCCTCACAAATTTTGGAGTCAATACCTTCAATTGTTCACGAGATATCGAGAATCAAATATCAATTTTTACAAATTTTGCGAACTATTTTTAGTAGATTTTAATTTTTATAAAAAAAATAACTGCTATATTTTAAAAAAAAAAATTGCTGAATGTCGAAAATAATATTTTCCATAAGATGAAATTAGTTTAAAGCCAATATTTTTAATTTTTGAAAAGATATTTAAGTCGAAAATCAATTTTTACCAACTTTTAGTAGTCTTTTTTAGGTTTTGTATTTTTTTTTTTTTTTTTTGAGTAAGTAGATAGTACCCGTGGCATGATGGTAAGTGCGGACTGTCATGCGAGAGGTCTTGGGTTCGATCCCTGTCCCTGCCTGTGCCACCTAAAATTTTTCTTCACGGGTACTGCCTCTTGCGAGGAATTGACAAATTCTCCAAGAGTAATTCTTGTCATGAAAAGTGCTTTCTCAAATTAGCCGTTCGGATTCGGCATATAAAACTGTAGGTCCCCTCCATTCCTGCTAATTACTCGCACACAGGAATGGTTGAGAGTTGTAAGTCACTAGGCCCTGGTTCTCTACGGACTGTTGCGCCACCTAATTTATTTATTTATTTATTTATTTATTTTTTGAGTAAAAAAACTGTCAATTCGATTTTTCTCCAACTTTTACCAGATGTCAAAAACCTTTTTCTACGTTGCATAAAATTATTTTGGAGTAAAATTATCTTTTGTTCGTATTTTTTTTTCAGTTTTTTTGATTTATAAAAAAACATTAATTGAGTTTTGTTTAATATTATATACATAAGTTTGGTATCACGTCACAATACATAATATAAAATTTTATTTAAGTCACTAGCGTTAATGGTTCGTGAGAAATGTTGGGTTAACCACCCTGGAAACGTCGAGAAATGTCAAAATTTTTAACATTTGAAGTTACTTACATATGTACTGATCGATCGGAAATCATGCAGTTAAATTTTTGGAGAAACACTAATTTAATTAAGCAGTTATTTTTCGCTAAAAATTTATTTTTCTATTTTCCAGATGAAATCCTGAACAGCTAATAGTTATGTGTTGGAAAGTAAAACGAATTGTTCCACTGATTTGAGTTCCTATTGCACACAATTCCAATGAAAGATTTCTGTCAGTAAAAATTTGTCGGTGGATTTCAATCAGGAATGACAGAAATTTTTAATGATCGCTATAAACGACCTGCGACAAAAAATTCCAATGATTGGTTTCAATGATAAAAACCAATGATAGCTATAACTAAACTAGCGCCTAAGGCGCCAGTTATAGCTATCATTGAAATCGATCCGGAAAAATTTTTGAATCGATATTTGACGGTGTTTCCCTTTGATTAGAAATGAAAATTTATACCGATCGATCGGAAATCACACAAAGAATTTTTTTTGAGAAAAAAAAGTTTAGTTGCACATTTATTTTTCTCTAAAAATGTATTTTTCTATTTTCCGGACGGAAATTCATTTTCCTGAACAGCTGATTATTTTATGTTCAAAAGTGAAACGAATCGTTCCACTGATTTGTGTTCCAATATCACACAATTCCAATGACAGATTTCTGTCAGTAAAATTTTTTCGGTGGCTTTCAATCAGGAAAAATTTTTCAATGACAGAAATTTTTAATGATAGCTATAAATGACCTGTCAAAAAAATTCCAATGATTGTTTTCAATGATGAAAACCAATGATAGCTATAACTGGCGCCTAACTTGCCCCTTACTGATTTCACTTCAATTTTGTACTGTTCCGATGGTATTTTTACTATAACTATAGCTATAACCGATCTCTAAGAATGAGCAACTGCTTTGTAATGTTGGTTATTTCTCAAACTACTCCCATAGTACTACTGTAAAGCCTTTTCCTTGACTTGTACTTTTAATTTTCATTATGGCTATAAAATCATGAAGTTTGATACGAGTATTTTGTAGTCCTTAAGAAACTTATCTTAATGGGAGCTATGGCTTTTGGAAATGTTGGATATTCCATTAATTTTCTACTTTTCTTTGAAAGCTAAATTTTTAAACATTGAATACACGTTAAAATAAAATCCAAAGGAAATTTGGAAAGATTCCGTTTTTTTTTTTGGTTATTTTCCTCGTGTCAATATTTTGGGCATCGCACTAAAAATTCTCAGCTTTCTGCATATATCAAAGTGTGGAAGGTTTTGAATTTAAATGTTCAGTCTTATTAAGGTTGAAATACATTAATTTATTAACTATTGATAAAATTTATTAACCAATGTGATAAATTGATACAATTTTAATTCATTGTATTTGTATATAATGAAGAAAAATCTTTTATAAATATAAAAGGGTGTTTTTTTAGACATTTGGTTTTTAAGAAAAAAATAAAACACCTATAATTTATTGTTATCGCAGAGAATGTTTCTTTATTATAAAGATAAGGGTTTGCATATTATGTTTGTCGTAGGGGTCATGACCCTCCTCTGGGAGAGTAGTTTTTTTTTAATTTTCGTAAAAATTCCCTTGAACTAAAATCTTTTCGTACTACGTTATTAGATATGACACCCCTTATATTTTAAATTTAATTATTTATTTAATTTAATTTTATAAAATTTGTATTTTAATGCTTACCATGGGTTTTGGAGGGTGATACGTACAAAAGATTTATATATCTTCATATAGAGTGTTTTTGATTCGACCAATTAACGAATTCGAAGGCGAGTTTGAAATGTCATAATGTTTGTTGGCGAGTTAAAATCCGATAGCTTTTTGTTGGCGGATTTGCAGGCGAACGAGTGTTCATTATTATTCTTTGTTTGATTTCATGGATTCTTTCTTGATTGTAATTATATAAAAATGTGAGTTAGCCTTATTTTATTTTTAACTTCCCATAGGAAGTTATTGTAATGGGTCCGATTTGTCAAATTAAAAATTTTGACATTTCTCGACGTTTCAAGGTCCCTAGAGTCGAAATAAAAGATTTTTAGAAAGATGTCTGTGCGTGCGTGTGTACGTACCTTCGTACGTCTGTACGTTCGCGACGTTTTTTTCGTCTTCCATAGCTCAAGAACCAGAAGAGATATCGACTTAAAATAAATTTTAAGGCAGAAAGATGCAGAAAGGGCTCTCAAGAAAATTGCGTGGGTGGTTTTTTTACCATAGCAGTTTAAAAAAAAGGTGAAAATTTTGGTTAAACCTAAATATCTCATAAACCAATGACGCTAGAGACTTAAATTAAATTTAATATTATATATTGTAACGTGATACAAAACAAGTATATTTTTTGAAAAAAATCCAATTAACGGTTTTTTTATAAATCAAAAAAACTGAAAAAAAATGTATCACCTCGAAAATTTTACGACTAAAATATGATTTCATCTCCAAAACAATTTTGTGCAACGAAGAATAATGTTTTTGACATCTGATAAAATTTTGAGAAAAATTTAAATGACACTTTTTTTTATAAAAAAATAAAATCCTAAAAAAAACAATACTCATAGTTGGTAAAAATTGAATTTCGACGCAAATATCTTTTCAAAAACTTGAGATTAAGGCTTCAAACTTTTTTTATCTTATAAAAAATATTGTTTTTAACATTCTAAAAAATGTTGAGAAAAATCGACCTGACAGTTTAAAAAAAAAAATGAAAACCTACAAAAAATTAATAAAAGTTGGTAAAAATTGATTTTCGACTCAAGATATTTGAGATAATGGCTTCTAACTAATTTTAACTTATAAGAAATATTGTTTTCAACACAAGGAAAAATTTTGAGAAAAATCGAATTGACAGTTTTTTTACAAAAAATTATAAAAGGTGGTAAAAATTGATTTTCGACTCAAATATCTTTTCAAAACTTGGAGATATTAGCTTTAAACTAGTTAAATCTTTCAAAAAATATTGTTGTCAACATTCAGTAAAATTTTGAAAAAAATCGAATTGACAGCTTTTGTACAAAAAATTAAAAACCTAAAAAAAATTAAACAAAAGTTGGTAAAAATTGATTTTCGACTCAAATATCTTTTCAAAAATTTGAGATAATGGCTTCTAACTAATTTTAACTTATAACAAATATTGTTTTTAACATTCGATAAAATTTTGAGAAAAATCGAATTGACAGTTTTTTTTACAAAAAATAAAAACCTAAAAAAAAATACTAAAACTTGCTAAAAATTTACTTTCGACTCAAATAGCTTTTCAAAAATTACAAATATTGGCTTCAAACTTATTTTATTTCACAGTAAATATTGTTTTCGATATTCATATATCATTCGATATAAAAATCCAACAGTCCGTTTTTTCATAAAAATTAAAATCTACAAAAAATAGTACGCAAATTTGGTAAAAATTGATACATATAGACAAAGTTTTAAGCAAGACAAATCGACAGACCGGATGGGAAGTTATCAGTGTGGGTCGCATCCCAGCCTCTTTTCTTATAATTTATCCACAATTCACAATAAAATATAAAATTTTGAATAAATCCCCGCAAATTTCACAAATTCAATGAAAACAAAACAAATTTTGTTTGGAAAGCTGTCAAATCTCTGGAATATAAGAAGAAAAAGTCAAACCAAAGTGGCAAATCACTGGAATATAGGAAGAACTTTTTTCGCTTTGCCGCGAATTCGTTAATAAGGAAATACGACGCGAGTCGAATTTGAAAGGTCGAATTGAAAACGATCCGTCGCGAACCTCATAATCAGGCCCCAGGTTTATTCCAATCACGACTTACAAATCTATCGACTTTTCGTCAATGGTGGATCCAGGGAATGGGTTATATGAGCCACAGAGCTCATACTGTTTAATTGTATACCTAAGCAAAGATTTTATCTGCAGATTTGTTAGTAATTTAATTCACCAAAAAGCGGTTTGTCTATGAAAAACAACTAAAATATTTTGTAATAGGAATTCAAAAAATTTAATTTGGCCAAAAAAAAAAAACAGAAAATTCTATTTTATTTTCCTGAGAACAAAATTAAATTCTTCTGGCAAACTTTTTCATTTTCTGGCTTCTTGTATCTATATTTTGTAGCGTTCTTAGCATTCATAGAAATGGCAACAAGAATATCTTATTTTTGGAAAAAATTATGTTTTAACACAATTTCTGCATGAAATGCACCCAAAACTATTGTATTTTAGCTCTTAAAAAGGGTAAATTTAGAGAACTGTTGAAATCTTGGAATGTGTCTGACACCACCCTGATTAAAAGTCTCATCCTCATACATATTGCTGCCAAAAGCTCTGAAAATACAATTCTTTGGCGTGGATTTCTCAATTACTCTCTATGGCTCCATTTAAAAAGGAAAAATAGAAATACAAAACTTTTTTGACTTCTGGGTGAGGGATTCTGTAAGTTGTAAATTCATTTCAGTAAATCTGACTGAATAAATTCCTAGAAATATATACATACATATAGTGGCTAAATTAGTCTACGATTTACCGCCATATTGAATTTAGTGAGTTTTCTTAAAAACAGGGCATACAGAATAAACAACAATTATTTTAATATTTTGGGTGTTTATATTTATCTTCCAATAATAATAATACAACAATGAAATTCACTTCTAAAACAATTTTAAATTATCATATTATGATAAATTTTAAAGAAAATTTATAAATGTATATATTTTCCGTTATTAAACGCAAGTACTTTAGATAAAACATGAACATTGCAAACAGGAAGAAAATACATTACTTAATAATTTTTAATTTAAAAATACAATTTCTATGTAACTTATTGCTATGCATTGTTTTGTTTAATAAATAAATATATATTAAAAATTTAACGTCGTGGTTTAATGTTTGTTTATTTTTTTAAAATGCCTTTTCTCAGGTTATGTTTGGTATCCTCAACTTTTTTCTTCTTTTGAGCTCGTGTCTCTGTCGCTTGAAGTTCTTCTTTTATTGTTTGTTCTCCTTTAACTGCGTTAGTTGCTATAATTTCTTCAACCTTCTCAATACCTTTCTTACTTTCAGATTTTATATTTGAGTCTTCCACTTCTCCTTCCATTTGTTCGAGTTCTTCATCTTTTTGTACTGCACTCGAACTACTACTACTATCAATAACTAAATGATACAATTTCTTTTCTTCATCAGAAATTGGTACCGGCGCCTTAGACAATGGATCTTTTCCATTCAGAGATTTTGGAAAGGCAATAACATCACGTATGGATCTTGCTTGACAGATAATTGCCATAAGTCTATCGATACCCAATGCAATACCACCATGTGGCGGGCAACCACTTTCGAGGGCACTTAATAGGTGATGCAGGTGTTCGTGTGGAATTTTCAAAACTTCTTCTAAAACAAATATTTGCAAGTCTTTGTTGTGGATACGAATTGATCCGCCACCAACTTCATTGCCATTAAGTACCAAATCGTAAGCTTGGGATTTGATGTCTTCCAGATTTTCTTTATTCTTCAGTTTTTCCAGATCTTCGTCGCGGGGAGCTGTAAATGGATGATGGGCACTTTCGTATTCACCTTCGGGGGTCTTGAAAAACATCGGGAAATCGACAACCCAAAGGAATTTATTTTGCTTTTTACGTTTCGGTAGATAGTCGTTGTCTTCCAGCAAATCAGCATAATCAAGGCGAAGACGACCCAGCAAAGTTTGCTAGAAGTAGATAAAAAAGAAACAAGTGTTTTTAGAAACAAAATTATAATTCTAAAAATTAATTTGAATGTAATATGGCCTAGAATTTCGTCTAAATTGTGAAGTTTTGGAAAATGAATAAAACAATAAGAAAGTAAATGGTTTAAAATACACGAACTAAGAGCCTTAATTACGTTCATTTTTGGAACAAGTGTTGTTCTGAGAAAAAAAGAGGAAATGGAAACAAAATTTAGCACAGTTCATTTTCTACTTACTGTTTCAACTTTATCGCCAATTCCCAGAAAAACTAAATCGTCAGTATCGATCTCAAACTTATCAACCACCTCTTTTGCTCCATTTGGACCCAAATATTTCGCCAGTCTGTCAAGTGCATCTGTGCTTCCCTGAAACATGATCATCAAAATGAAAAAAATAAAACAACATCAAATATAATAATTATTCTTACACTGAATTTTCTAAAATAGAATGTTCCATTAAAATCATTTCCAATTTGTTCTAAATGCTTTCTGGTTGGGGCGTCAAGTAATGAAATGGATTTGTTAACATAAATCAAACACACGCCGAGATCGTTGAATTTATTTTTCACATTCTCATTCACTTCTGAGATATCTGTGATGTCGTTTAACTGGATAAAAGAAAAACATTAATAGCACAATCCTTAGAGGCAGGTCAAGATTTAAATTACCAAAAGATCAAATCGAACATCAGGCTTATCACAGCCATACTTCGACATAGCTTCATCATAAGAAATAACCTGGAATGGTGTCTCAATAGTGCCACGTTCTTTGGGCCAGCAGAATTTTAATGTCTCTTCAATCATCGACATAACATCTTGGCGGGTGGTAAATGACATTTCTATATCCAACTGGGTGAATTCTGGTTGACGATCGGGTCGGGTGGCTTCATCACGATAGCAACGGGCTACTTGGAAGTATCGATCTATTGCACCGGCCATGAGCATCTGCTTGAATTGCTGTGGACTCTGCACCAACGAATAGAAGTGTCCTGGCTTTCGAGTAGGCACAACAAACTCTTGGGCTCCTCCGGGAGTTCTTCGGAAGAGAGTAGGTGTCTCGACTTCCACAAAACCCAAATAGTTGATGAGGAATTCACGCATTTTCATAAGAATCGATGATCGAAGACGTAAATTCTTTTGCATATCAGAAAATCTAAAACATACAAATTTCTTGTTAAACTTGCAAAAACTAAAGGATTGCCGATTCCATACCTTAAATCAAGATACCGGTGCGTCATGCGCAACCCTTCATTCGCTCTCTGATGACCACGTACTTCAAAAGGCAAATTCTTCTTCGATGGATTTAGGACCTCAACATCGGTTGCTTCGATTTCAATTTCACCCGTTTTCATAGCTGGATTAAGCATATTCGACGGTCTTGGGATCACAGTTCCTTCTACACGAACAATCGACTCCAGAGGAATTCCGTTTGGATATTTTTCCGATAGATTACATTTGTCGGAGAGTAAAACTTGCGTTTGACCATAACCATCACGTAACACAAGAAATTTACCCATTCGCTGAAATTCCAGCCAACCAGCAATGTTGACTTTTTCAGCAACATTTGCCCCACTCAATTCACCGCAATTGTGAGTTCGTGTTGTAAATTTGTTTGTATCGGCAATTCCTGTACCTCGATCAGATGATGCTTTATTAGAATCGTTGGCATCGGTATTGCCATCAACATTGCCACCGATGGGTTTCTTTTGTAGTTTCTCTTTAACGGGTCCTTCGTATGGTTCATCGGGACTGAGAATTTTTACTGATTCCACTTTCACTTCGACGTCACCGGTTTCAAATTTCTATTTGATTCAAAGAAAAAAGTAAGAATTTTGTGACGGTTATTGGACATACTTTTGTAAAAAAATGTATGCAGGTAGAATAGAAGGAGAAGGGGTAATTTCCCCACCAGTAAGATAGCATCAGATGGAGTAGAAATAACCTTTATTTTATTTTATGTCATAAGAGTAAACAAAGACACTTGATTTAAGTGAGAATAGTTAAGACAAATATTAAAGGACCAAGGTGGCTCCCTTGGGGAACTCCTCAGTTTGCATAAAGTGGATCAGAGATTGAGAACCTGAAAACATATTCATATTTGGGATTCTCTAGGTATGATTTTAACCATGAAATAAAAGAGTGAAAAATCAAGGGGTTTAAGTTTAAAACAAATAATTTGGGGACTGCTTTTATCAAAAGCTTTACGAAATTCTACGATGAGAACGTCCACTCCATTTCCTGTCTCTAGTTTTATTTAGAATTCAGTAAGATTCGTTGTAGTAGATCTGCCTTTTAAGAAGCTATATTGTTGTGCAGAAAAAGAGGTCTACAATGAAAATAGAGAGAGTCGTAGACAATGCTTTCAAAAAGTTGGGGAATTAAAGACAAATTGGGCCTGTAGTTGATAACATCAATTTTTGGTCCTTTTTCATAAGCAGGAAATTAAAGTAATCTTTTTAAGGTTTAAGGAAGATGCCTTTAGTAATTGACAGAAGAAACAGTAATCAAAAAAACTATGGTCAATTTCTTGAAGATGATTACTGTAAGATTGGCTAAAGAATGAGTCAAAAATAATAATTTTAGGATTGCCAGAAGTCATATCCAGTGATTTTAGTATTAAGGAAACTTTAAATACTTATATCTTAATAAATAACCACTGTTGAAGGGTGAAAGCATGAATTTAATATTACTCACCATGTTAACGTTTGTCTTAGGTCTAGCTAAAACTATTCCCTTAACTTGTATAATATCGGTTGGTGTAGCAGATGTAAAGACATCCAACAACTGAAAACAAAATTTTCATAATTAAATAACTCATGAAAATACAATCAGCTTACATTTTTATCTTCAATAATAACTTGAGTCTGTCCATAACCATCTTTTAAGTGCTGAAATTTCGTCTTTGTTGTACTTGTAACCCAACCAACTAGAGAAACATTTTTCCCTGAATGATTTTTCCGCAAATCATTACAAGTGAATTCACGATTTTCAAAATATTTTAAAATATTTTCACTTTCTGAAAAGAAAAACAAACAAAAGTGATTTAAGCAAAAAGTTTATACCTATAAAATGTTTGTTTTTGTTGTTTCTTACTTCCTGCTATTTTATATTCTGTACTTGTAATACAATTTTTATTTTCAGCCATTGTACTGTAGGATCGTTTTTCTGCTCCACGACGACCAGGAACTCGTGCTAAATTTAGAATGTCTTCAACTTCTACTTCGATTTCACCGGTTGGCATTGTTATGTTTCGAGAATTAAATGGTCTTGTTAGAACTGTTCCAACAATTGTTAGAATACATTCTGGTGGCATGTTTAAGAAGCGACGGGATATTCGAGGGTTCTAAGAAATGAAAACGAATACATAAGTGACCTATTTTACGAAGGATTAAAAAAAAAGTGAGTATAAATGTTGAACTCAGAATAAAACAGAAGACTTGAATTCTATAAACCACACTTCCGCCGTGAGCTTATAGACACACAGTAAACACCACAATACAACGCTAATTGAATTAATAAACTTACCCTGTCATCTGAAATAACCAATTGTGTAGCTCCATTTCGATCTCTTAGCTCAGCAAAACGCCCAATCCGCTTTTTGATAAACTTTCCAGTCATCTCGACATACTTCCCTTCGTGAACAGGACGAAGTTCACCACAAGTCACCACCAAAGGAGGTGGAGGAGGAGGATTTGTGTTTAAATTATTCGAGAAAAAAGGAAAATTTGCCATTGGAAGAACGTTATCATCTAAATGAGGAACATTTCAAGTTGATGATGAAATAAGTTAAGTCAATTTTAAACATGATAGAAACATACACATGTTTTTGTTGTTGCCATTATTAGCCCAAGGACCTCCCCGGTTATTATTCTGATGATTGTTGTTCCACATAGTTTTGTTGGCTTCTTCTTTTTTTCCCTACCAATTGGACAAAATTAAATGAATAGATTTAAAAAAAAAATTGGAAAAAGACAAAATTTCGTCCCCATTGGAATATCTTTATTGATACTAAATATATTCTCTTAAAAATTATAATTTCAATCATTAATTTGTCTGTTTTTAAAGATGTTTTAAGACTTTTTTTAATCCTACTTCGTTTTTTATTGGAAATGGCGTCTTGTAGATTTGAGAAATCGAAGAACTAGCACCGAATATTGCTCGTTTATTTAAAGATCTAGAAATTAGATACATTATTTCAATAAAACAAAAACTTATTGGAACTAAAAAATGAAAATTTTAATCTGATTTAAAATTTTGGGCTTAAAAAACTGATAAGATATTAAAAAATATTTTGCAATAACCTCACCGGTGTTTTTTTTTATAAAAAAAAATAAAACAAACGTCAATAAATACAAAGTGACAGCTAAATGTCAATAAAGTGAACACATTCAGTAGGGCATAGATTTAAGGACAGCATGGCACTAGGAATTATATTGATTTTATTTTTGAACTAGATTTTATGTATTTTGAATATAAGTACGTTTTGAAAGTTTTTTGACATACTTAGTTTATTATAAAGGGTGTTTTTAGGTGTGTGGTTTTCAATCAGGCAATTCTTTTTTTGGGTTTAGTCTTTAGGACAGCTTTGACTTATGCTCAATTATGGTTTGTCATAACATAATGAATATATTTTATCGTGAAGAAATTTTGCCAAACGTTCAAATTTATTACTTAACCCTTATCTTTATAACAGATTTAAATTCTCGGCCATAATATTGAATTATATTTCTTTCCAAATTGAAAAATTAAGCCAGCATTTACAAAAAATTATAAATTATTTTGTTTTCACCACATGCAAATCTTGAACCACAGTTAAACTTCATACCTAATCTACCAGAGTTGGTGAGATACAATTTTTGAATCATTGGTTAAGGAGACATACCATACCTTTGCCTTTTTTGACATATTTTCAAGAATATTCTATAGAAATTTCAAAGAAAAAAGTCTAAGGGTCTGTTCTAAAGTGTAAAATTAAAGTTCTGAGTAGTAACCCACCACTTAAATTACTTTCCAGTTAAAGTCTTACGTTAGCAAATAGTGTGGCTCACATTTATCCTTCCCATAAACTTCGAGTTTATTGCAATATTATTAATAATTGGTTAAAGATATGATTTTTACATATTCGAATATTTTGAGTGGCGATGAAAATAGTGCTCCGTATAAAAGACAAAACGTGGCTTTAAACTTCTGTCTTCAAACAAAAAACAAAGCCGAATTCGTCCTAAGATTTCATTTAAGTTTTTTTCAGTGCTATTTTGTTTTTCATTCACAAAATAAGTTACTTAACACATTAACTCCTAGTTGGACCTTGTTCATTGTGAAACACTAATATAAACTGTACCTGCTGATACGGTTCTTTATATTGCGGAACAAGCCCTAAAGGTGTTAGATCAAAAGATATTGGGGACCAAAATATGTTATCACAATTCAAGGACCCAACCAGTAAATGTGTGGCGCTGCTGGTGATTGACCAAATTGGCTCCTTGTGGTAAATTTACCTTGTAAGGTTTAGGATCTTAATTTAAGAACTAAAGTCCTTATACAAAATATAGTGTGATGTCGTTTGTGGAATGTCTAATTTCAAAAATCGACGAGGCATCGAAAAACCTGGGGTTTCGTCATCACTATGACAATATTCTTTATAAGCTACAGACACAGACTCAATTATTCACATCACTAACTTGTCCCAACAACTCCAATTTTCTAGCAGTTTCACTATAATTGAGGGTCGGAAAAGTGTTTCACGACAATCAAAGGGCTGCAGAATTTTCAACATTTTTGTAGTGAATTTCAATGCGTTCTTGAAGCTTGTATTATTCTATTTTCATTAATGATTTTTGACTTGTCAAAACACTTTAAAAAGCGGCATCTTCCAAATAGAGGTCTATTAAAAATTAAACCTCTCACTGGAAAACCTTTTATAATATTGAAGAATTAAAAATGCAAACAACAAATTAACAAAATTTATTTAAAGTTTTAATGCAAAAAGTCATGATTTATGTATATTTTATTTTTAAGACATTTTTCTAAAGTAACTTTTTTGTTTATTATTAACTATCATTATATTCTGCACTTGTAAGGGCATCTTTGTAATTTGTTACAACATAATCATGATAATACATCATAATACAAAGTGGTTGTCCAAGAATTATCGATGCCCATACCACAATATTACCCATTCGAGGACCAAAGGTTCTTTGCATTGTTTTCGAGAAGGATGACAATGGAATTTGACCCATCATTCCCATGAATGCCCAAATCTTGTACGTTTTTAAAGGAACGCTTACCTATAAATTAAAAAAACGATGCAAAATCAATAAGAAACATTTTATGCCTTCTATTAAGTTCTTACCAAATATTCATGGAAGAATGCACTTATAAAGAAAACAATAACAGATGCTTTTCTTGATGAGTAACCCATTTGAACGACAGGAATGTACAAATGTCGTACGCACCATCTTTTGAAAAATTAAAAAAAGCAAAATAAGTTTTTAAAATATAAGTTCAAAGTATGCTCTATTGAAAAAATACCTGTGTACGGGCATATTCCATGTCCTCCAAAATGTATCAATATTATTAGCATTCCACCAATCGCAGTAGAAATTTCTATCAGCAAAATGTAACAGCTCACCGCATAAATTCAGAAAAGAATGAAAAGTTAAATAAAAGAAGCACAACCACACCAAATGATTAGGAACCTGAGAAAGAGCGAAAAACATATTTATACAATTTTGGAAAACATATGTCGCTATAACACAACTTACAGCAAGTTTGAGTAATCTTTCAGTTGCCAAAACTACATCCATATTCGAGAATGGTATGAGTGAATTTCGAACTGATGGAATGATCCATTGCTGAAATAGGGCCATAAGGACGTTAACACCAAAGATGACTTCCAAAAGACGTTTCAAAAGGAAACGTTTTCGAATTCTATTGAAGAAAAATTATAATGTTTTGCAAATGTTTAAATATCTTTTGTACAATAACGAAATTTATCTGTGGTTTAACTATAAAATATGTGTTGAAAGATTAATTATGCACAAGCAAGTGGTATTTGGTTCACTTTTTATGCCAAAAACAGTGCGAGCGTTATGCACATTTGTTTTGAATTTTTAAGGCATTTAACATTCGCGAAGTTTGGCTGGAATACGAATCTCAATCACAAATAAAATATTAAACCACGGTTCAACTGAGAATTTAATTTAAATTCAAACCTTTTTGTCCTTGGGAAATTCAGTTCATAGCACAGTGTTGGAGCTCCAAGGAAGTAAAACAGGTCCTTGTAGTTCAAATTATTTGGATACTGCACCAACTCAGGAACATCTTTATCAGTCTCTTTGGAATCGTCGGAATGACCATTATGATTTTCTAAGGTGGAATGTTTACAGTTTAATTTGAAAATCTGCGATTTTCTGTTTTATTTAGTTCAAAATTTGTTTAACTTCAAGACCAAAAATCACAGAAAGTTACAAAAAATGATATTTTTACTCACGTAGTTCAGCAATTGATATACTTGGTCTTCTCTTCCGTGGTCGCTGTTGTTCCCGGAAACTTTTTCTACACCACATATTAACTTGAACATAACTCCAAGTTTTTAAAAATAATATCGAATAGAGGAAACAAACTGTTGTAGCTCCAACTGAAAATATTTTTGAAAGGTGTTTTGTGTTAAAAAAGTCATTATTTTTTGATACTATGCAATAAGAAAACTTACTTATACTAAAAGCATGTCCCTTTACATGCAAAATAACCATCGGCAATAAGATAAGAACTAAAATGTTTACAATCTGTGAGAACATTCCAGCTGTTTCTGGGATAATATCCTGTGAAATAAAATAAAAAAAAATTGAAAGACTTTGAAAATTTGTACATATTTCAATTCAGATTAATATTGCAGAAAACGAAATGAATAATAAACCATAAAATCTGTTCAGTCATATTAATTAGAAGAGCTGAACCCGGTCCAAATGGGCACGGTCCAAATTTGCCCGTTATACACGAACGAGCCAAAGCCACATTGACAGATTGATTTTTTTTATATTTTTGTATAAAATAAATTAAAAATTTCCAACCAATTGTTCAGAGAATTATCTAAAAATTACGAAACTAAGAAAATAAGAACCCCAGTTTCCCCACACACGGTTGATTTTGGATCGGCTCGGGTCTATTGCGTATGGCTAGCTTTATTTAAGTGTGTTTTTTAAACGTGTGGTTTTTGACCTGGCAATACTATTTTCGGAGTTGGTCTTTTTGACTGCCATTAATTGATTTATGCTCAGTTTGGTTTGCTATTCTATTTCATACTAAATAAACTCACTTCTGAACAATGTTTGAGATTCGTAGGAAACTTTTAGTGAGCGCATTGGTTTTTGTCGTCGTAGGCATATGGCGTGATCTCCAAGATCGGGTGATTTAACATCGCTGGACTATTTTTTGTGGGGTTATGTAAAGTTCCATGTCGAAGCAGAAAATCCCGAGAGATTGACTCCTTGAAACAGAATATTCGGCGAGTTATTGCGGACACACGATCATAAAGTGGCTCTTTATCGCAAAAAGTAGTCGAATATCGGACCACTCGATTGGAATTTATTTAATAAACCTAAATTCATTTTGCAATAACATTAAATTATATGCGCTTTATATTTTTTTATTATTTGAAAATCAAATGTCTAAAAGTACACTTGTTATTATTGTTAATTGTCGTACGACTTCTAGTAGCTGAGAAAAAGCATATACATAGATTATATTTTTGTTCTGTTGACACTCAAAAATTTGTCTTTTTTGAAAGGACCACAACATTGCGTTATATTAAAATAAGTTATATTTACAACAATGGTAATAAAAACGACTAAGGTTAGTAAAATAAGCAAAGATTTAGAAATAACGAAGGTTACAAAACAGTTAAGATTTTTAGACTAACCAAGATTATAAAATTAATCAATTTTACAAAACAGAACGAATGTTATACAAAAATCACAGTTCACAGAATTGAAAACCCATTTTAGAGTTCTGCTCATTTTACTACGAAAGCGCCAATGCCAAAAATTATACTATTATTTTTTTCTTTAAGTTTGAACTTTAATTAGGTCTTTAATAAATTTCGTTAAAAAGATTAAAAGAAATAGATCCAATAAAAAAATGTACGTATGCTTTAACTCAAAGGAATTTCAACTTAAAACCAAAAAATTTAAATTAGTTCAATTGAACGTGTAATTCCATTTTAAGGTTTAAATTAAAGTTGAATTACACGTATCTGCATAATACAAAAAAAGTAGAGGGGTAAATAAACGTCAAAAGGCAAAAGTGGGACAGAATACACCATTGGTTACTCTGTTTTACTTTCTATAAATTACTATATTTTTTTGACAGTACAGTATTGCCGCAAGCCTCCACAAAAGTTTTATGAAATAAATCAAAAAACCTTACAAAAGCTTAAAAACAGTAAGAAAATCGAAAAATATTGCTTAAAAAGAACTAAGGTATAGTATTTTTTAATTATTTACTATTATAGTTAAAATTCTTAATATATTAAAAACGCTATAACGTTCAGACAAGTATCTCACTAATGTCAAAAAATTGCAAGTTATTGCATTAACCCACTATTAAAAGGAAATTTTAATATAATTCTTGAAAGAAAGTGTAACAAAATTTAAAAAATGTAACATAGTCACAAATTAAAAACAGCAGAAATGTAAAGCTTTTATTAAAATTTCAACATTTTGGGAACACTATCTCACAAACATCAATTTGATATGTATCATTTCTTGCAGAAAATAAATGAAGATACATGTAAATCGACCATACTTGTTATACGGTAACAATAGCGATTTCGCTTTTATCGGTACTCCTTTGCTGAAAAAAAAACAAATATTTCCTTAGGCTATAAACGTAGTACATAACATTAATTTATGTTAATTTATATAAAATAAATATTCTCGTATTTCAATTCTTACTCCCTTAAGGAAAAGTATTACAAACACCTATAAAACGGACAAATTTAAACTCACCAAATAATTTCAAAAAACTAAAATGAAAATGTGCTAAATGTGAAACCTACTCCCCAATCTTATGTCTGTATATTTTACGAAACGCAGCCATTAAACTGCTTCCTCAAAAAACACCAACCATCCCTGTATTAACATTTGACAGCTTGCAAATCGCTGCCATCTTCACTTAAAATTTAAATTACGATTTACGAACGACTAGCAAAGCGGCAAGCTGCATTCCATTATTCCTCTGTGCAAAAAAAGAAAAATCAAATTAAATTTGCTTTCTTTTTTAAATTACACACGCATTAAAAAGTGACCATTTTTTACCAAGCGACGCTAGCGTTAAAATTTTAATTGTTTACATAAAATCCATCACTTTTTCTATTGGAATTTGTTCTTTCTAAAAGAAAAATGGAAGTCAATGAAGCCAATTTGCAACAATTAGGTGGTTACCTGCTCCACACTTTAAGCCCTGATCCAACTGTCAGACGACCCGGTAAGTGATAAAGAAAAGATCTTTGCAAAATTTTGCACAGACAAAATGCCGCTAATCGAAATTAATGGATTAATTTCTTTTCTTTCTTTAATAAAATACAATTATTTTTGTTTTATAGCTGAACAAATGCTCGAATCGATCGAGGTGAATCAGAATTATGCTATTTTATTGTTGAATCTGATTGACAAACAAGATTTGGATATGCCCATTCGAGTCGCTGGAGCGATTGCATTTAAAAACTACATCAAAAGGAATTGGGTTGCGCATGAGGTAAGTTGGATTGATTAGTTTTTTTGGGGGTGATCAAATATTCGCGCCAAGCGAATGAAGAGGGTTCCCCATGTTGCATGTTATATTCTAGAACAATGCAGAGTTCCTTAGTAGGTATGACAAGTTGAAGGTCAGACTGCATTGAAGACATATTTCTTTGTCTTCCATGAACTCTTCTTGTGTCCAAAAACTAAATTATTTTGAGGCATTTTTTCCCATGAATTACTTCATTAAGTTGAGCAGAATTATTTCAGACATTTTTGCGCTCTTCCTGAGATCCAAACTAAATGTTTAATAAGTTCTTAAATTATCTGCCTAGCAACTAGAAGCAATATAAACTTAGCTATTTGGGATATAAGTGTGATCTATGCCTTTCTACGATAAGAAGTCTTGAATGTGTAGACTAGAGTTTGATTAATTTTTGTTTTTCACTAGGACACCGGCGGCCCTGATAGAATCCACGATGTCGATCGCAATGCCATCAAATCCCTCATTGTAACCCTCATGTTACGCTCCCCGAGTGCATTGCAAAAACAACTCAGTGACGCTGTGAGTATCATTGGAAAATACGACTTCCCCAAGAAATGGCCTCAACTGATCGACGAAATGGTTGATAAATTCTCCACTGGTGACTTCAATGTCATCAATGGAGTCCTACAAACAGCCCATTCGCTATTCAAACGTTATCGTTATGAATTCAAGTCACAATCACTTTGGGAAGAAATCAAATTAGTGTTGGATCGCATGGCAAAACCACTTACAGATCTCTTGCTGGCCACAATGAATCTTACAAAAGTCCATGAGAATAATGTTGCAGCATTGAAAGTTATCTATGGAAGTTTGGTCTTGGTTTGCAAGGTTTTCTATTCACTGAACTCTCAGGATTTGCCTGAATTCTTCGAGGATAATATGCAAACTTGGATGAATGCCTTCCATGAGTTGTTGATTACAGATGTGGCGTGTTTGCATACGGGGGATGATGAGGAGGCTGGAGTTTTGGAGCATTTGAGGTCTCAAGTGTGTGAAAATTTGGGTCTGTATGCACAGAAGTATGACGAGGAATTTGGAACTTATATGCAACAGTTTGTGACTGATGTCTGGGAGTTGTTGGTCAAGACAGGAATTCAAACTAAATACGATGCGGTGAGTTTTAATTACACGTAATCTTTTTTTACAGAGAAAATGATTGGATTGGTTCTTTGTTTTAGTTGGTTTCGAATGCTCTGCAATTTCTCTCAGTCGTGGCGGAACGAAATCACTACAGAACGCTCTTTGAGGACCCGAAAATCCTTGCTAGTATTTGTGAGAAAGTTGTCATTCCCAATTTGGATTTCCGAACCTCTGACGAGGAGTTATTCGAAGACAATCCCGATGAATACATCCGTCGTGATATTGAGGGCTCTGACATTGAAACTCGTCGTCGAGCCGCCTGTGATTTGGTCAAGACACTTAGTCAGAACTTTGAGTTGAAGATATTTGGAATTTTCGGACAGTACTTGGAAATTTTGCTGGCAAAATACGCTGAAAACCCAAAAACCAACTGGCGGGCAAAAGATACAGCGATCTATCTGGTCACATCACTCGCCTCCCGGGGAGGCACACAGAAACATGGAATAACTCAGGCCTCAGAATTGGTGCCTCTGCCTCAATTCTGTCAACAGCACATTATTCCAGAACTCGAAAGGCAAAACAGTGAGCCATTTTTTTTTTTACTTTTCTAACGATTTTTGGAGTAAAAATTGTTCTTTAAATTTTAGTTAATGAATTGCCTGTTCTCAAGTCGGATGCCTTGAAGTTTGTGATGATATTCCGTAGCCTGTTGGGACCACAGACAATTGTCGCATGCATTCCTCACTTGATTCGTCATTTACAAGCAGAGAGTGTGGTTGTACACAGCTATGCAGCTTGTGCGATTGAGAAGATATTAATTATGAGAGATGAGAGTAATAGTCTTTTGTAAGTTGATTTAACCCTTCTGCTATAAGCAGTTGAATTAATTTGATTTGTTACAGAGTTTCCTCGGCTGTTTTGGCACCATACACAAATGATTTGTTGGGAGCACTGTTTGGGGCACTTTCTTTGCCAGGATCACAAGAAAATGAATATGTTATGAAAGGTGAGTTTTTTTTTTTTTGTTTTCCCTACAAAATAGAATGTTGAGTAAAGAGAAGTCTTCCTTTTTCAGCAATAATGAGGAGTTTCAACACTCTCCAAGGGTCAACAATGCCTTACATGGCTGTGGCTCTTCCTCGACTTACAGAAATCCTTACACAAGTCGCAAAGAATCCCTCGAAGCCACATTTCAATCATTATTTGTTTGAAACCTTATCGTTGGCTATAATGTAAGTTCACATTTCAGGGACCTCTTTTTAAGGTCACTTACATTTGTTTTCCTTCTAGAATTGTTTGTAAAACTGAAGCAGCTGCAGTTGGGTCATTTGAAGAAGCTCTCTTCCCAGTTTTCCAGGGCATACTTCAACAGGACATTCTAGAGTTTATGCCATACGTCTTTCAAATGCTCTCTTTGTTGCTGGAAATCCGTGAAGGTATCGGATCGATTCCAGAACCTTACTGGGCTCTGTTTCCGTGTTTGCTGGCTCCAGCACTTTGGGACAGACCGGGAAATGTTACGCCCTTGATTCGACTTATTTGTGCATTTATCAGACAAGGATCTCAACAAATTAGTGCTCTTGGCAAGTTGGTAAGTTTGTTTTTACATTCCTCCAAATTGGATCATTTTAATGTTTGACTTTGTTTTTTAAAATAGAATGCAGTTTTGGGAGTATTCCAGAAAATGATTGCATCAAAGTCAAACGATCACGAAGGATTCTATTTGATGCAGAATCTCCTCACATATTACCCGCTTCAGGAATTGCAAGAAAGAATGCGACAAATCTTTGCTCTGCTCTTCCAGCGATTGTCACTTTCCAAGACAACTAAGTACGTTCGTGGGTTGATTGTGTTCTTTTGTTATTACACAGCCAAGTTGGGAGCACCGTCTCTCGTGGAATTGGTTGATCAAATTCAGAATGCCATGTTCGGCATGGTCGTGGATCGTGTCTTCATCCCAGATATGGCAAAAGTATGCTCAGAAATGGATCGTAAAATCGTCGCCGTTGGCATTGCCAAAATACTAACAGAATGTCCTGCGATGTTAGCTGCACCCTACATTCAAAACTGGGCGCGCCTGCTGCAGGCTTTGGTGGAAATGTTCGAATTGCCTCCAGATCAATCGACCTATGATGGTGATCATTTTGTCGAGGTCGACGATACACCTGGATATCAAGCTGCATTCTCCCAGCTGAACTTTGCACAGCCAAAAAGTCAAGATTTCTTGGCTGATATTCCCGATGGAAAGAAATTCCTAGCACAATCTGTGGCTAAATTGGTGCCGACACGACCAGACATATCTGGATTAATTGCAACCATGGGAGATAACCATAAACAGGCTCTGCAGAATTATTGTCAAAGTGCTGGCGTTCGTATTGGTTAAGATGCAATTTAATTTTTTTTTTTTTCACTGATTGATTATTTCCTAATTTAATTTTCATTTTTCAATTTAAAACGCTTAATTCTATAAATATTGTTGATTATTGTCCATAGTCAGACTATGTGCTCGTTTATTTTTTGTATTCTCTAAAGTATAACCAGTAAATTATGTTAAAAATGAAAAAAGGCGTTATTTATTTTATGTTTAACACTGAAAGAAGACTTTTGAAAAAGTGAATAAGCTTAGCTTGGATTTATTTTTGACTTCGAGAATAAGTGCAAAGCACAGAATCTCATTGAATATATGGAGTTCAAGGTTAAAAGTTTTGTCGAATTCTACTTTTAGGCATCTACATATAAATTTATAATTTTTTGTCGAAATCAGCAATAGAACAGGGGCCTGATTCTGGGATTCGCTGCGAATCGTTTTGCTAGCGAGTTTGCCATTTTTCAATTATTGCTTTCGCTTTCGCCTTCTTCGTTTTGAATTCGACCAATTAACGAATTCGAAGGCGAATTTTAAATGTCATAATATTTGTTGGCGAGTTGAAATCCGACAGCTTTTTTTTGAGGATTCACAGGCCAAAGAGTGTTCACTGTTCGATTTCGTGGATTCTTTCTTGATTGTAATTATGTATATAAAAATGTGAGTTAGCTTAATTTTAATTTTCTTATAATTTATCCACAATCGAGAATTAAATATAAAATTTTGAATAAATCACCGCAAATTTTACAAATTCAATCAAAACAAAATTTGTGGAAAGCTGTCAAATCACTGGAATATAGGAAAAAAAAGTCAAACCAAAAGTGTCAAATCACTGGAAGAAGGAAGAACTATTTTCGCTTCGCCGCGAATTCGTTAATAAGGAAATACGAGACGCGAGTCGAATTTGAAAGGTCGAATTGAAAACGATCCGCCGCGAACCCAGAAATTCAACCCAATTCAGCGAAAAATTGGTTTTTTAATTGAGCAATAATTTTGTATTTGAACTTTTGAGTTTTATTTGATTTTGACAGATGAGTGTTACTTTTTTGTCGTTTAATATAATCTGTTATAAAAAAAAGTCGCGTCGAAGAAGTTATGGAATGCCATTTAAAAAGCGAAACGACAGAGAAAACGAGAAATGTCGGAAAAACCGAGAACTATTCCGTCCCATAAATATGATGCCAATCTACGAAAAAATATTGGAAAAAGTTGTGAGCATTCAATTAGAAAGTTACCTCACTCAATATGGAGTTCTTTGCGAGGAGCAATCTGGATTTCGCAAAGGCCATTCTACAGAAACTGCATTAGCTTGGGTTTTAAATGAGTGGAAAAGAGATATGGATTCGGGAAATTTTGTGATGGCATTGTTCCTTGATTTGAAGCGAGCTTTTGAAACCGTCGACAGGAGTATTCTTCTAAAGAAGCAGTTCAAATATGGAATTAGACAAACTGAACTTAAGTGGTTTGATTCCTTCCTTTCTTCAAGGACACAAAAAGTAAAATTAGGTGAAGAGCATTCTTCTACAATAGGCGTTGAATTGGGCGTTCCTCAAGGAACAATTCTTGGAGTCATCCTTTTCCTTCTTTATGTGAATGATATTAAGGACTGTTTGAAATTTTCGAAAGTTTCATTATTTGCGGACGATACTCTTGTATATATTGTTGGAAAAGATTTAAAAGAATGTGAAAGTAATTTAAATTCTGATACTGATTCATTATTTCAATGGTTGTGTAAAAACAAATTAAAATTAAATGTGTCAAAAACGAAAAGTATGTATATACATAGGCAATACAAATTATCATATTAACATAAAAATAGAAAATTTAAATATTGAGTGTGTTAAAGAAATAAAATATTTAGGTGTCTTAATTGACTCTAAATTAAATTTTAATGATCATGCCGACTTTATTAGTTCAAAAATGTCTAAAAAATAAATTTTTTATATAGAATAAGAAAAAAATTATCAAAAAAATGTGCAATCAGTATTTATAACTCTATTATATTACCTCACTTAGATTATTGATCTGCTATCTTGAGTTTATGTAACAATGGAAAAATTGATAGTCTTCAAATTTTACAAAATAGAGCTATGAGATGTGTCTTACAATGTGGCAGAAGAACTCATATATCTGATATGTTGAATGAGTTAAAATGGATGAGTGTTAGCCAGAGACTTAAATTTAATTTATTAATATTTATATTTAAACTTAAAAATGGACTGTATCCGATGTACCTCCAAAGAAATTTGCAATATGTTGGTAACTATAGGGTGTCCCAAAATTAACGCAAGATTTCTTGCGTTAATTTTAGGTGGACACCCTTTATAAAGACAAGTATTTTTTTAAACACTTAATCAATCCAAAAAGGTTACCATTTGATGAGATTTCGTTTCTAAATAAATATGTATATCAACTTGTTTGAAATTAACGCAAGATTTCTTGCGTTAATTTTGGGACACCCAAAATTAACGCAAGAAATCTTGCGTTAATTTTGGGGCACCCTATATTACAACCTAAGAAATGTAGGCGATTTTAGACTACCTTTGTATAGGAGAACTAGTTCTCAAAACAATATTTTGTATAAAGGAACACAAATGTTTAATAATTTAGATGTAAATACTAAAATGGAAACTAATATTAATTTATTTAAAAAAAAATTGCGCAGAATATTATAAATGTATATATTTATTAGAAATAAATTGTTCAAAAAAGTTTTTTTTAACTAATAAAGAATTAAAACTAAAAACTATTATCAGTAATTGGGGTGGTTAACTCTTCTTTCATCATATTTGAAAGAATAAGAATTGGATGCCATCTGTTTAAAAATAATAAATTGTCGGGATATAAGAAAACAGGAAATCTTGTCTTACTGTTACCTACTTTAAATTTTACATTGACGTATAAACTATAAAATATTTATAGGAGACATCAACGATCATAAATAAATCATAATATAATTAAGGTTTTTGTTTTGAAAACAAACTAACAACATTTTTAAATCGATATTTTTTTCTAATACCCGCTGTTAAGTTCATATTCATATTCAGTTCATTTTACAAAAACTACCAAAAACATTATTGTCTAAAAAACACTCTTCAGGCAAGCTACAAGTTCATAACGATTTGTATTTTGTGTTTTTAAGAAAAAGTATTTTTTATTATTTCACAGAAAAGTTAAATGAAATTGTGCACTTATTAAAAATAAATGAAGTTCAGCTTTCATGTGGAAGGAAAAAACTTGATCAGCTGACATTTTGACAAAAGAAGACTTGACTTGATAGTGGCTGCGTTCAATCTCGTGTTGGATAGGGTATCTTGGATAGGTGGGTTTTTAGATACCTTGTTGAACGAGTTGAATAGCTGTATTGAGATAGCTGTCAAAAAATAAAAACAACTTTCAGCTGTTCACAAAAAGCAGAGAAACATTTGAGCTTCGAAGTCAAAATTGTTGTAAGATAAAACATTTAATGGATAATTCAACTAATTCGTCGGACGATGATGAATTGATAGGTGCGTAACAATTTATTAAATAAAATAGATCATAATTACCTTCTAAAATTCGGAGGCAAACAGCTTCTTCATCGTCTATTATGTACAGAACATCCTCAAATACAACTTCAACTAACATTTTGTATCTTTTTGTTTATCAAAAAATACAAAAAGCTGAAATCAATTTTCAAGTTTCTTGAAATTCAACCATGTGTTTAATCAGCTGTTCTGTCAGATACCTATGTACATACATACCCCAGAAATTTTTGAATAGCTTTGGATTCTTTTTTTGACATCCCAGCTGTTTTTGATCAGCTGTTCTTTTACACGTGAAACACTAACAAAAAGGTATCCGGATACCCTATCTGTCTGAGATTGAACGCTGCCAATAAGGGAGGTCTTTTCTTGACTAACTTGTCAAAACGTTAGCTGATCATGTTTTTTTATTCATCAGAAAGCTGAACTTCATAACTCTGTGATTTATTTATTAAGTGCACAATTTCATTAAAATTTTTGTGTAGAAGGGTTCCTTGTCATATTAGAAAAGGAATTAAGACTATTACCTTACTATACGAAAAACAACTTATGAAGGACTTGTAACCTTTGTAAGGAGTAGATTATAAATTTCCAAGTTTGAAATGAAGTGAAAGAATGTACATAGTTGACTGCAAATGAAGTCCCTTGTGTTGCTAGAACCTGTCCATTCATTTTTTCATTCTTGTCAAGTTACCTTGAGATTTTCGTTTAATTATGCTGAATACAAACAAAATTCTTATACAAATATGTACATATCTTCTTTTTTCTGTAAAATCTTGAAGACTAAAATTGGAAAAATCAAAGAGATCTCAGAGATAATAAAAATATTATGTAGTATATAATTTTGACAAAAATGTTAAAGTTGCATTTTTGATGCATGCTTTACTTTAGTGATAATTTTATACAAAATTCGCAATCAAAGTTAAATTTCAATTTTAAGTTGAATACAAGAATTATGTATTTGCAAATACATATTCGGTTTACGAAAGATATAAAATTGACAACTGATACTCATGGTTAAGATTTATATCTATTTTTTTTCACAAATCGTCAAAATTCATTATTTTACTTTCTGCATATTTTTGCTTTTATTGTCTATTTGTAATCAGCTAGTCCGTCTTTATTTAATTTGACAAAGAGTTCTAAACAGTCAATCTCTGTAACTACAACAACTAAATAATTCGATTTAAAAAATATTCGTTCAGTTAATTTTCTTAAACTTTTACTTAAAAACACTTCTAGTATTTGAAAATAAAATATTCTTATATTGAGAAATTAATTAAATCAATAGGTATAACCATTTCGCTTCATACTCTTAAGGAAATTGCTTTTGAAAAAATCTTATTGATATTTGTTTTGGATGAGGGTTGAATTATCAAATTAAAGGATTTTTTTAATATTCCTCAATAATTATGTAATTTTAAGTTTAAAAAAAAAATCTAATTTTGATGTAATTTAAAGAGTTGGTGCATTTTTGTTCGTTCAAATGCTTTTGTTTAATTTAAACAAAGTTGCTTTTGTTTAAATTGTAAAAGTCTTATTTTTAAATTGATACCTACGTTATAAATAGAACAACATAAGCATTATATCGTCCCCCTTATGTCATTAGCAGAAACTTGCCAAATAGAAAATGTTGCGATGCCTTTTTTGTATGTTCTTCAATTATGAATGCTGTCTTGAAACATTGAGTGGTACAAATGAGATAAACTAAGATATATGATTAATTTTTTGAAAGTTCACATACTAATTCACAAATAATTTACTAATAGACGGCAGGTTCAGGCGACGACATAAGGGACTTAAAATTAAACAAGTTTCAAGAATCTGATTGGCCAGCTGCCAAAAAATTGCATTTTAATTAAGGCAACTTTATTGGAAAGTTGAATGGAAAGTCAAGTCAAGAAAATCCTTCCTATCCTATCAAGTCAAGTCAACTTATGTCACATTGACAGTTGATCATGTTTTTTCGTTTAACTGAAAGATGAACTTTAATACTCTATAAATAATTTATTTTCTGCACAAATTCATTTAATGTTTTGTAAAGATGGTTTCCTTCTCAAATTGTAAGAGAAAGAAGTTAAATTACTTTACATTACAAAATACAAATTGTTTTGTACATAATAACGTCTTTGGTAGTTTTTGTACGATGAACTGAAGGTAGAAAGAAGTTAGTGAAATAAAGCTGAGTTTTAAATTTATGACAATTGAAAAACTAACTAGCTAATTGTCTTGGTCAAAGATTACGTTCAAAGAATACAGTCAACTGCAAATGAAGTCTCTTATGTTGTTTGAACCTGCCTAATGTGTTTTTACTTGCAAGTTTCTGGCTTAAAGGAGCGACTCGTAATATAAACTAAATGCAATGCATTAAATAAAGGTCTTTTGCTATAGATGTATTTTAAATTGAAACAAACAAAACTAAATTTTTTTTAAACTTACCGCAGCTAGTCCCTTTTCAACCAATAGACACATACTCATAGGTACAATTGAGTCTGAAAAAGATTTATTTTTGTTTAGTTTATAAAAATTCTTATGGATTTTAAAAATATTTGTGTACAACTTACATATAACAAGCATCAATGAAGGATGTCCTTCTCCTTCATTCTTCCCACTGAGTACAATATACCATTCTAATGGATTTATTCTAATTCCATATCTTTAAAGAAAAATAAAAAATATTACAATTTAAGTTTAAATATTTTCTAAAAATTACTTACTTAAGTAAATTTTCCAAACACAAACGAAATCCACCAATTGTCAACATAAGGAAACCCCAATTAACAAATCCCGTGAAGTTATCAAATCCTGAACTCCATGAAAACAGTGAGTCTCTTGGTTTGTGGCATCTGTGGATTTTTGTTTGTTTTATAAATTAAACAATTCAATAGAAAATTTAATGATTTTTATTTCATAAACAAAAACTAAAATATGTTGAATTTACGGTTTATCAGGTTGAATTCTCCTTTGTTTTTCTTCTTTTGTGGTGATTTCTTCAGCTCGGGTGACACTTTGAGTTCGCCGGTAGCGTAATTTGTTTTCCTCACTTTCAGAATGAGGCATTTTTTAAACCTTCTTTGTTTAACCTACTGCCTATAATTAATGAATGTACAATCAAATTATTTCAAGAATGCAGGTTAAATTGTTTATCAAATAAATACAAAATGTTATCGGTTTTTGATTTCACTTATCTTATCCATACGAAATATAGATTATTAATGATTGTGGTGAATATTTATGGAAGCCTAGTAGTTAATGTACATAGAATTTAACTAAAAGTTAAAATTAAGTCAGGTACCTATCTACTGTCTACAAATAACTAGGTAAAAATAGTAAATTTTAAACAAAATATATTAATGTTGCAATCAAACAAAAGCATACAGGGTGTCACTTTATAAGTCTTTTACTTTATTGATAGAATTAACAAAAAAACTTGATCATAATACAAACATTTCAAATTATTCCAATTTATATAAAGTAGGTGGAACCACGCCTCTTTAATCCAAAAACCATAAAGTTACGGAATAAAAATAAAAGTAGTTGATTTTTTGTCACCTAGCTTCATATGGAAACAAAATGCTTATGGTTGCTTAATTACATCAAATAAATGAAATTGTCAATTGGCGATCATGTGATTTGACACCGTTGGACTTCTTCTTTGATCTTTCTTTGAGGATATTTGAAAGAAAGAGTGTACGTCAATAGGCCAAGAACAATTCAATAGCTTAATGATGAAATAATTAGGAACATTAAACCTCAATTATGCCTCAGTGTGATGATTTGATAGAGGTTTGCCACCTAAGCTGTAGCGAGAATTTACAATGGCTTTCAGATTAAATGATGAACTCAATTTTGAAATTTAAAAGTTATATTTTATAGGAAAATAGCTATCATATCAAGGAAAACTATTTGCTTTATAATTTTGTAGGTCATTTTTAATAACAATAACAAATTATTACAAATTTACAATTAAAAACATAACTCAGCTTAATTGATGCAGTTTTAAACAAGAAATAAAAAAAAGGTTTAAAAGAATTCAACATTGGTTGAAAATTAGTCTCTTATTCTGAATTGGAAGTAGACTCCAGACTTTTTGGTAATGATCTAACCAGGTTCTTTATACAAATGGGATTTATTTTTTTCCCACTGCTATAAAAACGCTTTTTTAGACCTTCTTTGGTATTTATTTGATGTTTCTTGATTTCACTATGAAGTTTTGCTCACAAAATTTCAATTACATTCAGGTCTGGGGAATGAGCAGGCGGGCGGGCAGTTGCATTACATGAGGGCAGTTTCAAAAAAACCAAGACTGAACGATTCCAGATTTGTGTTTGGGATCGCTGTCTTGGTAAAATCGAAATTATACCTTATGTTAAATTTTTCCGAAGTTTGTATTAAATTTCGTTTCAAAATATCCAAATACATATTTTTGTCCATGTTTCTTATGAAAAATATAAGATTGGTGGCACCTGACGAAGACATTGAACACCAAAACATAATGTGACTTCCTCCGTGCTTTACAGTGCCACATACATTTTTGGGGAGCTCTGTGCTCTGCTGCCTCCGAACGTATACCTTCCCATCATTCATGAAGGTAGAATTTAATTTGGTCTGTGAAAATTATCGTATCGGAAAGCGTTTCATCCTCCGAAATATGGTCTCGAGCAAATTCCATCTTTGAAATCTTATTTTTTGGACTGATAAACGAACACATTCGATTCGATTTTCGCATACATTTACATACATATCGCTCAATGATAAGGGCGGGTCAATAAGTCCGTGACTTTTTGAATTTCTGACCTCTTTACTGAAACAGCAACACTGCTCCTGTCAACAGGCATCTGTCAGTTGACTCCTGTCAAAATTTAAACTTGCTGCGTCAGTTAGTTTGTGTTTGACAGCTATTTTTATCAGACTACTCACTAATTTGAGGAGAAAATGGAAAAAAGTGAATTTCGTGTGGTTATTAAGCATTATTTCTTGCGAAAAAAAACCATTACCGAGACCAAGGCTAAGCTTGATAAATGCTATGGGGACTCTGCACCATCGATTTCTATGGTAAAAAAGTGGTTTACTGAATTTCGTTGTGGCCGTACAAGCACTGAAGATGCCGAACGCCCTGAACGCCCAGTTGAGGTCTCTACACCCGAAACAATCGAAAAAATTCAGGATATGGTGTTGGACGACCGAAGATTGAAAGTGTGAGAGATTGTGGAAGCCGTAGGGATCTCGCATGGCTCAGTGGTTTCAATTTTGAATGATCACTTGAGCATGAGAAAGCTTTCCGCAAGATGGGTGCCGCGTTCTTTTCCACCAAGACAATGCAAGGGTGCACACATGTGCAGTTGCCATGGCAAAAATCCATGAATTGGGCTATGAATTGCTCCCTCATCCACCCAATTCTTCAGATTTGGCTCCGAGCGACTACTTCTTGTTCCCAAACCTGAAGAAATGGCTTGGTGGAAAAAGATTTGACTCCAATGATGAAATCATCTCGCAAACAAAGGCCTATTTTGAGGACCTCGACAAATCATTTTTTTTGGAAGGGATGACAAAATTGGAGAAGCGTTGGACAAAGTGTATAGAGCTCAAGGGAGACTACGTTGAAAAATAAAATTATTTTTTTATCAAAAAATCTGTGTTTTATTCCAAAAGTCACGGACTTATTGACCCGCCCTTATGTTGAACGGTTGGAGACTTAATTTTGAACATTTCATCAATTTTTCTTTGGCTAATCTCATCTTTGTAGTACTTTATAACTAGCTCACGTGGAACCATATATGAAAAAAGAAAATTTGAACTTTATTCCCGTCACTATAGTTGATAAACAGAACACAACAAATTAAACTTAAAACCAAAAATCACACCAAATTATGTCTGATTTTTAATTGTTTATATCTCATTTGTTTTTTAAATCTATTGTGGACTTTTGACCTGCGGAATGGACTAATGACTCATTGTCAAAAATTATTAGCTTCCGCTTAATTCTATTCCTAATCAAAAACTATATATTTTATTTTATCTTCTTTAAAGTATCGGGAAGTGACTCATAACTTTGATGACATTTCATTGATCAAATAAGAGCTAGAACTGTTTTCGGTGATTATCTTTTTAATAGAAATGTAGACAATGACTAAAATAACCTCATTTTTGTGTTGCCTTTGAAAGATTGTATTATACACGGTTTTTATTACTCTTGGCGTGATGGTTACTACGTAGGAAAGACATTCTATAAATCTGGGTTCAATGCTTTTCTTTGTCAACTAAAAGTTTTTTTCCCTGGTACTGTCTCTTGCAAGCAATAGAAAAGCCCTTCAAATCAGCAGTTGGGAATCGGCATACGAACTTTAGGTCTAATCCATTCTTGACATTAGGCAGGTTCAAACAACATAATGGAATTCTTCTGCAGTCAACTGCATTCTTTGAACGTAAATTTTGTTTTTCAAATGTCATACATTTCAAACTCAGAACTTTACTTCACTAACCTCTACCTTCAGTTCATTGTACAAAAACTACCCAAAACATTATTGTCTACAAAATACTCCTCAGACAAACTACAAGTCCATCACAATTTGTATTTTATATTGTAAAGAAATAACACTTACATATTTCTTTTTCAATTTGACAAGGAACCTTTTTACAAAAAAAAAAATAAATGGAATCGTGCAGAAAATAAATAAATGACAGAGTAATACTCGTAGAGTTCAGCTTTCAGTTGAATGAAAAAAACATGATCAACTGTCATTTTGACATTAGTAGACTTGACTTGATAGTTAGAGAGATTCTCCTTGATGTACTTTCCAGTCAACTTTCCAATAAAGTTGCCTTAATTGGAAAGCAATTTTTTGGCAGCTGGCCAATCAGATCCTAGAAACTTGCCTTACTATCAAGTCCCTTATGTATGTCGTCTAAACCTGCACATTGACTGCGTTCAATCTCAGACAGATAGGGTATCCGGATACCTTTTTGTTAGTGTTTTACGTGTAAAATAACAGCTGATCAAAAACAGCTGAGAATTTCTGGGGTATGTAGGTATCTGACAGAACAGCTGATTCAACACATGGTTGAATTTCAAGAAACTTGAAAATTGATTTCAGCTTAGAATCCTTTAGAAACGACATTTGTTGATCTGAAATGCTCTTAACTTTCTTGAAAATCTTAATAAAAATTGATGAGATAAATAATAAAACAGTTCTTGAATCAACTGTTTAGTTTAGAGAAGAATTAACGAAAAACATTGGTTTTTAGTATAATAAAGATTTGTGATTCGATTTAGATGACGAATGTCTTTTAAATTAATTGTTTTCTTTTTATCAAAAAAACAATTACTTGTTTGTAAACAAATCGTTACTATTTGAGACTTCAACAATGAGTTTAGTAACGATGTAATGAAGTCATGTTGTTACAAGACGAAACAATCTTCATATTTTTATGGAATAACAATGGTTAACAGACCTCAGGAATGGTTGAGAGTTGTAAGTCACTAGACACTGGCTCTCTACAAGATGTAGCACCACCAAATTTAAACTATACTTATTTAAATGAAAACCTTTAAGTAGTACAAAGTTTCTTAGGATTCCTCTTGGTCTTCCGGTTTCGAAAATCAATTTTTTGTCCTTGTTAAATGAAAATCGAACTGATCGCTAAACACTTATTTTAACGATATACATACATACATATGTACATACATACATATGTATATCATCACAAATGTCAGATTTCATCAATGTCAAGTCTGAAGGTTGCTTAGTTTAAAACCTCGTTTAGGTAATATGTATGATGTAAATTCACATACATCAAGTGTTAATATTATATCTAAAAGTTAACCATTATTTGTTTAAAAATATAAACTTTTTGATTGCAAGCGAAATGCTTCACCAAACAAATAATACTTAACAACAACATTATATACATATGTACATTTGAAATTGCAACCAACCGCCTCAATTGTTTGAATAAATTTATTATTTAGTAGCTTTAACTATTATGTATTTTATTTATCTTAATTACGTATATTTTAATTGCATTTTTCGTTTTGTATCGCATTTTTGTTAAGGTTGTCGCATGTCATTGAACTTGAACTGGATACTCTGACCTACCGGTTAAAATTATTTATAAAACAAATAAACACAAAAATTGCCATGCTATGGGGTATAAGAGAACTCTAAGAGAAAGAGAGGTGAGTAAATATTTGCTATTTTGTATTTATTTTATTGTTTTGTTTAATTTTCTGAATTATTCAATTTTAAATGCAAAACAAACAAAAAACAAAGAATTCTTCAACAAAGAATGAGTTTTGAAGTTTGTGTGGATAAAATAACAAAAAACATGCACTGTGTGGTTAGAAAAGATAAATTATACATAATTATGAAACAATGTTCATAACAACAAAAATAATTACATAGAACCAAGTCCACAATTTTAAAGAGAGTTCGATTTCAATTTCAATTATTATTATTGAGACATTAAATTATAATCTGTTATGCAACAACACTACAACTTGCTCTTCAACTCACAGAGTAAAATAATTATTATGAACACCAGTTGATCATAAAAGATAACAAAACAAAAATATCGAAAGTGAAAGTTTAAACAAAATGCTTTTATATTTTTGACAAAGTCCATAAATACCAACTCGTAGGATATTGTAATTATATATAATTATGTGAAATGGATTAAATTTAAAAAAAGATTCTTTTTATACAAAACACTCTAATTTCCCTCCATAATAGATAAACGCGTATTTAAAAATCAAAATCAGATGTTTTGAACTTATGGTTGAATTTATGCCGGTTTTCCGGTTCAGTTCTTCATAATGAACTAGATAAGTGGTGGACAAAATTATTGTAGTCGTTATTGTTTTCATGCATTTTTGAGGTCTCTCAAATCAAAATGTATGTTCGTCTAATTTATTTTCATTTGTTCACACCTCGCGCACATAAATATAATGATAAAAATATGAAGGCATGGAGATGGAGGTAGAAATAGGTTTCCATGCACAAGATTCAATTGAAGAAAAGAGGGAGTGAAAAGTCAACTTTAAGGTTCACAATTTGATAAGAAGCAATGATGATTTCTTTCTTCTTTTCATCTACATATTTCACTGACATGAACTTTTTATAGGTTTTTTTCAAAATTTTTTGATTTTGTTTTATCAAAAATAAATAAATGCAACACGTTTTTTAACAATTTTATATGCATTTGTTTATAAAAACCAGATATAGTAATTTAATTATTATTGCTCACATCTTTAAGGAAAAACTCACTCACGTTTTACGCTGATTTGTATTTTAAGTATATTTCAAGTCTACGTCTAGAAAACACACTCGTTTTACTCGATGTGATCTTATGAAAGACGAAACGATCTAACGCTACCGATCTGGTTGACACGAGAGAGCCAACTGTAGACACACACACAATACACAAAACCAAAACAGGAGGTAGGTATATCTGCTCTGGGCTCTGGTCTGGGCTGGGTTTGGCTGGAGATCTTTGACCATATTTAATTTGACTCACTTTAATGGTTGCCACTCTGTTAAAAGAAAAAAACTAGGAGTTTTATGGAAAAACCTTAAATATCAATAACGTTTAAAACAGTCTTAAGTTGGATTTTTCATGCCCTTTAGAGAATGTTAAGGAATCCAAATTTTAAAAGCTCTAACAATTTTTCAGTCATACTCATTAATAATAGTTAAAACAGTTTTTTTTAAATCGTAAAAAACTTACTCAGAAGTCAGAATACACTTGCCTTCAGCTTATACCTGTGATTTTAAGCCGACTTTATAAGCCCCGTTCGGAAAAGTTTTTTCGAGAGATCCGGAACAGTTAGTGTTATTATTTATCCAACTGATATTAAAAAATCTCGAATCACCTTGTTTCTCTTATAAGCTCTTTACTTGACAGCTGCTGATGATTCTCTCCATTATGATGCGTTCGAATTTTTGTATTTCAATAAAAGTAATAAGTTCACTCTGGAATGTGTCTTAATATTAAATTTATAAAGGAAATAATTTGCCATTAAATTATTTGGTATTCGAATTAGAATTTTTCTCATCAGTTGTTTTAGACGTTCACAACAAAAGATCCGTAAATAATCCTGAATATTAACATATGTAATATATAGAATTTAGAGGAATTGACAAATCCTCCAAGAGTAATTCTTGTCATGAAAAGTGCTTTCTCAAATTAGCCGTTCGGATTCGGCATATAAACTGTAGGTCCCTACCATCTCTGATAACATTACTCGCACACAGGAATGGTTGAGAGTTGTAAGTCACTAGGCCTGGTTCTTCATGGACTGTTGCGCCACCTAATTTATTTATTTTTTAATATATAGAATTCTGACCCTTACAGAGCTACGATTATTGTATTTGGTTTAGTATATTTTAGGGTTATTTTTGAGGTTAAAATTATAATTTTTTAACATGAATTTACTTTGGCAGCCAAATTCTTTGTTTTATGACACATGGGTACGCCAGCAGTCGTAAATTAACTCTACTTTTATTGTATTTTGTTAAATAAATACCTACAATTATTTTACAAACAGTTTAAAAAACGTTTTTCTAATTTTAACTAATGTGGCAATAGTTGTCATTATCATTGTCACTCCACTGCATCACCAAAATAGCAACTCAATTCACAACATTTTATCTGGTTTGATATAAATTGAACTCAAAGTAAATTGATCGATAGTGAATCTCTTCACTGTCCTCTTTTTTTAATTTTATCAACTTTAAGAGAGTGATGATTAAGAACATGTGCATTTATGGAATTATGGAACAGTGCTGTCTTTTTAATTATTATTTTTAAAGCCATACTCTAAACTAAACGTATACACAAACAAAATAGCATGTTTAACTAAAATGAAATATAATTTTATTGCTTCATTATTTTAAATTATAACCAAACTTTGTGAATATTATCCCTTAAAAAAATGATATATTTGTTGGCTTATTTTAGTTTAGGGTGATTTAGAGTATCCAGTTTTCCCAATATACATAAATGTTTATCTTACTAAATATAAAATATTGGATCAATGTATAGGCAAGCTTTTTGTTTAATATACATACATATACCTACACAATTAATTCATGTAATTATTTAAAGTAAAGCAATTAAATAACAAAACGTGGCCGTAAATATGGTTTAGTTTTATTTTCCTGAAAATGACGAAAAAATTGTTACACACTTTTGTATTCGTATTTTGTAGGTATAAGTTATTAATTTTTCGTAGTACAATTTTAAAACTATTTTTGACAAAGGATAGCAAAACAAAGTTTTGGAATGAAACAAAAGGCGCAAGAATTCGGAGAACAAAAACACAAATTGTATGTCAGGGAAGAACTCTTACTCACTCTTTTTTTAACTAAATTTTTGAATAAAATATTGGGAGATTAGAAATTGACAAAAAAAATGGGTCCCCTATTCCGTCCATCTGTCTGTCTTTCTATCCACGCTTCTACAAACCAAACCATTGGGTCTATTAACTTCAAATTTTGAAAGTAAAATTTTAAACAGGGGTATAATCGGCTAAGGTTCGAATTTGATCTATGTAAGGTGATAGTCAAATTGATACCTAAAAAGCTGTCACAACAAAAATGTGATAGTCATTTTCCTACAAATATGTCGTTTCTGAATAGAGCTACCAGACAATTACAAAAAAACGAATGGAAACTTTTGTCAGTTACCTTTTTAAGGTAAAAAAATGCATTATTGTGACGGACAAAGCTTACGACAATCGAAAAAACACAAGAAAAGTAAGAATGTTATTTAAACAGAGCCAATTTGATACTTTTATTTAGATACTAGCTGACCCGGCGAACTTCGTACCGCCTAACAGTCAATGAATGTCGTGTTACTTTTTAGCTGAACTAATTTAGGCTTTGATGAACGTAAAACAATGATACAAAATAATATATTTATATATGCATGTAGATAGAAACAAAAAAGTATTTTATTATGAATGATGATGAAAACATACATACAGAATGAGAATAAAAATAAAAATAATAATTAAGTACTTCAAACTCATGTCAGAAAAAAATGATTGAAAACTATGTTGTGCAGATTGGGAAAAAAAATAAAACTCGGATTAAATCATTAATACGATTTTCATTCAAGCACTTTGTGGTAAACGACATTCTTTGTTTTTTGGTCAGGCGCAAGAACAAATAAAGCGGATGGTTTGCCGACACGTGAGCATGCCACGTACAATTGACCATGAGAAAAACATGCATTTTCTAGATTGAGGCGACAAATAGTCAAGGATTGGCCCTGTGATTTGTTGATCGTCATGGCGAAGGCAAGACGAATCGGGAATTGAATTCGTTAAAACTCAAAGGGCATATCCGTTGGGATCATCGGAATACTTGGAATAAGAACTTCCTCATCTTTAAATTTTCCTTTCAACATCATCATGTAGGTCTGGATCGGTTTCAGGGAGCAGGAATCTCCGCACATATGATGTCATCTATTTGATCTGGCCGAATTCTTTCAACTAACCAAATCAGAATGTGAGCATGCGGTATGCCTCGTTTTTGCCATTCGATTGAATACATCCAGCATCGAGTATTCCCAAAGACGTTTTGCTTAACAATGTAATTCATTAGTGACCGAATTTTTTGCCTGAAAACACGTGCGGTGATGTCGTGTCGATCACTTGATGTTTGTCCGGGAAGCAGCAATTGAATAATTTCTATCCATTTCGGATTACATGTAAATGTAATGAATAGATCTGGCCGACCATAATGACGAACATATGTCATTGCATCTTGCGCATATTCATGCAAATGACGCGGGCTACCTATATATGTCGCCGGTAAAATATTCAATCGACCAACATTTTCTGAATCTCCTTCTGTGCTAATTGCATCGCGTAAATGGATATACTCTTCCGAACGCAATTTAGCTTGATTCAACCGAATGAAAGTCAGGCGCTCCGTTTCGATTTTAACGTACATGTCAACGCAATATTGTTGAAGCAGTCGACGAAATCGCAACAAATAATTGTCAGAATTTTCACGAATCATCAAACGATATGCGTAATAATTCATCGAACTAACCTTCTTGGTAGTTTCCTCACCTGAAACAAATGCAGTAAAAATTGTATTTTAGAACCCGTAATAGGTTAACGACTCTAACAGCTACTCTCTACTAAATTAGAAATTACAACTTTTTTTGAGTACTAAAAGCAAACAGAATAAAATGTATATCAAGTTAAAATGAAAACAACAATATTGATCTTACCATTCAATGGATTAATCATTTTGATATTAAAGTGATATCCATCGTCTCCTTTCCAAAACATCAGCGTGTATTGTAACGCGTCATATGAACGGTGTGTTTCATGTATTCTTTGTAGTTGCCCAGTATTGCGCCGTGTAAGTACAATATCACGTGTTTCCAAGTTTTCACCAACAATCAGGATTGCCACTTCATCGATTGTTGGAGCATTAAATGTGCGTTCATGTGTTCCAGCTGGTCTTTTATCTGCTCTGATCACAACTTTATAGTCATCACTTGGCATGCGCTCTAAAGCAGTCTTGACAGCCTGACCAATGCATGATGCTCATGAAGCATTTGCTGCAGATCTTGGAGAATTGCTCTTTTCGTAGCTGTGTTGTTCTTCCATATTGCCCATGAAGTATATTTGCAAGAATTTATGCTGTGCATCTTTTATAGGTTGCAATGATCCAATGCGATGGCAATTTCATTGTTTTTAAGATGTATTCTGCTATTCGGGACGGAAACAAATCCAACAAATCAAAAACCATGGAAATCGGTCCAGCCGTTCTCGAGTTATAAGTGTTGTAACAAACACGACTTTCTTTTATATATATAGATTTTATAGGAATCATTTTAAAATTTCACCATAGCAACAATGAATTGTGACAATTATAATCTGAAATTGTTCAATCGAATTGAATTGAGTTGAATCATCTTACACAAACGGAATGAAAATGATAGTCAAATTTGACTATCAAAAATATGATCGTCAATTATTACCTTAGCTGATTCCACCCCTGATTCGCATTAAGCGTTTTTTAAATGTTTTTATATGAAAAATAACAGTATTCCACCATACAAATTGTTTGACCAAAAATCGAAAATTCGAATTATATTAAAAACGAAACGATAGATTTTCATTAAATTTTCTCTAAAATTTTCTTTCTTGACTTGGCTTCTTTCAACAATAAAAAAAACATATTTTTGAATTGCCCAGAAGGGTACCCCCCATTAGAATTTAATAATTTTGCTACCCAATTTTGCTACTGTCTCAATAATATTTGATTATCAAAAATTTCATTTTTTTTATTTTTGATTAAAAATAAAAATATTAAACATTTTTTTTTTCGAAACTCGATATCTCGAAAACGGGTCGTTATTTTTTACGAAATGGAAATGTAAAACGTATATTAATTAGCTATTAATAAATGCATACTAAAATATTTTTAAACTAAAACTGAAAAGTTTTAAATATAAAAAATTAATAACAAAAAAAAAAACACTCTAACGAGTTTCAAATAAAAATATTAAAAAATTAAGTTTTTTTGTGAAATCAAATGACATTTCAATTTTTGAAACAAAATTTTTTTGCATGTACATTTTTAAATTGTAAAGTACAGGAAATATTTGTTAACATACTATTTGGATACATGAGCAAGTTTGTGCGACCTAGTTGTGCATTTTATTTTTATTGAAAAATTCATACATATAGTATTCGAATTTAAAGAACTTTTTAAAAAAATGGTTGCCTGTAAAGTCGGTTTTACGTGACAACGTCTTTTTCTCGGTAGAATATTTATTGATATGAATATAATTAAATTGCACAATAGGAACAAGGAATTGAATGAAAATAAGAATTGCACAAATTTTTTAAACTAATAATTTACTTAACACTATCAACATTTATCAATAGTATGACATAACCTATAAACTCAGTTTCTCAACTTTTGTGTCAATCTAACAATTAATCAATCAATCATAGTTTACGATAATGAAATATCAGTGTACAATTATTTACCTTTATTGTTGTAGTTGTTGTAAATGACGAATCTAAGCACTCCACATTTTCACTACAGACACAGCTGACGATACTTTAACCACACGTGTGAACTTGTATTATGACGCTTTCTTGTTTTTCCAACGCCAAGAACGTTCGAGAAAGACAAAGACAGAGACACAAGCATGCGCCGATTCAATGCGCCTAATTCTCTAGTGCTGCGCGCGCGGCAGACCGATCATAGTTGAGTGGGAGAGAGACGCAAGGCATTCGGCGGGCCTCTCTCTCGTTCGGTGACTCATCGTTACGTTACCGGGCGTTACACTTTTTCATAAGTGACTCCCAGCCGCAACCTAATTTAAGACGTTGTCACGTCAAAATGCCCCTATTATGAATATCAAATCGAACTTAAATATTTATGTACATACTATGTTTATGCATTTTTGGAAGGACGAATAGGAACAAATAAATTATAAATTCATCCTTTTAAATACTGAGGTACTAATGTGTTTTACATCCACACATTCTACTATGTCAGATAAACTGGATATTATGTCTTCCTGTTTTTAGTCTTAGAACAAATCGTTTTAATTTAAGCAAAGAAAGAACTCGCCAAAACTATTTAAAGCGCTGTAGTTTTTTCTTGGTAAATGTCAAAATATTATAGCTTCTAAAGTGACAGCTGCTACCCGAATAGAGGGCTGAACTTGCTCATTTTAATAATTTTAATTCTATTCCTTTCATTATAATGTTGTTATAAACCTTAACAGTTTCAAAATCTAAATCTAATATATAAAAAATCTCCTGTCATAGTGTTAGTTGCCATACTCCTCCGAAACGGCTTAACCAATTTCAATGAAATTTTGCATATACATTCGGTAGATCTAAGAATAGGTTTTCATTTATTTTTTATATTCCTAAGTGCTATGGTTTAATTGCATCAACATCGTACACGGTGCAACGATCGTACGATAGTATTCAGTGACGCTATGTACAATGAACCATTGATTGCTATTGATGATCTTTGCATTATCACTGCCAACTTACCACTCAGTCTTTTCGGTTTGCATTCACCAAATCGAAATGCATCTTATTTAATAGACACTGAATTGAATCGTGAACTTCAATACAATACTGTAGAAATGGCAGCGATTGTCGCTCGCAATGTCCCACTAATGACTGAAGTATGAAGAACAAAGAACCATTTATGACCACATGTCCACATCATGCTCGCAGTTTCGGCAGGACAAGTTGGATTCTTTTTTTTGGATGGACTAGGTGGAACTGGCAAAACATTCCTTATTTCGCTAATTCTTGCTAAAATACGATAAAATAATGGTATCGCATTAGCCATCCAACTTTATTGGATGGAGGCAGAACAGCTCATTCAGTATTTACACTGCCACTAAATATTTAAAATAACCCAGACGCGGTGTGCAATATAAAAAAACAATCATCCATGGCCACAGTGCTGAAACAGTGTAAAATTATCATCTGGGATCAGCGTTGCCGCGAATACAAAAATTTTAAGGGCCATTTTGAGGGCCATTTCCAAAATGGGAGGGCCACTAGCCCACTACCCTAGAAAAAATGTTTTTAAGAAAACAATAACAATTTATCTTTTCTAAATAAACTTATTATATTTCGAATTAAATTAATTGAATTAAATTAATTAAATTAAATTTTCGAATAAGTCATCAAATCCGTAGCCAAAATATACTCCATTTAAGGGTTTCAAAAAGAACTGTTCGAATTCAACTTCAAATATATTGTCTAGGCTTTCTAAGTACTCAGCTTTAACAATTTTTTTTAAAATAACATTAAATTTTTTGTTTGCGTTGCAACAACTTTCTTTATTTTGGTGTTCTTCAAATCAAGATACTCTTGAAAAACTTTAAGTTCTTCTTGCCTTTTTGGGCTGTGTTTTAAGAAATTGTAGATATGACAAAACAAACAGACTAGATACTTACATACGTACTAGGTAGGTGAAAAATAATAAAGTGGCGATTGGCGAAAACAAATGAAAAGCAAACGTCATGTCAGTCTGAATGAATGAGTTCAGTGTCATTTTCAATATGGGAAGTTGTATATGGAGGAAACATATTGATAATTTTGTTGGTGGAATAAAAAGATTGGATTTGTTGTTTTAGAAAAAAGAAAATATATGATATGCGGGCCATTTCATGTTGGCCCCGGGCCACGGGCCAAAATAAAAAACTTAGTGCCAAATGGCCCGATCGGGCACATTTTGGCAACGCTGTCTGGGATGAATGCACTATGGCACACAAACATTCGCTTGAGGCGTTGAACATGACATTGAAATATAAAAAAACAACGACAGACTATTTGGCGGCACTCTGTTACTCCTTTCAGTTGATTCCAGACAAAGACTTATTGATTCACAAGATGCCCTCATTGACCAGATATTTCCCCCGATGTACAAAGACAATATACAAATCATGAGTGGCTGGCAGAAAGAGCAATTTTAGCATCAACAAATGTGGAAAAACGAATTAAATCTCAAGATGCAACATTTGTTACCAGGAGACTTGGTGTCATACAAATCTATTGATACAGTTTGTAATTCTACCTAAGCTGTTAATTATCCAACTGAGTTTTTGAACTCATTGGATTTACTAGGCATGCCACCACATAATTTACAACTGAAGTTTGGATCTCCGGTGATTTTGCTTCGTAATTTGAACCCACCACAGTTGTGCAACGTCACGCGATTAGTAATTACAAAATTAATGAAAAATGTTATCGAAGCTATAATTCTAAATGGCAAATTCCGAGGTGAAAATATATTATTAGCGCGAATCCCTATTATACCCACAGATGTGCTAATTCAGTTCAAACGCCTTCAATTTCCAATTAGATTGGCATTTGCAATGGCTCTCGAGTGGGCAAACCATCCAGTTTGTTTGTATTGGGGAAAGATGGGATCAAAAAAAATGTTTTACACTCTGTTGCATTTGCTTTTTTGTAGTACTGTCATAATTAGCGATATGTTTATAATTTTAAAGAATTAATTTTAATAAACTACAAAATTTTGTTTGGTGATTTGTTATTTTAATATTTTGTCACCGTTTACAGTGCTCTATATCTCTCCTACTCTCCTACACATCCTTACACACTTACAATAAGTTATTTATTTATAGCAAAATATTCTCTATAAATTAATTATATGACAAAACAACGTGTGTCGGGTCAGCTAGTAATATACAAATCTATTTCATATCTTAATGAAATTATTGTTTAATATTTGAATATTGTGACTATTGAAAGTATTCTCAACTCATCGAATATTCGATTCGCTACTCATAAGGTCATACATAAATTATTTACAAATATTAATTTAAAAATTTGTTTTGCTTTTTTAACCCAAGAAAGTTCAAAAGCTTTAATTGCAAAAGATGAGCTCTTATTAATTAATTAAGTTTAAAAACACATTCATGAATCAAAATCAATTCAACATTTTCGAAATTGTTGCTGATAACTTAATTTCTTATTTTACTTCTAATTTCCAGAACTAAACAAAATCACTTAGTGGCTTAGACTACATGTCCAAATGCAATCAGAAAGACAGAATTGGCATACTCATTGTTTTTCATGTTTGCATGTGGTCAAAATTTCAAATCACATCTATATTCGAATTCAAAAATGCCTCTAAAGTAAAAAAAAAACTTAAAAGTGTTTAACTAAATGTTACAAGTTTTACAATTAAATTATAACTTCCTATTTTTTTATGTTATTATTAGAAAACAAAAATGTTGTCAATCACCTTCGATAATAGTTAAAGCTTGTTTTAAAGAATTAATAAGATTGAGTAGATGTATGTAATTTATAAGTAAATTTGCAGGTTATCTAAAAAAATAAAAACAAATTAATGTGAAGCTAAAAAAGGTTTTAAATTGTTGATACTTACTATTTCCGATTTCTTCTAGTCTCACAAATAAAACAAAAATCTCAAATAAAGAATATAAATAAAATATATCATTTTAATATGACTTAATTTTAAAAATAAATAATTTATTCAATAAATTAATCTTAAAAAATAATCTTATTTTATTTACAAATAAAAATTAAATGTCGCAGTGAAAAAAATATTTGATTTCAAACTTTAGAAGTTTAATGAAAAATGTAAATAATTTTAAAATGTTTTAAAATGTTTTTCTTTTAGAAGTTTAAAACACAAAGTTCTTATTTTTTACCTTTGATTTTCTGAAAAAAATACTTAAACAAAAGTTTATGAATTTCTATAAGTTAAAATTTAAAAATTTTTGAATAAGGTCTCTAGAATTCTCCTTAATCTCTAAACAAATTCGAAAGGCAATTGTAAGTTTTTTAATTTTTTGACGGTAAAATATTTCGTTTTTCTTATAGATTGAATTTTAATAGGCACAAAAATAAATGTTAGCACCCGTTTCTTGAGCAAGATTAAACTTAAATAATAAAATAATTATTTTATGAAAATAGATTTGGTTCAGAGCATAAAAAATATGAAAGAAGTCTTTTAAATTAATTGTAAATATTTTGTTATGATTTTTACTCTCCATTTTTTTTTTTTATCTTTCCTCAACCTCGTCTGCCTCTGCCTTAACATCGGTAGGTGAAGATCTTAGCCAATTTTTAGGCAAAACATCACTCTCTCCATCGATTTCTTCTTCATTTAAGTCTTTTAATCGAGATTCTGGTAATTGATCGTAATCAAAGATTTGTCGAGAGCTTCGAGGAGAACCCATTTCAATAGCAGTTGGCGGTAAGGAGGTTGTTGTGGTGACAAAAATTGTCGGTTCAGTATCTAGAGCAGGTCCTGAGAATAAAGTACCCATTTCATCGCCAGTTGGTTCATCGATGAAGAAGTTTCCCAGTGAAGAATCCAGCAGACTTAACAAGCCTTGCATAGGAGCCTTCTGTTGAGCTAGAGCTGGAGGTGGTCTTGAAGAGGGTTTCATTGCTCCTTTCGAAATTTGGTTCGCAATAGGCTTGGGAGTTGTGGTGGTGGTGGTTGTTGTAGTAGTCGTCGTCGTGGTACTTTTCTTTGTGTGAAGATGTTTCACTTGATGTGTGAAACGCAAGTCGTCGGACGAAGTTACATGACGCACAACCGACTCCTGTCGTGGAGTGATGGGGACGATTTTAGGCTCATGAGTAGAGGTATCGTTGTCACTTTGGCCGTATGTCTTAACTTTTGAGTGACCTTCAATAATTTGATACATGGAAACTTCAAAGTGTCCATTCATGGGTGGCTTGACGGAAGGAGGTGCTTCTGTTGTAATATCAATCGGTGGAGCAGTTGGGTAAAAAGTGTCGTAAGCAGTTGGTGCCATGTAGGAAGGATACACCGGCTTCTGGCTGGTGGTCGTTGTGGGAATAAATGGCATTGTTGTTGGAGGATTATAAATAGGCGTTGAGGCTGTTGTTATGTATACTGTTGGTGGTGGGGAATGTGTTTCGAAAACATTTCTCATCGATGTTGTTTGAATTGGCTTAGCTGGTGGACTTGGTCTTGGCTTGATCAATTCCTTCTGAAGAAGTTCATGAACCCAGGGCTTTCGAGGAGATTGCATTCCAATGAAGTCATTTGGACTTAACCGAATATTAGAATATTTTGTATCAGGTCGAGAAAAACTAACGTAGTTATTTGATTCTGCATATTTGGTATCATAAGGGGACTTGGTGCGATAGCTTCCTGAGCCTGACGGCGAATAGTAACTCTTCGTGGATGGATATTGGGTTTGGTAGTGATGCATTTCCGTTGTTGAGGTCTTCATGCGTTGCGGTTGAAGAGTTTGCATTGGTGGTGGCATTAGGCGAGTTGGAAGATTTCCACTCCCACCACCACCACTGCCACCATAGTAACTCCTTCTAATCGATGTGTACTTTTGTTCTTTTTTCATGTTTTCTCGTTTGGATGGAACTCCAAGGAGAAGAATGTCCGATTTGCTTTTCTTTCCACCATCGTCTTTTGTTTTATTATTTTCAGCCCAATAACGAACTCTTTCCAGAGCTGGAGGGCTATAGTCAAATGTTGGATCGTTTTTCAAGGGATCACCTTGTCCCAATGGTTTCCAACCATTACGATCCAATTTGGGATTGAGAATTCTTCCTTCGAAACCTTAAAGAAAAAGTTTGTTTTGAAAATATTCAATTATTTGACAAAATGAAACTCACCCTCAGGTTTAAAGTTTTCGACATCGTCACCTTTAACTCCGCTGAGTACGATTGTGAAAAAAAGTAACCACAACAAGAGTACCTTGTACTGAATTGATATCATTTGGGCAAAGAAAAATCTGAAATTGAAAAAAAAAAAAACTACTTCAACAAAACTCTGATTGTATTTTGAATTGAGGCTTTAGAACATTGAAAATTGGCTTTTCTTCACGTAACTGTATCGCAATAAAAATAGCATCTACCCAGTGGCGTACTAAGGGGGGGGGGGGCGGTGGGGTCGGTCCGCCCCGGGTGGCAGACTAATAGGGGGTGCCATCAGTAACAGAAAAATAACTTTGCACACTACAAAAAATAAAAACACAAATAAAACAATAAATTTGTTTCCCAAATACCTACCTATATATATGTGCGAATGAATTTCGTTACTGGCCTATTCTCTTAATATAAGTAATATGGAAATAAAATATTTATCGCCCAAGAGCAACGACCAAGCATTTACCAAGCGTCGCAGTTCTGTGTTGTTGAAGAAGTTGATTCAGCACAGAAATACTTACAAAAATCCGGTCTCACTCTAGAAAAAAGTGTAATAAAACTTAAGGCACTAGCGAGTTTTCTTCGTGAACACCGTGATGAATCCGTGAAAAAGCCCGTAATATACGCAAGAGAACAATGCACCGAGCTAGAAATTTCAATTGAAAGGCGGGGAAGAAGAAAAAAGAAGAAAATTATGCCAGGCGAAAAGGCTCAAGATGCTGGTTTGACGTTGGAAGAGGAAACACGAAGAGAATTTTATACTGAACTTGTGCATCGATCTAAAGCCATGGAAGATATTTCGTCAGTTTTCTCAGCTCTTCAACCGAAAACATTGCTGTATGGAACGGAAGAAGAACTGCGGGCTGTGGTTCCAATGCTTACCTCGACATTTACAGAACTTACAGACAACAGTATCATATTGGAAATCCAGCGAATTCGGCGTCACATGGTAGCTTCAAAGACAAATTTAAAAGATGCAGAAATTTGGATAGCCTTTGAATTTTTAAGCTTCATTGTTAAGTGGGATTTTTCAGACTCTTTACCGAGTCTGTCATTGGCGATGAGAATTTATTTAACAATTTGCGTCTCAGTGGCAGAGGTTAATTTGTTTCATTTCATAACAACATGACTAAATCTTTTTTGAAATAAGTTTTCTAATTTTAATGTCACAAAATATTATTTAAATGTTCATGTTATATGTACTGTACCTACTCATAAATACGAAGTGTAACAAAGTTTCTATGACAAAGACGAAAAGTAGTTTCCCTTTTAATAAAAAAAAAATATATGTAATGTAGTTTGTTGTAGGTACATTTCATATATCAATCAGTTCTAGTTTTAAGGTGTGACCGACCATAATAATAACAGACTTTTATATATTATTAATTGTCTTTGTTGACAGACATTGATAATCAATTAGCATAAGTGAAAATAAGAAATTAAAATTTTAACTGCAAAGTACCTGAATTTTGTTTTTGTCAATATAGAAGGTGTTTAAAACGATTTTCAAATTAATTTCTTGAGACTAAATATGGTTTGACATTGTCAAAATGATTTAAAGCTTACCACTTTCTTTATTCTCCTACGTTACGTTTCAGTTATAGACTTATTCTTACACATATTATATTGTATAATGTTGGTGTTGTTAATTGAGACTAAAATAATTAAAATTGTAATGAGATCGTATATTGTGTTATTGTCATTAGTTAACAAATTGTTGTCTTCAATTCAATTCTTAGATATATTCTTATACATCTATTGTGGATCGAAACTAAACTGTCAGAAACCTTTAACAAATCCGGAACTTCGACACTTCATGTGGGATTTTGACTCCCATTCGTATTTTAAGGATTTTAAGGGCAGGAAAGGAAGAAGAAATTAAATGAAAGGTGAAAGGCACTTCTTTACTTGTAACGTCTAACCTGATTACAAACAAACTGTCGGAAGACAAAGATTTTGAAATATTTGAAGATTCGGCTTTGTGCGGAAAAGTGCGATGTTTTAAGTTCCGACCAAATCCCTTCCAAGACCTAGATGAAGGGGAATTTCATTCTAGGTATAGGTTTGGCAAGGTAACAGCTCGGTTCTTAATTGTGCACTACATTTTTACTTGCGACTTGTAAGAAATATCAATCAAACATGACATTAAGAAGTCGAAAAAAGGGGGTCCCCCCATTCCGTCTGTCGGTCTGTACTGGCCCCTACAGCCCAAAGCATTGGGTTCATTGACCTCAAATTTAGAAATGAAGGTTTTGAGCGGATTCCCGTTAGGCGTTTTTAAAGCCTAAAAATAACAGTAGTCCTCATATACATACATACATTTATTGGCTTCTTTCAATATGAAAAAAAATATATTCTCAAACTAAAATTAAAAAATTAATATACATACATATACATGTATATAAAATTAATTGGAAAAAAACACTATATCAATTTTCTAATATGTACCAATTTTGAAAAATTAAGTTTTTTTGAGAAATCAAACGGCGGTTAAATTTTTGAAAACAAACTTCTTTGCGGGTATATTTTTAAATCTTAAAATACAGGACATATTTTTAAACAGACTTTTGGATACATGAGCAAGTTCGTGTGACCTAGTCGTGGATTTTTTTGTTGAGAAATATGCTTAAGGCTGATGCTAACTACTAAGCTTCCTAAAGGAACATTTATGTACAATTAATCTTATAAGAGGAATGGATGGAATGTCCGTTTAGGTTTGTTTGTTTTGTTTATTTTCACGAACTGTCTGTTTTTAAACATAATCGGAAGCCTGTTTTTTAATAAAAGTGTAACTAGCTATTAACTAGGTTATTTATTTGGTTAAACATTTTGGATTATCTTAGTAAATTGTTAAACATTTAAAAAATGCTACTTTGTAAACTGTTAAGCCCTTAGCAATAGGTGGTTTATTTTGCTTTTAAAACATAATAGTTACAATATTTTAAAATTTAGGATGTTGACTTTAGAGTTTTTTATAAACTACACTAGTGTTGTTTATTTTTTTTTGGAAGCCTTCTTGACACTTCTAAAAATAAAAACTTTGGAAAATTTAAAGTTGTGATTATAAAGAGAAAAGTAACTGCATCTGGATTTTGGATCCGAAATCAAAAAGCACTGACAAACGTTGTAATTTTTTGTATTATAATAGCGCGTATTTATTTTTTCAAACAAATATTGTTTTAAAATTTTCAAATAAAAAGAATTAAAAACATAACATTATAAAATCACACCAAACTTTCGAATTGTCAAAATCAAAATAAGTAGGATACTTTGAGTTAGCGTTAGGTCTTTTCGCCTAAAACCATAACGCCCAAATCCTAAAATATCATGAAGCCCAAAATTGGTCACAAATCCCAAGAAGTTAAAAAAAAAATCATCATGGAAACCAAATCGAAAGTCGAATCGTCTAAATAAATGTTTAATAAGTCTTTTAATTCTTAATAATTCTTCTTAATTCTTTCTCCCTAATTGTTAGTAATTATTTTGCCTAAAAGGGGGTGACATATATTTTGGGCATTACGACGATTATGATTTCTATCGTTTCTTTTGTCTTATCACCGAAAGACATAAATCCCAAATCATAAAATGGCATAAAGCCCAAAAAGAGAAACGTCGTAAAAAATAGCACTAAGAAAACGTCACAAAACACAAATAAAATGTCATCACCTAAATTTTGTATTTAGCAAACATTTTGGGTGGTTGCGGGCTGCAAACCATTTCGTTTTATTTGACTTTGAAAATTGGCCCTATTTCACTTTCTTCTGACATTTTTTTCGTGTAGTTTTTGTGTTTGGGCGATAAAATCTAAAACTCAAAATGTCGTAGTGCCCAAAATAAACAAACATTTTGGCAGAATGTCCAAATTTTGAAAAACATGACATATTTTGGGCGAATGTCAATAAGTAATTTGGGTGTATAATAGGTCCGTTCGCGTACCCTCCTAAAACAGTCCAATTTTACGAAAAAATACGAAATTTAACCAAATCCTGTTCGCGTACTCAAAAATTTCGTAGTTTTTCGTAAAAGAGAGCGCCCACGAGAGAGTAAAATATTTCCTCAACCTACGAATTGTAGCCCAAGAAATTTCTTTGGGCTGATTTGTGAAAATTGTCAAATTTGATAGAAATTCAAATAAATTAAAAGTCTGTTCAGTGAGGATTTTTCTAGATCAGAACAGCACAGGACAGCACAGTTTCGTGAGAAACGTCAGATCAAGTTAGAATAGTCAGTTAAACGTCAGTTGTCAAAAAAAAAAAAAAACAAATTGCAAATTGTGTGAATTTTTCGTTTCTCGCTTATTTTTTTTTTCATTTTTTGTGTTTTTACTGTGAAAAATATTATTAAAAATTATTGAAATGGAAAATCAAGTGATTGCTTAGATAATACTAAATGAAAATGTTAGTGGTTCAGACACCGATAGTGATTTTTCGTCGGATTCCTCTTCAGATGATTGGAATGAAAGTGTGACGAATGTTATTACCTTTTCTTTGATGAAATGTAAAAGAAATTGCATTGAAAGTTATTATATTATATTTTAAAATTATTTAATTAAACAAATAAAACAAATTGGCAAAATAACTTCATTTTAATTTTTTTAAATCACGAGAAAAAAAAACAAAGCACAGCCAAATCAAAACGTAAACAAAAAAAATGACAACTTCGATTTTGACATTTCTCACGATTCTGTTCTAACCTGATCTGACTCAAAAGCAAGAACAGAAAATCCTGTTCTAAACTGTTCTAGGTTTGTCAATGAACAGGAAAGTAGAACAGTTCAGCACAGAAAAAACCTCAATGAACAGCAAAAAGCTGTACTTTTCTGTCTAGAACAGTCCAGCACAGCGTCACTGAACAGACTTTAAATAAATTGCTCGCTTTTGCTGTCAGTTATAAAATTTAAAAACAAATTTTCAAAGAACAGCAACAAGACAGTAATATTGTGTGAAAAATTTGTTGTTTTCCCGTTCGCTTACTTTTTTGTAGTTTTTTTTTTTGGTGAGATAATTTTACCCCCACTCTTTAAAATATCTCTTTTTACGAATTTTGTTGCAGAAAGTACGCGAACGGACCTAATATTTTAAAATTGATTTGGGCAATTTGACATTGATTTCAGGTTTTGTGGTATTTTCTTCTGAAAAAGTTTTTGGGCGATAGAGCCATTTTTGGACAACATTGGGCAATAAGACCGAAGGCTTCTTTTTATTTTTATTGTCATAAGACTCAAACCCAAACCCCAAACCAAATCGTACAACAACAAAATGTTAATAAAATTGTTTTGGGCACTGTGACATTTTTTAATTTGGGCGATATGGTTTTGGGCGAAAAGACCTAACGCCCTTTATGTTCAAAACAGGGTTTTTCCTTTTTCAATTTTAAACAAGTCTTGGCATATTATTTATATTTTTTGTGGCTTTCAGTAAAATATTTGTCTTACATTCATAAGTGTAAAAAAATTGTTAACAGTTTAAGGCTCATTTATTAATATGATAGTTAAATAGTTATGTCAAACTTAAACACTTACGTGCTACTTCTTCCTTCAATTGTCACATGCAAGTATTAATATTAAACCTAAATAATAAACTTATTTTTCATTTTTTGGAAAATGCCAATAAACTATTTTTTTTTTTAATTTAGAAGAAATTTATGAATCTCTTTAATGTGTATGTCTAAATTTTGAACTAAATAGAAAAATTTTAAGAATGCAATAAGCTCTAAAATTAACCAACTAATAATGCACTATGTTTCCTTTGTATTGTATTATTTCCTTTGTACTTGAGTGAAAGTATCCTGATATTTCATTATGGTTTCTATCAATTTTTAACTATTATAGTATATAAAGGGTTATATTTAAAGCTTTTAAATGTCTTAATGAATTTCTAGCATTATGTAATAGTGTATACAAACATTGATATAAGAATGAAGAAATTTAACCAATAAATGAATACAAATAGATGACGAAATATTTATAAGTCTTACAAAATATTAAAGTCCTTTTAACATTTAAAATTTTCAGAAATCTCGATGATTTTTAATGTTTGTTTACTTTCTCAACTAATATAAACTAAAAAATATTTATTTAGTAACATTTATTTATTTATCGTTTATAATGTATCAGACCATACACATATGCACTGCATATATCTACATTGTACATCAAATGAAACCATCAAGTTTCACACGAAATGCAATTATGGCAAACCTGCCTTTCTCACATGCCGGCTATTCTATATCTGTATTTACTTTGGAAAATTGCTTATGCAGTTAAGATATAAACTTAAAGGATCATCACTTAACTTGTAGCTCTTATTCTTAATTTTGATTGTCAGTTAAATTACAGTTCTTTTATATTTCTTAACAAAAAAAAAACGAAACAAAATCAATTCACATGATAAATTTACCATACACTTCCGGTTGAATGGAAATCCACAAAGTTGACTACTAGCACCTATATTATTATTTTTCTTTTGTCTTATTTACCAAGAACACTGAGTTTTTATATTATGTATAATCACTTTATTTATGTGTTTATTTTTTTAAATCTGGATTATAGAAATGTAGATATAATTTTTATTTGGAATTAAGATTTCACAAGCCGCAGCATCGCCACATAATACACGACAACAACAAAAACAACAACTAAACTTGCACTCATATCCTTTTGGGAGTGTAGTTGGTATATAGATAATTTCACTTTTATTTTTCGCCCGTCAAACGTCCGTACAATACAACGCTATAAGAAAAACTGAATTCAAGCCACTTAAATCGTGCTCCGATAAAAGTTAGCCGACACAACCGTCAACCGACAAGAAGACCAAAGACCGACCAAACAAAAAAAAAAAAAAAAAAAAAAACAAGAAGAAACGTTTTTGCGATGCGATGGTGGATGGTGGATGGATTGAGTGGTAACAACAAATCCAAGGGGTTATGAGCCTAAACGGTGGCTTCTGCTGATGGCTCAATGGCTGATGGCTTATTGAAAAGAAAAGCAATCGAATTCCAGCATACTATGGTCTGTTATGGCAGTGCCAACTTTCTTGATTGTTTTGTTGGCCATCATATCGTTATAGATAGGCTAGTGTGTTGACGCTGGGCTACTTGGCCTGGCTTTAGCTATCGCTTTGGCTATGACTTTGGCTCTGACTTTGGCCACCTTCATGCTCCATCCGTCTATTTTTTTTTCTTTCTATATACTTGTATGTACCATCGGAATATGGCTAAACTCCACCATTACTGGCAGACATAGTATTTGCCAAATAAATAAACTCGTCTAGGTACGTAAAATCGGACGGATTGGGATTGTGTGATGATCATGGTTGGCGATGGCGATGTCGATGTTGATGGCAAATATGTATAGTGTAGGTACTCGTACTTTTTTTTAAACTTTTTTTCCGGCCAAGCTTCCATTAAAATTTTAATTTCATTGATAAAATTAAGTTGCGCGGCAAGTTTTAATTTCGTGCGCGCGATCACACACAACCGCATCATAATGCAATTATTTTATGAGTGTTTTATTTGTGATGCGTCTCAATGCTTGCTATAAAACTTGTTTCAGTTTTGTTTTAAATTGTTTTTTTAACTCCTACTTTCGGGATATGATTTTCATTGATAAAATCACTGCGATGCGATGCTCTTATTTTTGGATTGAGTATCATCATTATATGACTTTGAGAATATCAAAGCTAATGAGAGATGATGATTTTATATATTTTAAATCATCTTTTTTTAGTCAATAAAAAGTCGTAGCTAAGTGTTATTGATATAATTTAATGATTTTCTTATTAATAAAATCATAATGAAATTCTAAAATTAGTTTTGCATCACAAATAAAGATGGACTGTTTATGTAAATATAAGAAAATTAACGCTTGTAGAAATGTTGATAGGGGATTAGTTTTTCAACGTTTTGACGCGAGGTACACTTTATGTTAAGCATTAGCATTGACATTGAGAGTTAAGTACCTCAATTTCAAAATAAAACAATATTATGTACCTACGTTCTGAAAAACATAGTATGTACAATGTACATATCTATGGGAACATGTTTCTTAAAATAAATAATACTAAAAATGTGTAATATTGCACTTAGGGAATTGAAAATCAAAAACACAATGAATGATACCTATGTAGTTTATTGGTGATTATTAAAAACTAAACTTTGTCAATATTAATAAAAAATATAAACTGCTTGTAGATCACATTTATTTCTAAAAAAGCAATGAAAGTAAATCAAATTTAAAAAAGTGTGTATACGACCCAGTGCACCATTTGAAAATAAAATTAAACTATAATTTACTTTAAATTACAAACTGAATTTTTGAAAATGAAGTTAATGCAATCAAATTTATTAATATGTTGTTAATTTTTAACTTACCATAGGAAGTTATTGTAATGGGTCCGATTTGTAAAATTGAAAATTTTGACATTTCTCGACGTTTCAAGGTCCCTAGAGTCGAAATAAAAGATTTTTAGAAAGATGTCTGTGCGTGCGTGTGTACGTACGTTCATACGTCCGTACGTCCGTATGTCCGTACGTCTGTACGTTCGCGACGTTTTTTCGTCGTCCATAGCTCAAGAACCAGAAGAGATATCGACTTCAAATAAATTTTGTTATACCGATACTCGTAATAAGGCAGAAAGATGCAGAAAGGGCTATGAAGAAAAATTTTGGTTAAACCTAAATATCTCATGAACCAATGACGCTAGAGACTTGATAAAACGTGATACAAAACAATTATATTTTTGGAAAAAATCCAATTAACGGTTTTTTATAAATCAAAAAAACTGAAAACAAAAATTTCTCACCTCGAAAATTTTACGACCAAAATATGATTTCATCTCCAAAACAATTTTGTGCAACGAAGAATAATGTTTTTGACATCTGATAAAATTTTGAGAATAATCTAATTGACAGTTTTTTTATAAAAAATAAAATCCTAAGAAAAACATTACTCATAGTTGGTAAAAATTGAATTTCGACTCAAATATCTTTTCAAAAATTTGTTAAGGCTTTAAACTTATTTTGTCTTATAAAAAATATTGTTTTCAACATTTTGAAAAATTTTGAGAAAAATGAAATTGACAGTTCTTTTATAAAAAAATAAAAACCTAAAAAAAATTAATAAAAGTTGGTAAAAATTGATTTTCGACTCAAATATCTTTTCAAAACTTTGAGATATTGGCTTTAAACTACTTTTATCTTTCAAAAAATATTGTTGTCAACATTCAGTAAAATTTTGAGAAAAATCGAATTGACAGTTTTTTTACAAAAAATAAAAACCTAAAAAAAAATTTATAAAAGTTGGTAAAAATTAATTTTCGACTCAAATATCTTTTTAAAACTTTGACACATTGGCTTCAAACTAATTTTATCTTATAAGAAATATTGTTTTCAACATTCGATAAAGTTTTGAGAAAAATCGAATTGACAGTTTTTTTTACAAAAAATAAAAACCTAAAAAAAAAACAATACTAAAACTTGGTACTTGGTAACTTTCGACTCAAATAGCATTTCCAAAACTAAAAATATTGGCTTCAAACTTATTTAATTTCACAGAAAATATTGTTTTCGATATTTAGTAATTTTTTTATAAAAATCCGAGTCTGTTTTTTCATAAAAAAATAAAATCTACAAAAAATATTACGCAAATTTGGTAAAAATTGATACATATAGACAAACTTTTAAGCAAGACAAATCGACAAACGGGATGGGAAGTTATGAGTGTGGGTCGCATCCCAGCCTGTTTTTTAATATGGTGTTGGATTGATAACAACTATTAAGCAATTCTCACAAAAGATTGTGTAAACTCCGTCAGGTGTAACTTTCAAGACGAATGAGTTAATTTTTTAAAATTAATCTATATTTTTTAAGACATTCATTTAAACCATAATTTTCTTAAGACTTTCGTCGTAGATTTATGTAGATGTCTTTACAGGTGCCTAAAGCAAGGATCTTCCAAAAGTTAATTTATACTTAAATTGGTATCAATTCATTTGTTTAAGCAAGGCCCCTTTGCCATGTCAATTTAAAACGGAATGTCATTTAGGCCTCAACACTAGCTAGTCAAGAAGAACCTTATTTTGTTTATAATTTGATAGACTTAAATAATTTCTTTCAGCAAATATAAATCTTTTTTATTGTCAAATAGAAACTTAGTTGTTCTAGGTCCATGAATTCGCCTGGGAAGGGTTAGAATTTGCTTAGGTGATAGTTGATTGTCAATTTGTAGTTACTCGATTTAGCCACAGTTCTCTCTGCCTTTTCTTTTCAGGCATTCGAAATCTATAGTTTAGTATCGTAAGAATCTGAATCAGAGCCAACTAAAGCATGTTATGATCAATTTTAAAGCAAATAAAAGTTGATACCGAAACATGATGCGACCCACACTGATAACTTCCCATCCCGTCTATTGATTTGTCTTGCTTAAAAGTTTGTAGGGTTTCGTGTTTTGTTTCTTAAAAAATTTAAAATTACCAACAATATTTTGCATATTTCAAAATCAGTTTTTGTTAACGAGATTTTTAGTTGAAATCAAATTTTAGTAGCATTTCTTAAAAGTTTTTATTTCTTAAATAAACAAATACAAATTGGATGAATAAAATGAATTTGAAGTCAATACCTTCTATTTTTCACGAGATATCAAGAACCGAACATCATTTTTTACCAAATTTGCGTATTATTTTGTGTAGATTTTATTTTTTTATGAAAAAAAACGGACTGTTGGATTTTAATAAAAAATTTACTGAATGTCAAAAATTATATTTTCTGTAAGTAAAATAAGTTTGAAGCCAATATTTTTAATTTAAAAAAAGATATTTGAGTCGAAAATCAATTTTTACGAACTTTTATTAATTTTTTTTAGGTTTTTATTTTTTGTAATAAAATTGTCAATTCGATTTTTGTCAAAATTTTACTGAATGTTGAAAACAATATTTCTCATAAGATTAAATTAGTTAAAAGCCAATATCTCAAAGTTTTGAAAAGATATTCACTTAAAACAAAAATCAATTTTTACCAATTTTTGTAATTTTTTTTAGGTTTTTAATTTTTTGTAAAAAAAACTGTCAATTCTATTTTTCTCAAAATGTTACCGAATGTTGAAAACAATATTTTTTAAAAAAAATAAAATTACTTTAAGGCCAATGTCTCAAATTTTTGAAAAGTTATTTGAGTCGAAAATCAATTTTTAATTTTTTGTAAAAAAAACTGTCAATTCGATTTTTCTCAAAATTTTACCAAATGTTGAAAACAATATTTCTTATAAGATAAAATAAGTTGAAAGCCATAATCTCAAATTTTCGAAAAGATATTTAAGTATAAATTCAATTTTTACTAACTTTGAGTATTGTTTTTTTAGGATTTTTTTTTTTTTTTTAAACTGTCAATTCGATTTTTCTCAAAATTTTACCAGATGTTGAAAACTTTATTCTTCGTTGCAAAAAATTGTTTTGAAGATAAAATATTTTTTTTCGTAAAATTTTCGAGGTGACAAATATTTTTTTTTCAGTTTTTTTGATTTATAAAAAAACCGTTAATTGGATTTTTTGTTTCAAAATGTACTTGTTTGGTATCCCGTTAAAATATATAATATAAAATTTAATTCAAGTCTCTAGCGTTATTGGTTCGTGAGATATTTAGGGTTAACCAAAATGTTCACTTTTTCTTAAACTGCTATGGTAAAAAAAACCACCTACGCAATTTTCTTGAGAGCCCTTTCTGCATCTTTCTGCATTATTATCTGTATAACAAGATTTATTTGAAGTCGATATCTCTTCTAGTTCTTGAGCTATGGACGACGAAAAAACGTCGCGAACGTACGGACGTACGAACGTACGTAGGTACACACGCACGCACAGACACCTTTCTAAAAATCTTTTATTTCGACTCTAGGGGACTTGAAACGTCGAGAAATGTCAAAATTTTCAGTTTGACAAATCGGACCCATTACAATAACTTCCTATCATTTTAGTAGCAACATTTTTTTTTTTTAATTACTTCAACAATGGATTTCTGGTTTTGGCAAAAGTTATATCACTGTCATGTATGTAAGTGTTTCTGTTGCTTTCCAATATGTGATTTTGTATGTCAACTCACTTTTCTGAAAAATTAGCCCACCCACCTAACATACCATTTTTTTCCTATTTTGGAACAATCTTCTCACTCCAGAATTATAGTATTCCTAACGGCAAATTGTATATTTTCGTTTTTTTATATACGAGTATTAATACGTTAATTTTTTGTAAAAAACGTATTTAAGGTAATTTTTAAAAAACTGTATTCTGAAAACCGTTATATCTATCGACACAAATCAGTTTGTAAATAATTTATTTGCCCTTGAATCAGATTCAGGGTAAAAGACAATAAGCGATATTATAGGACATTTTGCATTCTGCGCTCTTAGGTTGGAAACTTGGATTATTAATCAAGCCAACATCATAAATAAGTAATCAAAAACTCAGATATACCAGACTTAACAATAGGTCTCCTTCAATTGAAATGACAAAGTTACTGAACTTATTGATTTATCAAGACAAATAAATTTTAATTGGAAAATGCTACCGGCACACAGATATCGGTAGATTTCACTTTTCAGATGACTTACATATGTATGTACATACATATGTGATCGTTTCGATATAAATTTTAATATTTATAGAAATATGAAAATTATATCACTTTTGTATATATTAAAGAGGTAGAGTTCATCAGACTTGCATTTATAAATAAAGAAATTAGGTGGCGCAACAGTCCATGAAGAACCAGGGCCTAGTGACTTACAACTCTCAACCATTTTGTGTGCGAGTAATGTTGTCAGAGATGGAAGGGACCTACAGTTTATATGCCGAATCCGAACGGCTAATTTGAGAAAGCACTTTTCATGCCAATAATTACTCTTGGAGGATTTGTCAATTTCTCGCAAGAGGCAGTACCCGTGAAAAAAGTTAGGTGGCACAGGCAGGGATTGAACTCAAAACCTCTGGGGTGACAGTCCTACTCAATAACCATCACACCAAGGGTACTACATTTTGCATAATTTCAATTTCAATTTATTCAAAGGTTACTTTATCGCCTATATGTTGTTACATGCATTATTGCACTTTGAAGTACCTGTTTGCTCACTTCAATGTCTATTAACTTTTTCCAACTTTTAATGATCTAATCAAGTGACATTTTTAAGTTGAAGTTGTTTTGTCGTTTCACTTAAATAAGTACGTTTGATTACTTATCAATTCTAGTATTAAAATCAATTTAAATATTCAATTTCAAATGATTATATCCTAGTCGATTTCGACACCTTAAAAGACACCTGATTTAACGTTTATCAATACTCACCCATCATTATTTGTAAATAATCAAACTTTATTAAGCATTAAAAAATTGCATCTACCTGTGTGCCTACCACAACCACATATCCATTGCGTTTTGATTGCTTAATGCTTGAATTCCAAAGAAAACAATATTTTTCCATAATGCATTGATTTGTGTCTTTACAAGAAGTGAAGTTATGCATATTTAGGAAATCAAACCTCAACACCACTTTCATCAAGTTCAAAACCAAAAATGTTATCACTTTCATTACAGAGCCTATTCAACCGAAAAACCGCACAAACTCTGTTATAAGTTGATGATAAGTTTTTTCTTACACACAAACATTCCAATCACAACTTTGTCTTCACCCCCGTCACAAAGTCATAATGACAAACCAAAAGAAATAAAATTTTAATATTCGAAGCAGAGACCACAAAATTTTCACTTGTCTTTTTCAGGCAGCATATATTTTGCCATTCGAAATTATTAGTGTCCATACTCGAAGCTCATGTAAGTGCAAAATTAGAAATAGATATTAATTATTATGGTGACATTATGGTAATGTTAAATTGTAATTTAACTACTAATAGATATAAATACATTTTGGTAGAATTTCATAGAAGAAAAGCCTTTATTGTGTCGCAAGGCTTTTAAATTTGATTACACTCTTTCAAATAATCACGTAAAATCAGCGAAGTGTAATTTTGATTAACAAAAACGTTAATTTTAGATTAAGAAGAATGAGTTTTGAAAATAACAGCCTTTTATAGACACCATTTTAGATGCCTCACGAATACTGTCACTACTTCGCTATTATTCAAAAATACACACACGAATTATTTCGTAAGACTTCGTTAAAGATCCACCAAATTATCGTTCCTGATGTATCAGAGGTGCATATATGATCAGAATGTTAATTTAATCTGTAAAAGAAATTTTATCCGAAATTTACATTTCAAATATGCTCGCATCTTTGCTTGCTCATAAACCATTTGGAATTAATAAAAGGAACAATTTAAAGATTTAATATTATCTATGTATTTTGTGGAAGTCAATACAATTTTGATTTGATATGATTGCAAAAATCAATCTCCAAAAATAAAAATAAAATTAGAAATGGAAGTACTCCTATGTACATATGTATGTACAAAATTGGCTAACGCACAAAAAGTGTATACTACTATTAACCTACCTGTGCCTTGAAAGGTATGTTGTGCATTGATTAAAAAAAATATACGTCGTATGGAAAGTCTGCCACATATACATCCGTACGTGATTCAAATTGAATGGTGCTTTCCTACGGATCAAAAAACGTGAGACGCATTTGATAGTTTGAAATCAAAGAAACGAGAGAATATTTTTATTTGTTGTTTTGGTTTATTTTTGTGGTGAAGAACGTGCACTCTTTAATTGTGGGTGAAATACCACCGCATAGATAGATTTATTTTTATTATGAAACTGAAACACAATCGGAAAGGGTATTGAATGAAACTATATCAATATAAGAACAAGGCGTTTGTGGAGTCATGTGTATGTTTGTGATGCAAAGTGCGGGCTCCAGCAAGATAAACAAAAAAGTGCCTTATCAAACAAAATTGACAAATATCCAAGCAGAGTTGCTTCCAAGTGGGAGGTAAAAAAACTCACATAAAACCGGAATATTATTATTGATTCGGGATATAAGAAAATGGATTATCTGAAAATCTTGAAGCATAAGAACGCAAAAAGAGAAAGTGTTAAATAAAATTTAATTGTACGAAAAACAAACAGAATTTGTAATTTTCAAACATAAATTATTTATTTTGGCGGATAATCCTCTTCATAATATTTATCATCATCATCGTCATCAAAATCCTCATCTTCATCGAGCTCTATGTCTTTCCTCCTCATTTCCCTTTTATAAAGATCTTCAAATGCTTCAAACTCTGCTAACGTAACGTGGGCAATTTTTGTAGCGAATTTCTTATCGGATGTATCAGTGATTTGATACAACCGAGGATTTTTTGTTGGCTCATCTGGATCGGCTTTGGGAGGTCGTGGCTTAAAGAGACCCAAACGATCAAGAAAAACGTGTCTACATTGAATATCGAATAAGGACCTTGATAGAGCTTCAGATTTTACAATTTCTGGTATCTCAATTCTCATCACCAAATTTATGTAATCAATTTTCTTTTTAATAGTCTCTTCCGATTGTTTTATCAGATCTGGAGAATTCATAAGAAGCTTCCATACGTTTTTATTGGTTCCCAGAAAACTTCTGAGATATGTTACATGCTTTAGCAGTTTTCTCCCATCTGAGATGTCTAGGAGCGAAGGATATTTTGTAAGAAGCAGATGTGAAAGTGTTTCCCCAAATTGGCAACTACGCCAATTCTCTAGACTATCTATGATTTTCTTTGGCTGTCTGGAGAGTATGGACGGATTGCCAGTGACAATCCGAAGAAAGCTAGTTGTCTTTAGACCATGATTTATAAAGATTTCATGGGATTGTTTCCACAAATCAACTGAGGCAGATTGTAGAATTGGAGCTATTTTTACAGCTTCATCGATATGAACTTGATCCAAAGAAGTGTCGGTAGAAGTTTGTACGGGGTTTGTCGCCTGGAAGAAAATGTGTTTTATAAAAGTTGACTTCGGTGAGCGTACTTACATATTCTTTTGATAATCTACTTAAACAGCTAGAGGTCCGAAATTTTAAAAACTTTGTAAACATTTTACTTTCTGTAAACTAAAATCTAGACAAATTTTTCCTACACCGGGAAAATACAAAAAGTTCTAGACGTCATTCATCTGTCAAACAATATGTCAAAATAAAAACACTGGAATGACACCCAAGTAACTCGTTCAGCATAATTTCTAATTTATGGTGGAGTTACATGTTCTATGGTTAATTTGAAGATTTTTGATGAAAATTGTATTTTATTTGACTTTTCCATTAATCGTGAAAAACAAGATTCGTATCATGCGATTCTTTTAAGGTAGTTTTTGAACATTTATTTGAAAATTTCGAGTGGTACCTCAGCCATTACTTAATCGGCCTAGAACTTGGTATTATTTGATTGAACACGGTCTTTTGCGAAGCCACACGCAGAAAAATCTAACGATGTCTGATCGTTTGATCTTGGTGTAAGATTACGTGAAAATTCGTTACTATAATTGGCAACGTTGTGGTACTAGTTGCACCTCTTTCTTGGAACCACATATCGTCCAAATCACGGTCTTCAACTGCCGGACAAAGAAATTGTATTAATTGCTGCGAACATATCTCAAATGTCAACAAACAAATTAATTCAAACCATAAAATTAACAATCCTTCATTTTATTATTTGTCACCATCTACTTTTTGTTTTATTCTACATGATTGTTAAAAAGTTATTTTATTTGTAAGATTTATGAAGACAATCCAAATCCACTTTAAGTTTTTCACCATAAAAAGTTCCCTTACATTATATCTTATAATAATAATGAAAGTCATGTACTTCCAATGTCTCATATTCTTAACTTTCAAGGGGAAATCTGAACTGTCAATTTACCATGTCTTGTGCCTGTCAAACATGTGCGCGGTGTGGTGATTTTTTTTGATTTTATATCTGAACAAATTCCGAAAACTATTGTGCAATCATAATTATGCTGAAACATTCTTTTTAAAATTTAACACACAAAGACACCCATAAAAATCCATATCAAAATGTTTTCAATTTTAATTCGTGACACTGCCAGATCTCTGCGCAATTCCCTCTTCAAGAACAACTTGCCGAACGGCCTCATAGCCTTCGACTACTCGAGTTTTACAACCAAGGATTTTGTTTATGATAACTTCGATGATACCGGCACTCTGTTGGTGCGTTTCATGAAGTACCTGGCAATGGAGAACTCAAAGTTCCAGCCACTCATACCTACAACTATCCGATATCCCGATTTCTTCCCAGTCACCGATGCACGTAGTTTCCAAACGGAGTTAAGGAAGACCGATGTAAAGCAAATTCCGCACCTGATCATATTCGCCTTCACTTACAAGTGCAATGGCGATCCTCAGAAATTCGTCGGAGTCATCAATGAGATCGATTGGTATTGTGAGAAGAATTTGGATAAAATGGATTATGATACTATTCTGCAGACTTTGTACGCCCTCATGTACCTGCTGCCCGGCAAAATGACCAAGACAAATTTTTACAACAAATGTCTCGACAAATTGGTTAGCACATTCGATAAGGATTGTCCAGCAGAGAAATTTGTCAAAGTTTGTTTCTATCTGGGATTGGCTAAGAAGAACCAGAACTCCACCGCTTTACTGAAGAAATTCCTCAATACCTACCTACCCCAGTACCTGCCCGAACTTACAGCTCTTGATCTGTCGATTGTGGGCAATTCAGCCTACAAAGCTAGCATACCAATTAACAATAAAGCTTTCATGGATAAAATCACGAACGAAATTTTGGAATTAAAATCATCTGCAATCGATGATTCACTCTTGGTCACACTGATAAAGGTTCTTCGGTTCAACCAAGTGAAGTCACAAGACATATGTGAAAAGCTCGATGCTGTTTGCAGTGAGAAACAGCTTAAGAACTTTGAAGTTATGGGTCTGACCCATATCTTTGCGTACTTCGTAGAATTTCAGTGGAACAATAAGAAGACATGCTCTAAGTTCATCAATGAGACTCTGTCCAGAATTCGTTCATCCTCCCAGTATATAAGACCCAAAGACATGACGGCATTCCTTTGGTCCTGCGCTCAGCTTCAACAAGGAGATCTTCTTCAGCCGAATGATCTGCGAAACATCGACCACAGAGTTCTTCGGATGGTTGAACGTGACGAGTTTAAATACTTCCCAGATCAGCTCATCAACACTGCTCTGTCTCTCTGGATGCTGGGTCATCGGTCGCGTGGCTTAATTGCTGAGGTCACCAGCTTAAGAATGAATCCTAATTCAAATAATCCTGATCGTTCAAAGCTTGACACTCGTCACAAAGTTCTCCTAAGCTCTGTTGCAATTGAACAACCCGATTGGTTAATGAGGGGTAAGAAAGAAGCATTCGCTGAGTCGGCGCCAGCTCCGGACTATTTGGTCAACAATAGAGTCGGTTTGAAGAAGGCGTTCGATAAATTAAAAGCAGAGGGTGTAGATGCACAGTTGGTGTTGCCAATCGAAGGTATTAATGTGGCTGGAATCTTAGTGAAACAAGGAGGTGATCAAAAATGCTATTTGGAAGTTTTGGAAGATGATCAAATTCTTAGATTTGATCAAGTGCCTGCGGCAATTGTTCAATTGAAGATAAGACTTCTCAAGCATCTAGGATACAATGTTGTAACGGTAAGTTTTGAATTCTATTATGAGTGCTTTAATTTAGTTTAAAATATTTTTCTTCTAAATTAAGGTTCGTGCTTGTGATGTGGATAAATTGGAAAGTATACAATCTTTACTAAATGGTGCTAAAGAACCCACAAAACAAAATGTAGCTGCATAGTTATAATCATTCAAAATGTAATAATAACTTTTAATTATAGTCATTTCATAAATATTGTATATTCTTAAAATATATACCGTATAAAAATTCATTGTTTTTATTAAATACTTTGGTTTTAATTTGTTTGAAAATGAAGAACTGAAAACTTCAAGACAAAAATGTGACAAAGGTGGAACAGACACCGCACGTCACAGCACTATGTTCTATTTTGTCTTAACATATACATATATAACACCATATTTTTTGAAGAAGAAAGGGGACTTTTCAATAAATCTATGTTCATATTATCCTTGATCAATTTCAATGTTGACAACGCTATCAGGTCTCTAGTCTTGTTTTAGAGTTCTTGAAGGTCAAGGGGAAGCTGTTGCCTCTTTCATTTGTTTTTTTTTTGCTTTATCATCTTGTATAAGATGAGATAGCAGTTTTTTCAATGCGTTAACAAATAAATGTGATAAATTAAATATTTTTTTTTAAAAAGATCCAGGTCTATACAATGCCAAGGCCTTTTATAGTTTTTAAACCATTTTATTAAGTCGGTGCTTTCACAAGAAAACCTTACATATGTATATTCTCCCAAGTCAAATTTTAGCTGGATTTTGAGGCGAAAATCGACTTGTACTCTTCTTTTTTGACCTATGTATGTATGTAGTGTATTATCAAAAACATTATTATAATATTCCATATACAAAAAGAAGTATAAACTGTTTTTTAACTAAGTTTTTTGCCGTTTGAAAAAGGACTATTTGTTCCGCTTCTATATATAAATCAAAAAACTTTTTTAAAAGCTTTAGTTTTTTAAAGTTTGACATTGTTTAAAAATTAGGGATGCTAATGTTTTGTTTGTAAAGTGAGACAACAGAAGACTACAATGACACAAGATACAATAAAATAAACATTTTGTGGCGGTACAGCTTATAGAGACAGAAGGCTTAGTGGCTTAGAATTCTCACCCATTCCTGTATTTCAGTTATGTCAGGAATATATGGACCTACAATTTTTATTCCGAAGTCAAATGAAAAATTTAATAAACACCTAATATGACAAGAATTACTCTTGGACGCTTTTTCAATTCTTCTCAGGAGGAAATACCAGTGAAGAAAACTTTTATTATTTTTTATATTGTATTTCAAACATTTTGAAGTATTAAAATTATAGTTAAAAGTTGTACCACCGTAAAAGGTACCTGACTTATTTTTAGCGATTAAAGAAAAAATGTTCTATAAGGGTTTTTTAAAAATATTCTCTTTGTAGCTAGTACTTTGATGGATTTCCTCTTGCTTTTATAATATTTCAAATCTACGAGACATTTACTACAATATGTTTTCCAGGTGGATACAGAATCAATTGAAAACCTAAACAAAGAAAAATAAATACAATTTTTCTTAGGTTTTTTTCTGGATTGGACATTTTTTTTGCAACCTTAAGTTTCATTATTGTCCAGATATTCTCTATTACTATTTTTGCTGTACGACACGGAGAATTGTTCTTTAAAAAATTATTCTGTCACCTAATAAACCGTTAAACTTCGATTCTATGAAGATCATTTTACGGTTTTTAAACCCCAGATAACTTTCCTACGACCAAGTCATTCAGAGCTCAGCCTTTTATTCGGTTATCTTTAGCGCAAGAGTTGTCACGTCTCCACCTTCCAGTAAACTTTTTTTTAATTCCATTCTGACTCTTAATCCAGCCATAACTAGGATTTTTATAACTAAGCTATGAAGTTTTGTTTCCTATAGCTTGACTGAAGTCTCAAACCGATGCCGACGGAGATACAGCACCAACAACGATTTTCCACTGGAGTCGTCTGTTTTGGAATTTTTCTCACTAATTTGTTGGGCTGCCGTAATGAGTTTTAACATTATTTTTTTTAATCTACTACCTAATGCACAACTCTATGTACATATACTCGTACTTCATTCGAAAAGATCAATACAAAGTTTGATCCATACTTTTTGAACTGTTGTATTTTTGTATGTGCATATTTTTTGAAATTTTTTTTTCTTACGCTACTTCATGAAATTTCGTTTTAGAGAAAGATCTTACAAGTAAAAACTCAGTTTTTTGAAAAACTGATAGACCATTTTTCACTAAGATACAGCATTATGAAAAATCACTGAAAATTCCGAAAGAGAGTTGCTTGAAACCGATTAATTCGAAGACATTTTGACTTTAAACTGCTGCGTTTTGTGGTAATGGGCAGGTTCAGACAACATAAGGGACTTCATTTGCAGTCAACTTCATTCTTTGAACGTAAATTTTGACCAAGGCAACTAGTTAGTTTTTCAAGTGTCATGAATTTAAAATTCAGAACTTTACTTCACAATCCTCTACTTCAAGATTATAGTACAAAAATTACCAAAATCATTATTTTCTACAAAACACTCCTCAGGCAAGCTACAAGTCCATCATAATTTGTATTTTGTATTTTAAAGAAATATTACTTATTTCTTTTCCAAATTTACAAGGAACCTTTTTACAGAAAGCATTAAATGAAGTTGTGCAGAAAATAAATAAATCATTGAGTAATAAAGTTCAGCTTTTAGTTGAATTAAAAAATATGATCAATTGTCATTTTGACATAAGTTGACTTGACTTGATAGTAAGGGAGATTTTTCTTGACTAACTTTCCAGTCAACTTTCCAATAAAGTTGCCTTAATTGGAAGGCAATTTTTTGGCAGCTGGCCAATCAGATGCAAAAAACTTGCCTTACTTTCAAGTCCCTTATGTCGGCTGAACCTGCCCAATATTTGGGCAGGTTCAGTCGACATACATAAGTTTCTAGTATTTGATTGGCCAGCTGCCAAAAAAATTGCCTTCCAATTAAGGCAACTTTTTTGGAACGTTGACTGGAAAGTTAGCCAAGTCAAGTCTACTTACGTCAAAATGACAGTTTATCATGCTTTTTTTTATTCAACAGAAAGCTGAACTTTATTAATCTATGGTTTATTTATTTTCTGCACAGTTCCATTTAATGTTTTGTGTAGCAAGGTTCCTTGTCAAATTGGAATTTATTTAAAATACAAAATACAAGTCGAGATGGACTTTTAGCTTGCCTGATGTTGTTAGTAGTTTTCGCACGATCAATTGAAAGTAGAGTTTCATGATGTAAAATTCCGGGTTTGAAGCTTATGACACTTGACCAACTAACTAGTTGACTTGGTCAAAAATATACGTTCAAAGAATGAAGTTGACTGCAAGTGAAGTCCCTTATTTTGCCTGAACCTGCCCTTTATGTTTTTCGTGATGAGGTTAAATCAGCTGTAGGTGCCATCCATCCCTGACAACATACTCAACTCGCACACAGGAATGACGAGTTAGAGTCACTAGGTCCTAGTTCTCAATGGATTATTGTACCACCTTATTTATTTATAACTTTGCACTTTTACTTTAAAAATTATGTTTTCACCAAACCCAAATTTGCAAATACGAAATTATAGAATTGAAAAGTTTTCCTCTTTAAAAAATACGTTTCACTAAACTAAAATTTGCAAAGTGCAAAGTCTTTTCTGAAAAGTAAAAAGTTTTGTTACTTTTGTTATGCATATATATTAAAAATTTTGAAAAGATTTACAGTTAGGTTTTTTAATCCATCGACATCGATACAATAAAATTTTACAGTTTATAGCAAAAAAAGTTTCTTTTGAAAACGATTGTAATATAGCTAATTTATAAAAAAATTAATCGTTTTGAAGAATATTTTGAAAACGAAGAAGTTAAGAATCGATATCGATATATCGGAAATGATTTTTCGACAAAAGAGAGTTTTCGATTAACGAAAAGTACCATCGAATTTGTGTTGTCTAAAATTGGAAATAAATAACAAATCAATAGCCAAATTAATATGTGTGTCTTAAAGTCCCTTGCAAAAACTTTTGTGAACACTACCTGGGCTAGGAATAGAGCCCAATAGCACTGTGTTGCATCTATGAGCGGAATAAGCAAAACAACCATCTGCAGAGCAGGGTTGCGAGTTTGTGAATTGAAAAATCATTCAGTCATAAGCAAGTTGGTGACTTATGAATTAAAAAAAAAATAATTCAAAAGTCACCAACTGACTTATGAGTTAAAAAAATTTAATTCACAAGTCACCAACTGACTTCTGAATTAAAAAAAAATTAAATCGCAAGCCATTAACTGACTTGTGAATTAAATAAATTCAATTCACGAATCACCAACCGACTTATGAATTAAAAAAATTTAATTCACAAATCCTCAACTGACTTATAAATTAAAAAAATTTAATTCACAAATCCTCAACTGACTTATGAATTAAAAAGAATTAAATCGCAAGCCACCAACTGACTTATGAATTAAAAAGAATTAATTCACAAGTCATCTACCTACTGATTTATGAATTAAAAAAGGAAGTGGCCTATTTTTGTATGGAGCGTGGAATTCAATTCAATTTTTTCAATTTTTCAATAATGAAAGTGGTATCAAATGAAAGGTGAGATTTAGCACGTTATGTTTGTCAAATATTTCCAACATAGTTGGTGCCGTTTTTGAGATATTTGGGTTTGATGTTAACTAAAACAGAAAGAGAATTTTACTTGCGATACAATGCGCGTAGGAAAATAACTTTGCAATCAAATGAAAGGTATTTTTTCTATCTTTCAAATATAATCAATATTATTTTTCTAACAATAAAATATACTTAAATATTTAGTATTAACTTCTTGGAAACCAACTTTTTTTTTAACTAACCCTTTAATCATCGATATTTCAGAAATATCAATGATGAGTGATGACATACATTTTTGTTGTATTATTTTAAAGAAAAATTTAATATTTCACGAAAAAATTCACTACCGACAGAATCTTCATATTTTTTTAAGTGCTGCATAGATGACTTGTGAATTAAATTTTTTTAATTCATAAATCAGTTGGTGGCTTGCGATTTAATTCTTTTTAATTCATAAGTCAGTTTATGATTTGTGAATTGAAATTATTTAATTCATAAGTCAGTTAATGGCTTGCGATTTAATTTTTTTTAATTCATAAGTCAGTTGGTGACTTGGGAATTAAATTTATTTAATTCATAAGTCAGTTGGTGATTTGTCAATTGAATTTATTTAATTCATAAGTCAGTTGGTGATTTGTGAATTGAATTTATTTAATTCATAAGGCAGTTGGTGACTTGTAAATTAAATTTTGTTTAATTCATAAGTCAGTTGGTGAACTGTGAATTAAAGCCATGAGTTAAGCTTAAAGTGAATTAAGCTTTTGCAACGCTGCTGCAGAGTAGTTTATCTAGTGTCGAATATTATCTCTAACACCATTTTCTGGACACAAAATACATAGTTTAGCCATATCTTCGCAATTTTTGTTTTCTCAGGGAGGATTTCCTCATGTAGCTGGATGTGTTGACAATACCATGACAGATATTGATTCACCAATTTTCTTATATGCATATTTGTTCTTAATAAACACAATGGTCGCATTCACAAAGCTAGTGGCTACGTAGCCAAGGGATTCTGATTGGCTAAATCTAACTACAAAAGTAGTTGAAATTTCCCCTCCGACGTAGTGTAAAAAGTTCGGCTACAAAGTTAGTGGAGAATGATTTTGACGTTTCATAATCAGCTGCTCGGTAAAGAAAGACACACAAATTCAAAATGAAATAAATCGTTCAGTATTTAAATACAAACATAAATCATTCAAATTGTGTCTTAAATTTGATTTTGTTGAATTTAAAAACACAAAAGATAAGTTAAAGTTATCAAATCAAAAATGTTTCTTATTTTATATATTTGCATTTGTCAATTAAATGACAGTTCCAGATTGACTAGCTTTGCAGTGTAGTTTTGCATTCACAAAGCTAGTTGAATTTTGACTACGTAGCCACTAGCTTTGTGAATGCGACCAATGTTTCTTATTTTATATACTATTTGTATTTGTCATTAAAATGACAGTTCCTGATTGACTAGCTTTGTAGTGCAATTTTGCATTCACAAAGCTAGTTGAATTTTGACTACGTAGTCACATAACTTTATGAATGTTCCCAATCTAAGATTTACAATGCAATTTTTCAAAAAACGAATTAATTTGCAAAGTTGTATTTTAAATTTGTGAAACGCTTTTACTTTTTTCTGAAAAATTGAAAAGTGAAAAGCCTTTCCACGTTGCAAATTTTGTGAAACATTTTGCACTTTTACTTTGCAGGATATTATTTTTTTCAAAGTTGCAAAGTGAAAAGTGTTTTGGTGATACATTGCTCGGGTCTTACTACAATACTGAATTTAAGAACTAAATAATGAAACAAATATTTCTTATTTGAATTAACTCCAATAATAAAAGACTTTAAATTCAGTTTTGTATTTATATTATTTATTATAATGACTTATTATTTTTTTTTATTTTAACAAACATGATAAATTTAACAATATTTAAATAAATTAAAAAAAAAAACATTTAAGCTTAAACATAACACGATTGGCATATTATACAATTCAAAAAAATATACATAGTCATGTGAAGTGTATGAAGGTACATTTAATAAGAACAAATCTTTAACAATATGTATTTATGTATGTATTTATTTTAATTAATTAATTTTCAGTTTTGAGTTTCGGTACATATAAATAAGTATAAAATTTATCACAGAAATTTAAAAATAAGAAAACTACAATGACCGCTGAATAAGAATTTTATCAAAATAATTTTAAACAATTGCAAATCATAGCCATACTTAAAATAATCGAAGCATTTATTGTTAAATCTATTGTCTTCTTTGCACTATTTGCTAAAGTTGTAAATATTGAAACTTTTGTCCAATCGCTCAAACCAGCCAAATTCATACAAGCAGCTCTCATGTAATATGTGGTATTTCTGTCTAGGCCTTTTACTATGAATCGAACTCCTGCAAAAAATAAAAGGATTGATTTTTGAGTATCAATAAATAAAAGACGATTTAAGACTGTTTTGAATTCATACAAAAATAATAATAATATTATTGTCTCCCAAAAAAGAAAAAAAAAAACAATAATAATAACTCACAATTCGTGTACTCACCTCTTACAAAATTAAAATCTGTCCTCTCAGCAAAACTCCAATTCCCGGCTGCATACTTAAAATTATTCTCCGACATATACTCCACTCTATAGCCCATTGTATTCATATTTTCCGGAATATCCGTATACTTCACAGATCGGATATCCAATTCAAATGAATCCGAATAAACTCGTCGCAATTGAAATTTCGATGGGGCAACTGGCTTATGTCCTTTTTTAAGTCGAATCGTTCGTTCCAGATGTCCCAGCGGATTTGCAACTTTGCATTTATATTCGCCAAATTGATTTTCATTCCTAACATTTATTTCCAAAACCGAACTATACAATTCATAATATATTCTATAATCGGATTTGATGTTGCTGCTGATTGCCTTGCTGTCATAAATCCAAGTAAAAGATGCTGGCGGTTCGGCTATAGCTTCGCATGATAAATTTACAAAGCCACCCAAATAGGCATAGTAATTATTTATTGTCTCGTTGCTGGACCATTGGGGTTTTTCTTTATATATGGCGAATTATTTTTTTGTAGAAACATAGAAATAAAAGATTGCGTGTTAATGTAATTTAGCAGAGGACATTTTTGGTATAATTTAATAAAGCACCTCTAATAAATATGTATGTGTATCCGTAGTACAAAACATTCATGAATATGGAACAGGTTATTTATTAGGTCCTTTGTGATTCAATGTATATAATTTAGTATTAGGGATACAATTTGTTATTGTTTAATAAAATAGTCTAAGCGGTAGGTCATTATGTTAGAGAATTTAATGCCACTCGATTTGGCCAAGACAACAAAAATGCAGGGTGGCACATAAATTGTGTTATACAGAAACAAAACATAATAACTTTTTTCTGTGTGTGTGCATAATCGGATTATTTTGTAGGTTACTACGTATTTAGATTTGTTATTGAAATTCATTCTGGGAATAACGAAATAAGGATTAGCAATCCATCATTTCCATCTGAAGGGATTTCAGGGCAGTAATTCCTCAAGTAGATGAAATTTTGAGGCTGCTTAACATGTTTAATGAGTCTAAGAGCACCGCATGAACCACCGGACGAACCATAAAAGTTCCTTTTTTTTGGGTTCAAAGTATAATCAAGACCATCGTCAACCAAGCTTTTCGAAACAAAATTTACCCGCACAAATGAGAGTCAGTGATGGGTCATTACAACGGGTGATTCATGATAACCCAAAATTATTTCCGTACAAATAAAATTACAAGTTTTAAACCGTCTGGTTTTGACTATTAACGTTAAAAGTTGCAACTGAGTGATTGATGAGGCCAAAGACGACAACAACTGGATAAATAGATTATTATTATAACTGATATAGGTTCAAAGGCTCACGAAACTGCATCCAGAGTGATTTGCTAGTGCCTAATATGTATGTAGTGTTCAATAGCCAAATGAATCTAGCCCACCTAGCTAGACCCGATACAGAGGCAATGGGCAGGTTCAGACGACATAAGGGACTTGAAAGTTAGGCAAGTTTCTATTATCTGATTTGTTAGCTGCCAAAAAATTACCTTCCAATTAAGGCAACTTTAAACTTATGTAAAGTTGACTGGAAAGTTAGTCAAGAAATATCTCCTTAACTATTAATTCAAGTCTACTTCTATCAAAATGACAGTTGATCATGTTTTTTCATTCAATTGAAAGCTGAACTTTATTACTCTATGATTTATTAATTTTCTGCACACTTCATTCAATGGGCAGGTTCAGCCGACAGCATCTGATTGGCCAGCTGCCAAAAAATTGCCTTCCAATTAAGGCAACTTTATTGGAAAGTTGACTGAAAAGTTAGTCAAGAAAAATCTCCCTAACTATCAAGTCAAGTTAACTTATGTCAAAATGACAATTGATCATGTTTTTTAATTCAACTAAAAGCTGAACTTTATTACTCAATGATTTATTTTTTTTCTGCACAACTTCATTTAAATCTTTCTGTAAAAGGGTTCCTTGTAAATTTAGAAAAGAAATAAGTAATATTTCTTTAAAATACAAAATAAAAATCGTGATGGACTTGTAGCTTGCCTGAGGAGTGTTTTGTAGAAAATAATGATTTTTGTAGTTTTTGTACTATGAACTTAAAGTAGAGGTTTGTGAAGTAAAGTTTTGAATTTGAAATTCATGGCATTTGAAAAACTAACTAGTTGCCTTTGTCAAAATTTACGTTCATAGAATGAAGTTGACTGCAAATGAAGTCCCTTATGTTGTCTGAACCTGCCCAATGTTTTCTATAAAAGGGTTCCTTGTCAATTTGGAAAAGAAATAAGTAATATTTCTTTACAATACAAAATACAAATCGTGATGGACTTGCAGCTTGCCTGAGAAGTATCGGGTGATTTTTTTGAGGTTAGGATTTTCATGCATTAGTATTTGACAGATCACGCGGGATTTCAGACATGGTGTCAAAGAGAAAGATGCTCAGTATGCTTTGACATTTCATCATGAATAGACTTACAAACGAGCAACGCTTGCAAATCATTGAATTTTATTACCAAAATCAGTGTTCGGTTCGAAATGTGTTATCGACAAATTTTGTTCAGCGATGAGGCTCATTTCTGGTTGAATCGCTACGTAAATAAGCAAAATTGCCGCATTTGGAGTGAAGAGCAACCAGAAGCCGTTCAAGAACTGCCCATGCATCCCGAAAAATGCACTGTTTGGTGTGGTTTGTACGCTGGTGGAATCATTGGACCGTATTTTTTCAAAGATGCTGTTGGACGCAACGTTACGGTGAATGGCGATCGCTATCGTTCAATGCTAACAAACTTTTTGTTGCCAAAAATGGAAGAACTGAACTTGGTGGACATGTGGTTTCAACAAGATGGCGCTACATGCCACACAGCTCGCGATTCTATGGCCATTTTGAGGGAAAACTTCGGAGAACAATTCATCTCAAGGAATGGACCGGTAAGTTGGCCACCAAGATCATGCGATTTGACGCCTTTAGACTATTTTTTGTGGGGCTACTTCAAGTCTAAAGTCTACACAAATAAGCCAGCAACTATTCCAGCTTTGGAAGACAACATTTCCGAAGAAATTCGGGCTATTCCGGCCGAAATGCTCGAAAAAGTTACCCAAAATTGGACTTTCCGAATGGACCACCTAAGACGCAGCCGCGGTCAACATTTAAATGAAATTATCTTCAAAAAGTAAATGTCATGGACCAATCTAACGTTTCAAATAAAGAATCGATGAGATTTTGCAAATTGTATGCGTTTTTTTTTTAAAAAAGTTCTCAAGCTCTTAAAAAATCACCCGTTATTTTGTAGACAATAATGTTTTTGGTAGTTTTTATAATATGAACTTGAGTAGTAGTAGAGTAGTAGAGGTTTGTGAAGTAAAGTTCTAAATTTGAAATTCATGACACTTGAAAAACTAACTAGTTGCCTTGGCCAAAATGTACGTTCAAAGAATGAAGTTGACTGCAAATGAAGTCCTCTATTTTGTCTGAACCTGCCCAATGAAAATTTCGCAATTATATAAGTCAGGAAAGAAGTATTCACAATAAAATCCATACATTTGACTGAATGACATTTCCATGTTTTTAAAATGACAGTCGACTGGAAAGTTAGTCAAGAAAAAGTCAAGTCAAATTGGGATGGTTCAGACAACATAAGGGACATCATCTGCAGTGAAATGCATTCTTTAAACGCACAATATGACCTAAGCGATTAATTAATTTTTCTGTTGTTGTTGACTTGAAACAAAACTTAAATTAATCACAGATTTATGAAGTTCAAGTTTCAGTTGAATGAAAAAGAAACATGATCTGCTGACATTTTGACATAAGCAGATTCAACTTGATATTTAAGTAGATTTTTGTTGACTAACTTTCCAGGCTATTTTTGACAGCTGGTCAATCAGATTTTGGGCAGGTTCAGACTACATAAGGGACTTCATATGCAGTCAAATGCATTCTTTGAACGTAAATTTAGACCAAGTCAACTAGTAAGTATTTCATGTGTCATAAATTTCAAATCCCGAACTTTACTTTACTAACCTCTACCTTCAGTTGACCGTGCAAAAACTACAAAAAACATAATTGTCTAGAAAACACCCCTTAGGAAGCTATTATTCCATCTTGTCCTGTATTTTGTATTTACAAAAAAAATATAACTTATTCCTTTTCCAGTTGGATGCAAAATTATGATTAGCTGTCATTTTGACATAAGTGGAATTGACTTTATAATTAAGGCGATTTTTCTTGACATTCCAGTCAATTTTCCAATGAAGTTGCTTCAATTGGAAGGACATTTTTTAGCAGCTAGCCAATCAGATGCTAGAAACTTGCCTTGCTTTCAAGTCCCTTAAGTGTCAAAATAAAACGCTTCGGTGTAAATTGTGCAAATATGTTGGTTGAACTTTTTGTGTGAATTAAGTTGGAAGTGATTTTTTTTTTTAATTTTGTTTCTATGTCAAAGTTAATTGATTTATTCTTCAAAATAAGATACGAATATTAATAAACGATTATCACGTTCAGAGAAAGTCGATAGAGGAAAAAAAAAACATTAGCTTAACAAAATATAAAACATCATACACAAAACCCCAAAATACTCTTCATTTTATTTATTTATTATTATTATTTTTAATTTGATAAAAGTTAAATATTCTTTAATCTTAAAGTAATCAAAAATGTCAGTTCATATTTTCTGTAAATTTTTACAAAAAACAATAAAAGGAGTCAAATGTTTTCTAATTTAGATATAAATTTAATTAAATATTTAAGTCTAAACATTTTCATATTCGGTTCACTTCCAACTCTGGATTTAAATGCATATTTTTAATAAATTTTCATGGACAAAAGTCCAATTTATCGTGTTCAGAACAAGTGGATCAAAAAATTAATTTCAAACCAAGTCAATAATATACATACATACATACATATATATTTAGCTTCTTTTGTGAGATCTACCTATTATTTAATATCTCAAATATCTGACTTAAATAAAAGTGAGCTTTATAATCTAGGTTCTTATAAAATTCTATAGAATTATTTTTTGTTATTTTGTTGACAATTCGACCTAATATAAAATTTACAAGAAATTCCTTTTAGTTACAAATAATAAAAAATATTGTCAAAAGAAATAACATAGATAATATCTATTCCTTTGTCAGACCTTTGTGCACAAAAAAATTTAATAAAGAACCTCATAAGAACAACACAAAAGACGGTATATGTAGGTATACCTACCTATACTACCGTCATACCTGATGCCTGCCAGCATGATTTCATTCCCAAAATCCTCCCACAAAAATACAAAAAAACCAAAACCCTTTTCCTTGTACCGGACCTTACCAATATAGGTACCTACTTTAATTTATAAAATACTTACTTTGAATTCGAAGTAAAATAGTTTTATCCTGAACATCTGTCACTGTTGCTGATATTTGAAAAGCCCGACAGGTATATTCACCATCGTCCGCCTGAGATACTGATTTAATAAAAAGTCCATCGGACAATTGCTTAAATTTTGTACTTGGAACTGCAAGTTCAAGAAAATTTCATTGAAATCCTTGTTTATTATAGTTTTTCATTCTCTATCGTTTATGGCACAAAAGATAAACTCATATAAAAACAGATAGCTATATGTACATTTCTATAGCTCAAAAACTTCAAAAACAAAGGCAAATTCAAATTCAAATAAAATACATAATGCACAAAACAAACGAAAATACATAACTTCAGTAAGCTTTTGAGAAACAAGATGTTTTTCATGTTAATATCTGTTAAATACATATACATACTTCAAATGCAAAACAAAAAACATACAAGACTCTGAAGCTATAACTACTCGTAAGTCGTAGTACTATGATGGTAGGTAACTCACATTTTATCGGATCACCATTTCTGTACCAAGATATTGTGGGTTTTGGGTCGCCTCTTACTTTGCAAGAAACTGTGGCATCTCTGTTTTCCATCACCGACTGCACTGGTTCCGTTTCCTCAAAGGATATTTTCTCTGATGTGAAAAGAAAATCAGGAGCATGGGTTAGAGTTAGAGCATAGGTTTTTATATCGAAGAAATGTAAATATACATGAGGATTTAAATTTTCGTTTTTGAAACGATGTATACCATAGTTATAGGTACAACAACATGTAAGTAGTATAGGTACTATTTTATAGGAAATAACGTACGATTTACAAGGAGCTGGAAGGACTTTTGATAATAATCATTGTCATTCTCAGAAGTACGGCATGCCCAAGTACCTCTATCGATGACATCGATATGTTCGAAAACTAGTGCCAGCTGGCCTGTAAATACAGAAATAAAAACAAAAAAACAAGAATTGAAATTTTTTCATGTAATGCAAAAATTCACAGGATGACCAATTTCTAGAGAAAAGTTATGTTTTTTTAAAATTCGAGATGAAGTTATATGATGTTTTTTTTTACTACTCGTATATTTTTCTTTCTGGATGAAAAAAGAAAATAAGGCAGCAGTTGTGTGTAAGGAAGTTGTGTGGTTTCCCGATCCGGATGCAAGAAAAATATATAACTCTGTACTTGTGAAACCATTCAATCGGCACAAACTAATGTTCAGGTATATACATAGGTACATTACGTTGTTTATAAAAGGGTTTTGGTAAAAAGTTTGATTTTGAGAACAAAAATTATGTTACTTAGGTTTCAAGAAGCACTTATGTAAGTACCACTGAAGTTCAAACTTTTATATAAAACATTTTTTTATGAAGTGAATAAAAGTGGATAGAAATTTCTTAAATCGATGGGTTTCTATTGGAAAAATAAATTGATTTATTTTGGTTTTACATCTGTCAAAATTAAGATTTTCTTGTTTTTGCATTTCCATTGGGTAAAACAAATTGATTTATTTTATATTTAAATTAAGTTTGCAGATCAATATATTTGCTGAACGATTTACCCATTCTTACAGAAATATCATTACCTACAATTTTTATTTGTTAGTATGATAAATGTAGTTATGTTATTTGTTTAATTTTGATCGAAACGTTAAAGAAACAAATTTATTTTAACATGACGTTCAAGAATTTGCATAAAAATGTAAGGCGCCAGTTATAGCTATCATTGGTTTTCATCATTGAAAACAAATATTGGAAATTTCTTGACAGGTCGTTTATAGCTATCATTAAAAATTTCTGTCATTGAAAAAAATTTCCTGATTGAAAGCCACCGAAAAATTTTTACTGACAGAAATCTGTCATTGGAATTGTGTGAAATTGGAACACAAATCAGTGGAACGATTCGTTTCACTTTTGAACATAAAAGTATCAGCTGTTCAGGAAAATGAATTTCCGTCCGGAAAATAGAAAAATACATTTATAGAGAAAAATAAATGCGTAGTTACACTTTTTTTTGTCAAAAAAATTCTTTGTGTAATTTCCGATCAATCAGTATATAATTTTCATTTCTAATCAAAGGGAAACACCTTCATATATCGATTCAAAAATTTTTCCGGATCGATTTCAATGATATAAAGGCTTTAACTGGCCCCTAATTGTGACTAAATGACATGAATAAATTTTTTTATTGAAATTAAAATTTACAAATTACACTGCAAAAAGATTTGTGATGACAGTTTGTTGATTTTGCTCGTTGTTGAAAATAATTTTCATAATTGAACAAAATTGATAAAATCACAACGCACATTCGTCAAAAATAGTTGATAAATATTGAGTTTGTATTGGTTCCAGAAATGGCTTATATTTTATTTCAAACCAGAAACAAATCAATTTTCTATTCAGAGTCAGAATAATGTTTATCAAACAAAGCATTGGCTTTAAAAATAGTTTTTTTTTCACCAAACCAACAAAGTTATTTCATTCCAAATGCTATGTTTTACAAACTATAATAGTCCGAAAGCTGCCATATGCATTTAACACAAGTAGCTCCATCTATGTATTAACCGAAGACCTTTTCAGCCATATAGTGTGATGTTAGAATGATACTAAGAAATAATGAAATCATTTTACGAATTGTTTAAATTATATTTAATTTATTAACTAATTAACATTTTTCAAAACCACGTTTCAGTATATTAGATTATTAAAAACAAATATTGCACCATTAACTTCATAACACCCTATATTTTCAATAATTTATTAGGTAAACAGTTACATATGTATGTTTGTATATTTCTTACCAGGATTCTCTTCTATATGTACTCGTCCTTTGTAGTTATCTATTTCTATACCCAATGGTCCTTTCCATTGTGGTTTCAAATCTGTGTTATTAGATCTACAAAATATAATGAAGGAAGAATTTACAAAATGGCTGATTTCATCAGACGATGGAGCTAAAGTAAGCACGTTGCTTTGGTCAGTTCCGGATGTTGAAACTGCAAGTATATTAAAAAAAAAACACACACAAATAAAACAAAGAGAAATTACTATTTTTGAAAGAATAAGAGAATATCAAATATGATAAAAATTGCACAATTCCTTTTTGAAGGTAAGTTCCTTGACATGTTTTCGGATATTGAAGTTAAATATCGACATAAATACACGTGTATGTACCTTCATACCTATACGTACGTATCCTTTTTCTAACATCATTGTTTTTTCTTTGACGAGCTTACAATGAAGCTGAAAGTTAAAACCTGGAAACAGGATGACTTCAATACACAATCAGTTTTATCGTAGTTGGACAAACTTGTTGATGAATGAGATTATAATAACAATTGAAGTTTTCAACTCTATTTCAATATTGACTCATGAAGTACAGGGGGTAATTTTGTTGAACGAAAATCATAAAATCTGTACCTATGGAAAAATTTTCTTCACTTTTTACTTGCGGGATATAGGAGCTTTAATATGACAAGTATTGCACTTGTAGAAAAAATTAAAACTCTAGATTTTAATCAATCATGACTTTACGATGGTAGAGAAGTCGAAAAAAGTGGGTCCCCTGATTTCATTCCTTTCTCTGTCTGTTTGTCCACGCCCCTACAGCCCAAACCATCGGTTAGATTGCGTTCAAACTTGGAAACTAAGTATTTAAGATTATCCGCGTTAAGCTTTTTTATAATTTTTTTTTTCAGACGAAAAATAACAAAATTCAAATTTTCTGAAAAATGAACCAAAAGATTTTTTTTAATTTTCTCGAACATTTTTTTTCTTGGCTTGGCTTCTTTCAACACAAAAAATATTATTTTTCCATTGCTCCAGATACCCAGATACCGTTATTTTGTGTTTAACTTTTCTCAAGAACTAATGAATCAATTTTAATAGTTTTATTCTGTACAAGCTCCTATTTTGTTTTAATAATATTTGATGATCAAAAATGTCATTGTTTTTTTTTATTTAAAAAAAAAATATTAAACATTCCGATGATGTCTCGAAAACCGATTGTTATTTTTTACGAAATTGGAATCTAAAATGTATACTAAAAAGCTCTAAATAACTTCATACTAAAAATATTTATAAACTAAAACTAACAAATTTTATTTATCAAATATTAATTGTAAAAAAACGCTCTAAAATAAAATTAAAATGGCATTTTAATTTTTAAAAACAATCTTCTTTTGCAGGCACAATTTTTAAATTTTAAAATACAGGAAATATTTTTAAAAATTTTTATTGATTAAAGAGTGAAAGCTACATATTGTAATCGATCTTATTTGTTAAATTGAAAATTTTGATATTTATCTTCAGAGATGGTTGATGAACCAACAATTGAAGTGACTTTATTATTGTCTTACACATGTGACGTCATACAAAAATTGGCACCAATTTATTTTAACTGGAAAAATTGTCTGTCTCTTCGAATATTTTGTGAAAAAAAATGTTTTTATCCCTAGAATAATTGTAATATTGTTAAAAAAACAATTGGCAGCATTTCTTTTCAACAAATAAAAATTACAAGAAGTTAGTAAAATTGATTTTAGATTCAAGTTTCTTGAAAAAAATACATACATAAATACATTAACTTCAATATTATTTCAACTCATATACATAATCTTAGTGTTAAACTTTGATATTTTTTTACAAAAAATTGCAAACAAATATCGTTTGCCAAGTTATCGGCGTGGGTCTCTCTCTAAATATTGAAATTACTGAACGAAATTTGATTAAAACAAAAGTGGCAGGTATACATTTCTTTTGGTTATTATAATTTACTTATGCTAAAATGTATATTAAGTTTTAAGTTGAGTGTTTACGCAATGATGTAAAACACTGGATAAATTTACAATTAAGTAAATGAAATGATAAATATTTGGATGAGAAAGCATGGCACGAGTACGATAACTTTGGCGCCAAGATATAATAACGGTTTTTGGTAGAGGGTCTTCATACAAGCATTTTTTACTATGGGAGGGGGGGTCTATCTCCCCCGTTTAGGCGGGAGGAGCAATTTAAAAAAGTTATTATTTAAAATGGAAAAAAATAATTAAAAAATAACGGTGATACGTACAATTAAGTTGTATACATTTTTTTAAAGCCAAAATTCTGTTCCATTAGCCAGTTTTTAAATCAAGTCAAAACTATGCGTTGTTTTTGAAAAATGTAATTTTAAACTCAAAATTTGAGTAAAAAAAGTTAAAAAAAGGTTTAAAGTGTAACTTTTTCAATACTTCAAGATTATCTACCATTGTTTTTATTTCAGAATTTATTGCTCTTATTTGTTTTTGATCAAAAACTGAAAACTAGATGATTTTATGTCTTTTAGTTTTTGAGAAAATTAAAAATAACCACAACTACTATTTTAATTTAATTCTTTTTTTTTTGCTTGAGTGGTCTTATTTTGATAGTAACAGTGCGAGTTTGGGTGTATGCAACAGTAACAACAGTAATGTGTGTGCGAATTTGGGTGTATGCAACAGTGGGATCTGTAACCCCCCTGCTTGGGCACACTATAGGATTTAGGGTGGGTGCAAGTTGGGGTGTGTGCAAGGTGGAGAGGGTGCAAGGTCCGGTGGGTGCAAGATGGGGTGAATGCAAAGTTTCTTTTGCATTTAAATAAGCTTGATTTAAGAAAAATTAATTTACCCTAGGTATATATCTTAATCCATATTCGATTATTATTATCAAAATAAGATTACGTTAATACTTAAGCAAGGAAAAAGTAATTTAATTAAAATATTTTGTTTTGGTAATTTTCAATTTTCTCAAGAACTAAAAGACATCAAGTCATTTAGTTTTCAGTTTTTGATCAAAAACAAATAAGAGCAATGAATTATAAAAAAAAATAGTAGATAATCTGAAAGTTTTGAAAAATTACACTTTAAACCTTTTTTTTAACTTTTTTTTGCACAAATTTTGACTTTAAAACAATTTTTTCAAAAACTATGCATAGTTTTGACTTGATTTAAAAACAAGCTAATAGACAAAAGTGTTGGCTTTAAAAAAAGGTATAATACTTAATTATAAGTATTACCGTTATTTTTTAATTATTTTTTTCCATTTAATGTACATATTTTTTTAAACTGCCCCTACCGATTAAACGGGGGGAGATAGACCCCCCTCCCATAGTAAAAAATGCTTGTTTTTAACTGTTCTATACAAATCCGTCATTAAACTTTGTCGCCAAAGTTATCGTACTCTCCCCGAAAGCATTTTTACAACACGGTTGAAATTCTCTAAGAATTTTGGAGGATATAATTTTCCAAATTTTTCTGGTAATCTTATACAAACTTCATTGTCACCTTTATTTACAAGGTGATTTCACTTTTGTTAAAAAATAATCATTTTATTCAAAATAGTTTTAAAATGAGTAAATCATGAAATGCGATTCGTTCATATAATTGAAAACAATTTATTTATGTTGCTAATTTTTGACATCATTGAATATGCACTTCTTAAAATTTTGTACGAGTTTATACAAATCAAAATAATTTTTGAGAGCGCAAAAAACAAATTTTTCTTATGTAATATTTGACGTTTAACGAACAGCTGTTTCAATTACACTGCATTTAACAAAATGAACTAAAGGGGCAAGCTTTTGCGTGAATACCATTAATATGTATTAATGTTAATTAAAAACATAGTTAAACATAAAAACAAACATTCAAAAAAAAACTAATGAAACGCATTTTCTTTTCCATTTATTTAATACATAGTTCATAAGAGTATAATGAGGACAGGACATTCAAACTGACAATTAGTATTTCCCCAGAAACGTTTTTATTAAATTTAAAAAAATGTCTATTTAAACTTTAATTAAAAAAAAAGGGAATATGTTTGTAATATGAGAACCCTCGAATCTCAGAGTTTATGACAGACGACAATGACGAGGACGACAGCCGTGTGGACGCTTAAAGGAAAAGCTCTGCAATGTCTCATCCTGAATAATATAATATTGTTGTTGGTAAAAAATAATAATAAAGAATTGAAGCCCTTGGGTCATGGATTGAGATAATTTTTTTAATTAATTCTTTTTCATTTTAAAACATAAAAACCTACTTTATATTGCGCCTTCGTATTTATCGGGGCAAATTTATTTTAATTGCAATTTGACTTACATTTACATACATACATACATGTAACATATACGAGTATGTTAAAACTATATTTAATTTACAGACAAAATTTAATAAAATATACAAACAAGTATACACGTCAACCCTGAACTAATATAATAATATAATAAAAATATAATGACGGTGAATATTGTTTATGTTATTTGCAACGATAAGGTCGTGTATATAATGATGAATACCATGAAAACATTATAATTAATAAATAAATTAGGTGGCGCAACAGTCCGTAGATAACCAGGGCCTAGTGACTTACAACTCTCAACCATTCCTGTGTGCGAGTAATGTTGTCAGGGATGGAGGGGACCTACAATTTATATGCCGAATCCGAACGGCTAATTTGAGAATGCACTTTTTCATGACAAGAATTACTCTTGGAGAATTTGTCAATTCCTCGCAAGAGGCAGTACCCGTGAAAACTCTTCTTTTTTTTTAATTAAGGTGGCACAGGCAGGGATTGAACCCAAGACCTCTCGCGTGACAGTCCAACGCACTAACCATCATGCCACGGGCACTAAACATTATAATTAATAATGCAAAATTATAGAGGCTGTTTTTAGTTGTAAAAGTAAAGCTAATTATAAAACTGACCAAACTTCTAAGCGCAGTTCTCTTTTTTTTATGAATAACCTATTAAAAATATACTATATTAGTGGTAAATAAGAGCACTATGGTAATGGTAAATAAAATTATTTTAAAACTCTGTAAAGCAATCGTTGCAACATTTTGAACAATTTAATAAAATGCTTAAGGCATATTAGTAGGTTACTAGCTAAGATCGGTTATTCAATCTCAAAACATTTTACTAAAGTAAAGTCACAAAATGACAAAATAACATAATTAATTTTGCAGTTTTATTCAGTCTTTAAAGAAGTTATTTTTGTAAATATGAAGATTCCAAACAGTAGAATTTTAAATATATTTTAGGACAAGGACCATATTGTAGTATCGAGTACCAAATAAAAGATATGTTTATTGTTTGATATCTAATTAATAATTGAATGAGTTTTTATTAAATATTAAACTGACAAATAATTATAAGGTTGTTTATACGACATCTTTCTTTTTTTTTTTTTTTTGAATACATACATATACCTGGTAATATGCCGTAATTTGCTAAACCAAAGTAGGTAATAATAAATAAAGAAAGACAATATTAACAGATATTAAAAAAATAATAAATAATTCAAATAAAAGGTTTTAAAGAAAAATAACAATTAACGAAAATAACAAACTGTTATACATGTTAGTATGTACAAGTAATATAGAATTAAATTAATATTTAGCTGGATCAAATCGTTCTGGTGGTCTGCTTATGCGACCTCTTTTTGTTCTTTGAAAAGAGTCATCTTGATCATTTGAATTTGTAGACCTTTCAGATGTTGATGATAAAGAAGTATTATGTTCCTCTATGTTTTGGGAATCTGTTGTTTCTGCACTGTTGTTTTGAACTATTTCTGTCTCTTTTTCAAATTCTGGAAAATCGGAGTCTCCATCATCTGTATCCGGATTAAAGTTAAAACCTTTTGTTTTCCTTAAGTGATGGTTATTTCTCCTTAGTTTAGTACCGTTAGTTGTTTTGACCATAATAGATCGAGGATACTCTGTATTTTCAACAACTCTAGCAGGGCTCCATTTTCGATGTCCAGTTTGAATTCTCACTCTATCACCAATTTTAAAAGGTTCTCTTGGTTTACTATGTAGGTCTGCAATTTTTTTTTGTTTCAAGCGTGCTTTTTTTAGTTCATATGGGATGTTTGGTACAATTTTGGGTTTCAGGCTATTGATGTCGATCGGAATAATAGTGCGTGTTGAACGGCTAAATAAACGCTGACATGGTGACTTCAGCCTTTCACTGCGTGCAGTATTGCGAAGCATCAGCATTGCCTTATATACATCACTATTGTCCAGTTGACATTGTTTGATTAAATTTTTGATTGTTTCCGAGAGAATATCGTCCATTGCTATTTCACAGTTTTCAATACCACTTAATGTTCGATTCATAACTTCTGAAAATATTTCTGGAGCTGAACTTATTCCGAATGGTAATCGCAGATATCTATATCTTCCCCAAGGTGTTGAAAATGTTAGATACATTGACGTTTTTTCACTGACCTTAAGTTGCCAAAAACCTTTTTGACAATCCATCTTTCGTAAACCATTTTGCTTTACCTATTCTTGCTGTAATTTCTTCTACTGTCTTTAGTGGATAGTGTCTATACGCTTGATATTTTTATTCAATTCAGTGGGATCCATGCAAATTCTAATTTTATCACTTTTCTGAACAATAATCATAGGGCTTACTGCTGGTGTTGGGTCTGTAACTTTTTTAATGACGCCTAATTTTTCCATATTCTCTAGCTCAATTTTAACCTTGTCTCTTAAGGTATGTGGTATTCGGCGCGGTGGAATAATTTTGAATTTAGGATTGTCAATAAAACCAATATCATATTCGAAAGCAGTACAACAGCCTAATTTTGCATCTTCATTATTGTCAACAGTATAGACAACTTTTCACACATTTTTCTTCCCAAAATAGGTTGTAGGTTTTCTTCAACGATTTTAAAAAGTATTTTTTGTATTTTGTCATTTTTCGTTATACATAAAACTAATTAATTAAAATTAATTTGATTGCTGCTCTTTTTGACAATACATTACATTCAGCGCCTGTATCTAATTTAAGAATAAGTTTCTTATTGCCAACACTTACTATTTCTGACCATTTGTGCTCATCGTTTAATGCATCGACTTTCATTTTGATTGAACTTATGGTATATTCAGAATCATCACTCTCATCGCTGTCATCAGTGGTTTCATCATTATGAGACTGACTTGAATTTTGTATTCTGTTCCATTTTGTATTTTTATTTTTTCTTGTTGCAGGTTCATCTTGTTTAGATTTTGACCGACACATATGTTTGAAGTGTCCTTTGAAACCACATTTGCTGCAGACTTTGTTAAAAGCAGGGCAGCTTTTTAATCCATGGAATGTACCACATCCTTTGCAATCAAAGTCTTCATTCTTAACAGTATATATTTTGGACGACGTCGTATGCTCTAAGGTTTTTATTTCTTTTGCAGCTCTTTCAGCTGATCTACACATTTTTTTTGGCATTTTCTAGTGTTAGTTCTTCCGCAGTCCAAAGTTTTTGTTTAAGATCTTGGTTTGAGACGCCTAAGACGATTTGATCCAAAACGAATTCGTCAATTTGTTTCGAGTCGTAGGAGCATTTTTTAATTTGAGTTTGCACTCGATGAAGAAAATCTTCGAAACATTCTCCTGATTGTTGTTTTGTTTTATGGAAAATGTATCGTTCATAGGTCTTATTTTTCTTATTTTTTGGTGGTGCAAACTGTGCGGCTAATAATTTTTTTATTTGTATTGATTTCTTTTTATCTTCTGCAGTTGCATTTATATTATTCAAAAGTTTCAGTGCGTCTCGACCAAGAGAAGATAGTAAAGTTGCAGCTTGAATAGCTTCGTCTTTTTTGGATAGTTCAATCGCTGTGGAATAGTTTTCGTACAACTCTATCCAGTCATTCCATTCTTGAGACATATCTAGTTCATTATTTATGATCAAGGGCTTCGGAGGTTTGAGCGACATGTTTATTTTAAAAGATTGGTTTTGGTTTTGATTCAATTCTATTTATTTATTTTTAATCTGACACCATGTAGTAGAATGAGTTTTTATTAAATATTAAACTGACAAATAATTATAAGGTTGTTAATACGACACATATTAGTCTCAAAATGTATTTAAATTTAATTTAATTCACACAAAATTTAAACAATACTGTAAATACTAAAAATGGTAAATAGATACTAAAAGTGGTAAATAAGAGGACTATGGTAATGGTAAATAACATTATTTTAAAACTCTGTAAAGCAATCGTTGCAACATTTTGAACAATTTAATAAAATGCTTAAAGCATATTAGTAGGTTACTAGCTAAGATACGGTTATTATTTGTGTATAAAACATTTTACTAAAGTTAGTCACAAAATGTAAAAAAAAAAACATAATTAATTTTGCAGTTTTGTTTAGTCTTTAAAGAAGTAATTTTTGTAAATAGAAAGATTCCAAACTGTAGAATTTTAAATATATTTTATGACAAGGACCATATAAATTGTTGTTTTTTTATATTCCCGCTATTAGTCTCAAAAATGTATTAAAATGTAATTTAATTCACAAAAAATTTAAACAATACTTTAAATACTAAAAATTATTTTTTTTTTAAGAATAATTTGTATATAAGAGGTGAGTTAATAGAATATGAAACAAATTATTAGAAAAAGAATGAATACTAGGTTCCCTTTCTTGTAAATTCAAATTTGTTTCTTAAAGAACTTAGAAATCTATACAATCAATTGAAGTTGAAGTTTAAGTAGTTGTTTGTCGAGATATTCGAAATATTAAACCAATGCAGTAGATTGTAATTATTTTTTCTAAGAAACTGGCGATTGGAATTTTATTATTACTCTACCATCAATAACATAATTTTTGGTACTGTTAAAGAATGCTAAAAAGCAATATTATTTTTTGTTCGTAATATATTGAAGCTGAAAATTGAATATTTTTCATTTTTCTTATTTATTTAAAAATATGTAAGTTGATTTTTTTACTCATACAAATTCTGTGTAACATCATGGTGTCTAAAATAAAATTTCATTGAAGTCGATAGAATTATTAACTTGCCAAATATTTGGGACGAAACAAAAATTCAGTTCAAACTTGAAAAATAAGGTTTTGAGTAGGCGTTTTTTTTGTTTGTCTTAAGACTAAAATTACAAATTTTTTGGTAAAAATCTCTGAAACGAATTTAATTTTCTCTAACATTTTTTTTTAACAAAAAAATATTTTTTTATTGCTCCAGAAGAGTACTGTCTTCATAATATTTGAAGACCAAAAATGTCGTTATTTATTTTCTTAAAAAAAATATTACATTTTTTTCAAAATTCGATATCTCAGAAAGGAGTCAACATTTTTTAAATAAATTTATATGTAAAATGTATATTTATAAGCACTAAATAACTGCATTCAAAAAATATTTTTAAGACAACATTTTATATATAAAAAAATAATTAAAAAAAAAACGCTCTAACGATTTTTGAAACACACAATTTTAATAAATCAAGGTTTTTTTGATTAATTTAATGACATTTAAATATTTTAAAGACAAACTTATTAAGCGGGTAGATTTTTAAATCCTAAAGTAAACGAAAAAATTTTAAACAGACTCTATGGATACATGAACAAGTTTGTGCGAGTCAGTCTTGTGGTTTATTTAAAAAAAATTAATACATTAAAAAATATCGCATTGAATTTTTTGAAAGATTTTAATTGTTATTACCAGTTAAACAAAGTCCATTTGAATTCCATATATTTACTCATTTTTGAGATATGAACGTTGAAAAAATTAATTAAGATTCTAGAAATCTTCATAAAACGAGAAATATTAATCGAAAAATTAAATCGATTTCAATAACATCCAATGAATGAATGAAAACTTAAAATGCAAAAAATTTTATTTTAGTTATCCTATATACAAACGTTTAATGCCTTAAATATTTAGTAAAAACTGGAAAAATTTTGATTATTCTTTCGCTTATAACGATTGTTTTTTGAATACCTAAATTCGTACAATCTGCACTTATTTTTTTTATATAAAGCAGAAAACATTTACTTATTCTACAATATGTAAGCAAAACAAAAAAAAAGGAAATATGGAATTGGTAGATTGACATTTCAAAATAAAAAAAAATCAGTCAAAAAGGCAAGTAGAGATATGTAAGTTTAAATGAAAAATAAATATTTATAATATATATGTATAATAAATATTTTTCATAAGTTCGATACTCTCTGTATTTCGACCCATACAGCTTAAATACTTAAAAATATGAAATTCTCTTCAAACTCGAAATTCAAAAGATTTGCTCATATTACAAAAGACTATAGGTGGGTTGAGTAAGTTTTAATCTCTTTTAAAAGTTGTTGTAAGTGTTTTAATATTTACTTTCCTGTTAAATATATAAGTAACTATACATGAACATAGACTATAAGTCATTTGAGCTATAACAACAAGTTCGTTCTTTGCGAACCTTTAAGTTTTTTAAGGGTCTTGGTAGTAAAATCAATAATAATAGTTTGAAAAGTATGCTTAAACTATAGACAACAACCAACGAGGTTTTTTTTTTTCAACTTTAAAATTTTTTGTGGCTGAAATCGGATTATAAGAGCAATTAAATTGTAATCTTGAAACTTTAACTTACACTGTCAAAAATAGATAAAATCACACGAAAAACAGTACATAGGTATATGCCCGAGTGTCCAACATTTTTAAATATTGTTTTCCACTTTTTGTTTCAAATCAGTAATAATTTGTCAAATTATATTATATTGCATAATTGGGCCAACAAATTAACTTACTTTTTAAGCTATTATATTGAATATGCTCTAAAAACGTAGACAATTTTTTTAAAGAAGATTATTTTACAAAAATTTGGTGCATTTTTTTTGGGGAGACAAAATATTCGTTTTTGAAAATCCAAAAACAAATAATTGACAAATTTTACTAATAGTTTTGTTCTTAGGAGCCCCATGTTGTATACAAAAATTAAAAAATTAGTTACGTTAAAAAATATACTTAAAAAAATGTAATACCAATTTTTTGAAAAAATGGAATGTTGATCGTATTCAAAATTTTGAACTCTTATGAAACTAGTAGGCAGTTTATTAAAATACAAATTTAAATTTACAAAAATAATATTTTAAATTTTATATATATGTACATACATATAAAATACATTCAAAATTGTAAATATCAAATCGATTTAGTAAAAAAAATAAAAACGAACTTTACCGAAATTAAGGAAAATTAGGAGGCAATAAATTTGCTACCCTCCCTGCCATAATGTCAATTTTTGTTTGATAAAATATTCGAATAACTTTTATTTGCGTGAGTGAATATCGTGAATAGTTATGTCTTTACACATTACAATCATGGGCAAAAAAGCCGAATAAACTATTTTATTACAAAAAGTTTTATTTATCACAAAGAGTCAATAAATCAAAACGTTTGAGACACTATCTTAATACAAATGATTTTAGATTTTAAAACTTTTCGCAAACAAAAAGCCTGATCATTTTTTTTTCAATGAGTCATTTTAAAATGTATGTGGAATTCCAATTTCAATAAAACAGAATTTGTGACCATTCCAAAATGAGTTTAGATTTTTTAAACCTTCCTTACAAATATTTCTTGCCCCAAATTAAAGAGATGACTACACAAACAAAAACCTAAAATTAATTTTTATTAAAGGAGTCATATTATAAATTTTAAGTCGAATTCAGATTCCAATAAAACTGAGTTTTTGTCGATTAAACATTTAAGAGATGAATATGTATTTTATTGATACTTGCAAGGAAGTTACATATTTTTCCATTGAAAACATTAAAACATACATATAAACGTTAGAGTTGATAAAATATTGGGGCTCCATCCAATTTATTGGAACTCAGGAATGTCTAATGGTGGTTGGAACGTTAAAGTTGTTTTTGACCCTTTTAACTTTTGAAATTTATACTTATTTATAAAAAAAAATCTTACCAATGAATATAAGAAAAACGAAGGCTATAAGTCGTTGTAAAATATCCATTTTTGTATGATTATATTCCATAAAAAGTAAGTAATCCTTTAAGTTTTTGTTCTCATGAAATTATGAAGATTTTAATTGAACTTCCAGCTTTATATTACATATGTATGTATTGATAGCAGCCTTTTTTCAAATTTAAAATTTTCTTCACAATTTTTTGTTTTAATTTAAAAAATATAAATTTTATTAAGTTGAATTGGCACCATGAATAATTTTTTGGAAGTAACGAGAGAATTTTAATTCCACTGGCCGGCTTGTTATCATTCCTTCTTTGTATTTGAATTTCTCTTAATCATCGTCACAGTAATTTCTTCTTTTTTTTAGCTTAAAAAATACGCAAAGCACATTTCAAAAAGAATGACATCATTTCGCACACATTACTTAACTTAAGGACGAATATAAAAACTATATAGCATTATATTAAGCTTGCCAAAAAAGAAAAAAATTGAAGACAAAAAAAAGCTTCAGAACTTATAAGGACCAAAGAATGATGGTAAAAACTCCGCCAAGAATATTCGCAATCGCATATACAACACGCCAAAAGAAACTTAATTTATTATCACGTGAACTAGTTTACATTGCTATCATAATATGCGGAGGTTTTTGTAAGGGAAGATGGAGTATTTTAATCGGAACGTTTAAAGTATCTCGAATCTGAATCACACTGAAAGGACATCGTAATGAAGTATTCTTAGCATCCGGTAGATTCATGTGTTTTAGATTTTTATAATTCGAGTATCGAAGAGAGTGAAAGGATAATGTTGCCGAAACATGTGATAGTGTTGAGTAAGTTTTTGTTGAGTCAGCAAAGGATTTTCGAAAAACAAAAATTTCGAAGTAAGAATGATTTTAGCTTTTGTGGTGGAATATAGTTGGGCAAGGGTACTGGTGAATTTTTATAAAACTGTTATAATTTTCCATTTCCGGTTCATAATACGGTTTCACTCTTAAAAGACTTTTGAGTGATTTTGGAAGGAAAGCTTGGGAAAGTTTTTTTAAGCTTCAAAAGCTTTTGAGAAAGTTGCGGATGTTTGGTTTGAGTATTTGCTAATGTTTTGACGGTTCTAAAGGATATATTTTGAAATTTTTAAGATTCAAACTTCTAAGAAAAAGGCAGCCATTGTTGAAAAGTAAAACAAAAGCTAAAATTGATGTTAACTATACATGCCGACAATTTTTGTGAACAGTTGTATGTATATCTAAAAATCACCCTTTAATAATTTGGGAAAGAAATAACATTTGTGCTTCTCGAAAGAGCCCATCTAACAAGACGCTTAGGAAATTGACTACTTACTAGCGAAAAAGACTTTATGAATAACCTTTTATGATTTCTAAGAATTGTTTTCGGGAGCAATGATAGGAGTTATTACACTGGTTGGCAAGGTTTTGCAATTGGAAATTAAATTATATTTTTTCGAAGTTTTTCGATGGGTTAATCCCAATTTAAAATAACTACTCCATTAGTTCATTAAAATTAATGCTGATTTTCCAAATGTATCTCTGTCATAAAGAATTAGTTTAAATATTATCAGTATTTCATAAAATTTTTGAAAAATCTTTATTAGTTGTTATAGTCCTGAAATTCTAGCAAAAATATAACTGGATTCTCCAAATAATCAATTCATGAAAATTTTCGATTGGAATGGACACAGGATGACATTCTAAGCAACACGTCAAAAGTACCCCGAAATCTCCCTATTGGCATTTTGTAAAATGCCATTTTAAAGGGGGTTGCTGGGGGAAGTTTAGATAAAACATATTGAAATATTCACTTCAACATAATCAAAACATATGATACATGATTTTAGGGTAATTTTTAATGCCCAACCTAAATCAAAAAAATTGAATCATCATTTAAATAGTTAAAGCCCATTTAATAAAATTATGTGTTTGTATTATATCATTCTCTGTCGATTGCAATCATAAAATTTCATAAATTAATTAATTGGACCTTTGACCCTATCTTTTCAAGACTATTACTTCACCTTATTCCCCCCATAAACATATCAAAGAAACAATGAATCATTAATGCTTAAATGATATTTAACAGAAAAAAGCAAAACGGTCAAGAGCAATTTATTTTTATGATGAATTTATGGTACAGATATAAGTTCTTGAAAAAACATAAGTACGTAGTACATATATTAAAAAAAATATGAAAATTATTTTGAAAACGTGTATTTTTTAATTCCGAAAAACCAAAGTTCGGATAAGAACAACAACATTAAAAATTAACACAGTTTTATTTTGTAAATATGTTTATTATAAGATACAGTCAGTGGACAGTTAACACAAATTGTATTGATAATATAAATAAATATGATATAAATCATTATTTGGGCTTGACTTTTTTGTCAAACAAAATTTTGGGTCTAGGAATCGTATATATTTCCAAACAAAATATTAGGGTCACTCGGTCGTATACTTGTTTTTTTTTTTAATATTCGCCCAAAACGTTTTTAAAGTTATGAAAAGATCAGAGTCAGTTTTGCCAACAACCAATTGATATGTCAACTTACAATTATTTCCATGCTTGGGATATACATACATACAAACATAAATTGTCTTTGATTTTCGAAGGAAATAATACATTATAAAAGTTCGGGCCATAGTTCTGTCTTCTATAGGGTTTTCCCTGTCACTTTGATATTTAAAAATAAACTAGTATTTCATTTAAGAGAAATCCATGAATGTTTATTTAATTGTAATGAGGAACATATGCGATTAATAATTTAAAACAATGCCACCAAAATGGCTACCACACCTATGCACGGTTGCAGACAGTTTTCACTATATGGGGCTGTAAGTCCTCGACAGCTTTATTTTTTCTATCAATTTATAGTCTTGAATCGAATGTAAAGCATTAAGCCTAGTACGCTGCTGATGCGAAACGAAATTTCCCATACAAAAATGACATGACGAAATCATAAACGAAAAATTTCGCTGTGCTTTTCGTTTTTCAGTACGCTGCTGAACGACGAAATGTGTCATTTTAGTGGATAGCTGTACTAGATTTCGTAGTACAATTCTCCACTCTTTTCGTTCTCAATTTAATTGCCCGGTATATTAATTGCTTGCGAAAATTTGACGTTTTATTTATTTATTGAAAAATGTTTCGAATATTTTCGTTTATGATTTCGTCATGTCATTTTTGTATGGGAATTTTCGTTTCGCATCAGCAGCGTACTAGGCTTAAAATTGAACTTCAACTTCCAGACAGAACTCTCCACAAATATTTTTCCGCTGTGGTTTTTGTTTTAATTTCGCTCTGCACTTGGAGACTGCCGAAAAATTTCGTTTCGCATCAGCAGCGTACTAGGCTTTAGCATTGAAAACAAAAATTAAAACACAAGATATTGCTAGAAATTGTGATCACCTTTTCGTAACTAAAATGATCAGGAAAAACTGTGACTCCAAAATTTCCATAATTGTTGAATTTTAATAATATCAAAGCATTGTTGAAGTGTATATCGTTAGATTGTTAGTAAAGGTGTGTTTTTACTTGTCAAATAACAAAAGATAGAAGAATTTAAAAGTGACTGTTGTTAAACCTTAATATTTATTACAAAATTTATTTCGAACAACTTATAAAAATATGATCTCTTTAAAAAGTATAAAATAAAAAATAAGAAGTTTACGGGAAAAATCCCTAAGCCAAACAAAAGTCCAAATTTTTACTTATCATCCAAAAACTCATTTGTGTTTAATTTTATAAGTAAATTAGCGGCCCGTCCCGGCTTCGCACGGCTAGACATAAATAGGTACATATATTTAAGTTATAAGCATGCTTATTAAAACGACCATGAATCACTAAATTAGAAAACATGATGAAAGACATTTTATGGCTAGTTTTTGTACACCTTCGGTTGGTTTTAATATGAATTTCTAAAGATTTCTATGGTAATCTAGTACTAAATATAGTCTATGGTACTCAGTGATAATGTAGCTTTCTAATGAAAAAAGAATTATTAAAATCGGGACAGTACTTTTATTCGTTACATACAAAAATACAAATCCTTCCTCTTTATAATATTAGTGCAGATAAAATAATATAATGTTAAAAAAATTGATAATTATATATTTTAAAAAAACTAAAATTAATGTTTTAAAAAACACACAGAAACAGTACAATTGTAAGTAAAATAATTACACCAAACAACTGCACTGTATTTCCAGTGAAATAGCCCTCTCAGATGGAGCTCTCGCACATGGAATGGCAAATGCGCAAATCAGTCTGTGCTTTCTGCTTTTGGCGAATCGTCGTCTAGTCATCGCCGTCATTAACCTCTCCCACAGTTGTGTCAAATTTATATAGAATGTTATGTGTAGTGTATAAACAAAAATAATTATAATAAACAATTCTACATTGTTTTGGAGAATATAAACAAAACCAAAGAAATATACAACAATCAATCTATTATTATTATGAGAAAATATGTTTTGAAATCTCTAATGAACCGCCTTAAATAGCCTTTTCGCGCCCGAAAAGGAAAACCGTAAATAAAGTTGGAATTTTAAGTGTATTATGCTCTTGCGGTTAATGAAAGTCACTGTCGCTATTGTTTTAAGTTTAATGTTTACTGTTTCCTTAGTTAAAATAGTTTTATTAATATGGAATGATTATCACATTGCTTTCGATGATGATGGAAATGTTGATTTATGGTTGGAAGAGAATAATTTAACCATTTATAAGAGTCTATTTCGTGAAAAAGGTAAGTTTTGTTTATTTGTTTTATTTTAATCAGCTGCAAATTTTCTATAGGTATAAAAAAAAAACAAAAAACTTTTCCTCCCTCAGCAGATCTGAAGTTTTGCAAAACAAAAATTTATATAGTGGGTACTTGAGTAAACATCAGGGATGTCATTTGTATTTTATAATGAACTTAGGTACATAGAGAGTACCTACTTCATAAAATTATTATACACTGAATGTATTTTCTAAGAAATTCATTTGATAACATTGGCTGGGTTCAAATCTTAAGCAAATAACCATAAACTAAACGATTTCAGGAATCATCTATCTCTAGACCACAATAAATATGGCAGAAGTTCAATAAATTGTATTATTGTTTAATGTGTTTTAAATTGAGGGAAAGCAATATATGATAGTTTTTGTTTTGCATGTGTTCATGCCCTGCTTTAGCAAAATAACGGGATAAGGAATATGAGTAGTAATTAAATTGGAGGGAACCTACAATTTTATGTCAGAATCAGAAAACTAAGGCTTATTATGAGAGTTATGTTATTTAAATTTATTTTAGTATGAGCTTATTTCTGAAATGAAAATTGTTTGTTACTTCTTCAGAGTAACACCATTCGTTTAGTTTCAAATAATAATTGTTGTTATATCATTCTAATTTTTGAAATCTTTGCATCGGAATTTGTCTGTGTAATTTATTTAAACGTAGGGTGTATTTGTTTTCGCATTTAAGTTGCTCTTCAGTTTGGAATCGAAGATATGGATTCCTAAGCCTCCAATGCTTGCGACATGATTCGTGTTAGGCGTTTTTTTTTTTTCATTTTTTATGACGAAAAATAACAGTAGTAGCCATACTATTTTGTTGGCCAAAAATCGAAAATTCGAAATTTCTCAAAAGCAAACCAATAGATTTGTGTTAAATTTTCTCTAAAGTTTTTTTCTTGACTTGGCTTCTTTTAACATGAACTAATCCCGAATGGTACCCCATAGAAACGTTTTTTTTTAAGTTTTCTCAAGAACTAGAAAACTTATTTCAATAATTTTTTCTGCAAAAACTTTGATATTGCCTTAATAATAATTGATGATCAAAATTATCATTATTTTTTTTATGTTTTTAAAAATATATTAATATTTTTTTTTTAATTCGTTATCTCAACATTTTTTTAATGAAATTCAAATTTAAGGTATAAAGACAAAATTTAAAAATTGTATTTATTAAAATTAATTGAAAAAAACTATCGAACAAAAATTAAGAAACCAATTTTTTTTGTTTAATTAAATGGCATTTACATTTTCTAAGAAAAACTTATTTTTCAGTTACATTTTCAAATCTTAAAATACTGTAAATATTTTTAAACAGAGTCTTTGCATTGTACATATGATCAAGATCGTGCGGCTTAGTCGTGCATTAAATTTATTAAAAGCATGTAAAAAGTATGAGTAACACTATTGCAATTTTCTTCATCAATATCCGTTTCTTGAGTTTAAACACCTGTATTCAATGGTTCACTTTCATGAATTTTTTTATTTCGTCTTTCAAATCACAAATACAGTCTTAAAGGTTCCAACATTTAGGATCATAGTGAAGACCTTCACACTGATAACTTCCCATCCCGTTTTGTCTTGCATAAAAGGTTTGTAGGTTTTTGTGTTTTGTTAAAAATATGTTGTCAGTTGAATTATTCTAAAAAATTAAAAAATTGGCAGCAATAGTGTTTGATTTCAAAATCTATTTTGTTAGCGAGATTTTTTGTCGAAAACCATTTTTTAACAATTTTAGTAGCATTTTCGTACTATTTTGTGTAGATTTTAATTTTTTATGAAAATAACTGAGTTTTGGATTTTTATAAAATATTTACTGAATATCAAAAACAATATTTTCTGTGAGATAAAATTAGTTTGAAGCCAATATTTTTAATTTTTGAAAAGATATTTGAGTCCAAATTAAATTTGTACCCTGTTTTAGTAATGTTTTTTTTTAGGTTTGTATTTTTTGTAAAAAAAACTGTGAATTCGATTTTCCTAAAAAATTTAACCGAAAGTTGATAACAATATTTATTATATAATAAAATTAGTTGGAAGCCAGGCACGAGTACGATAACTTTGGCGCCAAGATATAATAATGGTTTTTGGTAGAGGGGCTTAATACAAGCATTGTTTACTGTGGGAGGGGGGTCTATCTCCCCCCGTTCAGGCGGTAAGGGCAATTTAAAAAAATTATTATTTAAAATGGAAACAAATAATTAAAAAATAACGGTGATACTTACAATTAAGTTTTATACATTTTTTTTAAAGCCAACATTCTGTTTTATTAGCCAGTTTTTAATTCAAGTCAAAACTATGCGTAGTTTTTGAAAAATTTTATTTTAAACCAAAATTTGAGTAAAAAAAGTTAAAAAAAAGGTTTAAAGTGTAATTTTTCAATACTTCAAGACTATCTACCATTGTTTTTATTTCACAATTTATTGCTCTTATTTGTTTTTGAGCAAAAACTGAAAACTAGATGATTTTATGTCTTTTAGTTTTTAAGAAAATTAAAAATAACCACAACTACTATTTTAATTTAATTCTTTTTTTTTTGCTTGAGTGGTCTTATTTTGATAGTAACAATGGTAGGTGCGAGTTTGGGTGTATGCAACAGTAATGTGTGTGCGAATTTGGGTGTATGCAACAGTGGGATCTGTAAGGGGGGCATGCTGCCCCAAAGTCTTTTGCATTTAAATAAGCTGGATTTAAGAAAAATTAATTTACCCTAGGTATATCTTAATCCATATTCGATTATTACTATCAAAATAAGACTACGTTAATACTTAAGCAAGGAAAAAGTAATTTAATTAAAATATTTATTTTGGTAATTTTCAATTTGCTCAAGAACTAGAAGACATAAAGTCATCTTGTTTTCAGTTTTTGATCAAAAACAAATAAGAGCAATGAATTCTAAAAGAAAAACAGTAAATAATTTGAAAGTTTTGAAAAACTACACTTTAAACCTTTTTTTAATTTTTTTTTGCATACATTTTTAGTTTAAACCAATTTTTTTCTTGACTTGATTTAGAACAAGCTAATAGACAAAAATGTTGGCTTTAAAATAATGTATAATACTTAATTGATGTACATATTTTTTTAAATTGCCCCTACCACCTAAACGGGGGGAGATAGACCCCCCTCACATAGTAAAAAATGCTTTTTTTTAGCTGTTCTATACAAATCCGTCATTAAACTTTGTCTCCAAAATTATCGTACTCTCCCCTGAAGCCATAACCTGAAACTTTTGAAAAGATTTTTGAGTCGAAAATCAATTTTTACTAATGTTTTGTTTAGGTTTTTACTTTTTGTAAAAAAAAAGTGTCAATTGGATTTTTCCCAAAATTTTACTGATAGTTGAAGACAATATTTTTAAAAAGAAACAATTAGTTTGAAGCCAATATCTCAAAATTTTACATTATTACATTAAATTGCATACTACTCAGCACATAAATGTACAGAGTAGAGAACACAGCACCTTGAGCGACTAGACTATATAAGGTGATAACAACACAGGACATTAATACAAGGCAAAAGGGCAGAAGAGAAAGAACAACAGACAGAAAGAACACATGGCAACAGCACGCGGTAGGTTTCGATACGGTCCCCCATCTGCCTACTAACCACGCTCACTCATGCTTCATTTCTTTGATCGATAGGAACCGGCAATGCTTTATCAGTGACTAGGCCGTTGCCTATCTCAAATTTTTGAAAAGATATTTGAGTCGAAAATCAATTTTTACCAACTTTTAGTGATGTTATTTTTTAAGGTTTTTATTTTCTATAAAAAAAAACTTTCAATTCGATTTTTCTCAAAATTTTTCCAGATGTCAAACACGTTTTTCTTTGTAGGTTATTCATTTAATAGCAGCTCTAACGTTTTCAAACAAAATCAGATGAGCGTATAAATTGAAAAAGTTCTTTCTTTATTAAAATAAAATCCAACTTGTCATACTTTTTTAATGATACTTAAACACTCCATATTACACTTAAAAAATGCCACCCTCAGCAGGTCTCTTCCTACCCTAAGCTAGGGCTGTACAAAATGGCACTTTTAAGATGTCATAGTTTCTACTTCATATTGATGTTTTACTCTGAGAAGATACGTACATAATATGCATTTCTATATCTTCAAGTACGTATTTATCTCTGAACATACATATATTTGTTTTTATTCAAATAAAATACCCATTGAACAAAAAGAAAGATGAAACAAACCTTATTTGAAAAATTCTTTAGTGAAAAAATTCTTAAATACTTAAAAACAAAAACATTTGCCGCTTTTAATTCAAAATCAATTGCAATAACAGTTAAATTCATCCAAATCCCCATTTATTTTAATACGAGTTATGTATAGTTATACCAACCTAGTAATATCCTGCTAGATTTCAATCAAAATACCTACTTTTCTTATCTTTCAATTAATATTTTCATCAAAATATTATAAGTGTAAGTAGGTATAACTACCATACCACCTATCCCATGTCCCATTTAACAACCAACACAAAAAAACCAACGACCTGTTCGAAATGTTTTTGTTTATAAATTTGTTTTTCTCTCAAAAGCTCTTATTGTATACTCTCGTTTTCTCTCTCTCTCTCTCTCTCTCTCTCTCTCTCTCTCTCTCTCTCTCTCTCTTTTGATATCAGCTTTTGCTCCTTAATAAAGTTCATCAAACATAAAAAAAAAAAAGAATTTCCTTCATAACATTTTTTGTATTCCAAAAATCAACCAATGAGCTCAGTTGCTTAGTATCCTTTGTCCTGATAAATTATAAAACGGTATATCATTCCAAAATTTCTTCTGAAAATATAAACTTTTATTTTTTCCCTACCCATTATTACCCACAGATACACAATATCAAATTTTCATGCTCTCATTTTCTTCTTTATTGGTGTTTTGAAATAACGAAAAAGAAAATAAAAGTGTGGATTTTATTACCTATAACCAAGTCCTTTTGTTAAGAAAGTAAAACTATAGTGAAAAAGGTCTCTGGAAAACCGAGATTTCCATATACCTACCTTAACCTGTGACATATGAATCATTTTTAGTGTTTGATATCTTAATGCGATAGTGTTGAGTTCGTAGTAATTAAAACTCTCATAAGAGAAGAAAAAAGAAGAAACCAACAATTAAATATGGATTTTCAAAATCCAAATGTGTACCCAACGTGACCTACACATTTGCTTTATCACAAATTAATCACGGGTCACGCTATATGTACGACGAAGACGACGGGAATTGTGATTGTGCGTTTTTTAACTTCAACCTTTTAATTGCTGAAAAAATACAATTGAAATCTAACCAGTGTGCTTGAAAAACAAGGCTTAACGGAAATTATCCTTTTCGTACTTCCTTTTTACTTTCCATTTTGTTATTTTTCCATTCTGCAGTACTTCAATTTCTGAGCGCGTGAATTTGTCTTTTGTTTTTTTTTTTGTATTTTCTTTTATTGGATTTTAATTTTAGTTGGGTGTATGTTTACTGGTCTTTATGTTTTTTGCCTTAGCCTTACACCCTGTTAGCCTGTTACCATAGATCAAATACAAAAAAAGAAGGATTTTATGACTTTGGCAATAAAAGCAAATTATATAATAAATTTAAAAAACATAAGTAAAAAAAAGCTCTCAGAACAAGGTGGTAGGAAACACTTTACATACCTTTCTTGCAACGACAATGTTACAGAGTTTGATATATGTAGGTAGGTATAGAACCTAACCTACAACGTTTGTTGAAAACGTGTGTGCATCATCATGTGTTTGATTTATTGCTAGACAAACTTGTAGCCCCATACCTATCCTCTATCCATATCCAGTTCCAGCCTTTCAACTGGACATTCTCAACAATCGCGCTTAAACTCACTCGTTTTATAGGCCAACAAATATATATATAACAAAATATCAGTGTGTGTATATACCCTTTAGCCTTTATCCTTCTCAAAGCCCCAAGAGTGCCTCTTTTTCATACAAATTTAGAGCTGAGGTAATGATTTCATTGTAGACACCTGGTTTATTTGGGGGAAGGGGGGTAGAGTGTTTCAAAAATTGGCTTCCCTTAGTTGAAATTTTTTTCAGTGGCGTAATTCTGATGGGGGAAAACAATGCAGAGAATTAGGCTGCGGTTACATTAAAAGCACTTAATTTGACGAATGGATATTGTGGCACATTCTTCGAAATATCCTTTAAATAAAGATATAGTTACTGTGAAAGGATTTTAATTCTAATAAGCTTCACTTTTTGAACATGCACTCAATTCTGTCATTATCTGTTGACATATATTATGTAACCTCTGACGAACACTTGAGTAACATCAAATTGATTAGAACGATGATTTTATTCTGACAAACTTTGACGTGATTTCTTACTTGGTAGTGCTTAGTTATTTGTTTGACAAATCGTTAAGTACTGAATTGAGTACACAGGGGCATAGAGCTGCCATTCAAAACTTGTCAAACTCAGCTGTCATTTGAAGTTTTCATTATAATAGTTGAATGTTGTCAATTCACTATAAAGGATCGCTTAATAATCTAACAACGCTTTAAAATTAATTAAAACTAACTAAAATAATGGTGAATTGTGGCGCATGCCCCGTTTTTGGCCGGCAATTCAAGATCATGAGTTGGCCAATATAATAAAATCAATTAGGTGGCGCAACAGTCCGTAGCGAACTAGAATCCGAACGGCTTATTTGAGAAAGCATCTTTTCAAGACAAGTATTACTCTTGGAGGATTTGTCAATTCCTCGCTAGAAGCAGTACCCGTTAAAAAAACCAGCTGACACAGGCAGGGATTGAACTCAAGACCTCTAGCATGACATTTCTACGTACTTGTCATCACGCCATGGGTACTACAGTTGGCCGAAAAATGGTTGCAAAAAAGACTGGGCAAGAAATTTTAACGACTTAAATTGGCAACGAAGATCACGCGTTATGGTCTTTTCAAACCGAATAATGTCAGAGCTCTAAAAGCATTATAAACCAACATTACTTAAGCTATGGCTAAACTTTCCAATATTAATATTGATATTGTTTTTTACATTCAAAGAAAATCTTTGTTAATGATTTAACTAATAATTCTAGGACTAATCTAAAGTTAAGACCCTGAGAAGAAATCAACAATTAATGTTTTGTAAACTTCAATTTTGCAAGTTACTCATTTCGACAGGATAACGCTGGTAAATCGCAACCTCAAAATTGTGTACTTCCTTAATTTTGCAGACACCATATTTGGCCTTTCCTTAGCTTTAGGGACAACTGTAAGTCCTTTTAGTGTATCAAGGCTCTTGTCCATTTAGATACACCATTGTTCTAATAGCCGAAGGCGAGTTTTGTGTTACTAAATGCAATTTGCACTTTAGTTTTTCGTTAGATTGTATGTGTCTAGTGTCTACATATATGGCCATAAGTACCTACATATATATGAATTCTAAGAACTTTTCGTTAACATCTATACAAACAATTTCACATTTGAAATTTTGGTCCTTTTCCTTGTGAAATATAGAAAATGCGGTATATAAGTTATAGAAAGACGGGTCAAAAAGGAAACTACTTACCTACCTTCATGTAACCAATGAGTGTTATAGGGATTATGGTGATGTCCTTTATGGTTAAAATAGAAATTTATATATGTATGTATGTGTGAATGTTTGCGTTTGTATCTATGTTTTTGTTTATATAGACAATGTAGGTACTTGTAGATGTATATGTATAAGACAAATAATAATAAACGACCAGTTCAGCAAGTTGAAGTACTTAGACATTTATCAGATAAAACGATGACCGTAAAAATGGTTCCTAGAAAAGAATGTCTTTTAAGTGGTATTTAGTTTATTTTTCTTGTACTTTTATTTTTTGAAGCAAAGATATTTACTGTGCAGTTTTTCTTTGGTTTATTGCTAAACTTGGAGTTGGAAAATAATGTTAAACAAAAGAAATTTAAAAAGAGGTTTAAAAAATCCAAAAACTTACTCTTTTTTGTACAAGCGGTGTTTTAAAAATATGCAAACGTACCCTAAACATAATGAAGTCTCAAGAGATTAAGGGTTCCATTTTCACAGTGCGAGCCTTTAACTTAAACCCGATTTAATCGTCGAATCTTTTTGTATTTAATACTATTTTGTTCACAAGTTTCACTATAAATGTCCTTTGAGTCAAAATCAACTTAATTTGGTCTCACTCACTGGTGAAAAACTTGGATTTTTAGGCCAATTTTTAGTTAAAAAATCTGTAATAAGTTTCAAAACAAGCAAATAAATAAAAACTTTCGAGAAGGATCTCTAATTTTCTTGTATTGAAACCAGTTTTTTAGTTATTCAAATTTTAATAAATTAAACATTATGTAATTTATTTTAAAAGAATTACGCGCAATAATGAAGTGAAATTAGTTTTGAAAAAAAATGCTGATGTAGGGATATTGCATCTCATAAAGAACTAAATATTAATAATCAAAATAATAAAATTCAACAAAACAAACATGCCTTGATACGCACTGTGAAATATTAAAACAATTAAATCTCGTTGCAAAAAAAAAAATAAAAATTTCAATCAAAAACAACGAATAATGTGGTCACCGGAATCAGAAATCAATTCGATTGCAATGGCAACGATGCGCCATTCGCAATCGGCATCATCAGGTTTGTTGTTATTATTAAATATATAATATTATTTATTTATATATCTAATAACTTAAAGAAAAATGTCCTCAAACAAAATTCTCACACAATTAATATTATTTAAATTTGTATACCAAAAGGTTGTGAAAATGCTTATTTTTTCTTGTTCGAAACCTTAAAAAATATGTGTACTAATTTTCAAGTACTCACTTATTTTATTATATTCTTTATAATTGTTTTCGGACCTGAAAGTTTATTAGTACTTGATTCAGACTAAACTTTAATTGGATTAATTTTAACAATTAGTGTAAGTTAAATTTCTTCTTATTAAAATCGAAAACTTTAAATACTACAGGACCCTTGCTCATACTCATTCTGATTTATTTAAATTTCTAAAGTTTTACTCAAACAATCCATCAAGTGCTTTCATTTCTTTTCATTCAATTTGTGCTTTGAGTCCTTTTCAAATACTTAAGTAATTCAATACTTTCAACTCTTTTTTGAGAGACTTGTCTTGATGAAAACAAAAGTTCTTAAATGATATTTCAAATACTTGAATTATAAAAAAACATTTTTAGTATTTTCCAAGTACAAGTACTAAGGAATTTTACTGATTGTGCCTGTACAGTAAAGGTTGTACAATAGGAGGTGTCATTTTAATAAAAGAAAGAGTTTTCTTGTTACAGAAATCAGTGGATTTTTATTAAAGTACAAAATGGCATCATCCAAATGGCTGCCTCTCTAAGTTATTCTAATTCACACATTTGCGGCTGTATGTCCTTGATAACTTCACGGATTATATCTTTGCGGTCTTGAATCGATTGTTTTTCGATTGGTATCGAGCTTATCTTTTACGTGGCTTTAAAGAAAAAAAAAAGTCTAAAGATGTTATATCTCAAGATCTTGTGATTACCTTATTAAGAAATAACGCGGCCAGGAAGCTTTTCTGCAAAATTGGAAATTAAAAATCATTAAATACCATTACTGGGGGGTCATTCCGTAAACCGATTATCGTTAGACAATAGCGTTTCGGCGATAGTCTCACTTCACATAAGACGATAATCGTTGAAGTGACATCATCAAGCTAGCTAAGTAGGTATCGTCTGTTATTAATTTCCATTGATAACTAAGCAAATTGAAGTACAAACATTTTCCGCGTAGTTTAGGTTTGTTACCAAATGAAAATAAAAACTCAGAAAAATACAATTATTACGGTTACGAAGAAAATTAAGAGATGAATCAGACCTTCTATCTATTCCAACCCATATATTCAAAACATAAAAATGTACATAAGTAATCTTTTTTAAAATAAATTTAACAATAATTATAGTTTTGTTCAAAGTTTTGAAATTTCTAAAGAGGTCTTTATACTGATACTGGAAACAATAAATTTACCAGACGGTTGTCGTTCTTCATAAAATATATACCTTCAATATTAAGAACTATTGAAATTTTGGGGGCGGAGGAACATTGGTATGCTTGATAGGCAACAACTTTACAAGTAGTAGTGCTCTTGCACAAAGCACTCATCCAAAATAGTTTCGAAAACAACAAATATTTTGGAAGCCAAATTATGTCCCCTGTGGATAAAATGGAGTCCTGTCTTCCTTCCCTTGGACCGAATTGGGTTTATTTTCATTGGCCAAGGGAGGATGCTCATCCATAAATTTTAAACATCTTGTGTTACTGACCTATGTATTATATTCAAAATTATAATTAGATTTATAAATTTACAATAAAAAAAACTTACATTTTAAAACTATAGTTTTATCATCAACAACAACAAATAAAAACACAAAAAGTAACAGTAACAATAAACATCACAGAATAGTTGGCATGTTTGGTAACAAGGCATTTTTTGTAAATTTTCAAAATTTCCCATAGAGAAAAACCAAGCTCAATAACATTTTCAAGTTATCGAACAAGTATTATTTTGATATTTCATTCATTGTATAAGAGTATTTGAAATATACTGAACGATCTTACACTGAAAAAGATTTAGGAGACGATAGTGATAAAGTTACGTGAAGCAAATTATTGACGATATCGTTAATGATAATCGTTTTGATGATTATCGTTTTGGAAATTACGGAATGACTCCCCTGGTCTCATTTTTGCAAACTTACAACCATTCAAGCCCAAAAACTACACCAAACAGCCGAATTCCAAAAATCGACGAGGAATCACTGTTGCATGCCGAGAAGTTGCTTTCCAACCATCCGAAAGTGATTTATTTTTTTCGAACTGTGACTTAGAAATATTCACCACTTTTTAAGTGAATTTTAACTATTTTCAATAATTGTATAGTATATAGATTTTGTCGGGATCTTGGGATTTAAGACACACAAAGTTTAAAAAAAGACGACTAAATTCTTTATATGACAAGTTTGGAATTGTATCTTCTAAGAAAATTCTTTTTTAAAAATTTTAATAGCATACTATTCCAATAGTTTTTTTATTTATTTTCTTTCACATCTTTTTATTTATTCAGGAATTTCATCTTTATCAAGTTGTGGAGATCCAGAACGTCTACCTGAACTTCCACCCGGTGATGAACAACGTTTACAACGTGCTGCTTTACATTTGCAACAAAAACTAATTCTACGCGAATGGTTACGCGATCATCGTTTACAGCATCATTATTCACGATTGCTTGCTGTTGAAGTTTCCTCCTTAGAGGATGTCTACTGGTTGGAAGATTCACGAGCTAGCAAACTTTTGGGCAAGGATTGGCAAGTTTGGTCGCAGGCGAGACAAAATCTACCAACGTCCAAATCACAGTTGGAATCATTAAAAGCCCAATTATGGTCGACTGTGGTTAAATCAAGTCAACATCAAGACGCTTGGACATGGGGTGGTATGCTTGTTGTGTCAGTATCGGTAGCTGGTTTAGTAACCTTGGCCGCAATGACACAACCATCATTGGCGCCAGAAGCGCGCCATTCACTGTTGCAATATGTAACCGGAAAATATTTATTGCCGGCCAATTGTAAAGTTCAGTGGGATTGGAAGGATCCACATATTGTTGGCGGTACCATGTGCTTTATTGTTCGGTTCTTTCAACGAAATGGACAGCCTTATCCTATCTGTGATACTGATCAGTTTTTTGTTGAAGTCACTGAAGGAACACGAAAAGTATGCTTCACATGATTTATTTAAGTTCTCGCTTTTTTAATTTATGATTTATTCATTCGAAGGTTGTAACCATCAGTGAACTTGGATCACCAACAGACCCAAATAATGCTAATATAGCTAAAGTTAAATTCACAGTTCGAACTGCGGGTCAATATAAAATATCCGTTTTAATTGGATCCAGCCATATTGCTGGGAGTCCATTTGCTAAATCATTTATTCCTGGACCAATCGATGCGAAACGGTCACGCTTCATACGACCAGCAACTACCGTTATTTGTTGTGCTGGTTCACCAACTTTGTTGCACATCGAGCCAAGAGATGAATTTGGTAACGCTTGTGTGTTTGATCATAACGAAGATCCTGTCAAAGTAAGTAAACTCCACCAATCCAAATATTCTAGAAAAAGCTTTTATGCATTCAAATTCGTCCTTTTTGATTTAGGGATATCGAGTCGATATTTACGATTTACATGGAAATCCTATTGAAAAGTTACATCATGCTGTATCGTTTGCATACGACAGGGTAAATTCTCGAGTTTCGGTGACCGCATTGTTTCCAGAACCGATTTGCCTTCGTGCTGTTATTAGTTTTCTAGAACAAAAACTACCAAATGGTGATTTCGATATCATAGTTCTTAGTAGTAAGTTATTTTTAAATATGTAACTGCTTTTTATTTATTTAAGAAAATTTATTAATTATTTTAGGTAGCGATACAACTTTAGTTCATAAGAATATTGCATCACGAAAACACAATATTTGCTATGAAGCAAAATTATTGAGTATTTTTGGTCAAAATAAATCGAAACCCCGTAAAGTTCTGTGTTATGTTGGTCCAAAGCAAGTGAGTTTACAATAATCCAAATATTTTGTTCAATATACAAAAAGTCACAGAGCATATGATCGCATTAATTATTTTAGAACTCTTTCATTTTCCAGGTTACTATCAAAGAAATGATTTTAAAATTTATTCCGAAACGCATTGCAACTTTTCGCTTGTGTCCTTCGACAAAATTTCACTTTCTACCACAATTGCTCACCCAATCACATGGTCCTGTTTTTATTATTGACGATGGTTCTCAGCCCAAAATAGAATTGGCATCAAAGGATCGTAATATAATTGCTGCAACGTTTACACATTTTTTGTTGAAAAATATTGGTGGATCGGAAACATTTAAGGACAAACAGGATTTCTTCTATCATGAAGTTCGAAAATTCCATGCAAATTACTATCACGAGAAATTGTCGCTCAAAGTGTCCAGAGACAAGATCTTGGAAAGTAGCATGAAGGCTACCAAGGGATTTTCTGTGTCCGATTGGTGTGGTAACTTTGAGGTTACATATCAAGGCGAGCAAGGTATACAGAGACTAATTTTCAAATTTTGATGAATAGAAATATGATTGGTGTTTTACTCCATCAGGTATTGACTGGGGTGGATTACGCCGCGAATGGTTTGAGCTGATTTGCAGCTCCCTCTTTGATCCACGTGGGGGATTATTTTGTACATTTCATGATAAACATCAAGCTTTAGTTCATCCGAACCCGCATAGACCTTCACACTTAAAGCTTAAGCACTTTGAGTTTGCTGGAAAAATTGTCGGAAAGTGTCTGTACGAGAGTGCTCTTGGAGGTTCCTATCGACAATTAGTCCGTGCCAGATTCACACGTTCCTTTTTGGCACAGCTTATTGGCTTAAGGGTTCATTATAAGGTAAAATCTACACCTATAAAATTGAGAATGCCGTTTAAATATTTGTTGTTGTTCTTTTTTTAGTATTTTGAACAAGATGATCCCGATTTATATTTATCCAAAGTTAAATATATCCTAGAAACAGATTTAGATGCTAGCGAATCATTAGAATTAAATTTTGTTGAAGAAATTTACGATATCAGCGGTCAACTATCAAAAACAGTCGAACTCATACCAAATGGTTCGAAAGTTCGTGTAACAAATGCGTCAAAAAATCAATATTTAGATGCTTTAGCACAGCAACGTTTGTGCAATAATGTCAAAGATGAAGTCGATAGCTTCCTTAAAGGGCTAAATGGTATAATTCCTGATAATTTGTTAAGCATTTTCGATGAAAATGAATTGGAGGTAAGTACAAAAACATTGTACCTAAACATTAAATTAATTTAAACTTGGATATGAATCCTTGAATTTCAGCTCTTAATGTGCGGAACTGGAGAGTATTCGATTGCAGATTTTAAGGCACATCATATTGCCAATGGAAATTCAGCTGAATTTCGTCGTGTTTTGGGTTGGTTTTGGGCTGGAATCAGTAATTTCAGTCAAACTGAAATGGCGCGACTTCTTCAATTTACCACTGGTTGTTCTCAATTACCACCAGGGGGCTTTCAAGAACTTAATCCACAATTTCAAATCACAGCAGCTCCTACTTTTGGTAATCTTCCTACCGCACATACATGGTAAGTTTTGTTTTTTTTGGTTGTTTAAACAAAAATGAAAAGTTCTTAATCAATTTATCTATACTTTTAGCTTTAATCAGCTTTGCTTGCCAGACTATGAGAGCTATGAACAATTCGAGAAGGCTCTTCTTTTAGCAATAAGCGAAGGCAGTGAAGGTTTTGGAATGGTTTAATTTAATTTTTGTTGTTGTATTTTTGGCGGTTGAATAGAGATTCTGTTAAAATTGCATAAGTTCCGTGTTGCCATTGTGACGAAAAATGTTTTACAAAAATGTTTTTGTTTTATTTTTAATATATATTTATAATTTTATTCAATAAAAAAAATATTATATAAATAAATCAAATTAAACTAAAACTAGGCAGCATTAATGCTTTTGTCAAAAAATGCACACTAAATAGTAATCAAAAATAAAATTAAAATCAATGCAATTTATTAAAGTATATTGGATTCTGCTCCAAGAATTTTTATAATGTGTCTATATTTTTTTAAAGTTTATATTTAAGTTTTGTCCTCTTTTAGGCAAAAATTTCAAATTAATTGCATAATTTTCACTATATGAAAAACAAATTATAAATAATCAATTTCAATCTCTATGGCAACTTATTGCAAAGCTTAATTTTATGTTATGCTTATGTAAACTTTTTAACACAAAAAATTATCAACATTTATTTAGAATTGAGTTTGAACCTTTAAACATTTCCACCTTGAATTTCGTGCGCTATTTTTATGTAAAGGATATTTTCGATTTCTATGAAAAGGGTCCATTTGTTTGCGAGACGTTTTTAAAAACTTTTGATTTTTGAAGAAAAAAACTGATGTAGATTTAAGAAAATCGAAAAACGTACATAAATGGTTGAATATAAAATAAAAATATCAAAAGAAACATATTAAAACATAACATACGAGTACATACATACATAGAAAGAAATAATTTGAGTTGTGACAAATTTATAGAATTAAGAGGTTAAATTTTGAATTTATTTATTTATTTTTAGCTTATATTTAGTTTTTACGATGTCTTATAGGTAATGTTGAAATTCCTCTTTCAGAACTTTTCATTGGCTCATTACAATACAAAATATTAATATTGAAGCTTTCTCTTTTTTGATTTTGGCCAGCTTCGTAGTATCCTTCTTCTATGGTTAAAAATCGATATGAGCTCAAAATGTTTCTAGTCGAAAATTTTTCTATGAAACTATTTAGAGGACAAGAACACTTATCAATCGAACCGATCCCAACCAAAGATAAATTTATGGAAGATGATTTTGAATTATTTTGAGAGTACTTTAACGTTTAAAATAAATTTACTTCTGTACTTAATATATACATCTCTTATTGCTCTCTCCCTCCATATAAAAGCAGTTGATTCCAGAAAATTTGGTAGAAGCTGATAAAATAAATAGGTACATGCTTAAAAATCAACATTCATCTTTTATTTCCGGCTTCTATTTATTAAATTTGTTTGTATTTTTGTTGAATTTGTTTTTATTTATTAAGTTTATACACTGTTATTTTAAAAACATTTAAAAACAGAAGCTAAATTAGTTCAAGTTTTATATAAATTATAGCGTGTGAAATAAACTATTTAATTATTTTAAAATAATACATACAAAAAAAGCAATATTATGTTAATATATTTGGATCTCACATTGATAAATAAAATGTTATTTTATTCTGACCTAGAATTTTACTGTATTTTATTTTATTTAAAGGATGAAAGATAAAATTATATCTAAAACAATATAAAAAAAAAGCATTTCAAATTTGGAAAGGTGACCATTGTTTAAGGCTCAAATTCCATTCCAAACATGTAGAAGCCTCAAAATACCTCCAAGATCAATAAAATTACATTTTTAAAGAAAGAATGGCTAAAAAGATGGTCCTTCTTCAAAACGGAGTTTTCACACTTTCTATTTTTCAGAAATTAAGAAATGCATTTTACAAACTAACAAGTCAACGTATATAAATATTTTAAAAATCAGGAACTTTCTCAGACAAGTCAACAGAGCGGAATAATCTTCTTCAAAGAATCGACGCACGTCTCCGGTATCCTATTTTCCTTAACATGTTAAAAAAATAAAACAAAAACAAGTAAAGCTATTGGAGTTGGATGTTAAATATATTCGTATTTTAAGACTATAACAACTTATCCAACCATACGTTTTTTCGAATCCATTGAAAAGTAATTCCAAATATATATATATGTATATATTTTAGTTTGTAGAAATAAGCTAAGTCGTGAATTATTGAATAAAAACTGTGAATTTAATTTATTTAGAGCAAGGAACGTACTTAAAAACTGATGACTTCGATGATTAGTTTGTTCTTACGATTCAAGGCTTTAATGGGGCTAGACAGTAGACAGTTACAACTATTGAATTGTTTATTGACAAAATATGTAGGAGTCTTATTTTTGATTTAAAACTACATATTTAAGGAAAACAATTTGAATGATATTCCTGAATTTTCACCAACACATTACTTGCTTATTGAATTTAAACGGGTTATTTTCAAAAAATTACATAAATTTTGCATTTACTAACTAAGGCGACTAAACTTTCAATATTTTTGAAATATTGTGGAATCGTTTTTAAAATGTTTTGAGTTTTGACTTAAGGTAAGTATTAACAATTGGAAGATCTTCCAATATTGGCAGATTTTCGCAAAACATTTTAACCAATTTTCTATTAATCATTTAAACTAAACACCCAATTTTATCTGTCAAAAGTAACAGGAAAAAATTGTATGTCAAGAGTCGGCAACTTCTCTATCAAAAAATTGAAGAAAGTTTTTGAGCAGGAAACAACAACAAAAGATTACAATGTTGAAAAGGTTTGGACGCATGAACACATTTTAGAAGATACTTGTTACTGTCTGCTTCATTATTGTTTCACTTTTATTATATTTTATATTTTATTAAATGTTTTTGCAGGATAAGTTGTTTTCACTTCTAAAATAAATTTACATGTTCTCTGTCATCAGTCCAGAAAATTGTCTTCTAATGAGTCTACCAATTTTATTGTTTTCTAAATCTTACAACCGTGTAAACAGACAATTATTTATTGGAAGATACAAAATTGTCGGCCGATTTGTCTAATATTTAGATAAAATCAGCCAACCGTATAAAAAGACAACTTTCACTTTACAGTCCAGCCAATCCTGGAAGATATTCCAATCGTAAATGCTTAGCTTAATTCTCAACTAAATATTACTGATTCACATAAATTACGAAAAACTTTAATATTGCGTAAATTTTGGGAGATCTTTAAAATGCATAAAGTTTTCATAAGATTTTATTTTTTTTTCAATTAATCAATGCAAAATTCCCCTACAAATTTGATGGCGTTAAGGTTCAATTAGTTGATCAATTTCAAAATTATTCAATGCTTTAGGTCGAACATTTTTTATATTTATGTATTTATTTACATATATTTCATAAAGTAGAGTACACAGCTCTTATAGACTACTAATTACAAAATTACAAACAATAATAATAAACAATAAAAATAAAAATTATTAAACTCCATAGCTTAAAAAAACATTAAATGTGACTTAATATCTCTACTACAACATTGGAAAAAATCTACATTTTCATTTTTACACACTATATTTGCCTGTCTTAAACAACGGGAAATTTGCTCATTTAAGCCATAATTTACTTTGTGTTTAGGAACAAGGAATGTATCAAACGCTCTTAAAGTTTATCCCGGACAATTAAAACAAACCTTACTTAGCAAAAATGGACAATCAATTTTAGAATTTATAATGTCTCTAATAAATATTTCCGTCGAATTTCAAGACTTTGTAGTCCATAAAGCAAACATCGGGCATAATATGAAGGTCGAGGAATATTCCAACGTAATAGATAAAACATGTATCTAGAAAGGTATTTTAAGATAGTCTATGTGACTATTAAGACTGAACTAAGTGTCAAATATAACACCTAGATCCTTCATTTTTTTAATTTTATAAAGAGTCGTATTTCCTAAAGAATATTCAAAACATAAAGGTGATGAACGAAGACAGAATGTAAGACTATGACACTTAGATACATTTAAAAATAGCTTATTGTTTACACACCAATCATATAAATTGAATAAGTCTGTTTGCAACTTTAAACAATCTGATACATTTTTTTACGATGCAGTACATTTCCAAACCGTCAGCAAACATAAGACATTGTGAATGAACAAGAACATCTGGAATATCATTGACAAGTAGAAGAAATAATAAAGGGCCCAGATGACTTCCTTGGGGGACACCGGATGTAACCATAATAGCATCAGAAAGCCTATTGCCAATACGAAAGAATTCGGTTGGTTCACTCAGATACGACCGAAACCAATTCAATAAATTAGAGTGAAAACCATACCTCTGAAGCTTTCAAAGCAAGATATGATGATCAACTCTATCGAATGCTTTGGCAAAATCAGTATAGATCACATCGCACTGAAAACCTTTCTCCATTGTTGTAAGCACAAAATTAGAAAAAATTATAAGATTTGTGTTAGTAGATCTACCACTTACAAAACCATTATACATTGGAGAGATCATTATTAACATAAAAGATATTTGATTAAAATCATGATATAGATTTTTCCAGTAAGAGCTTTCATTTTGGATAGCCCGCCATTTGGGCAGCAAATACTTTTGAGGGTGTCATCTTTTATATTTGACAAACTTAAACTGCACCATTGCTTACACCCTTCAAAATTGCATTAAAATTGTTAAAATTCACTGCAAAAATGGTTAAAATGTTGCAGTCACATTTTGATTGTTGTGATCCTGGTTAGAAGTAAAACAAGATAAGAAAAATTTGCTAAAAAAATGACAAACACAAAAATATGTAATCCAAACAAATTTATTTTAAAGGTATATATGTATGTATGTATGTATTAAAAGATATCAAAATTTTAAAGTACGACTTTTTTACCTAATTGTTGAGTCCATCTACGAGTAATTTCATTTGAAATCACTTTTTTCTGTTTGTATGTTTGTTAATGCTTCTTACTATTGAACCTACCGATACACAATATTTTGTATCAAACCGATTATGTTGAAATTTTAAACAGGGTATAGGCAGATAACAACTTAGGACTTAAATTAACTTATTGTTGTTATCACATTTAAATATCTACATATATCACTAAGGAATATTTTTCGTCTGAAGTCTTTCTTTGGCTAATAGCTAGCAAAGGTCAAAATATAATGGACAACCTTAACATGTTTTACCTCGCTACTTAAACATTTTTTTTTCTTCTTTTTATTCTTTATGTTCATAAAGCACAAAAAATTCATAAATTATAACCGTTGAAATGATATTAATTAAAATTATTAAGGTTAGTGTTTCACTTTCTAGTTTGTGATGTTTTCCCCAAGAATAAATAATATTTATTTGTATTCTCTGATGGACACTAATTGTTTAAGTTAAACAATAAAAAAAACTAAAAAACTATACCTAGTCGTAAATTTTCTTCTCATCTAAATTACAAATTTGTCATTTATGTTGATATTTGTTCTTTCAGTATAGATAAATTGATGTGACACGAAAAGATGAGTTATTTTATGTTATATTTATGAGGCATATTAACTAGATCAATATTGGATTTAATTTTTTTAAACAGAAATCCATATAGATGTAAATTTTCTTTAATAAGTCTTTTTATTTATCTTTATGAACTTGTTAAAACCAAAACTAATAAATTTAAGTGAAAATGCATTGAAAATTGGTAAAATAACTAAACGCAATTTTATTTGTTTGTTCTGACCATTATGATAATAAATTATTTTATAATGAGCTTAAATATAGAATTTAGTGCCATATTATGTGTGTTTTATAACTTCGTGATCACCTCCGAGAAGCGCCTCTTCTGCATTCATAAGATAAAATTGATCGACAAGGAATTCAATTCGATTTTAATGGAAGAATTAAAGAACAGATTCGATTTTAAAAAAAATTGATTTTAACGCAATTAAAAACATTCGTTATATGAGCTTACATCCATAATTTACCGTTAATTAGTTTGACAATAATTATTTTAACGTTTTATATTTTTTTAGGTTTAGTAACTTGTTATCAACTTTTAACACACTTCCTATAAAACTATTTTAGTGGGAATATATTTTAGTGTATTATAATTTGCCTTTGATTAGTTGTAAATCAGTTATGAAAAATTTAAAGTTCCTTGTGCAATATTTGTTATGTTTTTTGGACTTATTGCTATATAGAAGTAAATTTGGCAAAGCTACACCCCCAGAACTCTGTAAACAAATTTTCTATTGAATAAGTTATAGTTTATTAATTTTCCGTTAATAAACCCTTAATTAGTCGTGCACAAAAAATGTCTTCATTCTATGTATTCTACAGTCCCTGACCATATTATTAGACGCACTTTAGATTTTATGCAAAATCTTAATTTCCAGCTATTTTAATCAGGTTTTCGAATATTGTAATGCATTTAAATTATTTTGTATGCAGAATATAAACTACTTCCTAGAAATAAAGCAACAAATTTAAAGATTTTGACGTGACAACGTCTTAAATTAGGTTGCGGCTGGGAGTCACTTATGAAAAAGTGTAACGCCCGGTAACGTTACGATGAGTCACCGAACGAGAGAGAGGCCCGCCGAATGCCTTGCGTCTCTCTCCCACTCAACTATGATCGGTCTGCCGCGCGCGCAGCACTAGAGAATTAGGCGCATTGAATCGGCGCATGCTTGTGTCTCTGTCTTTCTCGAACGTTCTTGGCGTTGGAAAAACAAGAAAGCGTCATAATACAAGTTCACACGTGTGGTTAAAGTATCGTCAGCTGTGTCTGTAGTGAAAATGTGGAGTGCTTAGATTCGTCATTTACAACAACTACAACAATAAAGGTAAATAATTGTACACTGATATTTCATTATCGTAAACTATGATTGATTGATTAATTGTTAGATTGACACAAAAGTTGAGAAACTGAGTTTATAGGTTATGTCATACTATTGATAAATGTTGATAGTGTTAAGTAAATTATTAGTTTAAAAAATTTGTGCAATTCTTATTTTCATTCAATTCCTTGTTCCTATTGTGCAATTTAATTATATTCATATCAATAAATATTCTACCGAGAAAAAGACGTTGTCACGTAAAATCTTCGCCCGTAAAACCGACTTTACAGGCAACCATTTTTTTTTTTAATTAATATTTTCAGTTTTGTTGTTGTTATTTTTGTAATTTTTCAATATTTTGTTGAACCTCCGTTTGCTTTAATAAGAGTCTCAATTCTGCAGGGCATACTGTCAATGCATGATTTGACTGTTTCCTGCATTTGTGGGTGGTGATTCTTTCAATAAGTGACCGCATCTTTAGCTACTTCCCTTTTCATCAATGGAGCTCCATCTTGCATACAAATGTAACCATACATCCATTCTTGAACGTTTAAAATATTGCGTATAATCTAATAATTATAAAAATTCTGCAGTGCGTCTAATAATATGGCCAGGGACTGTATGTTTATTTTCCGTCACAGTCACAAACTAAATTTTGTCCTGAAATGTTTCCTAAGCTTTATTCTTAAAAAGTTGTGTTTGAAATCATGGAACTAGAAAATTTAATTTAGCGAACAATAAAATATAACAGGTTGGGATCTTGAAAAGGCATAAATAGTCAAAGTTTTCGAACCAAGAGAAGGTTACATTTTACCTTGTTCGAAAAAACTATCACGCAAAAGAGTTTGCATTACAATACAAAAAAAGAGGCTGGGATGCGACCCACACTGATAACTTCCCATCCCGTCTGTCGATTTGTCTTGCTTAAAAGTTTTTCTATATGTATCAATTTTTACCAAATTTGCGTACTATTTTTTGTAGATTTTATTTTTTTATGAAAAAACGGACTGTTGGGTTTTTATAAAAAAATTACTGAATATCGAAAACAATATTTTTTGTGAAATAAAATAAATTTGAAGCCAGTTTTTTTAATTTTTGAAATGATATTTCAGTCGAAAATCAATTTTAACCAACTTTTGTTTAGGTTTTTAATTTTTTGTAAAAAAAACTGTCAATTCGATTTTTTTCAAAATTTTTCCTAATGTTGAAAACAATATTTGTTATAAGTTAAAATTAGTTAGAAGCCATTATTTCAAATATTTGAGTCGAAAATCAATTTTTACCAACTTTTGTTAAATTTTTTCTTCCGGTTTTTATTTTTTTGTAAAAAAACTGTCAATTCGATTTTTTTTTTAAATTTTACTGAATGTTGACAACAATATTTTTTGAAAGATAAAAGTAGTTTAAAGCCAATATCTCAAAGTTTTGAAAAGATATTTGAGTCGAAAATCAATTTTTATCAACTTTTATTATTTTTTTTGTTTGGGTTTTTATTTTTTGTAAGAAAACTTTCAATTCGATTTTTCTCAACATTTTTCAGAATGTTGACAACAATGTTTCTTATAAGATAAAATTAGTTTGAAGCCTTAAACTCAAGTTCTTGAAAAGATATTGGAGTCGAAATTCAATTTTTACCAACTTTGAGTAATGTTTTTTTTAGGTTTTTATTTTTTATAAAAAAAACTGTCAATTAGATTTTTCTTAAAATTTTATCAGATGTTAAAAACATTATTCAGAAAATTGTTTTGGAGATGAAATCATATTTTAGTCGTAAAATTTTCGAGGTGACACATTTTTTTTTCAGTTTTTTTGATTTATAAAAACACCGTTAATTGGATTTTTTTCTAAAAATATACTTGTTTTGTATCACGTTACAATATATTATATAAAATTTAATTCAAGTCTCTAGCGTTTTTGGTTCGTAAGATATTTAGGGTTAAAAACCACCCACGCAATTTTTTTGAGAGCTCTTTCTGCACCTTTCTGTCTTATTATCTGTATAACAAAATGTATTTAAGGTCGATATCTCTTCTGGTTCTTGAGCTATGGACGACGAAAAAAACGTCGCGAACGTACGGACATACAGACGTACGGACGTACGAACGTACGTACACACGCACGCACAGACATCTTTCTAAAAATCTTTTATTTCGACTCTAGAGACCTTGAAACGTCGAGAAGTGTCAAAATTTTCAATTTGGCAATTCGGACCCATTACAATAACTTCCTATGAGAAGTTAAAAAAAAAAAACAAAAATAAGTAAATACAAAATATTTATAAAAAATTTATTAAACTTTTAAATATAAAATCATTTTCATGTCAATGGTTTTGTTAGCACAACATTTAAAAAATTAAAAAACAAATAAATAAAAATTACATACTAACATTTGGAGAAAATAAATAAATAAATAGTAACTATAAATTAATTAAATAGTGATAAATAAATTAAATAGAGAAAAAAAGTCTCTTAAGAACACTTTCTTGGAAGTGTACACATCGATGTCATTGGGCAAAACAATAAACCCTCCGAGCATGTCATTTTATGACCTTTCATCACACCCTGTGAATTCTTATAACAAACAAAATAATTATAAATTGAAGTTTGATCGGCTACTTTGTCACCCTCCTTGCAATAGTATTTCCTTTTGCGATTTCCCCCCGCCGAAGAAGAAGAAGAAGACGAGCTCATGGTATAAGAATTAGGTCGTTGTGACACCGAGCTTGAATATGACGAATCTTTGTCGGAACTTCCGGACACAGAATTCGTATCGATGGCATTTTGCAGGAAATTAGATAACACATCCGATGAATATTGTTGCAGTTGGGGTGATGGTGTCGTCGATGAGGACTGATGATTCTCTCCTAAACGCAAACGCAAAGCGATATTTTGAGCCCGTAAGACCTGTTCTCGAATACGTTTAGCATCGTGTAGGGCCTTGATGGCCTCCAATTGAACGCGCTTATTTTCCGAAACAGTGTAACGATTTATGATGGCCGTCGGGTGACAAATGGCATAGTATCGTGCATCACAGATGCGTGTCTGTGGATTGAAGGCGGTAAACGACGGACAAGAATACTGCATAACGCGGCCATCCTCTTTGCTGCAAACATAATATCGAGTACATTCAGTGGCATTGGGTTGTCTTATACCAACAGGACAGCTAGTTGCATCCGGTTTGGAACTGTCATAAGCTAATGGGGGTGATACCTTTCTGTTGAATAAATCATACGTCAAATCGTTCCCTGATGGGTAGCTTCCTAATTGACTACTTTCATCTTCGTTCTGATGAAAAAATGTTGTATCACTGTTGCCACCATAGATCTGATGTGAATTTGAATGTGAAGGTGCTTTACCTCCACTAAATTGGCCCACATATTGTGCTAATTGGTTGGCCGTGATCTGTTTATTTGCATTATATCGATTGTAGGTCTCTGAGTGATTATCATCGCCATGGGAACTTTGGGAATAATCATATTCTTCTTCTCCGTCGTTGCCATCATTGTCATCACTAGAGTCTTGTTCCATGCTTTCTAGTTTCTGACTGTTCGGGCGGATCTTCACCTTCGATGGATCAATGTAAGTTGGGAAAAGTTTAAGTATTGACTGTTGACTGGGATGATGATAACCGTTGTGATAGGAATTTTGATAGAATTGTGACTTGTGATGATTAGAATCCGGACGTTTGTGGCTTTTCATTGGCGGTCGACCGGAATTGGATCCAATGCTAAGTGTTGGATATTTTTCAATTTGAAAGACATTATTGACATTCGATTCGTCAAGATGAGGACTCGGAGTGTAGTAGTTTAATAGAGTGGATCCTGATGTGTCACTAACGTAAGGCCTAGAAGTTGTTGTTGATTGATAGTTATTGCTGTAACCCTTGCTTGGCCGGATGGTGACAAGTTGGTTGTTTTCATATCGATTTGCTAAGTTGTGATCTTGAACTTCCGATGATCCTTCACTGGAATAATGATATGTCGGAATTGGTGGGTATGCATGCACCTTCTGACCATAGCTATCGACTTGATCAATTCTATCATTCGACCCGGGAATATGTAAATTATTGTGAATTATTGTCGTACTCGGTTTAACTGGCTTCGTTTGTGGTCCAAAATAATTAAATTTATCGTAAGGAATATGTTGATTAAAGGCACTATTTGCGAAGTGGGGAATTGGTGGGGAAAGATAAATTGGTTGAACAACTTGAGGATAATAAGCCGAACTAGGAACAACTCTCCGAATATCCTGATTGTCGAGCATCTGTTTCGATAACTGAAGGACTGTTTTGAGAGTGTCCTCGGAAATCTTAGGCTCGTAACGATAATTGGCTGAAGATGTGGATTCCTGTGGTTGATTTCCCAGGGTAAAAAGTACAGATCCTTCGGGCTTATTTACCACAATTTGAGAATTCGAATAGCCATCGTTAGGATGAGGAATACTATAGCCATTAGGGTATTGATTGGTAAGGATAACTTTAGTCTCTGGGTCGAGTTGAGAAGTAGTTGAAGTTGTTGATTCTTCTGCTTCTAAAGATTGATTTTGTTTCAATGGATCAAGTTTTGGTGTTGCTGTGGCAAAATTTTCTTCCTTAGAAGGATCAATTGAATCCAGTTGAGATTTGATATTATAATGAGCTAAAAATGCATTTAACTGATCTGGTCTTAATTCAGCTGCTGCAGAGTCCTTGTTTTGGTAAGTTTGCTTTAAACCATCGATAAGCTGTGTAAGTCGCTGCAAGTGTGCCGTTAAATTAGGATCAATCTTAGTTGGAGTTGTTGTCTCTGAAAGATCAGTACTTTCATCACCTGTTTTTCTCTCCGGCGATAAGGTATCCAATAGAATGTAATCAGTTCCCTCTCCATCACCACTTGATTCCAAATCACGTTCACTCGCTAAACCACTTTCACTATCATCAACAATAATATAATCTGACTCTTTGGCATCTTCATCATCTGAAATTTCTTCACTTTCACTATCCTTTTCGTCGTCAGTAGCATCTTCAGTTGAATCCAATGATCTTTTCATTTCTTCATTCCGTTGAAATACAACATTTTCATCATCACTGTTCGAGGAATGAGTGTTTCTATTGATTTCTTCAAGATTACACTCCCAATCGTCACCAGGAAGAACACACATCCTCATATTAGGATCATAGATGAGACCTTCCTCACATTTCTCAGGAATCCATATGTGAGTTTGGGAAGGAAGAATGACACATTTGAAGTAAACATCGCATCGACTTTTGTGAGGCTGGGTGTTCTCAGGACATGGTTTACCTTAAATGAAAAAATTTATGAAATCAAAGAAATATTTCGTATTTCTTAAAATTTTAGTTTACCTTCTGAAAAGTAAAATAGTCCTGAAATTACCATCAAGACCAACAACAGATGATCTGATTTCATCCTTCTCGAAAATATCCTTCTTATCCAAAATCGTCGTCACCCCTCTTTCGAAGGCTATATTTCTCGTTCGAAAGCCAACTTATGAATAAACTCAATTGTCCAGAACGAATGATGGATGTCTTATAACCAACAACCATTAACTACTACTTCTGGCCTGGTCTACGAGTATATGTTTAAAAGTCGTGCACTTCTTCCGTTTACCAATTACCTTATGTCTCGCAGTTGTACTCTAATGTTGGACACATGTGTGACTGATGTTTGGGTAAAGTGCTAAATTTTTCTTATGGTTTTCATCAAGCACCATCATCATGATCATTCGTTTATAAATAAACTTGTTGAATATGTGTAACATAATTTAATTTAATTTTTTTTTTGAGAAATTAATTAGGTAAACAGCACTTGACCAAAGAAAGAAAACATGTATAGCCTTTATACCTATCTATGTACATACCTACCTGATAGTTATAAGCTTTAAGGTTTTGGCATTTTAGGAAAACAAATATATGCTAAGACTTGAACTATGTGAAAGAAGAGTGAGTAACCTTTTAAAAGAGTGTATAGGGCGTTTCACTTTTTATAATTTTTTATTGCCCAGTTTGCAGTTCAAATTACTTGCTTGAGTAGCTTAACAAGATGTCATCACGATGTACACGATGGCTATCATAAAGTTACTGATGATGATGTTGATGGATGATAGTGATGAGATGAAGTCTGAAAGATACACTCGACTTGTCGTAGTATACAATAAATGAAAGTGATGATGATGGACTTGGATTTATATAAAAATATTATTTTTTATTACCTGTGTCTGAAGATCATTAAGATTGAAAGATTATAATTTTATTGGCACGCGTTTATAGAATAAAGCGAAATTATGATTTTCTCACGCTGCGGTGAGATCAATTGAAAGATAAAAGCTTTTATGCAAAAATAGTAATAAAATTTCCACGTATCTCACGAAAAAACGTTTGTGATGTTACTTAATCAAATAGTTACTACATTCAATAGAAAATAAACTTTTTATGTTAACTTAATCAATTTATGTATCTGTTTAGAACATAAATATTTTTGTTTGATTAAATTATAGGTTTAAATGTAGGTTTAAAAATTCATATCTTATATTTTAAGAGTCTTCGTTATGAATAATAAATTAATGAGACTCGTTATAAAGTTATACATAATGAACATAAACAAAAACAATTTTTTGCATATTACTAAATTATTCAAACAAAAAAAAAATGTAAAACTGGGTCGCAAATACTTTCTCTCATGCGAAAATACATTAAGAATTTTGTTTTCCATTAGTCATGCTTTAATCCTATCATTACATTTTTCAACGACCTTTTATAAACAAATTATGAATGAAATCGACGAAGGTGGTAAAGAAAAAAAGAGGCTGGGATGCGACCCACACTGATAACTTCGCATCCCGTCTGTCGATTTGTCTTGCTTAAAAGTTTGTCTATATGTATCAATTTTTACCAAATTTGCGTACTATTTTTTGTAGATTTTATTTTTTTATGATTTTTATAAAAAAAATTACTGAATATCGAAAACAATATTTTCTGTGAAATAAAATAAGTTTGAAGCCAATATTTGTAATTTTTGAAAAGCTATTTGAGTCGAAAGTAAATTTTTACAAGTTTTATAAATAAATAAATTGGGTGGTGCAACTGTCCGTTGGGAACTAGGGCCTAGTGACTTACAACTCTCAACCATTCCTGTGTGCGAGTACAGTTGTCAGGGATGGAGGGGACCTACAGTTTTTATGCCGAATCCGAACGGCAAATTTTGAGAAAGCACTTTTCATGACAAGAATTACTCTTGGAGAATTTGTCAATTCTTCGCAAGAGGCAGTACCCGTGAAACTTAAGATGGCATAGGTAGGGATCAAACCCAAGAACTCTGGCATGACAGTCCAACGCACTAACCATCATGCCACGAGTACTACAAGTTTAGTATTTAGTATTTTAGTATTTTACAAGTTTTAGTATTGTTTTTTTTTAGGTTTTTATTTTTTGTAAAAAAAAACTGTCAATTCGATTTTTCTCAAAATGTTTCCTAATGTTGAAAACAATATTTCTTATAAGTTTAAAGTAGTAAGAAGCTCTTATCTCAAATTTTTGAAAAAATATTTGAGTCAAAAATCAATTTTTAACAACTTTTGTTAAATTTTTTTTTCGGTTTTTAATTTTTTTGTAAAAAAAAATTTGTCTATTCGATTTTTTTCAAAATTTTACTGAATGTTGACAACGATATTTTTTGAAAGATAAAAGAAGTTTAAATTCAATGGCGCAAAATTTTAAACAACCTATTATTAAGGCCTTAGCACAATACTAGTTAACAATTTACTATATACATAGTAATCTACTAACTTTTCACTAATTTTAAACACTTTTTATTGTTTTGCTAACTAGTATCATGCTAAAACCATTTTATTACAAAAAAACATAAACACATCTAAATAATGACAGATTGTGGACAAACAAAACAAACATACCTTAATATCATACTAAAAATGATTTAACATCGTACTAAATCGTCTAAAATTTTGCTCCAGTATCTCAAAGTTTGAAAAGATATTTGAGTCGAAATTCAATTTTTACCAACTTTGAGTAATGTTTTTTTAGGTTTTTATTTTTTATAAAAAAAAAACTGTCAACTAGATTTTTCTCAAAATTTTATCAGATGTCAAAAACATTATTCTTCGTTGCACAAAATTGTTTTAGAGATGAAATCATATTTTAGTCGTAAAATTTTCGAGGTGCCAAATTTTTTGTTCAGTTTTTTTGATTTATAAAAAAAAACCGTTAATTGTTTTTTTCCAAAAATATACTTCTTTTGTATCACGTTACAATATATAATATAAAATTTAATTCAAGTCTCTAGCGCCCTTGGTTCATGAAATATTTAGGGTTAACCAAAATTGTCATCTTTTTTTAAACTGCTATGGTAAAAAAACCACCACGCAATTTTCTTGAGAGCCCTTTCTGCATCTTTCTGCCTTATTATCTGTATAACAAAATTTATTTGAAGTCGATATCTCTTCTGGTTCTTGAGCTAAGGACGACGAAAAAAACGTCGCGAACGTACGGACGTACGAACGTATGTACGTACACACACACGCACAGACATCTTTCTAAAAATCTTTTATTTCGACTCTAGGGGCCTTAAAACGTCGAGAAATGTCAAAATTTTCAATTTGACAAATCGGACCCATTACAATAACTTCCTATGGGAAGTTAATAAAATGTATTTTATTACATAGCCTAACAGTGAGTATAAAATAAACCTTTGAAAAAAGGCAATCTTTATTGAGTTTAATTGAAAGACTAGAATTTCAAATTTCGCAATTACAAATTTATTTGACATCAAAGAAATTGCATTCTTTTATCGAATACAAGAATACTTTTGTGTCACATAAAGTACTTTTAATCAATATAAATGATAATAAAATAAACATGTTGAGAATAAAAGCCAACATTCAACGTTAAATAACATTTATTAAAAGTTTATTTCGTTTAGAGTTATATAACCTCAAGAGGCTCTTCACATCATTTATACGCAAAAAAAACTTTACATAAGCTTTAAACCTACTTCAAACTGAAAAAATTCAAGCATTCAATTCAGAATTGGTCCAACCCGGCCTTTAGATATTGAAATCTATTGTCTTAACTACTGTGACTGTTTTTTTGATTAAATACAGCCAACTTTTTAGAATATTAAGTATGTCTTACTATGGAAGATGTTATCTAATAGGCTTTTCACACCAAACCCAAAACTCGTTTTCACGAAATTACAGGTAAACCGTAAACCTACATCGAAAAATCAAGTTTTTCCATTATTATTCGAAAGCCACTAGTATTCGTAAAACATAATCTACACTAATATTATAAAGAGGAAATATTTGTATTTTTGTATTTTTGTATATAACGAATAAACTCAAAAAGTTCTGGACCGATTTTAATAATTCTTTTTTCATTATCACTGAGTATTACTATAGACATCTTTAAAACTTCCTATTAAAACCAACCGAAGGTGTAAGAAAATTAGCCAAAAAATGTATGCGAAGAGTATTAATGATAGGGCAACAAAATGTTTTCTAATTTAGTGATTCATGGTCGTTTTAATTAGCATGCTTATAACCTAAATATCTGTATCTATGTATGTCTACCCGTGCGAAGCCGGGACGGGCCGCTAGTTTTATATAAAATCTATCGAAAGCTAATAGAATTTCAAAGATGAATTAAACAAACAAACCTTTGAAAACATTCAGTGCTCAATTTAATGTAAATAAAGCAGCTGATGGCTCCTTCCAAAATTGTTGAATATAAATAACAATATCAATATCAAAACCAATAGCTGCAAAATACTAAAGTAAACCCAGAAAGCATTAACATTTTTCTAAGTAGTACATATTGGTTCAATACAACATTTGACAGTGGGTGTTGCAAAAATTGAAATGTCAAAAGAAAATGTGTAAATGTTTAGTGTGAACGATTTTCGGGTTTTTAAAAACTTTTTTCCCGAAAACTCATGATAAATTTAAAATTTTTAGCAGAAATTGTTTTAGATCTGTAATTGATAGTCCAAGATTTTAATGTTGATTTGCTACTTCAAAAGAGACAATGTGCTTAACCCATGATTATGTCAACTCTATTATCATCAAATTCGCGTTTTAATCAAAATATTATCATATTTTGAAACGATAATTATAAATTAAGCTAATCAGCCGATATTAGTAAATTAGAGCCATTGAACAAGAACTTCTGAAAGTTATGTTAAAACTTAAACCACTTAAAAAAAAATGGTTGCCTGTAAAGTCGGTTTTACGGGCGAAGATTTTACGTGACAACGTCTTTTTCTCGGTAGAATATTTATTGATATGAATATAATAAATTTGAAATTAATTAAAATTTGTAATTGTAAATGATGAAGTTGAAAATTAAAACATTTACTTAAATTAGATGTTAAAATTCTTGCTCAACACAGTTTAAATCAAGTTTTCTTATATCTGCCACTTTTTCTTAATATTTGTAATTTTAAAGAATCAATTCGAAAATCAAAACATTTATTTAGATCGAAGGTTCAAATTTTTGCTAAATAAATTTGAAATTAATGAAAATTTGTAAAATAATAATTAATTAATTAATTAATTTTAAACTAATAATTTACTTAACACTATCAACATTTATCAATAGTATGACATAACCTATAAACTCAGTTTCTCAACTTTTGTGTTAATCTAACAATTAATCAATCAATCATAGTTTACGATAATGAAATATCAGTGTACAATTATTTACCTTTATTGTTGTAGTTGTTGTAAATGACGAATCTAAGCACTCCACATTTTCACTACAGACACAGCTGACGATACTTTAACCACACGTGTGAACTTGTATTATGACGCTTTCTTGTTTTTCCAACGCCAAGAACGTTCGAGAAAGACAAAGACAGAGACACAAGCATGCGCCGATTCAATGCGCCTAATTCTCTAGTGCTGCGCGCGCGGCAGACCGATCATAGTTGAGTGGGAGAGAGACGCAAGGCATTCGGCGGGCCTCTCTCTCGTTCGGTGACTCATCGTAACGTTACTGGGCGTTACACTTTTTCATAAGTGACTCCCAGCCGCAACCTAATTTAAGACGTTGTCACGTCAAAAAAAACTATAGAAATAAATGTCTTATAAACGTGTTAACCTACAATGTTTGTGATTATAATGCATCTAATTCTTTACTTTAAATTACTGTGATTTCTTACTTTAATCACCAGTTCTGTCAATTTATTTTTGCGTTTAACTGACAGGACTTTGAACTGCATGGTCAAGCTATGAACCCAATGAAATTCCGTTATCAGCAACTACTTTAATCGTCAATTTTCTGACAACCGTCCGGGCCAAAGTTTTTATAAATTTCAGACTCATTTGCGAAAAAAAGATAAACACCATGTAATCTTCATCTTTAAGGCAACTCACTTTGTAGTCTCAAAATTGTACCTTCTGTCCACTTATTAGTTGAACAGAGTCAAGAAAATGGAGTAGATTTTTTTTTAAAAGAGTAAAATCTGGAAAAATCAGAGATTAGGTGAATATTTACAAATTTTGTAATATGATAAATACATATGTATGTATATGATATTCCCTAACATAATACAAAATTTGTGTGATTTACCATTTTTGCAACAAAATATCAACTAACCAACCATAATTTTTGACCAGTAAGATTGTTAAGATTTGTCACTAAAATGTTTGCGAAACTTTGGGACAAAATCTGATAATCTTTTGTTAATTAAATATGTTCGTCTTAAAAAATATGTGTATATCAAAACTGAAAATAAGAAATATTAAATAATAATAATAATAATAATAATGTAGTGATTAAATTCAAAAATTGTGTCTAAAATTGTCTAAAAATGTATTTAATTTAACTGAAGCTCAACAACCGTGTATCTAGGTTTCGTATTACTCCAAATTTTTGAGTTAACTGAAGCTCGTGATAGAAAACCACGATTTATGTAACTCGTTTTAAAGAACTGTGACAAAAAATACTTAACCATTCTTTAACTAAAAGCGTATTCATAATAACTTCAAGTTTCTGACATTTACTTGGGGTCTCTATTCAAAATTTCCGATGACAGGACTATCGGCATGTCATCAGATAATCCAATAGAGACCAACAATCCAAATCCAACATCCAGTCCATGATCCGGTCATGGCAGTTTGGATTTTTCGAGCGGATCAAAATCCTGTGATCAAATTTGACGTTTGTTAGATTTCATTTTCCACAGTCTTTATGACATTCAAATTTCATTTCGATTAAACTGTCGCCGAGTGCGTTCATGCCTACATAATTTTAGTGTACAATTAAGTGAAATATATTAAATTTCTTATATTGTTGTTGTTTACGACATATTACTCACCTGTTTCAGTTATAATGAACAATTGGCGACTAACCATATATACAAAACAAGAGAATGATTGTGGAACTTCAAAAGCAATTCATACAAAAGGAACGACCTGAAAAGAAAAAGCTTGGGAAGAAATGGCAGAGCAGTTTCATAAGGATCCAGCTGATATCAAGAACAAACTGAAGTGCCTACGAGCAGCGTATGTCAATTAAAATATGGCCAGAAGATTCCTTGCCGTAATGGCGTAACGCATTCGTGTGACCATTTTTTCATATTAGGTTCAACCTCTTAAAAAAATTTCAAAATATTTATGTATCTAAATTCATTAATTCAAGGTTATCTGTACTAGGCACAGAACAGCTTCAAGGCTGTCGACTGACATCCTACAAAAATTCTTATAGTCTGCACCGTCCTCCCATAGTAAGTCATTGAGTAGGTGCGCCTCATGAAGTTCCCTTACTTCCAGAAATGGATTCACCCAAAACCTGTGTTTCCTTTTATCCTCTTGAATAGTTAGCTGTTTTAGTTCCTTCAGCTTCTTAACCAGCATTCATTTTTTTAAAAGGGAAAATTTTTGTTTACTCAAAGGCATTTTTGTTTATATAATTTGTTTGAAATTTAAATTTGTAAAAACAACAACTACCGACACAAAAGGTAAATCAACAAAAAAGTAAACAACAGATTAACCGTTGTGTCAAATGTGACATTTTAGGGTGCTCATGGCAAGACATAATATGCCCAGTCAAAAAAAAAACACTGGGTTGCGGAAGAGAAGTTGGATTGGATTTTACTCTTGTGGAGCCTAAGGGTTAAAAATAATTGGTCTGTTTTCTTATGTTTTTAATTTTTTTCACGAAATGTTAATGATTCGAAGTGTTCAAACTATTGACCTGCTATTGGACTGTAGTTCGTATTGGTGTCATCTATTCCTTAACACTACCAGCCCTTTTTTAGTTTGGCGGAAATATGGATACACTTTTGAACTTAATTTTTGTATTTTGTTTATTTTATCAAACTATATAATAACAGATGTCCTTAGTTTAGTTTAGAAAAATATTACTAAATTAAAGAAAAAAAGATTAAAAAAATAGGTGGCGCAACAGTACGTTGGGAACTAGGGCCTAGTGACTTACGACTCTCAATCATTCCTGTGTGCGAGTAATGTTGTCAGAAATGGAGGAAAAAAGAGAAAAAGATGGTGTCTTTTTATATAAAACCTACAGTCTTCGTGGGTTTTTATGGGGGTGGCACCTAGTGACTAAGCTGACATTTAGTGACTAAGCTGACACTAGCTATTTTAGTTTTTTTTTGCATAACTCTTCTATGCAAAACTTCTAACGCCATCTTAAGGCTACGGCGAAAGTAAAAAAAAACAGCTCCATGATAAAACTTTAGATTTCATATACAAAGATGACATTTAAATTAGATAATATTTTTCCCTTTTTTAATTCTTAAAAGCAATGCTTATTATGTTCACTTTAATTAATTTAAACTTTAAAAAATGTACAGCTGCACTATGAAATTTCATTTGATATAAAATTCAATAATTTTGCAGACGACTTTCCATTAATAAAAGTACTTTAAATTAAAATAATATTTAAACAAAAAAAAAACGTTGAATTCTTATATTAGTTCAAAACATAATCAGCAGATTTGGTAAGAAAATAAAGCTTATTGTGCTGGTTGATAAAAATGTATTTCTATACTCTGAACGCAGTCATTATTTCTCTTGAGAGACATCAACGCTCCCTACTGAAGGTCTACAGGAAACACAATCTGTCAACTACTGACATTTTATTGTCAACAAATTTATTTTGACTTGGCAAAGACAATTTTTCATAAAACAAAACACAAAATTTTCTTACCATATTGTAATTTTGTTCCTGCAAGTAAAAAGTTAAATAATTAATGTAAAAATCAATCCAGTCAAACAACCACAATGACTTCTAACGAACCTTGTATCTCCGATCAATTGGACAATGACGAAGTTCGAGAAATTCTCAAAACTGGCACCGATCTACGTCAATATTCACGACAAATCGAAAGAGATTTCAAGGAAGTCGAGAATAAATCCATCGAAGATTACATTGCCGAGAGTCAGAACATTGCAAGTTTGCACAATCAAATTGGTGAATGTGATGACATCCTCGAACGAATGGAATCAATGTTAATGAACTTCCAAAATGTACTCAGTAACATCAGTTCGGAAATTACAACTTTGCAAAAGAAATCAGTTTCAATGTCGGTGCAATTGACTAACAGGCAATCGGTTAAGGCACAATTATCACAATTCATCGAGGATATGGCTGTCCCGGAGGAGATGATAACAACCATCATGGAAACTCCTGTAACAGAGAAGGAATTCATAAGCAAGCTAAATACACTGAATCACAAATTGAATCTGGTCAAAGAATTGAGTTTCAAAGAAAGTAAGTCCGCCGGTGATGTTTGTGATGTTCTTCACAAGTTAAAAGTCAAGGCTATGGCTAAGATTCGTACCTATCTGCTGGAACAGATCTACAAATTTCGACGACCCATGACAAACTATCAAATTCCTCAGAATGCAATGCTGAAGCATAAGTTCTTCTTTGAGTTTATTTTATCGAATGAACGACAAGTTGCTCAGGAGATATGCAATGAGTACATAGACACTATGGGCAAAATTTACTATAGTTACTTTAAGGTGAGATATTTTACAGTAGCGAAAAAAATAAAAGAAAACTTAAAAAATGTCACCCATAGAGTTATTCATCTCGATTGATGGCCTTGAAATTCGAAGAATCTGTAACCAAAGACGATTTAATGGGAATCGAAGACACAGCCTCGAAAAGCTTATTCTCGAAAGCAACAAATCTCAAAAATAAAAGCACGATTTTTACAATTGGCAAAAGAGGTGATATCCTAAATCAACAGCTAGAGGCTCCAATTATAGTACCACATGCTCAACTTAAGAATAGAGTAAGATTTCTGTGAGTCTTTCTGTTTTTGATTTGTCCATTTATTTTTATTTTTGTTTTTAGTACACATTTGAAGCTCTCTTCCGTTCGGAGCAATACGCTTTGGTGGACAATGCATGTCGTGAATACTTGTTTGTCATTGAATTCTTTATGGTTCGTGGTACACAAGCTCAGGATCTTTTCAATCAAATTATGGGCAAGACACTTACATTCATGATTGTGAGTAAAACTAGCTTTTTGATCCATTTAAAGTATTAAATGAATTAACTTACATGAATGTTTTGTTGTCTGATTTTTTAGAAAAACCTCGAAAGCAGTATTCAAGAATGCTACGACACCATTGCTATGTTCTTGTGCATTCAGTTGATTTTCCGGTATCAACTGATGTGTCATAAGAGGTGTGTTCCTGGATTGGATAAGTAAGTATTTGGCTATACTTGAATGAACATAGAAGTTGTCCTTAGCCTTTTCACGAATTCCACCCTCATAAAAATCTTATCAATTCCAAAAAAAACTTATATAGCCAAAGTGGATCACGTCCGTTGGCTCGCGGTATGGAGATTTTACGATAACCTTCTTATACATGAAAGACTTACAATATCTAACACAAGTTGGTTGAGAGAACGCCTTTAGGCAGAGCATACGTCACCAGACTGAGGGAGTGAATGTCCAAATACAGGGATCGATTCTATCGCATGTAATGTATGAAGTGCTAGCACAACAAACCTCTCGAGGAAGTTTGCATAGGCGTTAATGATAATGTCGTCATTACAGCCTTGGGAATGTTTGAAGGCCCTTTTTGTACTAGTATCCAATATTTAACCCGACAAAAAAGACCATCATACCTCTTTGCAACGGAAGATTACTTAGAATGAACCCTATTCATTTAGCAAGCTTACAAAAGCTTTAACGATTGGCAAGAAACTGGAATTGAGATCTTAGAGGTATGACAGGACCTTAAGACCTATCATTACCAGTGGTGCGTTGACATGACTTAGAAGAACCGAATTAAACAACTAGAAAGTTTTGGCAACGGCCTAGTCGCTGATAAAGTATTGGTTTCTCTCAATCCAAAGTGGAAGACCCCGCAGTCCAAAATTATCTATCATCTACATTATTGACATTTCAAGGGATCCCATAGTTAAAAGATTCAGCTTCAAGAACAACTTTATAAGCGAAACTTTCAACTAAAATATCAAAGGAAAATTCGCGGAATCTAATCTCGAAAGAAACTAGCGTCACCAAAACAGCCATTAAGTCACATACTCAAGCCGCACTTATTGCGTTCACTTTGTACTCTATTAGCTCGAAAATTGTGAGAGAGTGTATTGAGACACCCAATGAACTTGCCAAGACAAATAATGTCACACTCTATTTGGAACCTGGGTCGGTGTTCAGGAAAATAAAAAGGCAGACTTTTAAGCAATAAAAGGTGCCGTAACTCGCCTGAGAGGACCCGAATCGTAATGTGGAATTAAAGCAAATGCTATTAACTCCCGAAGAAAAAATTGATAAATAAAAGTCTCTAGTTATTAAAGGAGGCTATGACCCGACCCTGGAGTTCGTGAAAAAGCTAATTATTCTATCAAAATGTTAACTTCTTATTTTTTTTTAAACTAGGTACTGGGACTCAATGCAAGCTGTTATCTGGCCCCGCTTCGATCATGTCTTTCGTTTGAACATCAAAAGTATTCGCGAATGTGATCCGACGAAATTCAACAAAGAAATGGGTCCACATTACGTGAGTACATTCTTCAAGCACCCTTAAACAATTTCTAGAAAAAATCCTCCTTCATTTAGATCACTCGACGTTATGCGGAATTCTCCGCTGCCATCGTCGGAATTTCGGAGCATTTTCCCAATGAAGTCGTCAGTTTACTCTTGCTTGAATTACAAAACGAAGTCGAGTGCTTTATCCTCCGCATGGCAGCCATCTTTCCCTCCCGCAAAGAACAACTCATCTATCTCATAAATAACTATGATTTGGTCTTGGGTGTTCTGATGGAACACACTCGTGACAATTCCAAAGAAGCCGAAGCATTCCGTGAACAACTCAACGCTCGAAGTTCAGAGTATGTTGAAGAAATTCTAGCTCCCCACTTTGGGGGTATTATACAATTTGTCAAAGAATGTGAACATTACTTTGAGAAAGAACAAATGGATGAATTAAGAAAGCAAGAACGACGAAGTCTTGCATTAGTTGCAAGTTTCTCAGCCAATTGGAAGAAGTCCCTGGAGGAGTTGAATCGTGAAGTTTTACTATCATTTCCATCTCTACTCACAGGATCTCAGCTACTGCAATTGGCTTTGGCTAGTTTAGTGCAATATTATCATAGATTCCATAAACTACTTACTCCAAATGCCAGAGCCCAATTGACAAACATTCATGTGGTTATGGTGGAAATCAAAAAGTATAAAAGTAATTATTAATTATTGTAGAAAAGAAGAAAAACTTGATATTTATTTTATTATGGAATTATATTTCATAATGTATTTTTATTTTTTACTTTTTAAGTGAATACAAACATTAAACTTTATCTTAAAATTTCAAATACAATATTTTTTGTTTTTGTTCAGCTTTTATCTTCCTTCTTGTCTAGTCTTCATCGGTAAGTAACATTTCGACGAGATCAGTGTTGGAACATTTCTCACCATCCAAACGTTGAGGTGACTTCCAACGCAACAAAGTTGGCAAGAATACCAAATGAGTGCGGGGATCCTTGCGGAAGGGACAGTTCAAGTCCTTCCAGCTATAAAAGAAAAACAAACAAATTGTGACTATTAGTTGATGAACTCTTCTTCAAAACTTCATTAATGAGGAAGTTATTTACTTCAAATTGTGTAAAATTAGTGAAATGACATGTTAAAAACAAATGAGGGGACCTTATGGAGGAACTTAATACTTAGAAGGGAAGAATTTTGAAAGATTACATTCGAATAATTTAAAGTAAACAATGTCTGTGATATCTGCAATAGTTTTGTTATCAATATCGAAGATAATCTTTATTGCGTTAGACTTCAAGTTCTAAGCAAAAACTTCAAAGTTAGATCTATTTTTGGTGTGGGGTGGGGTGTATGGACAATGTATCGCCTTTATGTTAAAATAGAATGTTACAAGGTCAATCGACTGAGTACTGTTTTTTCTTCTAACATTTTAATCATGTATCTTTCTAAAAGTAAAGTTAAAAGTGCTGCGTCATGTAAGGGAGTAAAAACAATTCGCATGTAAACACATTTAACGACCAGTTAAAGGCCATAAACCTATCCCCCGTGCAGTTAAAAGCCTAAAAATATACCTCTACGTAGTTATTTCAATCTCTTTTTTAGAATGGAGACCTAATGATTGATTTTATTGTTTGTGTACATTAAGTTGATGAGTTGTGAAATGCACAAGTACATAAAGTAGGTAGGTAGGTAGTCATAAAAATAACATGACACTGATTAAAAAAAAACAACATCTATTAATGTTGATTACTCACAATGGTCTGTCGATTTCAACGTGAACAAAATGACTTTTTTCAGCCGATTTTTCCAATGCCTCATTTATAATTGGTTCAGCTGTAATGATAACGACAATTAATATACATATATTTTAATATTTCTAAAATTATTGCAATTTTTACCTTTTACACAATAAGGACACCAACTTTTACCATTTTCATCCTTATTACCACTAAATAAAACATGAATTGGTTCACCGGAGGATTCTAGGCTTTCAACTAATTTTGTAAATTCCTCATAACTTTCAACATGATGTTTGATAACCATTTTGTTAATTAAATTACTTGATATCTTTGTGATATCAGTGAATAATCTTAGAAAGAGCTTCGTTTTAGCGGATTAAAATAATTGGAGCCGGATGAAATTGCAAATGCAAAATAACCTCTATTCTCTGCAATTGCGTTTATCTTTATATATAAAAATAAAAGTTCTTTTTTAAAGGGAAGATAAGAAATTTGACATTTGTGTTAAATAACTGCCAGAATTCAATTAAGGTGTACACAGATGGGAGGTTCCATACAGCGGTTGTTTTTTGTGAATCGTTCAGAGTTTGTTCTTTTTTTGTTGATACGATATTTTGAATTTTTAAATGAAAATTCATATTTTGTTCAATTTAATTGTTTATTTTTCAATTTATTACAGAAGTGAGCAGGAATTGAATATTTATACGGTAAGGATTGTTAAAAACAAAACTTTTTTTTAGAGAAAAATGAACTAAATTAGGCAACGTCTTTGAGGCTTAACTCCATACGGTTTTTTAGCAAAAATGTTTTCTAGTTGCGAAAAATACAAACTTTAAGCACACGTTAGGGATATTGATTTTTGTTTATACCTACTAAGAAATTTATTTTAGGGCCTGTTCCACAACATAAAAGCTACTTGGAACCTAATCAAAATTGTCCTTAGTGGTTAAAAATAACTGGGTAGGCCTCTGTCTTTTACACAGAGCGAAATTTTCACATCTACCAATATTGGAAGATTTATCGCAAAACATTTTAACCGATTTTCTATCAATCGTGTTAACTCTCAATTTTATCTGTCAAAAGTTACGGAAAAAATAAATCAGTACTCAATCGTGTGCAAAATTTTCTATCGAAAAATTGGCCGACTTCTTGTAATCGTTTCTACTCGTCTAAAAAATAAAAATCCACATTTTTATATTTTCAAATAATTTTCCACTAATTGCATATTGGAAGATTTTCTTTTCAAACAACATTATCCAATTTTAAATTGGCAGAAAGTTTTTGAGCAGGAAACTACAATAAAATTTTACAAGATTTTGAAAGAATTTGAAAACTACGAAAATCGAAAGAAATAAGAACTCGCCGTTTAGCAAAATAACGAAAAAAAAGTTATAAAAAAAAGGTTGAAAGGGATTCGATTCTTGAACAAATTTTACAAGATAGTGGTTATTGCCTGCTTCATTATGGCTTCATATTTATATTTGGTATATGTATTTTATATTGTTAAAATGTTTTTGTAAGACATGTTGTTTTCACTTCTAAAATAAATGTTCATATTTTCTCTCATCTGCCGAGAAAATTGTCTTCCAATGGGTCTAACAATTTTATTGTTTTCTAAAGTCTTCCTTGTAAACAGACAATTATTAATTGGAAGGTATTCCGAATTGTCGGCGATTGTCAGTCGATTTTCTATCAACAAATTTTCTTATATTTGAATAAAATCAACCAACCGTATAAACGGTCAATTTTCATTTCATAGAAAATCGGCAATTGTCACCAATTGGATGCTATTGGAAGACTTTTGGCAGGTCGCCCAATATTGGAAGATCTTCCAATCGTGTATACTTAGTTAGTTTACGCCTTGTACAAACAGTTAATAAAATAGTTTCTCCAAATGACTTAACTGAGGTCTGTTCTTTTTCTATAGCTGGTAATACACGACAGATCCAAAGATCCAAATGCCAATTGAAAACCGGCCGTGAGTGGGAAACTGAGATGGCTTGGTTTGGCTATCTGTCGATCTATTTGAATTTTTAGCAAGTCAAAAATCAACGAGTCCGAGAGAACGAGAAGTTTACTTCACTAACCTTTACTTTCATTTGATCGTTCAAAAACTGCCAAAAATATAAATGTCTACAAAAAAAACTACTCAGGCAAGCCACAAGTCCATCTCGAAATTCCATCTTATATCATATATCCATCATATAATGTAATTTAAATAAATATTACTTATTCCTTCTTCAATTCGACAAGGCATCCTTTTACACGAAACATTAAATGAAAAAAATAAATAAATCTCATTCAGCCTTCAGTAAAATAATAAAACATGATCAATTGTCATTTTCACATAAGTAGACTTGACTTGATAGTAAGGGAGATTTTTCTTGACTAACTTTCGAGTCCACTTTCCAATAAAGTTGCCTCGATTGGAAGAACAATTTTGGCAGCTGGCCAATTACTAGATACTAGAAACTTGACTTTCAAGTCCTTTACGTCATTTGAACCTGCCCAATCTCATCTCGCCATTTAACAATTATCTATGTTTATGTAATTATCTCAGTCTGTCTCTTACAATTATTTTAAGGATGCAAACCCAATTGGACCGGGTCCAAATGGCTCGAAACCAATTTACTCGATCGTGTTTGTCCAGCTTTATAAAAGAAAAAATTGTTTGTTCAAAAACATTAAATAAAATTATGAAAATAAATGTTAAAGTTCAAATACATCAAATACCATAGATATTCACTAGAATAATTTACAAACTCTAGAAGTCTTAAAAATCCAACATTACTCAAGTTTTAGACGAAATACCAAACGCGTTTTTAACCTCAAAAATAATTTTGCTGTTTGTTTTCTACTCCATCGAAAGAAATGTCAAAATTAACATTATCCGTTAGATCGTTTGTCGTGTTCATGTGAATAGTCATTGGGCACATTCATAAGGCTGGTGACTACGTAGTCTAAATTCAACTAGCTTTGTGAATGCAAAATTGCACTACAAAGCTAGTCAATCTGCAACTGTCATATTATTGACAAATGCAAATATATAAAATAAGAAACATTTTTGATTTGATAACTTTAACTTATCTTTTGCGTTTTTAAATTCAATAAAATCAAATTTAAGACACAATTTGAATGATTTATATTTGTATTTAAATATTGAACGATTTATTTCATTTTGAATTCGTGTTACTTTACCGAGCAGCTGATTGTGAAACGTCAAAATCATTCTCCACTAACTTTGTAGCCGAAATTTTTACACTACGTCGGAGGGGAAATTTTAACTACTTTTGTAATTGTATTTAGCCAATCAGAATCCCTTGACTACGTAGCCACTAGCTTTGTGAATGCGACCATTAAGTCTGTAGAAACAGTTAATAAAATAGTTTCAATAAAGTTAAATAAATATTGACCTTATTATAGTACTGAAAAGTGTTAAATCAGTCATAAAAGTGGATTACTTAAGAATAGCTCAAGATCTGACAAGAAAATTACAATTATTAATTTTTATTGTCCACTGGAGTATATCCAAATCTGTGAATTCTTCTTAAAAATTATTAACGGTTTATTAGTGATGGAATTGTGTACATAATCGTTTCTCGTAATTTAATTTCTACATCTTATTGCATTGCAACGAACTCTGCTGGAGATCCTTTCGTCCTTGCTTGTTGCAAATGTCTTAAAAATGGAAAAAACAAAGGTATGCAACTTGTTGAATTTTCATAGGGGTACAAAATTATGAACCTCGCATTAACAATCACACACAAAAATCTCCTTAGCTTTGTCTGAACGAATGAAAAAACAAACAATAAATGATTTATTCGGTACCCGTTTGGTGAAGTATTCGTTATCACAGTTATTAAAAAGAAAAACAAACAGACAATTTATACTATTTTAGGATCTTAATTAATATTTTTGTTTCTATTGGTTTATTTAATTTTTCTTTTTCTTCTTATCAACGTTAATTCCTTGCGCTTCTTGGTACTGCCTTATGAGCTGTTCTTGAACATCGGGCAGACAAGGCGAGTACCTACTGTATTCCATTGTGAATTCACCTTTGCCTTGTGTACTTGATCTGTAAAGATCTTATATTAGTTTTGTTTCTTAAAAATCAAGATTGTTGACTTACCTCAGTTCTCCAGCATAGCCAAACATATCGTTTAATGGAACTTCGGCGTAAACAGTAAACCATCCTTCAGCGCCGTCTGTTCCTGTGATAATACCGTGTCTCTTGCTCAACTGTCCCATTACAGCACCTTGGAACTCTTCTGGTGCAGCAACTTCAACCAACATAATTGGTTCGAGGATTTGCCAACCACCATTAGCGAATACTTCCTTAACAGCTCCATGGGCAGCCAACATAAATGCCAATTCACTCGAGTCGACAATATGATGTCCACCATCGAGAAGACGGAATTTAATGCCAGCCAATTTGTGTCCACTCAACATACCCTTCTCGGACATATCACGGAAACCCTTCTCAACACCGGGAATGAATTGTTTTGGTACATTGGTACCAACTGTTTCGTCAGCAAAGTCTAGGAGGGTATTTTTGGTGGGCGGCAATGGCTCCATGATTCCAATAACGCGAGCATATTGTCCCGATCCTCCAGATTGTTTCTTGTGGAGATAATCAAATTCACAGGGGCCGACTAGAGTTTCACGGAATGCAACTTTGGGCTTGCCTAGAGTCACTGGACAACCGTATTCTCGTTCCATTCGTTGGGCATAGATTTCCAAGTGGAGTTCACCTAAAAATATAAAATTTTCAGTCAAAAGAACTCTCTTTCAGGATTAATAGGTTATAAAAACTCACCCATTCCAGAAACAAGAGTTTCCTTGACATCTGGGTCATAAGCAAAAGTGAAGGTAGGATCCTCTTTAGTGAATCTCGCCACAGCCTTAGCGAAGTTATCTCTGTCTTTGGGATTGTTGGGTTTGATGGCCATCGACACCACTGGTTCTGGAACGAACATAGATTCCATTGATATGTTCAGCTTGATATCTGTCACAAAGGTATCTCCACTGGCGCAGTCGACACCAAACAGTGCAAATATGTCCCCAGCAAACACCTCATTAACGTCTTCCATTTGATTCGAGTGCAATCGCACAAGACGGGCGATTCTTACCTTCCGCTTGGTACGAGTATTGAAGATATTGTCTCCTTTGCGGAGCACTCCTTGGTAGCATCTCAAATAGGTCAATTGTCCGAAACGACCAGCTTCCAGTTTGAAGGCTAATCCAACAAAAGGATTCTTGCCATCTCGTGCTGGGCTAAGGATGAACTTATCGGGCTCTTCGCCTTCCTTTTCGACCATAGCAATATTCTCAACCTCACCAGGATTTGGAAGGAAGTCAATGACTGCGTCCAGCAGTGGCTGGACACCTTTGTTCTTCAGGGCTGTGCCCACCAATACAGGTGTGAAGGTTCGTTTGATGCATGAGCGACGTAGAGCGCCCTTAATGTCATCCTCTGTGGGGGTTTTCTCTTCGAGGAAGAGTTCTCCGAGTTTGTCATCGACGTTGGACAAATGTTCAATCAACTCTTGACGACGTTCGTTAGCCTCAGTGGCCATGTCCTTGGGAATCTGATCAAAGCGCAGATCTGTACCATTGGCTCCCTCGAAGTAGATTGCTTTCTCACTGACCAAATCAATGATTCCCTGGCAATTATTCTCCAGGCCAATGGGAAGCTGGATGAAGGCAGCATTGTGATTCATTTTGGACCTCATTTGGGACAGAACTCTGTACGGGTTCGATCCCAGTCGATCGAGTTTGTTGATGAAAGCCAAACAGGGAACATTGTAACGTTTCATCTGACGATTGACGGTCAACGTCTGACTCTGAACTCCACCGACAGCACAAAGAACCAACACTGCTCCGTCGAGGACACGCAGAGCTCTTTCAACCTCAACTGTGAAGTCCACGTGCCCAGGTGTGTCGATGATGTTGATGTTGTTATCTTTCCACATGGTGTAAGTTGCTGCCGATTGAATTGTGATTCCTCTCTGCCTCTCCAACTCCATGGAATCCATTGTAGCTCCCACATTGTCTTTGCCCCTCACCTCGTGCATATGAGCTATGCGACCGGTGTAGTAGAGGATTCGTTCGGTTAGAGTTGTCTTACCGCTGTCAATGTGGGCAGATATTCCAATGTTACGAATCTTTTCCAGCGGCTTATGCTCTGCATACTTCGCATGTGAGCAGAATGTCTAAAACGATCAAATTGCATAACATGAACACACTCTGAAGTCAGATGGTTTGAGATGTTGATTCTGAATTAAATTGAACTTACTTTTTGGAGTCCGCTGATGGCACTAATTCGGAGTGAATTGTATTTGAGGAACACATTGTTATTTATTGCTCTGGTTAACATTTTAATAACAAATTTATAGAAAAAATGTATCAAAGGAAAGAACCGACCACACTAGTAAGTCAAGGGTTGCTCGGAAGAAGGAATTGACGTTTGGAAACGTCAATGAAATGTCATTTTGAGATTGTTTTTTTTTGCTGGAGGACGTTCACAGGTCAGACAAAATTTAAAGTGTGGATGGAAATCCAATGTGGAACTTCTGTATCGTATTATTGGCACAGAAACTAAATTTTGAAGGACATGAGAGCGACCAACGAACGAAAATATCCATTACGACATTTTGTTTAATTGTTTTTTTTTTTTAAATCATAATAACAGATGCTAAACAAAGACTAGAATTAAATTTGTAGGTAAGACGCATGCGAACATTTTATTAGTTGAAGTGTGGATTGTATGTGGAACGCGAATTAAGTTTGATATTTCGTTATAATCAAATTGCAATTCGCGACGAACAATTGTTTTCTTCACACTCTTTTACTTTGGCAATTAAAATTCTAAGTTACTTACCATAAGATGAATTTAAACTATATATCTACCTTTTTGTTTACAATTTGCACATGATTTAGGTTTATCAAGAGTTTAAATTCACATTTATCTATTCATTCGTCGATCGTTGGTGACTCTCTTGTAAAAAGTACTTTAAAGTGGATTTGCATGTATCTGCATCTGCTTATTCCAGAAAAGTAGAAGAAGACAGATTCAAGTCGAAATCGAAACCCGAAAGTAGGAGAGTGGTAACTTTTTTTACTTCCTATAAAATACTATCATTTTTTGACATTCTGCAAACCTTCATGAAAATGTAATGAAATAAATCAAAAATATAACACATGCTAAAAAATAGTAAGTGAGAAATTCTTGAAAAAAGTGTAACAAAAAGTAAAAAAAAAGTAATGCACTTTTTTTTTGGAACTAAATGATACTTCTCTTACTAAAAATTGTTGCTCTAGTCCAGAAATAAGAGGACTTTTTAGGAATTGTCAAGGACGTATAAATGAAGCCCTATACCACAATTAAGATTTGTCCGAATTTTTTCAAAGAAAATCTCATTTTATTTTTCCTAGACTATATTTTCAGATGTAATTTATAAAATAAGCTAACATCTGAGAGTTTTGTTCAAAACCATGTTTTTGTTTTTAAGCTGGCTTCGGTTATTACTTTTTTTGTGTTCTATTGAGTAGAAAACTTTTTTGGTTTAGAATCAAATTTTTGATCAAACTCTTACCTTCCTTTATACATCAAAGCCATTTGTTAATTTATTACATATGGTTTGTAACTTGTTTAATTTACATGATTTGATTGTGACAACATTTCTTGTGTTCAAAATATTTTATAAGAAATACTGATTCAATTATGCAAATGTAACAATATTGTAAGTCATTTGAAACAGTTTATTTACAAACAGGTCTGATAATCACCTATACTTAGCTTTAGGGGCCAATTATAGCTACCATTGGTTTTCATAATTGAAACCAATCATTGGAATTTTATTGACAGGTCGTTTATAGCGATCATTGAAAATTTCTGTCATTGATCAAATTTCCTGATTGAAATCCGAAACAACGAAAAATGTTTATTGACAGAAATATGACATTGTGTAAAATTATAACACAAATCTGTGGAACAGTTCATTTCACTTTTAAACACAAAAGTATAAACTGTTCAGGAAAATGAATTCTGGCATTTTTAACAAAAATAACTGCGCAATTAAACATTGTTTTCTCAAAAAAATTCTTTGTGTGATTTCCGATCGATCAGTATATAATTTTCATTTCTAATCATATTAAAAAAGGATACATATATATGTATGACAATTTCTTCATTGTCAGAAATATGAATGTATCAAGTATGTACATACGTACCTAACAACTATCTGTCAGTTTATTTTTTTGAAGTTTTTATTTTAAATTGTTTGAGCATGTTTTTCATTAACAGTTGTACAAATTTTGTAAGATTTTACAATCGTGTGTACTTAGCTTAAGAGATTGTCTGGTCATAGTAATATTAAACTAAACTTACCAATGAAACTTGCTATAATTTTATCAATCTCAAATTAATTATAGGAACATTAAATAATATATTTTCCACCAAATATCATTTTTATTCATTCATTTTTTTATGATATATGATTTCCACGAAAATATTAGGTAGTAGACATACTTTTTGTCTTCAATAGGTTTTGTTATCATTGTATGTAATAAATATTTATTTTGTTTATTTAAATTAAGTAATTATCTATTTATTTGTACGCTTTTGTCTGTAAAAGTTGTATATGTGAGGGTTGTCTCCATAATTTATTTATATGTAGGAACCTGGCTCGGCATAACTGATGATAATTGCAAGTATTTCTAAAAACAGCTGTAAGAAATAAAATTTAATTTAAAAATAATGTATTTTGAAACATCCATTTATGTATGTTAATACATGACGTCAACTAATCAACAACACTTTAATGATTCTAATCTGAGACTAAAACCCTGTGATAAGTTGATTTCTTCAAAAATACTTACTAAATTTGTTGATGAAATGGAATTTTAATTTTGGTTCGACTATATAAGACGTATTTGAATTTGCAAAGTAAATTTCTATTAATTATGAGAGGTTTATAATAAAAGAATACAAAAAATGTATATGAATGTAGTTTTTTTGTGTGAATATAATAATAACTGAATTTGATCCTAAACTAGTTGATGTAAAAACGATATTATTTTGATACAAGTAGTTACTTTACTTTCTTCGTGTGAAGAGATCCCTGATAGAATTTCAATTTAATTTTTATTTAAAAACAATATTTTATTTCTTACATATAGACACAATAAACATACATATGTAAATATTTTTTGACTTCAGAATTAATACTTACATAATACTGTTCAATTTAAAATTTTGCTTCCTTACAAAAATTTACTCCAAGTACAAAATGGTTGCATAAAATGCTTTTAATACTTTTTCATATTAGGTGGGTCACAATAATATTATTATAGTTTTTTAAAATAATTATTATTTGTATACATAATTTATTTTTAATATATACAAATATGATTTAAGTTAAATTTCTAATAACTAACATATATTCTTTTATTTAAAATGTATTTCTTTATTTGATCATACAATTTTTATATGAATAAATAATAAATTAAAAAATAAACTCTTTTTTTTTAAATTGATATAAAATCGATATGTTTTTTATTTTTATTTTATTTTGAACTCTAATTTATTTTAGGAAAATCCTTTAAAATCCAATTAAGGTACTGATACTGAGATCCTGGGTGGGATTGATAAGTAAAAATTTATTTTTGTTTAAAATTGCATTTGTTTGGAATATATTGTTTGTTTTTTTTTATGAAGGTACATAATGTTTCTATCTGTTGGATAGTGTCTGATTTTCTTATGTAATCGTATTATAATTATTTATTTTTTATTTTTGTGTACTTAATTATGCTTATTTAATTAACATTTAATATTACATATTCAAAAAACCTCTATCAATTAATTTATTTTCCTCCAATTATAGGCATTATTATTTTTATTGCAAAAGACCTACTGCACTATTCTTACAAATTAACATAATTTATTGCTTTGGTGTTAATTTTTTTTTCAAAATATCGTGAAATCAAATTTCCACTTTTGGTAAATATTAAAGTTAAAATAAATAAGCAAAGCAGTTACAAATAATGTTAAAATTCTCAAAATATACAAAGAATGCAAGCCACAAAATGGTTCACAAAGTGAACTACACCTTTTCATTTAAAATATTTAGCTAAGTAGTTCAGAATTTCCAGATATGAGGCTTGTTCCATCAATTATCTGTTTTAATATTTGGCTTTTTTAATTTTTGTTGCTAATTTAACATATGGATATAAAATGAAGATATTTTGTTATGAGCTATAAAATATTATACAGATAATAATGCAGAAGGATGCAGAAAAGACTCAAAACAATTGAGCTGGTGGTTTTTTAACCATAGCAATTTAAAAAAAAGGTGAAAATTTTGGTTAACCCAAAATATCTCATGAACCAACATTTTAAATTATACATTGCAACATGATGCCAAACTAGATAATTTTGGATAAAATCAAATTAAAAAATATTTGTTACCTTGAATATTTTACAAAAAAAAAAAAAAAAAAATGATTTTATATCCAAAATAATTTTGTGCAACGAAGAATAACGTTTTTGACATCTGGTAAAATTTTGAGAAAAATCGAATTTTCAAAAATTAAAAGTATTGTCTTCAAACTAATTTTATCTTATAGAAAATATTGTTTTCAACATTCAGTAATTTTTTTTATAAAAATTCAACAGTCCGTTATCCATAAAAAAAATAAAATCTACAAAAAATAGTACGCAAATTTGGTAAAAATTGATTTTCGGTTCTCGATATTTCGTAAACGATAGAAGATATTGACTTCAGATTATTATCATTCATCTAATTTGTATTTGTTTATATAAGAAATACAAATATTTAACAAATGCTATTAAAATTCTTAAAAATTGGTTTTCGACTACAAATCTCGCTAACAAAAAATAGATTTTGAAATCAAACTATTTCATTATATGCAAAATGTTGTTGGTAATTTAAAATGTTTAAGAATAATTCAACTGACAACTTTTTTAACGAAACACGAAAACCTAAAAACTTTTAAGCAAGACAAATTGACAAACGGGATGGGAAGTTATCCCAGGCTTTTTTTTTTAAATATATTTCAAGAACTTGATATAATAGATTTGTTTAGACAACAGATTCGTTACAAGACCAAAACTTGCTTTCAAACAATTTTACCGTTTTAACATAATAAGATTTGTGTAAGGCAGGTGAACTCTAGAAACTTTGAATATTTTTATTTTATTATATGAAATAATATAAATACTGAATATTCAAGCAAAGGATTATAGATTTGGAAAACCATCACGGATTTTATTGAAAAAAAGGCTAAATTCATAAATTTAGATAGTCTCAAAAGGTCTTATATTCTCGTACCTTTTTTCGAATTTCAAAAAGTAATATCTCAAAAACCTGACTTGTTACATTTATTTTGGAGTCGGATTTGAATTAAGACCATCAAAACTTCTTGGAAAAGTGTAATTTTATATCCGGGATATATTATTTGACCATTTTTCCAAACTGTCAAGATTTTGTATGCCTACTTGTTCAGGGTGCTTAGAGTTTCAAAGTTGTGTTGTGTTAAGCTAACTAATAACATAATAACACATTAACAATCATCATTAATAATATAAACAGACGATTATTAACCAATATTGTCAGATAAGTTAGCGCTTTGAAAAGCATTTTAATTTTCAATTAAATGACAATAATCAAATAAAGTCTTAAAATTTTATTGTCAAATGTTCACCTGATTCGATTCATTATATATATGATTTTGCAAAAATTTACAAATGTCTTCAACAAAGACACCTGGAAATTTCAAACATGACAATGACGATTCTGGCAGGCAACAAAGTTGTAAGTTGTCACTATTGTCAGAAAAATCGTCTTTACTTTACTTTGATTTGTTTGTTTACTGAACATTTTCCGAATGTTCAGATCAGAATCAGTTCAGGAGCCCTACTATGTAACTCGATTCTACTTTTGATTCTATTCGAAACTCATTTCCGATTCTACATACTTTCAAATCGTACTACGTATGAAAGTAGAATCGAATACCGGTTATACCAACTTGTTTTCAAAAAATTTTGTACTTTCGAACGAGTATCGAGTTGTTTGACAGTTTTAAAATACACAAAAATAAAACATCAATTTTTTGGACATTACAAAAATGGACACCGTTGGAAATTGGTTTAATTTAAAAGGAAATGATGAACGGTACGAGCAACTTGAACACAGAAGAATAAGAGATAATTCCAAAATAATGGAGCTGAGTGAGAAAAGATTTGTACATATGTAAATAAACGGTAGAATATATGAACGCAATCTTAATGAAAAATATTTATTAAGAACTATCATCTTTCTAACTTAACACCACCATATCATCCGATACTTAACACCATATCATCCGATATGACTAATCGCAGAAGACAAAACGCTGTTCCGATTATTATAAAGTTATTAGCAGAATTGAAGTTTTGGGCAACAGGAGGTTAACAAACCAAATCGGTGGTGACAAGAACGCTCGAATTGCACAGCAAACCACGTCAAAAATACTTGCCGAAGTTTTGACTTCAATCGAAAGAGTCATGTGCCCGCTGATGAAAAATTTTGAAATAAATGAGGAAGAGAAACGAAAGTCCAAACGCTATTTTTGGCAAAAATCACGAATTCCGGTGTAATTGGGGTGGTAAATCGAAATCATATTCAACATTTTACTTACACTTTGACAAAAAAAAACTTCGCTCGGAAACACATTTAATGTACATAGAGTGATTATTTTCGATTTTGCCTTGTTTTGAATTCTACTTTCGAGTTACGTAGTTCCTCGTTTATTCGAAAGTTCATAAGAATATAGTTGGCACTACTAGAACTATTCGATTTTCGTTAGTTCGAAAGTAGTCAAATAGATACATAGTACCAATTTTTCGAATTCGAGCAATTTCATTGTAGAATCGATTTATATAGTAGGGCTCCAGTTTTTCAATGGACACAATCATTGGAACAATTCTTAATTTAAAAAAAATTTAACTAAAATGTTCTTTTTGGTCTAGGGCTTTGCTAAAATGTATTAAAAAAAAACAATTGATTTTTATCAGTTAATGTTAAGAAATGTCAGAAAATTCAGAGCTCAGAGCTTTTAGCAAAACAAAAAAATCGCCTCAAACCTCATAAGAAAGGAAGCCTCTACTTCTGCTATTTTATACATTCAAAGACAGGAGAATCATTTTGACGTCTATAATGTATTTTCTTCCCACTTGATTGTAAAAAAGAGACAGAAACTATTTGCATAAAATGTCAGAAATTAATATGTTTTGTCATTTGACAATTAAAAATTTATCAATTTCTGTCAGAATATAAGGAATAATAACCATCAACATATCCTGTACGACTATTTCAAAAATACATTTCTCTTCGCAATAAAAAATTGAATAGTTTTACATTCCTATATTAAAACATATACAATAATACAACACCAAAATATTTATAAACATTGAACCTTAAAATATCTCATTAGACCTCATAAAATTGTTTATAGTGAGAATTATTGTTTTGTTAATTATTTTCGTTTACATAAGTAATAAAAAAAACGCAAAGAATCATTAAAAGAAGCTAATGAAAATGCTAATAGGTTTAAGTTATTATAATTGTTGTAAATTATTATAACAATATATATATATGTATCTATTATATTCTATATTTCGATCTACTTCTATAATTCTATAATTATATTTAGTGCTAAATGACTATTCTAACTTATGAATTTATAATACACGTACAATTATGATGATGTCTAAAAGTTCAGAGAATATTTTTTTTAAATTGGTTTTTGCTTCAACAATAACGGTACTTAACGGTTCTAAAATGGCTTTTATTTAGTTTTTATATAAGTGATTCAAACGGTCGTTTCTGGCAGCACAAAGAACTTTCTGCTGTTTTCATATCCACTCCAAAGCTTTGCTTTTGTTTGATTACATGACGAATTCTGAAAACAATGGGGTTAAGGATTTTTTTAAAAATTATTTTCCAATACTTATTTTTTTTTCAGTTTTAAGGATAATTTGTGTGAAATGTGTGCATTATGTACAATAAATGATTTCTAAATCCTGACTCCATATTTTGTTTCATAAACATACTTTATTATTATTTACATAATCTAAAAATATTTTTTTTAGTGAATAAGTGCGAACGAACCATAATCGGTGGAGCAATTAAACCAATATACGGAAATAAAAGTTATATAATTTTCTGTATAATTTCACGATTTAAAAGTCTCCTATTGAGTGAAATATTATTTCCATCCAATTAAATCTAAAGAAAGTCAAACGTCATAAATCTAGAATGTTCAGAACGTTGTCTAGAATTTCGTCACAAATGAAAAATGTTATTAAAAACTCTTAAAGAACATTTGGTTTTGACAGATAATAGTTTTAGGTTATTAAATTTGATTTAGTGGAAACAATGAATTAATTTCTTCAAATTTGCACGAATATTTCTGTTAATAATTGGTCAGTTTATATTTCGAAGAGCTCATTTATGTATTTCTGTATCCTATGAACAAAAATTTCTCACTTTTGCTATCAGAAATCTGAGAAAATAATTTGTATGATTCAATTTCTTAAATATTCGCTATCGCATTATTCAAATACGAGTAGAAAGAAAAGAAATCGAAATGCAAAGCTAATTTGATTGATAGATGAGAATAAATAGTGAATTGTGTTTTTGATCAAAAACACTCTAATGAAGATATAAATCCTTCGTACGTATCACCCTTCAAAACCCATTTGTTTACATTGTTGAATTTGTAATGTGGAAGAATTCAACGAGTAAAATTGACGTCTTTTCACGCATACATAGACACATTTACTGAGTTTTTAGGGGAAATTTCATAAATTAGAGGAGAAATTACACGCACACTAAGAAATATTTATGAGGCCAGTTTCCGGTTTAGCTTGTAGGCAAACCAATATGGTTACCGAGGATTTATATTTCATTCCCATGCTCTGTCAATCTCACACAGAAAGTTATCAAAAATCTTAGAAATATAAACTGGCCAAATATAATTAGTTCTGATAATTACGCTGCTACAATGGTTAAGAAGATGGAGTCGTTCAAATGTCAAAATCAAATCAATACGTTGTTCTTTCATGTAATGTTCCATTTTAAGTAACCTTTAACTGTCATATGGGACATTTTTTTAAGGGTTGCCATCTTTATTTTTCACAAAAGGAAGAATGTTTAAAATCTTGTGAAACGAGTGTATATTTTAGTATTTTGTTAGAATAAGTTCAACCATTATATTGCATGTAACAAGATTTCAAATAAATGTTAACTTAAATCGCAAGTTCTATGGTTTATACAAAGTTTAAGGGAAATATAATTTGTTATAAAAAAGTAATATTCTATTTCTTTATACACACAAAAACTTCGCATGATGTGGGTTATTCATGTATGTGTATGTGTAGTGTATAAGTTTTAAAATATTATGTGGTTGCTTTTTTCCTAAATGGTGAAAGTACTAAAAATTAAATTTCAAATAAATTAAAGACCAACGAATATTTTAATATCTTGACTATTTATTTTTTTTTGTAGCTATGTTTATTTACTTTTTCAACAAAATATTGTTAACACATAAAAACTAAATTAAAACTATTAATACTGTTAAAAAAAATTATAATCACAAGAAACTATTACTAAATAATGTTAAATATACAGATATACATTTACATAACATGATTATATTTTTTTATTAGATATAATGATTTAATTCTATGAGGTGTGAAAAAATCTATATTATATGAATTGTTAATTAAAATATGACACTAAAATGTAAGTAATGAAAAATTTTAACAATCCAATAATTTTGTTTGCAAACATAAAGCACAGCCTATTATTTATATTTTTTTGTCATTGATTTTTTTTTTTTACAAAAATTATGTTTTTAATATTCTTAACATATCCAACATAAAATAATTCACGTTGGGCTGGTTATTGCTTATCAATATGCATCTATTTGTTTATGTTTTAATTCATAAATTTTTGTTTTAAACATCTTAGGAATTTTATTTTTGTTTTCATTTTAAGGCTACTCAGTAAATTTTTTTGTTGGTAAAGAATCGTTATAAGATTAAGTGAGCCTTTATTTATATTAATAAAAAAAAAGTTTTAAGATTAATAAATTAGTAATTTACAAAGAGTTAATGTTTTTTTTTTTAAATATAAAGAAAGGATTGTTTGTTTTGCGAGATTAGATTTATAAAACCCAAAAAATGATAAGTTATTTAAATGCGTTTGATCTCAGAATTGTTTACTGTTAAATACATACAATGTAGATATTTTAATTTTGACACAATTAATTGACATTCAATGTTTTACTTTCAATATTTTGTAAAAATGTAAAAATAAGAAATGCACTGAGGAAATGATTTTATTTAGTAGAATTATTACACAATGAAAAAATTATGAAATGATTTGAAACAAAAGATACTTCTCCATTGAAGAATTTGAAAAGGTTTTATTCCAAAATTGTTTTTTCGTTGCAGTTTTCAAGACTTTAAAATTTGTAAACTTTTATAAAAAAAAAACAAATACCTACATAGTTTGATAAAAGTTTTAAAAAAACGAATTATTTTTCAGAGATGAACTGTCATACTGTGACTGCGTTCAATCTCAAATAGATGGGGTATCCGAATAACTTTTTTTTTAAATTCTTTTACACCTGATGCAAAACATCTGATCTGTCAAAACAAAAATCCAAAGCTATTCAAAAATGTCTGGTATATGTAGCTATCTGACAGAATATCAAAATATGGTTGAAATTGATGGGACATAGAGGAAAACATTGTTTGCAGTCAAATGTAAAATGGTTTGACGTACCTGTCAAGTTTTCATTTGAATTTCTTTCCGTTTGGGGCAATTTAGAAGTAAAAGATGAACCTTGATTAATTTATTTAAAACTGCTTCACTACTTAAATGGAAAGCTATTCCTTTAAAATAACTGTTTTTGTAAAATAATTTTAACAATTATTATTATCATTAACCGTCTTCATATAACTGACAGGTGACTTGCTGTTGGTATTGGTGTTGATGCAAGAAAAGGTAAACCTCTGGAAAATTTTTATTTTTCATCAAATGTTCACAAATTTAATTTATCATTTTCCAATGATTTGACAAGTAAAATTGCATAGTAAATAATTTTTTTTTCACCAATGGAAGAGTGGTGTCGGTTTGAATTCTAGCGGAAGTTCTGTCAATTATACTAAAAAATCTGACAGATTTTCTGACAGGATCTTTAATCAATTGAAATTGAGTGATAAGTAAGATTTTGGTATTTTAAAAATGTTCATATCCTCCGTGCAAATCATAGTTATGATTCCTTGATGATTTAGTTTGATTTAAAAAAAAAGCAAAACGACAAAAAGTATCGTTAAAAAATCAACCACTAAAGATTTTTTTAAAAAAGAAATCAAGTAGAATTGACATCTGGCTTACAGTATGAAATCTTTTTAAGAGGCAAAGATGTAAAAAGTTGGACATTACGAATTTCGTTCATATATAAAATTGTGTAGTTTTTTTCTTATGTCACAAATACTTATGTATTTTCTATACATGTATCTTTTGTTTTGCAAAGTAAATTTTGCAACAAATGTTCTGTTTCTTTTTTTGTTCAAAATTACAATTGAGTATTTTGACTGGAATTGGCTTTTTTATCATTTTTTGTTAAATCCTTATTTTCTTTATTTCTTGTTAAATCCTTATTTTCTTGAACCGAAACTACTGCATCTGTAGCTTGAACTTTAATATTTTTAACATTATTTAGATCATTGCCACTACTTGATTTTGTTGCAAATTCATCTTCTTCATTCATTGTTGAAAGACGCTGATGATGGGAATTAGGTGGACTCGAGCTATTTCTACCTTTCAATTTGTTATCATTGGAGCTGGAATAAGGATTATGGAACAATGTCTAATTTTACACATAACAATTATTGATATTTAAGGAGCTTTATACATCAATTTTAATTAAATTGTACATAAGAATTTAAAAAATATTAACAAAAGTTAGATTTACATATAGCTTTTTCATATACAGTTTATAAGTAAAAGGTTGAAGTTAAAAATTTTAAGAAGGAACAAAATACAGTTTAACTACATTTTCGTTTTATTAAAAGAAAAATTAAACATACATAAATAAGAAAATAAATTAACTTACTGATAATTATTTCCATTTATTTTGCGAACTTTTAATGTCACTGGAATTATTAATTGATTATCTGCTCCATTTTCACCATAATTACATTTATTTGGATCTTGATTCCAAATTGTTGTTCGATTGACATCATCCGTAATATTTATTGGAACCTGCATTAAACATCCATTTGCTAGAGGTATGTGGGCGTTACTTGTTCGTGAGGAGTAGCCATCATTTATATGATGGTGGCCAATATCCTTAAAAAACAGTTCAATTTTACATACAAACAATATACGTTTTTTTGTAACTTGTTTTTGATTCTTTTTTTTTTAAATTAGATATTTTTTTAATTTATTTAGTCACAGCTTTTTAAGCGACATTGAGATTTAACAAAAATTATTATTTAATTCTTATTTGTATGCAAAATATAGTTTTTAATTTTTGTTTGTTGCTTAAATAATGGTTTTGTTATGATTTTGTTTTAAGGTGGAAAAAGATACATTGTTTAAAGTGATGAAGAGCAAAAGAATAGAAAAAATACAAAACATCAATGGACACAGTAAATTTGTATAGATATATGTACTTATAATGTGCAACAATTGTTTAGTTATTCGAAATAATTATTTAAAGTTTGGCATTAGAATATTTTTTTCAATTATCAAAAGAAGGCTTTAGGTATCATTTTTCCAATGACATAAGCTAATAAAACTTTAGTGTTAAAACGTTGAAAAATGTGTAAAGGTTTGTTTGGCAAAACTAAGTTTTTTTGAAGACTTTTGTTTGTACTAAAAAGATTTATTAGAAGCTCCAAATTTTTTGAGTATTTTCAGGAATGTTCATAATTTAAAAAATGAGACTCGTTTGTTAACTCTCGAAAATTACGACGAGGACAAATGAAAAATACTCGTTGTTTATTATAAATATAGCGAAACCCTTTAGAAAAGAAAAGCAAAATCGACAACGCTCTAACAACTATCACATAGCTTGTATGTCCGGTAAGCGTCAAATTAAAAACGCCATTTATATGAACAATAAACTTTTTTAAACTGCTCAATCTGAGGTCTCATCCTTGTGTCTCCTTCCCACTTGAGAATTAAACAGAGACGTGATGAAATGTCAGAATGAGTCGCCTGGAAAGTGTTCAATTTGAATACCGTGATTTACTTATGGTGAAGAAACTATCCCATCAGCGTTGAATTTGGCAATAGCAAAAAGAAACTTACTAAAAAATAGTGTAGTAGAATAAATTAGTCTGTTGTTTCTTACATTGAGACTTAAAATTATTTTTTCTGATACAATGAACAAAAGCAAATTTTTTTTTAAAAGTTACTGCAAGAATTTATTTCTGGCTTTGAGAAAAGTTTTATTACAATTTGGTTGGTGTTGCCGTTGTTTTCCAATCTCTTAATTTGGATTTCAACTCACTTTTCTGAAAAATTACACACCCCTCCTAACAAGGAGGATATAGACCCCACATCCGATATATTTTTATCTTTTTTTGACCAATCTTCTCATTCCAGAGTTATGGTATACCTTATGAAAAATTCTATATTTTTTGCGTATTTTAGTACTAATTTGTCGATTTTTTGTAAAAAACGTACAAAAAACTGTAATTTTAAATAACTGTATTCCGAAAACCGTATGGTAGTTAATTTATTTGCCTTTTAGAATATGGTTTACTAACAAAATTTACCTTCAGGGTAAAAATACCAATAAGCAAAAAAAGCTAGAAATTTTTGGACATCTTGCGTTCGGGGCTCGAAGTCGGAAACTTGGATTATTAATTAGGCTAACATCATACACAAGTAACCAATAAATCAAAACTACCGTATTCAACACATGGTCTGATGTATGTATATATGTACATAGTTACTGGACTAAAACAAGGAATACAAATCAGACAAATTTCTACCAGAAATTTACAAAGCAACTTTAAGTTTCCGGAAACTTAGTTGCGTCGTTGCGGCCAATATGCTATCGAAATTAAGGCAACTTTAAGTTTTGTGCGTGAATTGAACTTTTTTTTAATATTGGACGCTAAATTATAATTATAAAGAAGCCATAATATAAAACGCCAAGAATAAACAAACTGATTGAGAAAATTATGTTGCGAGACATTTTATTTGAAAATTTAAAAACAAAAATTAAAATGTCAAAAGACTTAAGCGTATATCAATATTTTGATATTTTGCTGGTTGTTAGAATACTACTAATTAACAGAAATCAGAAGCTCCACTAAACCCGAATCAACCCCTTTGATATAGATGAGGACAATTTGTACGCAAGATATCGATTCGAAAAAAAATGTCAAGTTAATGATTGACCTTCTAAATATCGAAGATCGAAATCCAATGAAAGGTTGGCCAGTTTAAGTGAAAGTGTACTAGAATTGTAGTAGAATATACCTTTAACCTGTGAATAACAGCGGTGTCTAACCTATTTGTTAAATTTAGACTCGATTTCAAGTAGACTCGTGTTTAAAATATGACTATGAATATGCCCCATCATGTAATGAAGTAGTATTCTATTTGGTTTCCTATTTGCCAAATAACGCCCTTCCACAAAACTTTAAATATGCAGATAATAAATAAATCACAGAATTATGAACTTATCTTTCAGTTGAATAAGAGGAAAACTCATTTAGTTGAGATTTTGACAAAATTAGAATTGATATGAGATCAGGGAAATTTTTTCTCAATTGAATTTCAATTCAATTTTCCAAAAAGTTGCTTTCAATGCCCTTAATGACATTAGGTCATAATTATTATTAAGTAACAGTAACACATATTTGTTTATCAATTTTAATTTATCTGTGTCATAATTGATGTTTTCTACAAGGCTTCAACTTAAAAAAAAATATACAACAACAAGAACAAGAAAGGTTTACAGAGCTGTGATTCTAATAATAAAATAAAAAATAGGAAAAAAACAACAAAAAGTTATATCAACATTAATTATTATTTATTTTTTATTTTTCAAATATTTTTTTTTTAAATTTTAATAGTGATTAAACATAATATAAATGTTAATTGCAATAGGTATTTTCTTATAATGAGTTAATTGTAAATGTATTGTGTTTTCTGCATAAAATTCATATCCATGGTATCGGAATGTATTTTTAATTAAAATTTATCTTATATTTAATAATTCTTAAAATTTGAAATATAATATTATTTTCTTAGTTTTGTGAATATTCTGCTTAAATAAATGTTCCCTTAATAGTTTTAAGTCTGCCATTAAAAATGTAAACTTATTTTTCATAAGCCTTCTAATGTAAACTATTTAATATTGGATTACATTAAAATTAACGCACTTAACAAAATTTTTATCAAATGCACTTCATCATGTAAAATTTTAAACGTTTCAAAATAACTGTCTTTTATTTGAAAAAAAAACGCACGCTCTATAATATTTTTATTTACATACATAATTGATTTATTTATTTAAATACAAATTGACTATCAAAACTAATTCTAATTCTAAATTATTCTATAAAACAAATCGTCACTCAAAAGCTAAAGTATGATTTTATTTATAGATCTGCTTTAATGTAATTGCACTTTTGGCCTTTATTTTTATTTTATATTAAAATAATTAAGATCCCTGATACCAAAAAATATAATATTTTGAATTGTCTAAAACTTATTGGAATTATTCGGTTGAAAATATTTCACTAATTTTTATTTCTTAATGGAAACAAAAAAATATTTATTGTAATTCTCAACTTGAAAGGATTTCTTAAGTTAAGGTTCGGTAAAATTTAGTTGAACTCGGCCAAAACTAAGTTGATCTAAATAATATGTGGTTGAGCTACGCAATAATTCACTGGCTTAAGCGTTTGTTACCTAAAATCCAGACGATGTTAGACTGTTGTAATAAAAATTTTAAATTAAATAAAGAGATTGGCGCAAAATTTTAAACGATTAAGTAAAATGTTAATACCATTTTTAGCAATTTACTAAGCTTAAAAGATGATTTACCTAGTTTTGAACGATTTTAGAATATTACTATCTCTTTATAATTTGCTAAAGTTAAAATCACGGAATGGCTATTTTAACTTATATCAATTTGATAAATCAATATGACATCTGTAGAATTATTCTTATAAGAGCAGTGAATGCAATGGTAAAGTCAACAGTTGGGAATTCCAATTACAAGGTCCGTTTAATCCTATTTGCTTTGTTTATTTTCACGAACTGTCAGTTTTTAGACATGTTTGGATGCTCGTTTTTAAATAAAAGGCAATTAGCAATTTACTAGTTAGCAAAACGAAAAGAAAAGTTTAAAATTGCTAAATATTTAGCAAATTTCAAACTAGTAAATTGTTAAACCTTTAACAATATGTTGTTTAAAATTTTGCGCCATAATTACTAATAATCAACATTTAATTGATCAATAGGTTTAAGCTTAGGTATATACTGAAAACAGTTCGAAGAGAAATGTATTCCTTAAATTGATATAAGGTATTGAAATTCTGTAAAATTCCTTTTTGTTTAAGCTTCAATTCGTTAAGTAGTGTTCTAAGATTAATGTGTTGCAGTTGATTAGTAAATCAATCAGATCTACCTAAAAACTTTGACCTTGAGTATACCTGTTCAATATTTAAGGTGTGTTTATCAATTATAAGATAACTGAGCTTGAACCACTATTTAACATCTTTTAACCCAACGATATCGTCAAGTTTAAATTGCTCAACCACAAGTTCAATATCGGCCACGATTTTAAACTGGGCCATATATTTGTATCAAAACTTAATAAATTATTAGTTTAAATTTCGATAAAACTTTAATCCTAGACTAATTTAAAAACCCAACTATTATAAGTTTAATATATCAACAATTTTAAACTATTTTTACCCTCTTAAGTGAAACAATATAGTACGAAATTTTTTAAAGAAGTTCGCCTTTTAATTAATTTTTTTTAGATTTTAAGCATAATATTTTTTAATTTTAAGTAAAAAGAGGAAGAAAGTATATATATTACAAGACCTTAAGAAATTTAAGTAGTTAACTTTTTAATAACTTCGAAATAATATAAAATCAATAAAAACGAGTTTTTTTTTTTAAGTGTGCAAATAATTATTAATTAAATTAAAAATATTGTGGGTGTGTTGAATTAATGCCACACCATGCGATTATTTTGCGCATAACAATTTTAGCTTTAGATTCTTAAATTATTTTTTTTTATTTTCAAATTTACAAAATAAAAGCAAAAAGGATCAAACTATATATGTATACAAAAAATAAATACAACAATTTGTTTTCTAAATGGTGACTAGCTAGGTGTAAATTGATTTAAAATTATTAATGTTTAGGTTAAAGAAAAAAAAAAAACATCCAGTCAAATAAAATTTTCGCTCCAGTAATTGAAACTAGTTAGCGTGAAATTAATTTAAACTTTTTTTTTTAATCCTATCTGACTGGACATTGAACTTAAATTTACACAATTAAGTAATATCGCAATTTGTGATAAATACTCAACTCAAATTGATTGTGAAATTAATGAAATATTTTATATAAATTTTGTGTGTTCGATAGGTATAAGTATATTATATATTTAAAAAAGGGAGAAAAAAAGTTAATAGGTGAAATATGTAGGTGTGTGTATTTATATAAATGTTAAATTGTGAGCGCATTATTTTTTATTTCCTAATGTTTTATGACTATTTTCACCTAAACAACAAACTAACAATCTACCAAACATTCCCACCTCGGCTGTTCCATCCTCCAATTGATGTAAATCATCATCAATAGCAGCACGTTTTGTCATTTCTGGCATTATATCATCAAGTATTTTCAGTTCACGTCGTGTAAATAATAAATCCAATGATTTTCGTATTCCAATCATAACAACTAACATCAATGGGAATAATATTGATGTTTGTGGGAATGATTTTATAAGCCACAATACAATAAGGCATGCCAATTGAATCAGTGTGAATATGTGAACTCTTTTGATTGGAACCTGAAATCAAAAAGAAAAAAAAATGATTTTTACATTAAATATGTAGAAAACTTAAAAATGTACACTCAAAAGATTCAAAAGTTGGCTTGAAGCCTGACATTTGTAAAAATATGTGTTTCATATTTGAACCGAAGTTTTAAAATTTCAAGAACAATAAGAATACAAAAAATACTAATGTCAGAATTTTTAGTCTACATCAGTACTCAGTACTTGAAAATGTTAAGTATCATTTTTTTTAAACTACTACGTTGCAAGTAAACAATCAGTACTTTCAAGTTCTTAAAAAACACTTCTAAGTACTTAAACAGTACTTCTAAGTACTTAAACAGTACTTCTAAATACTTAAACAGTACTTCTAAGTACTTAAACAGTAACTCTAAGTACTTAAGCAGTACTTCTAAGTATTTAAACAGTACTTTTAAGTACTTAAACAGTCCTTCTAAGTACTTAAACAGTCCTTCTAAGTACTTAAACGGTACATTCAAGAACATCAACAGTTCTTGAGCAGTATTTTAAATAAATCATTGAACAAAACATTAATCAACAATTTAAAGCACTGCCCTAGTACTTAAGTACCTGATTTTGGTTCTTATACTTAGACAAAAATGTTACTTGATTTTTTTAAGCACTCATCCTATTATATTTGAGAAGATTAATGTCCTTAAATACTTAAGTACTTTAAAGGTTTTCATTTGTACTTACCTGACGCAAAAACATATAATCTGGTTGGTATTTCACTGGCATAAGCATAATTAATATCCGATCGAAAAATTGAAGTCCCTTCAAAGAAGCCACACCCATATACAAGAAAACTCCAAACAACACTGGCATTGGAATGTGAGACAATAATGGTGTCAAAAGAACCGATCCACCAATCATTAAAAATATCAAAATATGAGTAACACGTTGTTCTCGAACACCCAAAAACTGGGGTTTCTCTCCCGGAGCAGCACATTCTGATTCCTTTTTCAGTGAATTGACATGATTTATACTTAAAACTGTTGCAGCAACAAACCTATAAGATATTAAATTTGAATTTCTTAATCAAATTCTGACATTTTTTTTTCTTTTGAAATTTACCATGGAAGACCCATAAGACTGCAAATTTCTATCAATATGGCCAAAACAAACAGATCCAAATGATAGCCACAGCCCTTTTTAAGTTTATTCTCTTTTCGATTTATAATAACAGCTGTTATTTGTTGATCCATAAATATCAAAATAGTACCCAACATTGCCGGAAATACAGCAATAATTGGTGTCCAAAATGGATTCTTTGCAGTGAACAATGGAATAACCCATCCTCTTTCGTGAAGAGTTGGTTTAAATTCATGTGGTACTTCTAGCTTAGGTGTTGGTACATTCATAATACCATCAAGGAAAGACATTGAGAAAATGGCAATTATGACGGAGAAGTCACTGATAAATTGACGCACAGCTGATGGGAAGAACAGGGCATTTTTGAAGTCCTTTAAAATCACTGAAACTACGAAAGTTCCCATAAACAGAATAACTGACATCAGGAAAACGTTGGCATTTTCGGGTTGATCACAATCCATTCCGAGAAGTGTTCCGCTACGAACCTTTGAAAATATAAAAAAGAAAAATAGTGGAAATGTCAAAATAAAGACAATAACCACCGACTTTAAAAAAATGACAGAAGTGGCAGCGGTATACTCACCACACATTGCTCTCTGTCATATTTAGCCCATTCCAAGATAGTGGAATTACTGCCCATAGGTGGTGTGCAAACACAGTCAATCGGCACAGTTGGATGAATTGGGAACTTTTTCCCAATTGCCAGGACATTTTCAACAGCCTAAAAGTGAAAACAAAAAAATGGCAGTTTTCTGTCAAAATTTCAAAAAGGCGAGAAAATCTTCACTTACCTTATAGATAAAAATAAATGCAATCAGGGTTGCAAAGTTCTCCTCTGTGAACCTTGTGATATAACAAACCAGTGCACTTGCATCAATCGCAACTAATATCAACAATATCACCGTTATCCAAGTTCCAATCCAAAACCGGAAAGTCATATAATCCCATCCTTGATTCTGACAAAAATCATAGACTATCGTTTCGAATACCAAAACCGGCCCAGTCGATCCCAATATCGTCAACGGTTGACCCGAGAAAAATCCATATCCCATGCCACAGACAAAACCCGATACCAAAGATTCCATAGCAGCCATATTCTTACCAGTTGCCTCACCCAGCAATCCACCGAATGTAATAATTGGTGAAAGACACGCAAAATATAAGAATATCCATGATGCAACACATTGCAGTGATAATGCATCCGTAAAATCTGACCAATACCATGGAGCCTTCCTTTTGAAATCATTTATAAGACCACCAAATAAACGGCCCGTACGTGACAGGCCCGATTCTTCACGTAAACGTTGTTCTTCTTCCTCTTCGTCGACTTCTTCTTTATGAGCTTCAGGAGGACGTTTTCGAACTTCTTGTGATGGTATGGCAGCAGGTGGTTCGATACGAATTGTTGGATCCCATTCACCAGGTGGTAATACTGTTACAGCATCGAGAAACTCATCAATACCAGCTAAGAGATGATCACGTTTGCGAGCTCTGTAAGCGACCTCGTGAAATATTTCATCGGACATAAGTGTTGCCATTGCACGACCAATTTCATGGAAATTACTATTGCTTCCCGGTGGACCGAGTAATACAAAGAGAAATCTGGAAAATAATAAGAGTACCATATTTATGTAACTTATGAATTTATGCCTTGAAACCTTCAAAAAATAACAGAATGACCGTGTAACAGGCACTTTAACACCGAGACACTGTAAATTTGTTTAGTTTAACAAATTGAAATGTTGACTGAAAATGGTTTTGATTGTATATGGTGGAATATTTTTAAAGTGTGACACTGTAAAAATAAAACACTGTAACAGTGGAAAAGTGTTTCCAGCATGACTGGTTGACAGTGTTTTAGTGATACAGTGTAAAAGTCTTACAATGTGACAAGGGAAAATTGAGATATCATAAAAGTTTTGACGGTGCGCGGTGTGATAATTGCTTGACAGTGTAATTAGTATACACTATAAAAAATCAACAGGGTGGAAGTTTTACAGTGTTAAAAATGATTATGCCTTTAAGTGTAGTAAAAGTGACACACTTTAAAAGTTTTAAAATGTGATAAATGAAAAGTGAAACACCTAGAAAGTTTTGACGGTGTGATAATTGCTCGACAGTGTGGTAAATATACACTGTAAAAAATCAACTTGGTGGAAGCTTTACAGTGTCAAAAAATGATTATGCTTTAAAATTTTATTATGCAGTGTAAAAGTTTTAAAATGTGACAAGGGAAATTTTTTGTAGCTTAAATCGTTGAGCTGTCATAGCGACATACTGTAAAAATTTAACAGTGAGTACATGTAACAGTGTTTGTTTTCACAGCTTAAACTCTTAAATTACTTTTAGTACTTGCCTTGTTGGAACTGGAACTTCTGTCAAATCACCCATAACAGCTGCTGAATGTAATCTTATGAAACCCGATAAGATTTTTTCAAGAAAATCCACCTCGCCTACTAGAATATTACTAGCCTCAGCTCCTGGTGGTATTTTCCTCATAAAATGTGTATTACCACGATGATCACTGAGTTCATTAGAGCTCATATTTCTGGTCATTGATTGGCTGCTTGGACTTTTAATCATGTCATCTGAATTAAAAGTAAAAAATACAATAAAAACAATGATCAATTTTTCGATTGGGATGAGGGTTAAGAAAATTTCTAGCTCTAAATGTTGTGCAAAAAAGCATGCATAAAAAGTTATTAAAATGAGGATTGTGTTAAAGTGTATACAATTAACATAATGATGTTATATTCTTGTCAAAGAATTTTAATAATGATGAAAGCGATGGGGAAATGTTGTACATAAGTAAGCAATCACATGCAGCATTTTTGATTTAAATTTAGTGTTTTTTTTTCATAAATTTTCAATCAAATTCAATTCCTAAAATTAAAACTTTTGTTCGAATATTTTTATAAATATCAAAATTTTTAATAATATATTTATCTATATAAATAATGTATATATGCAGTTAATTTTGTATATAAAACAACTCATTTCTAGTTATGTATACATAATGTAGTTTTGTTTGTTTTTACCATTTCCAGGTATTGATAAAAATCTTCCATTTCCATTGTCATTAATTCCAGTTGATTTATATGAACTATTAGCAGATAAATGCATTGTTGATGGACTTAAATGTTCATCCACTGGAATTATGATATAATAATATAATAATATTTTTGTTTTGTTTTTTTTTTTGTTTAATTGTTGGATTTTCTGTGATATCTAAAGATAAATCTTTGAATGAATAAAATCATTAAATAAAAAAATACTATTATCTTTATAGACCTAAGAAATTCTATCTCGTAATATAATTCAGAGGCTGTATAAATTTGTTTAATATCTTGATATTCTCAGATAACTAACAGTAGTTTCGAAATTGTAAACATTTAAGTGCCTTAAAGTTTAAATAGGTCTTTATTTTGCTTATGGCTTTAATTAATTTAAAAATTAAAGAAAATAATAAAATAAAATATATAATATCAGTATTTGAAAATCGTATTTTCAAATATGAATGTACTAGGACTATTTCCTAATCCAAAGTCTTGTCAAGATACAAACAAATTAAAATAAAAAAAATTGGTAATTAAAAATCACTGAAATTCAGAGTAAAAGAATTTAAACACCTAATGTTTCCAAAAATGTCATTAAACCTCAAAATTTACAAATGTTAAAATTAAAGTCGAATTTTTTTAACAAAAGTGAAAGTTATTTTAAAATATGAAGTAGCTGTCATTTTGTGGGATCTTTTGTTTGAGTAATTATCTATCTGTCAATTTCATATTGTCAAATCTTGGTGACAGAAACTATGAAAGTATGACACTGAAAAGGTGAAAATGGTAAGGTGAATCTGTGAAAATGTTCACCAATTGTTGGTGTCAAAACCTGTACAAAAATACTCTGTTTAAGAAAATTCGCAGAAAAATTTAGTTTCCAGAGAAGAGTTACTGTCAATAATATTGCAATAACTCTTTTTTACTTTTCTTATAAAATTTTGAAGAGAACATAAACAATTTTTCCCTGTAAGAGGTTAAACAAATGTAAAAACAACTTATAATGTCACTTTGTGTCAGAACCTTTTTCAAAGCCATAAATGATTATTAGATGAAGAGAGTAGAGCAGATGATAATGCGTTGGTTGGATGAATAAAGGAAGAATTAAAAGTTTGTCACATTAAAAACTAAAACTTTAAAAATCATTCCCAAAAAATTTATTTACAATATCCATATAGAGAAAAATTGAAAATTGAAGTTTATTATTGTATTGAAGAAGGTAAGAAAATCAATTAAATTCTAGAAAATTTGTGGTCAAGTTGGAAGAAGAATTATTTTTATTTGTTGTTATACATCCATACAAATAAAAGTATATGTATATGAATTAATATAGGATAATACAGAAAACAATTAAAGAACAAAAATATGTGGCAGTGAACCTAGTGGCTGTTGACCACTTGAAGCTGAACGGCTATTATTTGAAGATGTTGCCCCAGATGTTGATGCACCAGCATGAAACCATGTTGTGACACCTATACCGCCAAATTGATTAGTGAATGGATGTCCAAAATCACCTAGATGATGTTAAATGTTAAACATATAATGCAATTATTTACATTTTTACTAACTTAAATTAATATTTAATTATAAACCTTGTTTTTGTTGCTCACAGAAATAATTAAAAAAAAAAAAAAATTTTGAAAATTAAAATGAAAATTTCCAAAACAAATTTTTAAAAGTACCAGACACATTTACACATTTTCACTCAAAATCTTAAACGGTTAAGTAAAATATGTTAAATGTTTTTTAGTAAATTATTTAGCTTAAAAAATGTTTGGTTTTTACTTTGTAAACTATTAGTTTTCGAACCTAAAGTAAAGTTGAAATTGTAAAATTTGTAAAATTTCTTAAATCTATATCCTTCGAGTTTTTGACGTTTCATATTGATTAGTTTGTTCCCCAGATCAAGGTTTTGTTTTGCTTTGTTTAAGTAATACGAACTGTCAATATTTAAAAGTACTCAGGTGCTAGATGTTTAAATGAATTAAAACAGTTAAAAATTGAAAATACCTATTAAAGCCCTTAATAATGGGTCAATATTTAGGTTAACATCAAATCGATATTTTTACGTTTGGGAAATTCAAAATGATGAAACACTTAGGAAGGTTAACTGTACGATTAATGAATCGAAACGCCTGTCTATTAAAGATTTGTTACTCATAATGAAGATGTTAGTCTGACGTCTTTAATACTAACAATTATTGTTTATATTTGTTACATTTATACAATTCATTTTCTTTAAATTATTTATCTTCACAAAATTGTTGCAATCTATACATAAATTTATTTATTCAAAATCATAAGAGCTTCCTACTTTATGCAAAATCATTCATTTTATTTTTTAACAAATATTTCCATTAATTTAATGAACAAATAAATTAAAACCTATTTAATCAACAAGATAACTAATGGACCCAAAACTGTCTAATCAAAAGTTGATTTTGTTGAAAAACATAAAGAAACTTTGATAAGAGTTTGCGGAAGAGTTTCATAGTCTAGGATGCAAAAAAAAAACAAAAAAAACATAATTCCTATAAAACTAAAACTTTTATGGACTAGGTAAATCGTAACTTTAAATTGCAAGAAGCCCGAATATGTATATATAATTTTAATGTATGCTACCAAAAGTGTGCAATTTAAAAAAAAAACTACCCTTTTGGATGTATTTTATATAAATTTAAGCTTAGTTAAAATTGCAATCTATAGTGTTCAAAAATTAAAAATAATTACAAAATTTTAACTTAAAAATAGAGTTTTGCAAAAGCTTATCCAAACAAACTAGATTCTATGTCTATAGACAGACCCACAAATAATTGGTTTGGTTTCAAAAAGATTGAATTTTTACCAAAGCTTAAATCATTATAAATTTGTTTTTAATTTATTGATTGCTAAACAACTAATTTCAAACCAATCAAAAAAAGAAAAAAACTATTTCTTATATATCCTAACACAACACCATCATTTGGACTATGATGTGTAAATAATTTAGCTGGCAATAACCAAGCATAACTGGATATTTAAAAATAAGACCATTGTACTTAGTTACTCATACTCATTATTAAAAATATTATTTTATAAAAACAAAGTAACAAGGTCATCAGTTTGATTGCATTAAGGAAGCAATATATTCGTAAATATCTATAAATCATTTGGGACAGAAATGAAATACATAAATTGAAATACAAATACCTTTATATAGATTTGTTTGTTATTGATATAGGTCAGACGATGGAAGCTTATCAAAAATTTGCACAAAATTATGATAATTTCGTATAGAGACAAATATTTTAATATTTAATTTATTTAATAAAATCTTGTATGCATAGTAAATTAGACTATTTTTTATTGAGACATGAGCAAATATTTATTAAATATGATTTAATATGAAAAGTGCACAAATAATTTAGTTATAACACCTTCATTAAAATTTTGACAGCACTGAAGATATAGACGGCATTTCCTGATATTTGCGGTATCGGTTGCTTGATAAATGGAGAAACAAATTTACCTCTGTTGTAAAAATTGTTTTATTTCCAACCTAATTACAGTTGCTGTACTAGCAAATTTTTTAATAAAGACAGTGTTTATAAAGTTGGGTGCCCAGAAGAAAAGATAGCCTTAGTTTGACACAGACTTCCAAATCAATCTTTTACTTCAAGATTTTGAACTACAAACTTTTATAATTCGAAAAAAAGGTTTTTAGAAAGATATCTGCGTGTGCGTGTGCGTACATTCGTATGTTCGGAAAACCATTTTTCGTCGTCCATATCTCAAGAACCATTAGAGACATCGACTTCAAATTATTTTTGTTTTACAGATGCAGAAAAGACTTTCTCGCGAGCCAATCAATAAAGCTAGCGATTTGAAGTAAATTTTATATCATATAATGTGACGTGATACCAAACTTATATAATATTGAAAACAAATTCAATTAATGTTTTTTTTTTTATAAATCAACAAAACTGAAAAGAAATAATTGTCATTTCGAATATTTAAACAAAATATGATTTTATCTCCAAAATAATTGTTTGCAACAAAGAATAACATTTTTGACATCATCTAATACATTTTTGGGAAAAATTGAATTGATAATAATAATAAAAAAGAGGCTGGGATGCGACCCACACTGATAACTTCCTATCCCGTCTGTGGATTTGTTTTAGGTCAAAGTTTGTAGGTTTTCGTGTTTTGTTAAAAAAGTTAACAGTTGAATTATTCTTAAAAATTTAAAAATTACCAACAATATTTTGCATATAATAAAATAGTTTAATTTCAATTTTTTTTTTGTTAACGAGATTTTTAGTCGAAAACCAATTTTTACCAATTTTAGTAGCATTTCTTAAAAATTCTTATTTCTTATATAACCAAATACAAATTGGATGAAAGAAATTAATTTGAAGTCAATATCTTCTATTGTTCACGAGATATCGAGAACGGAACATCAATTTTTACCAAATTTGCGTACTATTTTTTGTAGATTTTTTTTTATGAAAAAACGGACTTTTGGATTCTTATAAAAAAAATTATTGAATATCGAAAACAATATTTTCTGTGAGATAAAATAAGCTAGAAGCCAATATTTTTAATTTTTGAAAAGCTATTTGAGTCGAAAGTAAATTTTTACCAAGTTTTAGTATTGTTTTTTTTTAAGTTTTTTTTATTTTTTGTAAAAAAATGTCAATTCGATTTTTCTCAAAATTTTACTGAATGTTGAAAACAAAATTTCTTATAAGATAAAATTAGTTTGAAGCCAATATCTCAAATTTTTGAAAAGATATTTGAGTCGAAAATCAATTTTTACCAACTTTGAGTAATGTTTTGTTTAGGTTTTTATTTTTTATAAAAAAACTGTCAATTCGATTTTTCTCAAAATTTTACCAGATGTTAAAAACGTTATTCTTCGTTGCAAAAAATTATTTTGAAGATAAAATCATTTTTTGTTCGTAAAATTTTCGAGGTGACAGATATTTTTTTTTCAGTTTTTTTTTTGATTTATAAAAAAAAATCATTAATTGGGTTTTTTGCAAAAATATATTTGTATCACGCTACAATATATAATATACAATTTAATTCACGTCTCTAGCGTTATTGGTTCGTGAGATATTTAGGGCAAACCAAAATTTTTAACTTTTTTAAATTGCTATGGTAAAAAAAACCACCTACTCAATTTTTTAAAAAGTCCTTTCTGCATCTTACTGCATTTTTATTTGTATAACAAAATATATTTGAAGTCGATATCTCTACTGGTTACTGAGCTTTGGACGACGAGAAAAACGTCGCGAACGGACGTAAGAACGTACGTACACACGCACGCACAGACATCTCTCTAAAAATCTTTTATTTCGACTTTAGGGATCTTGAAACGTCGAGAAATGTTAAAATTTTCAATTCGACAAATCGGACCGTACAATAACTTCCTATGGGAAGTTAAGAAAACATCACTAAAAGTTGGTAAAAATTATTTTTCGACTCAAATATCTACATTTTGTTTTCGACATTCAGTACAATTTTTATAAAAATTTAAAAGTCAGCTTTTTTATAAAAATTAAGATCTACAAAAAAAAATACCCAAATTTGGTATATATACTTATGTTCTTGATATCTCGTACATTGTACATAAATGAAGTTATTGAATTTAAAACGATTTCATTCTGTGAATTGTAGAAAAAATCAACAGACAATTTCTTTAACGCATCACACCCTTTTTTCAAAAAAATTGTGATGAATTTTCAAATCTACAATCAAATACTTCAATATTTTTTTCAGTTTCTCATTTTTTTTTTGAAGAAATCTTCAGTATTGTAAGTGTTTCGCCTGCCGTATGTAAAGAACTCTGAAGCTTTTATGCAAAAATGATTTTTGGATTCTTAAAGTTTTTGGAGTACAATGAAAAAAAAAAATAAAAAAATAATGTTGAAAACGGTTATGTCTGAGTTTAAGCACACAAAATTAACTCTATAACGAATTAGTCAAAAAAATTCAAAATTTTTTACAACTTAATATAAAGTCTAGTGAAGTCCCCCCTAAATCATCTCATAAATAATGAGAAATTACGAAAACTAAGTTATGTAGATACTAAAATGATTCAAACTTCACTTAAAAGATAAATATTTGTACTTTTCAAAATCATCATACAATTTATTGTTAAAGGATATTTTGTGTTTTAATTTTGCCTTAAAAAAACGTTTTTGGTTGTCTTATTCATTTTTAAAATGGCTTATTTTAAAAACTTGATGTGATAGAAAAATTTAAAGGCGAGATTTGAATTCAAGGCAACTTAAATCTTTAAAAAAGTATTCTTTTGTTTGTGCAACAGGAAAAAGAAACGAAATTTAGTGTACTTGACCTTAACTAAACCTTTAGACTTTTCCTTTATGGCTAACCATATGTCGAAAACGTTATTCTACGCAGTATATAACATTATTTTAACAGTACTAGAGAAACCAAATATTTTGAATCAATTTGTTTGTTTAAAAGAATTTGTGGGAATTTTTTTTTTAATTTTTCCAAAAACAAAAAAAAACTAGAAAATTTTTTTGTTATTTTTCGTTTTGCCAACGTTTCCATCCCAAATATGTTTTTAATCTCTAAATCAAGGGCAAGAGTACGATGACTCAGGCGACAAGATATTATAACGGATTTTTTAAGAACAGTTAAAAACAAGCATTTTTTACTATGGGAGGGGGGTCTATCTCCCCCCGTTTACTTACAACTAGGTTTTATAATTTTTTTAAAGCTAACACTTTTGTCTATTAGCTTGTTTTTAAATCAAGTCAAAACTATGCATAGTTTTTGAAAAAAATTGTTATAAACTCAAAATTTGTGCAAAAAAAAGTTAAAAAAAAGGTTTAAAGTGTAATTTTTCAAAACTTTCAGATTATCTACTATTTTTTTAGAATTTATTGCTCTTATTTGTTTTTGATCAAAAACTGAAAACTAGATGACTTTATGTCTTCTAGTTCTTGAGAAAATTGAAAATTACCAAAAAAAAATATTTTAATTAAATTACCTTTTCCTTGCTTAAGTAATAACGTAGTCTTATTTTGATAGTAATAATCGAATATGGATTAAGATACACCTAGGGTAAATTAATTTTTCTTAAATTCAGCTTATTTAAATGCAAAAGAAACTTTGCATTCACCCCATCTTGCACCCACCGAACCTTGCTCCCTCAAAAACTAAAAGACATAAAATCATCTAGTTTTCAGTTTTTGATCAAAAAGAAATAAGAGCAATAAATTCTGAAATAAAAACAATGGTAGATAATCTTGAAGTATTGAAAAATTACACTTTAAACCTTTTTTAACTTTTTTTACTCAAATTTTCAGTTTAAAATTAAATTTTTCAAAAACTACGCATAGTTTTGACTTGATTTAAAAACTGGCTAAAATAACAGAATGTTGGCTTTAAAAAACTGTATAAAACTTAATTGTAAATATCACCGTTATTTTTTAATTATTTGTTTCCATTTTAAATATTAATTTTTTTAAATTGCCCCTACCACCTAAACGGGGGAAATAGACCCCCCTCACATAGTAAAAAATGCTTGTTTTTAACTGTTCTATACAAATCCGTCATTAAACTTTGTCGCCTAAGTTATCGTACTCTCCCCAAATTAACATTTTGCAAAAACTAGAAATGTATTGGTCATAACAACTTAAATTAAATTAAAAAAAAAAGTTAAACTAGAATATTTTTTTAACCCTTAACCATTACCTACATAAGTAAAAAATATAAACAAAATACTTTGCAATTATAAAACCATATAAGAGCTTTATTAAAACAAAATTTGTATTAGTTAATATATTTTAGTGATATATTATTATAAATTCAAGGTTGCTTAAATTTATCAAACAAAATCCCAATTTTCATTATTTAGCCTGAGCAATGAAATTAAGTATCTTCCTTAATTTCCTCTTTAACTCTTGCATGAAAAAAAGCAATTTCCGAATAATTGCTATGTTTTGATAAAAATAAAATCTAACATAAAACCATATATTACTATGTATATAATGTTGATAACATCAAAAGATATGTTGATAACGTTCAAAATCTTTTCTAACAATATGTAGGTTAGGTATGTACAAAGATTTAATTTGAGTGAATTGATGTTTAATTGTGATGAAGATTCCTGCGTATAGCATTGTGATTTTATGGTGCACACAAGACTACGTTGTAAGCTGGTTTATACTTATGTTTCCCATAATAAAGCTGTGAATTTATTATTACTTCCTTATACCGTGGTGATGACTGTTGTATCGCGATTCCAACTGATTTCTAACAAACATTTCCGTTTTTATTTTCCGATATTAAATTTATTTGTTTTTTATTTAATTTTAGATGAAATATAACTCACAATTATTAAAATTTATTTCAAACAGCTTTTTTCCTTAATAAAAACAACAAGATACATTTTTGTCAGTTGCTTTAAAAATCTTACAGTTAGTTTTATTAACATAATTTGCAAATGTCAAAAAATAAGTAAAATATAATAAAATGTATATTTTATTCAGAAAAACAAACTATGCAATTTTTAAATTAAAATACTTGATATATACTTTGATTTGCTAAAGAAACCTGTTTGGTCATTTATATAGCGATTTGAACTATCGTAAACGTAAATTGTGACGTAAAAGCGTTTATAGATGATATAAAAGTAACGAGCAATATCAAAAAACACTATTTACTGGATACGTTTTCGAAATAAACATGAATCAGGAAATAAAACTTTCCTAAGTCCAAGATAATTGGAAAGTAGATGGACACTTGTTTTGCATATATTGTCGGTTCTACATCAGAAAAAAAAACACAAAGTTTATTGTTTTTACTTTATTTTATTTTCCTCTGTTAATTTTTTACATCAATAAACAAATAGTTTTTTTCTTTTAAGCAATAAATGGAAATTTTGTATTACGTCAAGAAATATTAAACCAGTTTTTCTCAACCCTTCACCATTTACATAAGTTCCAGCCCGTATGAAATTATCATAATATACAAGAAATGAAATGGTTGTAGAAATCAGTTAGTATCCCAGCACCGCAGAACACAAATTAGCAACATTACTTTAGGTACATTTATGCAGGTTTTCGTAATTACTATGGCACTGAAAATCTCTAATTTTTACTTTTGAATACCTGTTGGAACTGCTAAATAGCAACCACGTTGATCTCTATGTGGACCATAAGTTTGTGGACTTGGTGAAAGTCGTCCTGCAGTTAGTCCCGAAGATGAGGCTGTTGCATGCAATGTATGTTGGGATGCAGGTTTGGTTTGTTGGAGGTCTAATTTTGAATTTTTGTTTTTACATATTTTTTTGAATTACCTTACACATATTTTTTTCGAAGTATTATACAAATATAGTTAGCTTGAAAATACTAAATTATAGATCTTATATCCAAAATACTATCTCAATGTAAAAATGATAAGCTTTGATTATATATAGAACGCTTAACTCTTTTTTTTTTTAAATTCAAAAAGCACTCAAAACAACCAAACGATATTATATTATAATGTTTATAAAATTCAAATTTAAAAAAAAATATGTATATTTAGGTTCCAAAGCTTGAAAAAAATTTAACTTACTTTTTGATGATGAATGATTTTTTCCAATTTCAGCCAACGAACGAATTATAGGCATTTTTGATTTATTTTTAGTTTCATGCTGATGTCGATGACGTCGCAATAGGGCATCTTTGACTTTCTCCCTTGACTGGGGTGGCAAAGTACCAGCATTAACCATATTCTCACACACTAATTCAGCTATAGTTTCTAAATTGTTAGCTTCCATATCTAGAATAATAGTTCCGTTCATAATGAGACTACGTAACTCGAATAACGAGTGTAATGATAGAGTGGCTACATGAGGCTTTGACCATCTATTGCCACCCTCCTCGACGTCTTCTTCGAATTTTATCCAACGTGCTGTTTCTTTCCACTCAATTTCGTCACCCTCTTTGACGAGTTCCTCCATTTCAGAAAATAGAGGGTGTGATTCGTGTGTTCCATCATCGACATCTTCTCCGAGTATAAATTGGACACGTTGTGCTGGTGGTGTAACTGGAATGAGTGTATTTTTAGATTTATTAATACACTTATTATGTTATATAAAACACTTTAAATTTGAATTAAGTGTAGGAGGGGTGTCAAATTGTGTTCCTTGGTAAGGTCAATTACTGCCCTTTCAAAAGGATTTAAAAAAAAACTTTAAATTTAGGTATACAATGCACAATACAACATTTTCAAGGAAAAACTGAGGAAGAAAAAAATCTTCCTTTTTTTTACACAAAAATTGCAACTAGGTCAGGTGTTTGCCAACAATATACAAAATTATTCATGAAATTGCAAAATTCTTTATTAAAGTTTTCATTCGGTGGATATTTTTGTTTTTGGTCTTGAAAAATAAAACAAAATATTTGAGTGTTTAAATAAATTAACGTAAACTTAAAAGTAACCCCAATGCTCATTTCCTGTTAATTAAAGAACTAAGCTTTATTTATTATAGCAATTGCCAAGGCAATTTTTAAATCTTAAAAAAATTTAAAGTAGTATAATTATACTCTTTTTAAATACTAGATTCAATCACAATTCTATTCTTTATGACTTGAATCAACCTAGGAGGCTTTGGCATGCCCTTATACAATTTCACTTGGCCTCAAAGAAAGGTCTTTAAGTTTTTAAATCATAAAATCTCGGTGGCTAATTATTGCGATCACCGCTTTGGCACATAGCGCCATTTCTGTAGTAAATTGTATTCAATGCATTATTATATAACTTGTACAATGTTATAAAGCGACAGCTTGAAAAGTGACAGCTGTCAAAAAAGGGGGCTGTTCAATTCACAATTTTTTGTCGTTATAAAAATCTAAAAAACACCACTATCAAGTTTTTATTAATTTTCAAGTTTAATCCATTCAATAATTTAACAAGCAAAAATATATAGAAAAACATTTATAATAAATGATAATTGAGAAAGTTTTTAATAAAGACTTGTAAAAAAATGCATACTTGGCCTGTCTGGATCGGTGTCTGGAAGTTTTTCGCCATTTTCTTTGTGATGTCTCTTTTGTCTGCGATGTGAGTGCCTTCGTCCTCCTCCTGGCACATGTACACCAACGAACACAGAATGTGCTCTATGTCCTAAAATAAGTTTAGAAAAAAGTTTAGTAAGTAATAAGAAAACAGTTAGAATTTACGAAAATTCCCTCAAAGCTTTTAAAAAACGTAACATTATTAATCCATATTTTTAAGCTATTTAGTAAAATGTAGAGGCCTTATAAGTAACCCAAATAACTTAGAAAAAATGATTTTGCTTCTTTTGAAGAAGTTTTTAGCATCTTGCTATTTCGTAAAATTTTACTCAAGTTGTAATCTAAAAATGATTTTTTTGTTATCTATTCGACTGTGGAGCTTTTGAAATTTTAAGGTAAAAGGTGTGTTTCCCAGGTTTGACAAGTTTTTCTCCACGAAATGTAAAATGTAAGGACAAGGAGTGCAACGTTTTGCATAAAAGTGAAATAGCATTTAACTAGAACATTATCAATATTTCTTTGAAGCTAGTGAACTGTTTAATATTTAGCAAACTTCTAACTAAATATTAAAATGCTTGGCCCTTTAAAATTGTTTTTTTTTTTGTCAAAATATCATATAAATTAAGTATATTAAAACACAATACAAACTTTCGTAAAATTTCCTACCCCCAGGTTCTACACAATAAGTGAAGAAAATTGCATCATGATGCAAATTTTATGAGCCAAACGTTTACGTCCATTAGCAGCTAAAAACTTTGACTTTATTATTTTTTCGTTCGAATTGATTTTGTTCGATCAAATTTTATTTTACATGATTTATGTCAAATAATTAAATAAATCTATTTTATTTTAAAAACTTCACGTAGAAAATATGTAAATTTAAACTTACTCATAAATATTGATCTACAAATTGACTTATTTAATAAGTCAATTGTCAAGTTATAATTAAATTACATTGTTGCATTAAAATGTCAATTGTTAAATATATGTACGTCATAAGGTTTTAAAAAACAAAACACGTGTTTTTCACAGTTATTACTTAAAGTATTACCATTTTCATTTGCGTCATAGATTTTAAATAAATTTAACTTATGTATATAGATTTTAAAAATGTATACCTTGGAAGTCTTTTTCTGAGAACTCCAGTTGAAAATCTGGCTGGCATATTCGCGGGTCTTTAGGGGCTTCATCGTCAGTTGTTGTTGCTTGCATGGTCCACGGTCTAAAAAAAAAAAACAATAAATACTTAATTTTAGTTTTATTAAAAACAAAAATGAATCAGAATTTGAAACAACCAATAATTGAGACCAAAACATTTTACAAAGCAATTTTTTAAATATTAAACAATTTAACAACTACTCCAGAATTGTATTTTTCTATTTTAAACCAGTAAAATAGATATTCCCCATGCGACCCACACTAATAACTTTCCATCCCGTCTGTCATTTTTATAAAATAAAAATAAAAAGTTTTTAAGCCATAATATCAAATTTTTGAAAAAATATTTGAGTCGAAAATCAATTTTTACCAACTTTTATTAATTTTTTTAGGTTTTTATTTTTTGTAAGAAAGCTGTTAATGCGATTTTTCTCAAAATTTTATCGAATGTTGACAACAATAATTTTTAAAAGATGAAATTAGTTTAAAGCCAATATCTCAAAGTTTTGAAAAGATATTTGATTCGAAAATCAATTTTTACCAACTTTTAGTATAGATTTTTATTTTTTTTAACTGTCAATTCGATTTTTCTCAAAATTTTACCGTATGTTGAAAACAATATTACTTATAAGATAAAATGAGTTGGAACCCATAATCTCAAATTTTTGAAAAGATATTTGGTCGAAAAACAATCTTTACCAACTTTAAGTAATGTTTTTTTTTAGGTTTTTATTTTTTATAAAAAAAATGTCAGTTCGACTTTTCTCAAAATTTTACCAGATGCTAAACGTTATTCTTTGTTGCATATTTTTTTTTCATTTATAAAAAACCGTAATTGGATTTGTTTCTAAAAATATATTTGTTTGGTATCACGTAACAATATATATTTTAAAATTTAATTTAAGTCTCTAGCGTAATTGGTTCGTGAGAAATTTTGGGTTAACCAACATTTCACCTTTTTTTTTAATTGATATGGTAAAAAAAACACCCACTCACTTTTGTTGAGAGTCTTTTCTGCATCTTTCTGCCTTATTATTTGTATAACAAAATTTATTTGAAGTCAATATCTCTTCTTGTTGTTAAGCTATGGACGATGAAAACAAATTCTCAAACGTACGGACGTATACGGACATACGTGCACACGCACGCACAGGCATCTCTCTAAAAATCATTTATTTCGACTCTAGGGACCTTGAAAAGTCGAGAAATGTCAAAATTTTCAATTCGACAAATCGGACCGATTACAATAACTTCTTATGAGAAACAAACCCTAATCACGGAAACAAACCTAATAAGGTTGACAAAAATTATTATTATTAACAAATTAAGTTATATTTTGTGCCCCACAAACAAATGATTAAGATGTTGTTTATTTGAATATTGTCTTTAAATTTTTCTATCAATCAGGTTTTTAAAATATGCCAATTTAAAAATGCTATAAACAACCAAAAACATTGTTAAAATCAATAAGTTGTATGATGACATTGCAAAGTACAAATCTTTGTTTTCTAGATACAATTGAAATCATTTTAGTATCTAACTATGTTTCTGGAAATAGTTATTAGTTATGAGTCTTTTCTCGACTCTATATGAAGTTTTGAGCAAACCTAGAGTTTAATACTTTCATAGTTTTAAAAAGAATTGTTTTGGAGTTAATTTTTATTGCTGATCTCGAATCCATACTTAAGTCTTGAAAATACCCGTTTTACACATTATTTTTTAATATATATCATTACCTTGATGTGATAGTATTGTTTAGAAAATAGGTTCGTAAGAAAAATAAAACTTACTTTCAAACCCTTTTACCTTGTTGTATTGAAAACCGTTTTAGCATAAATTGATTAGCGTTTCTTTCATATTTTTGTAAGATTTTTCGAATATTATATTGCGAGGAATTGACAAATTCTCAAAGAGTAAATCTTGTCATGAAAAGTGCCTTTTCAAATTAGCCGTTCGGAATCGGCTTAAGACTATACGTACCTAGTTTTCAAAGGACTGTTGCGCCACCTAATTTATGTATTTATAATATAAAAATTTCAACTGAATATTAAAAAAAAAAGGATTATAGATTTGAAAAACCACCACGGAATTTATTGAAAAAAAGCTGCTTCATAAATTTAGATACCCTCTAAAAGCCTTTTTTTAAGTAATATCTCTAAAACATATAATAATATCTCTAAGAATGTAATTTTATCACCAGGAAGAAAGCCTTGTCGTAATTTCGAATTTCAGACTCTCGAAAGCTATTTGAAATTTAGCAAATTACTTAAAGTTTATAGCAGCTATCTAGTCGTTATTTGAACTTAAATAAAATATTCATGAAGGTGGTATGATTCTAAAAGCATCTCAAATTAACAACAAAATCTTTTAGCCTTAGTAACTTTCTGACACATTTATAAAAGTATAGTAAGTCGTTTAAAATGTTGCAGAATTGTTATGTATAAGCGAAGAATTTTGATGTTTAAACAATTAAAAAATTGAAACTTTTTTATTACATATATAATAATTTGCTTCACCTCATAACTGTACTTTTCTGACTTAACATCAATTCTGAGGTTGGATTTAAATTCAGGCAACGCAAATCTTTGAATAAATTTTACCCACTGATGTTTAATTTTAGTTTATTTTATTATGGTCATTTTGAGGGGTGCATTCACGTTTCCATAGCTAATTATATGTAAGTAAGTTAATTTAATTAAAAATCAATTTCATGGTCATGCACAGTACCAATTTAAGTAGTTTTGGTAAGTTTAAACTGAATTTAAGTATCGAGTAAGAAAGTTTAAAATAATTCAATGCTACATCAGGTTTATAACCTCTTGAATGCTATTTTTTTATATATATTTGCTTGAAAGCTTGGAAGTCATTGTTAGTGTGCATTTATTAATTCAGTTCACTCATAATAATAATGTATAAACTAAAAGAAATAAATGTATTGTTAAAATAAAGTCTAAAAGTAAATTATATACTAAATATAAACAGAAAAAAGGGGCAAGTCAAGATCATATGCAGCCGTTGGAATTGCTGTATGACATTTATTATTGACGCTTGGCGCCATTTATTGTTCTACATTGCGTGTTTGAGATAAAATCAAGGCTTAACCAACAAGTTTTTATCTCCATGGGTCTATTAAATAATTGCTTCATATTCCGCTATTTCTTTAAAACGAAATCACAACATTTGTTAGTTTATAACAAATGTAAACTTTGAACCTTATGCACAGATTATGTTATGAGCTTGCAATTTCTTATTTAAAATGATATAAATTTATAAGTTGGACATTGCCACTAAAGAAACAAAATTAAACAATAAACAAACAAATATTTTGTGTTAATAAGTGTTATCTTTTATAATGATGCTATTCGTACGTAGTTTGGTTATCAACAATTTAATAAAAGCAACTACAACAACAACAACAACGAAAAAAAGAAATCAGGGGAGATAGTTTATTTTTGTTTTAAATTAATTTAATCAGTAAATGTTGAATGTGAGTGATTCGACATGTAAACAAAAGGGTGGAATGCAAATTAAATTGCATTTATTCACTTTAAGCCGGTTATTTGTATTTGCATTGATAAACATTATATTTATATGTATGTATATAATTTATAGGTAGTAAACAAGTTGTAGGAATTTCAAAAATAGACACTATACACGCCATACGTTCGTTCAATGAAAAAGGAATTCTTAATTATTATGGACAATGTACTATAACTATAGTATATGACAACAACACCATCAGAGCTGTGATCAATTAATTTAGCAGCGTGTGGGTTAATCGAGTAAATTTATCAAACGTTCCGAGTATTACAATCTTAGTTGGAACTTAAGTCGTTATATTAAATTAAAGATTTGAATTCTACATCAAAGAAGACAGAAGTTGCTTTTAAAATAAGACTCATGTAAATTATTATTAATTTGGTCATTAAGTATATGTATGTAAGTAAGTGAATTACTTAAATTACCTTTATAACGAGAAAATGATGTTAAACTTTCCTTTAACTACACAATATCAATTTCAATTTCAAAATATCATCAAAAATACATTAAAGGGTTTATAAACTTTGTTTTCAATTTAAAAATCAATTTTTGTTGTTCAGGATTACAATACAATATTTGTGATATTAATAAGTTCCACGAACTTGTTCGAAGTAAATTGGACTTAAATAATTACATTTTCACTATAATACAATTTTGGAAACAAAGTACACAGAACGAAAAAGTCATCCTATTGACTATTTTGGTAGTCAATATGACTATTTGGTAGTCAATTTTCAGCCGATAACCGCGAAAGCAAATAGAACAATTTTTGGTTGTCAATTTTGGGATCCGAAATTTTTTTGCAATTTGGTAGTCAATATGACAACTGTAGTAGTCAAAATGACAACTTTGGTTGAAGGAAATTGAAACTACGGTTGTCGTATTGACTTTGATTTTGTGGTAGTCAATACGACAACTGCGGTAGTAAATAGGACAATTGCGGTAGTCAATATGACAATTTTTGCTGTAAACCGTAATCTAGTTTGATTACCTGATAGTCAATATTAAAATTCTCGATAGTCAATATGACAACCACGGTTGTCAATATTACAATTTCGGTAGCCAATAGGACAACTGTTGTAGTCAATATGACGACTGCGGTATTCAATATGACAATTTTTCTTGAAAATCGAAATCTAATTTGAGTACTGAGTAGTCAATATAACAATTCTCGATAGCCAATTTTGGTAGTCAATATGACAACCAAATTGTCATATTGATTACCGAAGTTGTTCTATTGACTACTTTTGTTGTCATATTGACTAACCAAAATTGACAATCGAAAATTGTTCTATTGACTATCAAGTAGTCAATTTTTTAAAATAAGGTTGTCATATTGACTATTTTGGTAGTCAATGCGATAATTTGGCCAAATTTCAAGTTGACTATCGACGAAATGTTAATATGACAACTTTCTTTTTCTATGTAAGGTGCTCATATTAAAAAAAAATTAAAAAGAAGTAATTTTCAATTAATATGAATGTTCAAAATTAAAAAAAGAGACTGAGATGCAACCCACACCGATAGCTTCCCATTCTTGTCCGTCTGTCGGTTTGTTTGCAAATTTAACAAAAAATTAATAACAATGTTTTGAGTGAGGCAAAAAATTTAAAGTCAATATCTTTTTTGTTCTCATAATACTTCAGTTAAAAGTTTTCGTGTAATATAAATAACTAAAAGTTATCAACAATATTTTGCATATGATAAAATAAGTTTGGGTTCAATATTTGTTTTTGTTCCCAAGTTTTTTAGTCGAAAATCCAATTTTTAACAATTTTAGTAGCATTTTTTGAAAGTTCCCATTCCTTGTTATTTCTTATAAAGAAATACAGATTGGATTTTTTAAGATCATTTTCTTGCTTTAACAACAAAATTTAGTATAGAATGAAATTATTTTTAAATTAATGCCTTCATTTATTGACGAGATATTGAGAATTTAACATCAATTTTTACCAAATTCGTGTAGAATTTTTTGTAGATTTTAATTTTTATGAAAAAAAGTGACAGATGTGAAAATTTAACTAAATGTAAAAAACAATATTTTTTTGTAAGATGAAATTAGTTTGAGCTATTATAATATAATATATATAATATATAATAGTTGTTGCCAAAATATTCGAGTCGAAAATACATTTTTACCAACTTTAGCAATTTTTTTTTAAGTTTTTATTTTTTGTAAAAAAAATCTTGACTTCGAAATTTTACCAGATAACAAAAACGTTTTCTTCTTATTACTTTGGAGGTAAAAACTTTTTTTGTTCGTTAAATATTCGAGGTGACAAATATTTTTAAATATTTTTTTTTTCATTTTTTTTTATTTAAAAAAAAATTGAATTTATTTTCAAAATTATACCAGTTTGGCATTACGTCATTTTATAAATATAAAATTTAATTGAAGTCGCTAGTGTTGTTGGTTCGTGAGATATTTGGGTCAACCAAATGTTCAAAACCACCCACTTAATTTTTTTTTAAAGTCTTTTCTGCATCTTCCTGTGTCATTATCTGTCACACAAAATTTATTTAAAGTCAATATCTTTACTGGTTCTTGAGATATAGAAGACGAAAAATGGTATGCCGACAGTACGAACGTACAAAGGTACGCACATATCCACAAACACACGTGTCTCTAATAATCTTTGATTTAGATTCTAAAAATAAAATAAATTAGATAGCGCAACAGTCCGTTGAGAACTAGGACCCAGTGACATTCAACTCTCAACCATTCCTATGTGCGAGTTATTTCAGGGATAGATGGGACCTACAGTCATAGACACACCATATAATTATATATATATGATGTGTCTATGCCTACAGTTATAAGCCGAATCCGAACAACTAATTTGAGAAAGCACTCTTCATGACAAGAATTACTCTTGGAGGATTTGTCAATTCTTCGCGAGAGGCACTGCTCGTGAAAAAAACTTTAGATGGCACAGGCACATGAACCCAAGACCTCTGACATGACAATCCAACGCATTAACCATCACTGCACGGGTACTACATTTATATTCTAGAGACCCTAAAACGTCGCGAAATGTCAACATTTTCAATTCGACAAATCGGACCGATTACAATAACTACTTACACTTTTTTAAAACCTGAAAAAATACTTTCTTGTAGGCGAAATTTACGAATACTTTAGAGGCGTATTTTCTATGTACTCGTTCCTTGGGCATACTTTCTTCTTATTTTAAGATTTAGTGCATTGTAAGTAATGACATACCTGAAGATTTTTTTACATTTAAAACATAATCCATATTGTCCAATTGAAAAAACAAAAGTCAATGGAACTTTTACCATCAAAATTATTTAATCACAATTTTTTTCTAAATAAATACTAAATACTTTTATTTAATCCTAAAATTAATCCGTAAAAATCGAATACTAAATTATTTTTTGGTTCAGTTTTTAGGTTTTTTATAATAAAAAATTCGTTAAATAAAATAATTTAATTCGCTTAACCTTTTGAGCAGAAATTTATTCAACTACGAAGTTACTGCCCTATAAATTAGTATAATAGCTATATTACCAAATCTTGTCTAAACTTATTCTACGGTTATTAAGTTCTGTGTTTAAGTACATTCTTGGTCTTGTTCTTGGTTTGAAGGTGAACATTTTTCTTGAAATTAATTAAACATTCAAATCTTAATTGAACATACCTCAAAAACCACTCAATTAATGTAAGTCTAAAGATTTAAGTTTAAAGATTTTCCAGATTGTTGTCACAGTATAAAGCCTAATTCAAATCGACGAAACAGAAAATTCTTTTCTTGGCGACCTTTTCTTGGAAAAAATTATTTATTCACATAAAAATACTTATTAAACTATAAAATTTCCATTAAAAGAAAGCCTGGATAGAGTAATAAAAATGGAAAGCCTAACTGAGTGTTAATAAACAAAACTGTAGGTTTTAACTTACAATATTATTCCTTAATCTTGAAATACACAATGTACATAGGTATGCAGTTGTTTTTCCCAATATACATACATACATTATGTATTATGTATATCAACATTAATTTTTGTTTTGATATTTTAAATTGTTATTCACAATGTATCAATAGAAAAAAATAAATTGAACATTGTTCTAGGTGAAATAGAATTAAATATAAACAATAAACATATTTATGTACTTAACATATATTTTTGAATTCATAAGAAATAAATACAAATATTTGCATATCTTATTCAAATTAGATTTGTGCACCTATTATAACATCCCACATAGAAAATAATGTATGCAATATCTATCAAATAAAGTATGCAAAACTTGTTTCACAAAATTTGCCTTAAACAAACAAAACAAAACAAAAACAAGGTTGAACAAAAATTAACTTCAAGACAAGTTTGAGTATTGTTTCGTTGGCGCTTATTCAAAGTTAATAAAACCATCAAGACATAATTTAAGAATTGACATTGCACATTAATTCATTGTAAAGTGTTATGAAAGTTCAATTATACAGAAACAGAGCACTCCCTTATGATTTTGAAAGCATAATGGTTTAGTTTTAGAATAAAGATTAAAAAGTGCCATAAAGGGTGTCCCAAAAATTAAATCAATTTTTGATACAATTTATTAAGTGTTTGTTACCCTAATTAAAAAAAATTGTCAGTTAGCCAGTCAGTTATGGTTAGTTCCCATCAGAGAACAACAATGGTGAAAAAATAATAGTTTAAAAATTGTACAAGTTCTGTTACAAGATATGATTAAATTTCATCAATTCCGCAGACTTGATGAATTGAATTTCTTTTTTAGTTATTTTAAGCCGAAAATTAATGTTGCAACATTTATTCCAATTGATGATGGAAAAGTTAAAGAGGCCATTTTTTAACTATACACTTTTATTTTTATTTGAAATCTTTCGTATATTTTGCGACACCCTTTTTAAAACAAAATCCATTACTACTCGTATATCGAACTTATGCAATAAAAAGAAAATCAGCACAAAAATACTGTTTATGTTGTTTATAAAAATTAATTTTATTAACTATAAAACAAGAATAATCATAAAAATTCTTTAATCAAAAATCGAGTTCTTTTAGTTTATTTTAGATTTGAGTGGGTGAAAAAACAATTATGCATATAATGACTTCTTATCTTTGAGTTTATTTTTTTCAGTTTATGAATAAACATGATTAGAAAATATACATGGTATTATATAATTTGTTGATTCATTTTTATTGTTTTTTTTTTTAAGTTTATTCAGTTAAGAAAATGTGTTTTGTTAACGATGCCATTAATTTGAAGGTTGTCAAATAAATAAATTGACATAAGATTTTTAATATCATCGATATAATATAATTCGCAATATTTCATTTGGATGTTTCATCATTTAAAAAAATTCAGTTTTACTATCCTATTTTTTAGAACAAATGATATCACGTTAAAATGAGTGAAACCCGGCATTGACTTCAATGGCAAAAAAGAACTAGGCGCTAGTTATAGCTATCATTGGTTTCCATCATTGAAATCAATCATCGAAATTTTTTTTGACAGGTTGTCATTTCTGTCATTGGACACACATTTTCTGATTATTATCAAGCATTTCCTGCTTAGAATCAGGCATTTCAGGTTAGAGTGGATCATTGAAAGTAAAACTGACAGTGAGAAAAAAAATAAAATGGAACGTTGTCAGTGGAACGATTGTGTTTCGAAATGTGAAATCAACAATCAGTTTTTGGGGCCAGTTATAGCTATCATTGATTTCCATCATTGGATCTTTTTTGACAGGGCGTTGTCACCGACAAATTTTTAGTGACAGAAATCTGTCATTGGAATTTCGTGAAATTGGAACACAAATCAGTGGAACTATTCATTTCACTTTTGAACATAAAGGTATCTGCAGGAAAATGATTTTCCGTCCGGAAAATAGAAAAGCACATTTTTACATTATTTCAAAAGAAATTCTTTGTGTTATTTCCGATCCATCAGTATATAGTTTTTATTTATAATCAAAGGAAAACACACTCAAATATCCATTAAGCATTTTTTCCGGATTAATTTCAATGATAGCTATAACTGGCCCCTTTACTGAAAACTATTTCATAATTTAAACCAATCATTGGAATTTTTTTCATTGAACACTAATTTCCTGATTAGTATCAACCATTTCTTGATTAAAATCAAGCATTTGAGGTTAGAGTCGACCATTTAAAGTAAAACCGACATTGAGAAAACAAAGAAAAATTAACGCTTTTAATGGAACCATTGTGTTCCGAAATGTGAAATCAACAATCAACTTTTCCTGAAAACTATTTCATCGTAGAAAAAAAAATTAAAATCAACTAACAGAAAAGTTCTGATTTCAACAATGTATTTTTTAGCAGACAAAATCTACCAGCCAGCTTCATTCCAACACCAAACAGAACAAATTAGACTTAATCGCTTTTAAATTTCTAAGAAAAACAATTGTTCAATGATGAAAACCAATGATAGTTATAACTGGCCCCTTATTGACACCAATTTAAAGAAATTAACTAAAAATAAAAATACTAAAAAAGTGACCTCGATCAATTTTTTATCAAATAATAAATGGGATAAGATAAGTGTTCACCTTCAAGGCCTTTCGATTTCAATTCGTTTTCTCCACTCTTATCTGTGCACCCACGAATAGGTTTACTATATTATAACACCCAAAAATAAATTAAAAACAAAAAAATAATAGAAGCCAATATTCATCTTAAGTTAAAATTATCTTCCGGTTTGTCATAAACTTTTATGAGAAAAACTAAAAACAACAAAGTTGTGTGTTTATTTTTGCATGTGACATTTCACATTTTTGTTGTTGCTCTCAACTTTTAAATGCAAGACAAATTTATTTAATTTTCTTAAATAAAATATTTATATATTATGCATATATACGAGTAGATATGGGCTAATAATAATTTCTTATGATCTGTCAAAAATAAAATAGATACTCAAAATTCGTATTTTTTTATTAAAAGATAATTTTTTGCCGTGAATAATTTCTTTACTATTATAACTTAAATAGAAGTGAACTGAAATCAGAACCTTTATATATATTTAAAAAAAAAGTCGGTACAGAGCAGTGATTTAATAGTAAAATAATTGCATCCTTGCCACTAATAGATATTGTAGTACCTGTTGGTGTTTTTATCTTAAGCTATTAAATTCAAAAGCTAATTATTATTACCACTTAATAATTCCAACTACCGCTCTTGATGAAGCATAACATTTATGTTTACTTAATTTAATGAGTTGTGTATATCCATGTTGTACTAGTTTACTTAGATATCCAAATCCACTTCATTATCATTACATTATCTGTGCAATTAATATTTTTATTTACACTTTTAACTCTCATACGAAGTGAGATAAAGATAAAACCAATATATCATTTTTATTATGTTGATTGTTGATCGATTTTAATCTGACACATTATTTCGAAACACCTGTGTGCTATGCATTTATTTATCTATTTAATGACAATTTTATTTTTAACATACAAATTATTATTGTGAAGTCAATCTAGATTAACTAAAAACTAATGTCTCCTCCCATTAACAAGACGAACAGCTAAGTCACCTAATATTAGTGCCCAAATCTATTCGAATTGAAATCTACTCGAAATCTACTAAAAACTCTTCTGCCGAACGCACATTTCCATAATTCCAATGATTTTGCATATACTCGTACAATTGCAATTATTTTGAACGTAAGATATTACTTTCTTTAATAATCATGTTTTAAAATAAAAACAAAATTTTGATTTTATTGCAAGGGAAATATTCGTAATTACATATTGTATATTCTGTACATATGTCAGCCTTCCAATGCTTTTTAATGTTATCTTAAAACTTTATTTTAAGGTGGCGACACTGGAACGAAATCAAGATTAGTTTTTTATTAACTATCCATAGGTAAATATTGCAATCCGTCCTATTTGACGAAATTGAATTGTTGACATTTCTCGACGCTTTAAGGTCCATAGAATGTAAATCAAAGAAATTTGTGTGTGCGTAGGTTCGTGCCTAGGTTTGTTTTCAAAAATTTAAATGCCATTAGATTTGTCAAAAACAAAACTTAAATTTTTCAAAATTTTTTTTTGAAAATCGTTAGAGCAGTTTTTTTTTTTAAATTAATTTTTATATATACATTAATATATATATTTTTTCAGTTTAAGTTTTAAAATATTTTTGCTATATGCAGAGCTTATTAGTATATATTTTACATTTTGATTTCGTAAAAAAATAATGTGTAATATTCTGTTAAAATTACTGAAATCGGGTAATTAATTCTTCTATGAGGGGTGCCCCCTTGGAGCAATACAAAAATATTTGTTTTTTATTGAGAAAATTTGAGGAAATTCGAATTTTTGACCAACAAATTTGTATGTTTACTGTTTATTTAAAATCTATTTAGTTTAAAAAAAAATGAAAAAAAAACCTAACGCGAATCAGCTTAAAACCTTAATTTCCAAATTTGAAGTCAATTGTTTTGTCGGTAGGGCCGAGGACGGACAGGCATGCAGACGGACGGAATTGGGGGACTTCTCTACCATCGTAATGTTATGTTTAATTCAAATCTTAGTTTGAAATTTTTTACGAATGCACAATCTGCCATAGTTCCTACACATATCGCAAGTAAAAAGTGAAAAAAAAAAACATTTGTCACTTTGAATATTTTACAAACAAAATATAAGACGAATAACGTCTTTTGGCATTTTGATACAAAATTATGTAACGGCTTCTTTAAAAAACGAGATTTTTAGTCGAAAACCAATTTTTACCAATTTTAGTAGCATTTCTTAAAAAATTTAATTTCTTAAATAAACAAATACAAATTGGATGAATGAAATGAATTTGAAGTCTATACCTTTTTTTATATCGAGAACCGAACATTATTTTTTACCAAATTTGAGTAGGTACTATTTTTTGTAGATTTTTTTTTTTTTTTTTGAAAAAAACTGACTGTTGGAATTTAATAAAAACTTTACTGAATGTCGAAAATTATATTTTCTGTGAGTAAAATTAGTTTGAAGTCAATATTTTTAATTTTAAAAAAGATATTTGAGTCGAAAATCAATTTTTACCAATTTTTATTATTTTTTTTAGGTTTTTATTTTTTGTAAGAAAATTGTCAATCAGATTTTTGTCAAAATTTTAGTGAATGTTGAAAACAATATTTCTCATAGGATAAAATTAGTTTAAAGTCAATATCATAAAGTTTTGAAAAGATATTTAAGTCAAAAATCAATTTTTACGAACTTTTGTTGATTTTTTTAGGTTTTTAATTTGTTGTAAAAAAAACTGTCAATTTGATTTTTCTCAAAATGTTACTGAATGTTGAAAACAATATTTTTTTAAAAAATAAAATTAGTTTAAGGCCAAAGTCTTAAATTTTTGAAAAGTAATTTGAGTCGAAAATCAATTTTTATTAACTTTTATTCATTTTTTGTTTTAGGTTTTTATTTTCTGTAAAAAAACTGTTAATTTGATTGTTCTCAAAATTTTACCGAATGTTGAAAACAATATTTCTTATAAGATAATATAAGTTGGAAGCCATAATCTTAAATTTTCAAAGGATATTTAAGTCTTAATTCAATTTTTATCAACTTTGAGTAATGTTTTTTTTTAGGTTTTTATTTTTTATAAAAAAAACTGTGAATTCGATTTTTCTCAAAATTTTACCAGATGTTGAAAACGTTATTCTTCGTTGCACAAAATTGTTTTGGAGATAAAATCATTTTTTATTCGTAAAATTTTCTAGGTGGCAAATATTTTTTTTCAGTTTTTTTGATTTATAAAAAAAAAACCGTTAATTGGATTATTTTCCAAAAATATACTTGTTTGGTATCACGTTATAATATATAATATAAAATTTAATTAAAGTCTCTAGCGTTATTGGTTCGTGAGATATTTAGGGTTAACCAATTTTCACCTTTTTTTAAACTGCTATGGTAAAAAAACTACCCACGCAATTTTCTTGAGAGCCCTTTCTGCATTATTATGTGTATAATCTTTTATTTCGACTCTAGGGGCCTTGAAACGTCGAGAAATGTCAAAATTTTCAATTTGACAAATCGGACCCATTACAATAACTTTCTATGGGAAGTTAAAAATAAATAAAAAAAAACTTAAAAAACACATTACTCAAAGTTGATATAAATTGATTTTCCACGCTAATATCTTGGCAAAAACTAAAGTTTGAAGCCAATAATAATTTCATCTTTTTAAAAATATGGTTTAAACATTCAGACATTTTTTTTTTATAAAAATCAAACTCCAGTTTTTTCATAAAAATTACATTCTAAAAAGTCATACTGCAAACAATTGGTAAAAATTGATGTTTGATTCTTGATATATCGTGAATAAATGAAGGCATTGACTTCAAAATGATTTCATTCTATGCTAAATTTTGTTTTAACCTATGATAATGGTTTTGAAAAAATTTAATTTATATTCTTTTTATATAAAAAATAAAAGCTTTCAAAAAATGCTATCAAAATTGGTAAAATTCGTTTCGACTAAAAATCTCGTTAACAAAAACAGTTTTTGTGTATGGGAATCATTTTTTTTACATTTTAGTCTTTCCAAATGATTACCACTGCAGATCAATAAAACTTAATATTATAAATTTAAAAAAATATGTAATTTTTACATGTCAAAGAGTTTTTTTTTTTTTTGAAATAAAGGGTTTTCCAATAAGGGCGGGTAGATGTTGAAATGGAATGAAATGGCGTTTGCTGTGTGGCACGTAATGCCGCCGCCGTCCTACTGGAACCACATGTCGTCTAGGTCCATATGGTTTAATTTGGGCCATAAGAAATTAGTTTTGATCGTTATGTAGCACTCGCTGTTGATGGTGACCACCTCACTAACGTCGTTTTCAAAAAACTACGGACTAATTACTTTTTGAGGATGCATTATCACCTGATGAACCTCGCGTGGGTTGGTGTCGTCCAATATACGAGAATTTTGCTTGTTAACAGCCATTCATCCAAAAATGCGCCTTTTCATAATAAAGTTTTATCATTTATGATAAACAATTGAATAATAAACAATAGATTTGACAGATGTCACCAAAACAAAATGGCCGCCACGGGACGCCAAAATCTACCCGCGCCAATTGAAAAACCCTATATTACAACACAATACCGGTGTACGAGTATATATAGTTTCATTACCTCGCATCATAGTCATATCTTTTTTCTTTTCAATTCTCTGGTGATGTTTTTTATCTTCTATTTTTCTCAGCGTGATTTGAGTACGTGACTGATGGCATCAGAATGCATTTTTCATATTTTACCATTCACATATGTATTATTCATGGTTTTCCCATGATTTCTATTAGATATACGAGTGCATTATCACGTTGAGCCACACGCACGTGCGTAGCACATTTTACAGAAATCATACTCTTTTGATCTTTTAGGTCAAGTAGGCAGGTATGTATCTTTGAATGTGAAGTGGTTAAGGATTGTGAAGAAATTAACTATTCAAACAATACAAAATGAAAAGTGTTGCATTTAATATTTATTTCAGTAATAACCACAGATTTTTGTGTGTAGGTGTGTACCTTACACACAAAAATCTTTAACTCTGTTCAGTTAAGTTTCCCTATTAAAAATAGTTTTTCGATTCATTAGATAAATGGCTTGGTTTTAACACTAAAACCATTTTTACTTGTGAAACTAAAATTGGAAATGTAAATTAAATTTTCGATTTTGTTTTTGAAAACTATGTCAACTATAATTTGCAATTACTTTTGATATTTCAGTTGATTTTCCTGTTTTTTAATTAAAATGTTGACCTCAAAAATATATACTCTTCCTTTTTTTTCTACAAAATCAATCCCTCTAACATCATTTTCCAAGATTTTTATTTTCAATAAGCTTTTCTTTTGAACCCTTCAATTTTTATTTTTGTCCTTTCATTTTAATTGTATATATACAAACATAAAAGTTTTCATCAGTTATACTTAATTGTCATTATATTTTGATTTCCCTTAAATTGAAACTTCATCAGTTAAAATGAAAAAAAAAAACTAAATTTAAAACATTATTTTTAAATCTCTGCAACTGAAACTGTCTTTACCACAAAATACGAGTATATATTGAAATACTAGGTACCTATAATTGTACCTTTACATTATTATTATTTTTTTTATTGTTGTCTATTTGAACAAACACAAAGGATGGTTTAAGAAATAACCACCATAGTTCTATATCTGCACACAAATACGCTATTCTATTGTTCAAACCATAAACTTTTTTTGCTCCAGACAAATCGATTACACCCTTATAGTATACCATACTCGATAACAATCTGCAAACAATCAAAAATGATTTCAAAACTGAAGAAAACATTTTATGGTTTTTGAAATTCAACAAAAACACAAAACAAAAAATAAACAAAATATTCTCATTTCATTGTTTAATGTCAGTGATATATTTTATACCAACTTTCTATAACTAGATATTCGAATCGAAGATGGAACCAAAAGAGAGAACTATGTATACAATCCCTCATAGATTCTCTTCATTAAAGTTTGTTTACCTTTTTTGTTTTCCTATTTTTGTTTAAACCTTTTAACTCTAAACTCAAAACTCTTATACCCTTCTATCCTTCTAAATGTTAACATAAAACACAAAACACTAATGCCGAAACACTCGTAAACGTGGTAGAGATAAGAGCAGGAGTAGGTAGTACCTTTACCTTCTAATAAATGAATGTCTATACCTAGGTACTTCCTCCACTAAATGTTATTGACTCAACTGCATATACAACAAAGTTTTATGCTTCTAATCAGATATTTTCAAATCTAACATCAAAACACTATATATATACATAGGTATAAGCAAGGTCAATATTTTAGATTCATTTTACAGATAACACAAAGGAGACAAAGGTCTTTGTCTAGATGTTGTCTTATATCGCCAGACACACTCAACACTCTTTACAATCACTTTGCATTTCCCTGACATATTTAAATAATTACAAAAATAAAATTAAAATTTATTACAACTTGTTTACAATAAATAATTTATAACTTGAATGCTTACTCCATCTTTTTCGACGACATAATCCTCTCTGGATATTTTTAAATTTTTGAATTATTATATTTTTCGTTTTGAAAAATTGTGATAGAATATTTAAAGTAAACTCCCACACCTTTTCTAACACCTTCTAAAGAACACTTGTTTCATTCACTAATTATTTCATCTAATTCACTTTCACGTTAAATAGAAACAAATTAGGAACACTCTCATTATCAGTGGATTATTATTTTTCAATTATTACACTTTCAAGCTAAACAAACATCAGAAGTGAAGAACCGAACAAACCGCACCGCTTTTTAGAAAATACGGCGAACTATATTATGAGAACTTTGATGTTTTGATGTTTTTTTTTTTTCTTCAATTTTGAAACCGAAGTCACGCAGACTTTGTTGTCAAAGAAGCCTTTTTTCTGTAATACCATCCGATGAGAAAGACAACTTAAGAACAAAGATTTGTGGTGTATGTATCTATAGGGACCGCCGCGCCGGCCGCCGCCGATGTTATTTGAAGTAGTTTACTTCGAATTTATTCGTAGGTACAAAAATATTTATATAAAACAAAATCCATCCATTCAGTGTCTTATCCGAGGGATGTCGCGTGCTAGACTAAATTTATATTAAAAATTCTTCATTCCAAAACACTTGCTATCGCTATCGCTTTTACTGCTTCGCTTCTCAAACTCGACATCGCCGTCGCGTCGACTTCGACTCGCATTGTGTTCACAAAAGTCAAAATCAAAATAGAGAAATGTGAGAAGCCATCATACTGCCCATATTTTAAATTAACAACAAACAAAAAATAGTACTATATTTAGTATTGAAAAGAGTATCATCTAAGAAGTCGTTCTATCGTTCTGTGACCCGAATGACAGTCGAGTCGAGTGGCATCGCCATGCCACGCCACCAGTGGCAGAATGTGCATAGCTCTCAGAGCACTCAAGTAGTATCTTCTGTTTGCTCTGGAGCACCTATGTTTGCATAGAAACTATATTATGATGAGTAGAACTCTGGTGCAGAGTGTAGATTGCTTGCTGAGCAACCGACACGACGACGATGATAACCAAGACGACGATGTCGACGATGACGAGCGTGCGCTGGCTGGTTTTATAGTAAAGCGTGTTGTTGATAATGTTGACCATGGAATAGCTAGTGGATGGTTTTGGTTATTTGAGATGCAATAGGGCAAATAGGAAATCATCAAGTACATATGTATATATTTTTAATGTTTTTATTCTCTGTGCATGGAAGAGTAGGGGTTGCCATGGTGATTTGATGAAAGTGTGTGTTTGAATGTATGATTTTGTTTGAAAGTTTTTGACAGGTGATGTTGAAGTGAAATGAAAGGGAAGGTATTGATTAAGTGATGTGTGTTGTATTAAGTGATGTGTGTTGTAGGTATTTGAGTTGGGATAGACTATTTGACATTTCCTTTTCAAAACATATAATTCTTATTTCAAAATAGGTTTTTTTTTGATTTAAGTATTTGCTTTTAATATTTATATAATGTTGTTTCTTAATAGTCTAAAATGTTGCTTCGGGTGTCAAAATATCATGAAACTAAAAAACATTTAAATACCTTAACATTTATTAGAATTGACAATAAATTAAAATCTATTATTAACGAAATTTTAAGAACTCTTACAATTTCAGGATTTAAAACACTATATGGGTTTTTCATTGGATCGATTAAGTTCAAACTTTGAAATTAAGGTTTTAAGCAGATTCGCGTTAGGCGGTTTTTTTTTCATTTTGTTTTTTTGAAACTAAAAATGAAAGTAGTCCCCGTACAAATATTTTGGTCAAAAATCAAAAATTCTAATTTTCTGAAAAACGAACCCGTATGTTTTAGTTACATTTTCTATACAATATTTTTACTTAAATTGGTTTCTTTCAATAAAAAAAAAAACTGTTTGTTTTGCTCCAGAAGGGTGCTCCTGTGGTGTCGTCATTTTCTTTTTAAGTTTTCTCAAGAACTAATAAACCGATTTCAATATTTTTTCTGCACAGGTTCCTATACTGTCTTAATAACATTTGATGATCAAAAATGTCATTGTTATTTTGAATTAAAAAAAAACATGATTTTTTTTTCAAAATTCCATATCTTGAAAATGATTCACCATTTTTTTTTATGAAAATCGAACGTATATTAATAAGCACACAAAACTGCACACCAAAACATTTTTGAGACAAAATTAAAAAAAAAAAACACTAAAGATTTTCAGCAAACAAAAATAATAAATCAATGTTTTTTTGATTAATGAAAAGGCATTCAAATTTTTGAAGACAAACTTATTTTATTAGTAGGAGTAAATTTTAAAATTTTAGAATGTAAGTATTTTATGGAAACAGAGCCTTTGGATACAGGAGCAAATTTGTGGGACCAAGTATTTCTATTAAATTCGTGATGGTTTTCCAAATCTATAATCCCTTCCTAAAATGCTCGAAAACCTTTATAAGTTGTTAGATTTAACGTGTCCTAAATTAATCCTAAAGAAATGCTGAACCATTTTTGCTAAAAAAGTTTTCAAAAGAAAATGGAAACACGGATTGAAAGTAATTTTTGTTTTTGTGACGATTCCGTCGTCAAAACAATAATTCTACCATATCAATTTTTTTTAAATATGTACATACATATGTACATACATTAAAAAATATGAACACACATTTTGAAACGGGTATTTTTAAAACTTAAGCAGATAGTTAAATTCAAAGTTTGGATTTGAAATCAACACTTAAAATTAACTATATAACGTATTTTTCATATTTATGAAAGGCTTGTTCAAAACTTCATACAGAGCCAAATAAAGACTCATAACTAATGAGAATTTTCAAAAACTAAGTAAGATACTAAAATTATTAAAACTTTATTTGGAAAAAAAAAGATTTTCACATTTTCCAATTATCATACAATTTAATTTTAAAAAGATTTTTTAAGAGTTTTATAAAAAAATAAACTAGGTGACGCAATAGAAAACAGTTTTACAAAAATTAATGGTTTATTTTATACGCTAAAATTCTCTTTAGAGTTAACACAAAATGTCATGTTCTTTTTATCACTTAAGTGGATTTTTCTCTCTTTAGTGAAGTCTAGATAAGCAAAAAAAACTCAATCCACTAATTTCAAAAATTCCATTAGGAAAAGTTTAAAATAAATGTATTTTATGTTTGTTTTAAAGTTGCCTGTACATAACCAGAAATTTAAATCCTGTTTTCGTGATAAAAAGGATGGAAGGTTAAGAACAAAGAAGAAATTAAAGCATTCAGAAACTTTTATTTTTTTTTTTCGAATAAGTTTTTTGGGGTTATAATATTGTATATTTAAAATGTTTTATGCCAAATTCTGTATTACGACATTCTGTATGAGAAAAATTTTGTATGGTCAAAATTCTGTAAGACAAATTTCGAAGTACAGAATTTTTTAAAATAAAATATTTTTGAGAATAAAGTATCTTAAGAATTTTTCAGTAACTTTAATTTTCAAATTAATTCAAGATAATAACATGTTCTTATTAACTTCCCATAGGAAGTTATTGTAATGGGTCCGATCTGTCGAATTGAAAATTTTGACATTTCTCGACGTTTCAAGGTCCCTAGAGTCGAAATAAAAGATTTTTAGAAAGATGTCTGTGCGTGCGTGTGTACGTACGTTCGACTTGAAATAAATTTTGTTATACAGATAATAAGGCAGAAAGATGCAGAAAGGGCTCTCAAGAAAATTGCGTGGGTGGTTTTTTTTGCCATAGCAGTTAAAAAAAAAGGTGAACATTTTGGTTAACCCTACATATCTCATGAAGCAATGACGTTAGAGACTTGAATAAAATTTTATATTATATATTGTAACGCGATACAAAACAAGTACATATATTTTTGGAAAAGGATCCAATTAACGGTTTTTTTTTTATAAATCAAAAAAACTGGAAAAAAAATTCACCTCGAAAATTTTACGACTAAATTATGATTCCAACTCCAAAACAATTTTGTGCCACGAAGAATAATGTTTTTGGCATCTAATAAAATTTTGAGAAAAATCTAATTGACAGTTTTTTTATAAAAAATAAAAACCTAAAAAAAAACATTACCTACTCAAAGTTGGTAAAATTTGAATTTTGACTTAAATATCTTTTCAAAAACTTGAGATTAAGGCTTCAAACTTATTTTATCTTATAATAAATATTGTTTTCAACATTCTGAAAAATGTTGAGAAAAATGGAATGGACAGTTTTTTTTTACAAAAAATAAAAACCTATAAATACAAAAACTTGGTAAAAATTGATTTTCGACCCCAATATCTTTTCAAAACTTTGAGATATTGGCTTTTACTTTTATCTTTCAAAAAATATTGTTGTCAACATTCAGTAAAATTTGAGAAAAATCTAATTGACAGTTTTTTTTATAAAAAATAAAAACCTAAAAAAAACATTACTCAAAGTTGGTAAAATTTGAATTTTGACTTAAATATCTTTTCAAAAACTTGAGATTATGGCTTCAAGCTAATTTTATCTTATAAGAAATATTGTTTTCAACATTCGATAAAATTTTGAGAAAAATCGAATTGACAGTTTTTTTACAAAAAATAAAAACCTAAAAAAACAATACTAAAACTTGGTAAAAATTTCGTTTCGACTCAAATAGCTTTTCAAAAATTAAAAATATTGGCTTCAAACTTATTTTATTTCACAGAAAATATTGTTTTCGATATTAAGTAATTTGTTTTAATAAAAATCCAACATTCGGTTTTTTCATTAAAAAATAAAATCTACAAAAAATAGTACTCAAATTTGGTAAAAATTGATACATATAGACAGACGGGATGGGAAGTTATCAGTGTGGGTCGCATCCCAGCCTCTTTTTTTATTTTAATAAACGTACTTCTGTACCTAAAATGTGAGTTGTCAAAGGAGTTTTTCATGAATATATCGATGTTTTAAAAACTAGTGATGGCGTTTTTTTCAAATAGCCAACAGAACTCTCAAAAACGCACTTTGTAAGGATACAGTATTTTGTGATAAAAATTTGGAGATACAGTATTATGACACACAGTGTTTTGTGCATACATCATTTTCGTATACAGTTTTGTAAGTTTACAGTGTTTTGAAAAACAGAATTAAGGACATACAGAATTATGACCAAATAGTATCATACACTATCAAATAGAATTTTGATCGTACTGAATTCTGAAAAAATATTATACTGACCTAAATATAACAATATTCAAGATTATTCATCTACATTGATTGTAATGAATTTAAATTTATTAATATGTTAATGGTTGAAAAAATTCAAAATCTACCTTAATGTTTAACATAAACAATGTCTTCAATGAAATTAATAACCTTTTGGGGGCCTACCTTTTATTTCTTTTAGATTGTTAATTTTTTCTAATTATTCTTTTAATTTCTAAAACGGAACGTTTTGATTTCGAAATCTGTTAATTAGATTGAAAAAGGTTTCATCAGCTTGTTTTTATTTTCGGAAGCTTATTTGTTACCTAAGCTAAATATGCGTGACAAAAATATGTATAGAATATGATTGAGCTTCGAAATACTGACTAGGGCCCCTGGATTGGAAATAGTTAAACTTCAATAAAAAGGTATTTTTGTCTCTAAGCGTTTTGTTTTATATTTCTTTTTTAGTCTTTTATTTTATAAATTATTCTCATTTTCTCCATATTTAATGTGCACTTAACTCTTTCAAAAGGTAAAACTTAAAATGATTAAATTTATATTAAAAATACCTATTTACCAACAATTAATTATGTACCACTACAAAAACTATGCTGCACAAGCACATCTTTCCTGATAATTTTATTTTTTTTTCTTAATTGAGTGAAAAATCTCTGTCCCAAGTCCGGCAATTCAAAAAAAGAGAATACAAATATTCTTTATTTGGCCTTGACATTCATAACTCATACATATATATGATACTTTGGTACACTATAAAGTTGCATTATTTTTCAATTATTCATAAATATAGGCAGATGCACAACATATTTTATTATTGACATCATAATCATCATCATAATCATAATCATCACATCGACCACTCTATAAATTGACCAATCAGATTCTGATATTATTATTAAGTACTTACGAGAGATATGTATATGAAGTAGATTGCTTTTATGAAATCGTCTAGTCTGAACTTTATAGTCCGTCAAAGCTGATTATAATTATAAAGCATTCAATCTAAAGCAATTTTGTATCTTTTGAATGAATATTTTGTTGTCTGTTGGGGTATTTAAGTGTGGTCACATAAAAAGCTTTACGTTTGGATAAGCACTATAAAGGCGCCTGCAGAAATGTTTTTTTAAATGTTTTTTTTTTTTTGTAAGAGAACAAAATTAATAGAGGATAGCACATTGCATATTAATGGAGGTTTGTGTGCATATAAATATAATATAAACATACATAAAAGTTCTCCTCAGTTTTGAGAGGTCAAATACAAAATTTTATTATTTTTAGACGACACGTGACGATGCAACTCAGATACTGAAGGGAAAAGTTTATAAGAAAGAAGGTTACAACTTGTATATTTTTTTTGTAGATTTTTGAAAGTTTTTATTCTTAAAAATAAATAATATGAATTCCATGAGTACCTGTGACCTTATCTAAAAATTAACCCATTATTTTGAAAATTAAATATAAATTTGTATAAACTTTATTCTTTATTAAAAGGTACCATGCTTTAGGTTTTGTTTTTACATAAAGTTTTAATTGGAATAACTTTAATATTGCTTAAAGTCTCTTAAGTAATATAAATTAAATCGAAAACTAAAAAAGAGGCTGGTATGCGACCCACGCACTGATAACTTTCCATCCCGTCTGTCGAAGTTTGTAGGTTTTCGTGTTATGTTAAGAAAGTTGTCAGTTGAATTATTCTTAAAATATTTAAAATTACCAACAATATTTTTCATATAAAGAAATAGTTTAGTTTGAAAGTCTAGTTTTGTTAAATAGATTTTTAGTCGAAAACAAATTTTTACCAATATTAGTAACATTTTTTAAATTTTTACAAATAGGATGGATGAAAATAATTTGAGAGATATCAAGAACCGATCCTTAATTTTTACCAAATTTGCGTACTATTTCTTGTAGATTTTATTTTTTTTATGAAAAAACGGACTGTTGGATTTTTATTAAAAAAACTACTGAATATCGAACAAAATATTTTCTATGAAATAAAAAATGTTTGAAGACAATATTTTTAATTTTTTAAAAAGCTTTTTGATTCGAAAGTAAATTTTTGACAAGTTTGAGTATTGTTTTTTTTTTAGGTTTTTATTTTTTGTAAAAAAACTGTCAATTAGATTTTTATCAAAATTTTACTAAATGTTGACGACAATATTTTTTAAAAGATAAAAGTAGTTTAAAGCCAATATCTCAAAGTTTTGAAAAGATATTTGAGTCCAAAAAATGTTGACGACAATATGTTTTAAAACATGAAAGTAGTTTAGAGCCAATATCTCAAAATTTTGAAAAGATATTTGAGTCCAAAGTCAATTTTTACCAACTTTTATTAATTTTTTTTTAGGTATTTATTGTTTGTAAAAAAACTGTGAATTCGATTTTTCTCAAAATTTTTAAGAATGTTGAAAATAATATTTCTTATAAGTGAAAATTAGTTGCAAGCCATAATCTCAAATTTTTGAAAAGATATTTGAGTCGAAATTCAATTTTTACCAACTTTTGTTAAATTTTCTTTAAAGTTTTTAATTTTTGTAAAAAAAACTGTCAGTTCGATTTTTCTCAACATTTTTAAGAATGTTGAAAACAATATTTCTTATAAGATAAAATAAGTTTGAAGCCTTAATGTCAAGAAAAGATATTTGAGTCGAAATTCTGTTTTTTTTTTAGTTTTTATTTTTTATAAAAAAAAATCTGTCAATTAGATTTTTTTTCAAAATTTTATCAGGTGTCAAAAACATTATTCTTCGTTTCACAAAATTGTTTTGGAGATGAAATAATATTTTAGTCGTAAAATTTTCGAGGTGACAATTTTTTTTTCAGTTTTTTTGATTTATAAAAAAAACGTTAATTGGATATTTTTCCAAAAATATACTTATTTAGTATCACGTTACAATATATAATATAAAATTTAATTTAAGTCTCTAGGGTAATTGGTTCATGAGATATTTAGGGTTAACCAAAATGTTCACCTTTTTTTAAACTGCTATGGTAAGAAAACCACCCACGCAATTTTCTTGAGAGCCCTTTCTGCATCTTTCTGCCTTATTATCTGTATAACAAAATTTATTTAAAGTTGATATCTCTTCTGGTTCTTGAGCTATGGACGACGAAAAAACGTCGCGAACGTACGGACATACGGACGTACAAACGTACGTACACACGCACGCACAGACATCTTCCTAAAAATCTTTTATTTCGACTCTAGGGACCTTGAAACGTAGAGAAATGTCAAAATTTTCAATTCGACAAATGGGACCTATTACAATAACTTCCTATGGGAAGTTCATAAGCTCACATAGGAAAAAAGTCAAGAAACGTGAATTATTTATTCGAAAAGTTAATATTTCCAATTCCTGAAACTGTTAATGGTTATAAACCAGAAATTGTTATCGCCAACTGAGTTTAACATTTTCCTTATTTTATTAACTAAATCACGAAACTATATAAATCATTTCTATTAGCTTTATTCATTGGTGAAAGAAATTATAATTAGATTTGATTTATTTCATTACAATGATATTAAAGGTACAAAGTTAAGTTATATATCCACTGATGATGTACACAAACATTTTTAATATACTCTTAATTTATTACAGCCTCAAACTTAGAACTTTCACAAGTCGGTTATGACAAGGGTGATGGCGATGGGTAGAGGGTAGCCCATTAAGAGAGTAATTATGTAGGTAAGTTCTATATTTACTGAAACCTTAAATTAGGCAATCCTCTTTTGCTATATTATTTATCAAACACAGGATGGAGGTAAAAATGAGGCATTCAGTATTTTCCTTTATTGTTCCATTACAAATAAAAACATTTATTTTACACAAAGAAGATAATGAAAAAATGTTTTTTTGAGCTTTGGCAACCTATTTTTTTGAATTTTTTTTAATTAATCTATATTAAGTGATAATGATAAACTTTACATAGTATATACAAAAACTAATACATTGTTGTTAACATTTAAAAGTAATTTATTTTTTACCTCCAATTTGGTTTTGTAAATACCTTCAATTTAAAATGAATTCTTCTATTTTCATGAGAAAATAAATTTTAAAAGTAATCGAATTTCAAAAAGTTTGTTCGACATGAGTTCACAATTACCCTTTATTTAGTTATTTCTGGTATTGCCTGAATGCTTATACTAGTAAGATTTACCTCCAATCGCAAGCTTATGATGATAGCATGATTTGGTTTTAGCCCAAAATTTTTTTTCAAAAATCAATTAATTTTTCTTTTGTGAAATTCCTTGTAACTTTGTGAATTGAAAGAAGTTCGCTTCGGGGAGTCAAGTCACTCTGTAATTGGCAGCAATCAACTTTTCTAATTAATTTCGCGTTTAGTCTGTAAATTTTAACCATTCCCAATTTTAAAGGTATCATTGTAAACCCAACGACAAGGCTATTTATAGGTTCGCTCGAATAATATCAATAGAATATTATATCCTTTTTTATTGAAAAAGAGCGTATACGCCCAAGTGAAAAAAAAAAAATAAAGTTAAATTACATTTCAAGAAACTATCAGAAATTGTTAAAAACTTGACTGGAGCGCTACATTTAATGAATAAGTAGATTCTCAAAGGTAAGAACGAAATTTGAAGGTTTTTTATCAACAGGACTTTGAAAGCTATTTTTAATAAGTATCTTAATAACTTTTTAATTTTCAACGAAGAGAAGTTATGACTATATACATTACTAGTAATACAGCCTTTTTCATCATTACTATCCCAAGACAATTTTATTTTGAATTTTTAAAGATTTATAAAGAATATTAAAAATAAAAATTTTAAAACTATCAAAAAAGTTTAAAAACCACCTAAATAGTTTCTTTACTAGCGGCTTTGCCAGTCTTTTAAATTTGTATTCGTTCCAATTTAAAATTTAATTTATAGTTTGTATTAGCTAGTTTTACATTAATTACTTCGAAACAATCAATGAAGCCCCAAGTTTATCAAACTAAAATAATTAATTTATAATTTACTTAAAAAGAAAACCAAACAAAATATAAACTTGAAAACTGGAGACTAGAGAATTCAAGTTTAAAATGTATTCTAAGTAGTCGTGACATAAGTTCTGGCACAAAAATTGAAGATGTTCTTTCTTATATTTTATTTTTCTAAACTTTTAATTTAGTAAGCGATGAATAAATATATTTTTTTTGGTTTAAGTTTCTCTTCTGTTAACATGGAGCAATGGAGCATGGAGTTGAAAAAAGAATCGCAATATTTGCCTTCTATGAGTTATGAATGAGTTCTGGCGAAATTGTCTTGTTTTAAAAACCACTGGAAACCGCAAAAATATTCTTCCATCAGGTTCTCCGCCGCTATATTTTCTCAAGAGTAGATGACTAACAGCCCAAAAACTTCGAATGTTACCCACATTTTTTAATCTTGCAAAATCACTGTCAAAACGAAAACAACTTAAATCCTTTCGAAGGCGTAAGATTATGAAACTGTCTTAATAGAAAGGGAAAATGCCTATTAAATAAAATAAATTATGTAGCGCAACAGTCCGATGAGAACTAGGGCCTTGTGACTTACAACTCTCAACCATTCCTGTATGCGAGTAATGTTGTCAGGTTTGGAAGGGACCTACAGTTTTAAGGGGAACCCGAACGGTTAGTTTGAGAAAGAACTTTTCATGACAAAAATTACTCTTAGAGGAATTGTCAATTTCTCGCAAGAGGCAGTACCCATGAAAAAAATTTAGATGGCACAGGCAGGGATCGAACCCAAAAGCTCTGACATGACAGTCCAACGCAATAACAATCATGCCACGGGTACTATCAGCCCAAATGCCTGCTGTTGGAAAACACCGTAATTTCTTATTTGATATTTTAAAGAATGGTTTTGATATCGGATGAAGCGCATTCCATTAAAGTGGTTATGTTAACTATCAAAACTTTGATTGCTGCGCTCCCAAATTCCAAAGGTAATACACCAGCATAAGTTGAATGCATTGCGAAGCACAACGTGATGTTATTTTCAAAAAATAACTCGGGCCATATTTCTTTGAGAGTGATGATGAAACCATACATTTTGTGTCCTTCATTAACTGCAGAGTAAAATGCTACGTTAGAAAACTTGTACTCAAAATTACTTAAAGCTAAAGTATCCCTTTTATGATTTAAAACTACGCAAAATGTTAAAAAATGACATGATTCTATAATTATTTAAAATTAACAAAATCTTGTAAATTAATCGCTCCGAAATTTTTCCAAATCTTTGAAAATTTTGGGACATTATTTAAAGTATAACTTAATATTATCTAATGAGGAATGCTTGTGTTCAAAATTAACAATTGGTAAAATCTATGAAGAAGTATTAACACATTATTTTTTCAACTGAAATATTAAAATTATAGTAGCAGTTTTTGAAAAACATAGGGTTTACTTCAAATATTGTGTTATTGAGATTTTTTTGATTAACTTTATTTATATACTTTTCAAGAGACTTCATTAGTCGATTTTAATTAAATAAGACTTCCTTTAAAAAAAATTATCCCTTAATTTAATTGAGAATGCATTTCCAACTTATTATTGAAAGCTATGTATATGACGGCAGCTTTCATCCATTAAAAAAAATCGACTTTAAATGAGTTTTGAAAATTCCTTGATATAAGGCAAAAAGGGCTTAATTCAGAAACTGGTCAAACAGACTCAATAAAATTAAGATGTTATTATCAAAACAAATATTAATTTGTCTGTCTTATTGACTAAAAACTAAACTAATGCGATATTTAACTGTTGTTTTAAACTTAAGTTGTTAGTATTAAACGACTTAAGACCTTTTTACATAACGTAAACGAATTTAAGTGCACATTTTTAACTTCCCATAGGAAGTTATTGTAATGAGTCCGATTTGTTAAATTGAAAACTTTGACATTTATCGACGTTTCAAGGTCCCTAGAGTCGAAATAAAAGATTTTTAGAAAGATGTCTGTGCGTGCGTGTGTACGTACTTTCGTACGCCCGTACGTCCGTTCGCCATGTTTTTTTCGTCGTCCATAGCTCAAGAACCAGAAGACATATCGACTTAAAATACATTTTGTTATACAGATAATAATGCATAAAGATGCAGATAGGGTTCTCAAGAAAATTGCGTGGGTGGTTTTTTTTTTACAATAGCAGTTTAAAAAAAAAGGTGAAAATGTTGGTTAACTCTAAATATCTCACGAACCAATAACCCTAGTGAGTTGAATTAAATTTTATATTATATATTGTAACGTGATGCAAAAAAAAACATTTTTGGAAAAAAATCCAATAAACGGTTTTTTTATAAATCAAAATAACTGAAAAAAAAAATATGTCACCTCGAAAATTTTACGACTAAAATATGATTTCATCTCCAAAATAATTTTGTGCAACGAAGAATGATGTTTTTGTCATCTGATAAAATTTTGAAAAAAATCGAATCGACAGTTTTTTTACAAAAAATAAAAACCTAAAAAAAAACTAATAAAAGTTTGTAACAATTGATTTTCGACTCAAAGATCTTTTCAAAACTTTGAGACGTTAGCTTCAAACTAATTGTATCTTATAAGAAATATTGTTTTCAACATTCGATAAAATTTTGAGAAAAATCGAATTGACAGTTTTTTTTACAAAAAATAAAAACCTATAAAAAACAATACTAAAACTTGGTAAACATTTATTTTCGACTCAAATAGCTTTTCAAAAACTAAAAATATTGGCTTCAAACTTATTTTATTTCACAGAAAATATTGTTTTCGATATTCAATAAATTAAAATCTATAAAAAATAGTAGGTACGCAAATTTGGTAAAAATTGATACATGTAGACAAACTTTTAAGCATCAGCATTATCAGTGTGGGTCGCATCCCAGCCTCTTTTATTATTTTTGAAAAGAGCTATGCTCTTTCATCCATTTCGTTCAATATTATGGTCATTAAGTACCTCTTTACTTTTATACCAAAAATTGATACCGTCCCGTGACCATCATTAAAATGACCAACTCTTACCTTCCCATTTAATTTCAAAATTTAACAATCATTTAAGTGCTTTTGAATAAGCCAATGCAAAACCACCACAAAAAAAACGCTAAATAAATATAATTCTCTTGTTTCCAAAGCACTTTTAAAATACGGCCAGGCCAAACCTATACTTCAAACAAAATTAGCAACATTGCAAAATTTATACCTATCCAACGAGTATCTATGTACATTTCGTGAAAATGTTGTCACTTGCTCTTAACATTGTTTGAAAAATGAAGCCACTGCAAAATGAATCGAATATAAAAAAGAAAGAAATAGCGAAACCAATCCGCCATGGAGGACACATTTTTCAATGTCAAATAAATGTTTTCCACGCGTTCATTGTCAATGTTTTTTTTTTGTTTGGATTTGATCGGAGAACCAAACATAGAAATTCCACACAGAAACCAAAAAGCCAATATTTTTCACTTGTTTGTTTTTTCTAAAGTACCTATAACACTTATTCAACAATTGGTAAAATGGTGTCTCTAGTTGAAAACGAAGGCACGTCTTCAACCCTTAAAAGCAATTCCCTACCACCTACTCTAGGTTTTTAACAAAAACTAGAAAATAGGTAGGAGGTAACCATCCACCTATCGATAAGCGAAAATCAATTGGTATTCACACAAAATATCAAATGGACTTAAATTAGGTACCTAGAGCAGTCAGCACCTAATACCTAAATCTATCTACAATTACAAATTAGGGTTAAAAATAAACTCACCGTTTTCAGAAATTCAAATAGCTAATTAAATGCAATTTTATAGATTAAGTTAAGATTTTGATTATATTTTTCTTGATTCGACGGCGACCGACGACCAACGGTCTTTCTGAAAAGGCGAGGTATTCCAATGTTTTTGGTTGGTTTTTGTTGTTGTTATTTTTGTTGCTGGCAGTGAAAACAAGATACAAATCCTCCTCTGAATCTCAAAAGCTATTATAGATACAGCTGCTGTCATGCATATGTAGATACTTTTTCTTGGATGCGCGGAAAAATCTCCGTACATTTGATATTTTGATATAGAAAAATTAGAATAATTTCACTCTAATAATAATAATTTTTTGATTTTTGTAGTTATATTATATTGATTTTATTTTGCACACTATAATAACAAATAATGGCATTTATGCCTTTTTAATAACTAAATATAGATTACAACGCTAAAAACATTCCTTTACATAATTTTGCTCACTTCTATGGGCTTTTCTTTGAACTTAGCCTGAGACCTTTCAATTTGCTTTCAATTGGAAAATCACTGATATTTTTTTAAAGAGATAACTTAATTAACAGACAACACTTTTCCTCTTTGGTTTGGTTAATTAGATCCAAAAGAACAAACATGAAACAATACTTTCTTTTTTATTACTCAATAGTTAACACTTATCAAAACTAAATAATTGGATTAATGCTTTAAAAAATTCTCTATGTAGACACAAAATCGAAGACAAACAATATTTCGCTAAAAGAACACATCGATTTCCGTAATAATTATCTAAAGTGGTGTTTAAATGTTCGAAAACATTTCTTGTAATTTCTTCTTTTCTATAAATTGCTGGATAAAATATACATTTTCAACTTCTAAATATATCTGATATTTTTCTTTTTGTTTTTTTTTTTTTTAATTTCCGACAAAACTATATAGACCACGACTTCCGAACAGGCCAGGAGAAACCAGAATTCTGAGGGAGTAAAAGTTACGGAAGAACAAATAAGTAGGCAATGTTGTTTTTTTTTTTATTTCAACTTGTATTATGTAGCTTTTACAGAAATCGTTATGTATGTAGGTAGGTTTATAGTTTGGTTTCAGTACTGATGTTTTTCTAACCGCCTAGATGAAATTTTCGAATGCGCCGACTCCTAAAAAAACGAGAAAGGTGGAATTTACTCTCTCTCCTTTAACAGTTCTACTATGTTTTTGCGAAAATTTGTTTGTTAATAGCTGATTGTAAGCAGAACAGAAAAGTTAATCTATGCGGCAAAGTTCCCGCGTGTCAAATAAAGTTATACGCTATGTCTACGGTCTTTAGTTTTTTTTTTTAAAGCGCGGGTTTTGATTGATTGTTGATGTTATTTTTTGTTATTGATTATATACCTATGGCAGTTTTCTTTTTATTTATCGGGTTAGAGTTTCTTTTTTTTATACAAGTCATGATAAATAATACAGAAAAAGAAGAAGAAGAAGTTGTGTTAATTTAAAGGGTATCACATGGAGAGAGAAGTGTTATTTAAGCTGTTTTTGAATGATTGGGAAATCCTACACACAATTTCTGATAGAAATGAAAAATATTGAAGGGATCTGAAAAGGTTATTTGTTTTTAGTCTAAGATCGATGTGGGTTGTCTCGACATTGTGATTATTTTTTTTTCACCGTTTATAGCTTTGGGTTTTGGGAGGAAAATCTCACTCCGAGTATGTAATATTTTGAGTATTGAGTGAAAGGTCAGCTACAGGGATGGAAATTAACAACATACGTACTAAAGAAAAATGGTTGAAATTTTTAAGCGAAAACGTTCCTTAAATTGTTTTTTGGATAAAGGTTTATTATGAAATCAAATTATTTCGCTGTATGAAATAGATTTTCACCAAATACGAGTTTTTAATGTTCGTATCATAGTTAATGAATTGTTCGATATATCTTTGATATGTTTAAGTCTTTTGTTAAGTCTTCTCGTCAAAAAGAACGCACAAATTGTTAGTTGTCGTTTTGCCCAAAAGAATTTTTAATTTCGGTTTTATGTGTGCTTTGTGAGATTTAGTTTGTGCATTACGACATTTATGATTTTTATCGTTTCTTATGTATTACCGCTCAACGACATATAACCCAAATCATAAAATTACATAAAGCCCAAAAAGATAAACGTCTAAAAATATCACTTAGAAAACGTCACAATGCTCAAACAAAATGTCACATCACCCAAATCAACTTTCAATGTCGTAACGCCCCAATTTAGGAACGTCATAACGCCCAAAAGATTTTAAGTGGTTGAGCTTTGAGACACGGGGGGATATTTTGCCCACCCCCCACAACCCTCCAACTTTGGTTCGCTATAAGATGTGAGGTAGGTGCATAATGCTGTGTACTAGCACTGTGAGAAGGAAAACCATTTCGTTTTATTTCTAAAAGTGAAATAAAGCCAAACATATTTCTTACGCCTTGTTGACGTTTCGAGTTTTTGGGCGAACTGACATTTTTTTTTCTTGTTTTGTCTATAAAATTTAAAACTCAAAATGTCCAAAATAAACAAAAATTTTGCTAGAATATCCAAATATTGAAACACATGACATCTTATGGGCGATATGTCAATAAGTGTTTTGGGTGTCATGATATTTAAGAATTGATTTGGGCAAAATCACGTTGATTTTGACCATTTTCTCCTAAACCAGTTTTTTGATAATAGAATCATTTTTGGGGGGTATAATATTTTTATTATCTTGGCGTTATTTTACTGGGCAATAAGGCGGAACGTTTCTTTTTATTTGGAATTTCATAAAACCCAAAAACGTTTTATTGCCCAAAAGTTTGGTATACAGTAATCCCCGCTTAGTTGCACCTCGCTTAATTGAACTTAATTGAACGCTTAATTTATCGAACAAATTGGCTTCGAAAATTTCCCGTATTAGTAGCAAAGCTTTTTAGACGGTTAGTTGAACCCCGCTTAGTTGAATTACTCGCTTAATTGATCTTAAAAATATGCAGCAGAAAAACTAAGTACATGGAAATTTTTCGGATAATTGGACGAACAAAAAAATGATTGTGATTGGAAAAACTAAAACGCCAAGGTGTTTTAAAAATAAGGTTGTACCTTTGCAATATTTCTCCAAAACAAAAGGCATGGGTGACCCAACATTTATGGGCCCAAATTTTATATAAATTTGACGAAGAAATGATAAAGCAGAACAGACAAATAATTCTTTTTGTCGACAATGCTGCCTGTCATAAGAAGTTGAACGATTTAAAAAATATAAACTTGCAGTTTGTATCCATAAATACAACGTCCATCATTCAGCCCCTTGACCAAGGCATTATTCATTGTTTCAAAGCTTACTATCAGCAAAATATAATAATGAAACAAATTACAGCCATCGAACGTGGCAAGACTATCGAAGAATTTTCGAAGTCGATCACATCTTTGCAAGCAATGCATATAAGCAAACATTGTTTGTGGCTTATAACACCTTCTACTATAAGAAATTGTTGTAGAAACGTAATATTGGAAATATTTTACTACTAAACCTACATTTGCAAGTTCTTTTTTTAAAGGCAGGCTTCATCCAAGAAGAAGAGCAGCCGGAAAATGATCTCGTGGTAATAGATAACATTCTTGAGGACAATGCACATTTCAATGCTTATTTGGCATGTGATGACATAACATATCATATCATGTAATGGCGAAATAACAGACGCCGAAATTAAGTTGACACTGAAATGTTTATAGAGTAAATTTCTGGGATGAATGTTTTATTTATTAGTTGATCTACTCGTGCATTTATACGGGTTTCGCTTAATTGAACAGATATGTCAATTAAGCGGGCTTTCGCTAATTGAACCACCCGGATAATTGACCGAAAAATCTGACAAAATGGTCAGTGCAATTAAGCGGGGAAATATTGTACGATTATCTTGTCCAAATCGTTGAACGATGATAAGGTTTTGGGCGAAAAGACTTAACTTTCACTTCTTAATTGAATTGATTCTTTGAAATGATATCTCTCTATTTTCTTTTCCATACTAAATTTTTTTTGAACCAAACGTTAATTTTATAAGACTCAGTTTTATACCGGGATCAAAAAACGACAAAATACTTCTTTTTTTTGTATTCACTGTAATTTTGGGATGATGCCACTTAAATTGTGTTTTAAATTCTGACTTTAAGTGCAAAATTTATTTTTTAAATTATCTTTTATTCAGCTCTTCTCAAAAATTGTTTTCCTGTTTTAAATTTTTAAAAATTTTCCAAAATTTTACGGAAGTAGAACACTCTAACAACTGCTTCATTCTAACTTACATTAATGTTCTTAGTTGTACAAAAAAGGGAAGAACAATTAGTTCTTATATTCAGATTTCAAGTTTCTCAAAAGGTTTTCATGTATTATTTAATTCCAATGGAAAAATTTGTTGAATTAAAAATGTTTGGATATCACCAAATTTCAAGGTTACTAGAATCCAAATTTATAGTTTAAAGAAACGTTCTGTCTGTACGTTCTGGATATCATTTTTGGTCTTCTGTATCTCAAGATTTCAAATATGTACACACATTTTTAATATTTGAGGAACAAATAAATATATAAACTTTAAATAAATTAAATTTTATTATATGTAGGTATACAAAATTAAAATTAATTTTTGAATTTCAGCAATCGTTTTTTTTTATAAATCAAAAACCTGAAGAAAATGTTCACCTCAAAAATCATAGTTCCTTCACAACATTTTCATGCTATGAAGAATCACGGTTTACATAAATAGCAATTTTTCTTTCAAAAATCATAACCGTAAATTCAAATTTGGTTTATTACAAACAAATATTCACGCAAAGTTATTAGCGTGAATCGCATCCCAGCATCTTGTTTTTTTAATTTCAAATCCGTTCTCTTGAAAGATATTTTGAAAAAAAGACTTTTTTTTACAATTAAAGCTGTTTTCTAAAAATTGTTTTTCAAAATTCAGGAGGTATCAAAAATCTTTTTATGGGTATATTAAAATTATACCTACCTAGGCAAGCCAAATCTTAATTAACAATAAAACATAAACACAAGTTTTTAAAAATGTATTATTTTATAAATTTGTATTAATAAATTCTACTTAAAGTTATAAATACATATGCTCATTAATTAAAAATGCTACTAATTGTCATTGTTTAAGAATTTCAATCAATCTGAAAGTAATGATGGAAAGTTCTCAATAGGTTTAGAAGTACTTGTTGTAATAGAATCCAAAGCGTTTCCCTCTAATTTCGGCACTTCAATGGTTTCATTTGGCTTTGTTGTCTCTTCTAATGAATTCAAAATCAATCGCTCGTCTTCATTGGTATTTACAGAAGCTAGTTTGTTCGGTAATGTAGTACTTTCAGAAGTCATTTCAATATCTGTAGAATCCGAAACTGCCGAATTTAAGTTCCCTTCAAAAGCTTTTTCGTCTTGCATCGGGGCATTTTCAATTTGTGATGAAATGATTGGAGTTGAAATATCTTCTGAAATCCCATCAGCATTTTTAACTAATATAGTCGATGGAAGAATAACAGTTGAGTCTTGTTGCTGTTTCATGATTTCTGAAACCGTTCTTTCATTTTCTTCAACAATTTTAAGTTCGTTTTCTTTAGGTAATCCAATTCCAACTTCACCAGGTTCTGCATTATTAGCTTCTATTGCAACCTCGGAAACTTTTTCTTCCACCTTAGTATTATCTTCTGATTCAAGTTTTGTTGGAATTTCTACATTTATAATGGTTTGAGTATCAACTGGAATTTCTTTGATTGATTTATTTGATTCTGTCTGTGTTTCAGTTGAAAAAATTGTATCATGTTCGTCATTAATAGGTTTTTCTGAGACTTTAACATCTTCCTCTGAAGGTATTGTGATGGGTGTCAGAATTGTTGAAGTAGGATTTTTAATGGAACGTTCTGTACTAGTAGTTTCTTGAAGATCATTTTCAATCACCGTGTCTGCTTCTTTGAGAATCACATCTTTGTTTTGTTTAGCAGTATCTTCTTGTGCTAGAATAAATGTAGAAACTGTTGAACTAGGAATATCAGTAACACTTTCTTGTTTCGGAGAACTTATGAATTCTAAATCAACTTTTCCACTATTCACAATTTCAAGTGTGTGTGGAGTTTTTGGAGGTTCTTCATTTTCACTTGATTTAATTGGTTCTTCAAAAGCAATTTCCTCTGGAATTTCCCCAATAAAAGAAGTTGGGTTCTTCAAACTTGGTTTAAGTTCAGTTTGATCAGAAGAAGGTGTTTCAAGCGTAGTTTTTGTTTTGTTTTCTTGTTCTTTACCTACCAGAAAGGGATTTCTTTTAATAAGTAGCACCAAATATTCATCATTGTTATTGTCATTAGATAACACTTTTTCTAAAAAATCTTTTTGTGTAGGATTAGATGAACAGTCAAAAATTTTAATATTTGTCGATTCTTCAGGTTTGGCTGTTGTTGTTGGATAACTTTCTTTACTTATATCTCTCTCTTCCGGTATCAAATAAAAATTATGAAATATACTCTCATCGATGCCATGTGGAGGAATATTCCAATCTATGTCAACAACACTATTTTGATCACAGCCACATTCTTTTTCCAACGAAGAACTATCATCGTCGATATAAGTCACCAAAGCAGGAGGCGGCGGCGGAGGATCGCTTGGAATTGTTTGAAAATAATTAAATGTTTTCATATCCTGTTCCGGTGGCCAACTGATGTAATTTGTATCTTCACCTTTGTTTCCTTGGGAGGGATAGTGGTTAAAATTTGTTTGATAATTAAATATTGGTTGTGGTTGGGAATCATAGAAATTCCATGAAGTATCAGGATAGTTGATAGTATTTGTTTTATAAAACATAGAACTTAAATAATTCATGAATTCAGCACTTCTTTTAACTTTTTGTGGGCTATTCAAAAATGAAAAATTAGTTGTAGAAAATTTTGATTTTGATTAAAAAAAACTTACACCAATGATTTGGAATTTGTTGGAGCACAGCTTCCATTTTGTATTGAAAAAGAATCAACAATTAAAATTAAAATAAACATAAGTTTTAAACGTCTTCGTCTATTTTGCATCTTAACTTGTTCATAGAATTATCTTTACTTGATCCCATAAACGTCAAACCTAGATACTTATAAGTTCATTCCCAACATAGGTAGTAGATACATATTATATGTATTTTGCTTCCGCGTGGTGACTTATTGAGAACGTGATTTAAGGGTCAATTTTTATATTCTAAGGTAATTTAATGCAATGCTCCCAAAAGTTCCTATATTAAAGATGCAAAATCATAATTATGAAGTGTGGATTAAACGTGATGAAACGTTAAAATTATTCTCTAATTTGCTGACACATAATACTAACTTACGGAAACCTGAAGTGACATAAAAAATAGAAATAGCCATAGAACAAAACAGACAAAAAATTAATTGCAAAAGCAATCATTTCATTTGTAAAATTATCAAAATTGATATTAATGGTTTGTTTTGTGGAGCGTGCATGTGATTATGATTACCCAAATTACAGTATTCAATTTCATACTCGTCATCCCCAATTAATCAATTGATTTAAAATTTTGATGTGTAATGACGTTTAACATTTCTTAGGTGAGTTTTCAGTGTTTTTAAAAAGCAAACTCTAGGGGAGGAAATGTTTAATCATCTACCTAAACAAGTATTAAGATTTTAATTTTAAAAATCGGTCATAGTAAGTAATTTTTCTGTGGTGTTTTTTATGAATAATACTGTTCACTATTTTATTTACATTTATAATATTAGGAAAAAAGAGTCGTTTTATACTGAAGAGGTTTCTAATAAGAGCTTTCATCTTTTGACAAGTCAAAACTATGCCAGTACTGAAATTGGAATAATATACGCTGCTACAAAGGTTTGTATAATTGTTATAATTCACTACAAAAATGTTGAACATGCAGTTGCAGTTTGAAAAATAAAAGTATTTTTGGTTGTCCTAAAGTGCCTTTCGGCTAGCAATAGTAAAAAATTAAGCTTTTGGGATAAGTTGGTGATATGTGAAGAATCAAAAACTTTTGCGTAGCTTAGGAACAACTGGAGAATATTAATGCTGTAGGTAGTAGTGTTGAAGAAAACCAAAGTTTATCGAATTAGACATTCCACAAACAATATGGTACCGTGTTTTACATAAATACTTAGGTTTAGGGCTGTTAAAGTTTTGAATATTGTTAAATAGCTTTTTCATTCTTACTTATTTGAAAATGAAGTTGGTGTTACTATTATGGGGAATGAATTTCACTACCGAGATATGATCAATGATTTTTACTTGCGACATATAGAAACTATATGGAAAGTTTTGTGTTAGGACAGGAAATTTTTGAAAACAAACGTTTTCTGCAGGTATATTTTTAAATCTTAAAATACGGGAAATATTTCTAAACAAACTCTTTGGACACATGAAGAAGTTCGTGCTAACCAGCCTTGCATTTTATTTATGGTTGCAATAATGAGGTAATGACATTTTGACATTTCTCGACGTTTCAAGGTACCTAGGGTCGAAAAAAAGATTTTAAGAGAGATGTCTGTGCATGGGTGTGTACGTCCGTACGTTGGGGAAGTTTTTTCGTCGTCTATAGCTCAACAACCAGTAGAGATATCGACTTCAATAAATTTTGTTATACAGATAATAATGCAGGAAGATGCAGAAAGGACTCTCAAAAAAATTGCATGAGTGTTTTTTTTTTATCATTTTGGCTAACCCAAAATATCTCACCAACCTGGTTAAATTAAATTTTAAATTATATATTGTAACGTGATATCAAACAAGTAACAACAAGTAACGGTTTTTTTTATAAATCGAAAAAAATGAAAAAAAAATATTTGTCACCTCTAATATTTTACGAAAAAAAATGATTTTATCCCCAAAATAATTTTGTGCAATTAAGAAAAACGTTTTGACATCTGGTAAAATTTTCGGAAAAATCGAATCGAATTGACAGTTTTTTTTTACAAAAAATAAAAACCCAAACAAAAACTACTATAAGTTCGTAAAAATTGATTTTCGACTCCAATATCTTTTCAAAAATTTGACATTATGGCTTCAAATTAATTTTATCTTATAAAAAATATCGGTAGAATTTTGAGAAAAATCGAATTGACAATTTTTCTTACAAAAAATTAAAACCTAAAAAAAACATTACTTAAAGTTTTTAGGTAAACTGATTTTCGACTCAAATATCTTTTTTAAAAATTTAAGATTATGGCTTTAATATAATTTCTCTTATAAGAAATATTGTTTTCAATATTCGCTAAACCTTTGAGAAAAATCAAATTGACAGTTTTTTTACAAAAAAAATTACTAAAAGTTCGTAAAAATTTCCTTTGGACTCAAATATCATTTCAAAAATTAAAAATATTGGCTTCAAACTAATTTATCTCACAGAAAATATTGTTTTTGACATTCAGTATTTTTTTTTTAAATCCAACTTTCAGTTTTTTCATAAAAAAATAAAATCTACAAAAAATAGTACGCAAAATTGGTAAAAATTTCGTTAAAAAAATAGATTTTGAAATCAAATTTCATCATAATGCAAAGTATTGTTGGTAATTTTTATTTTTTTTTAAATATTTCAACTGACAACTTTTTTAATAGAACACGAAAACCTTCGAACTTTTTAGCAAGACAAATCGACAGACGGGATGGGAAGTTATCAGTGTGGGTCGCATCCTATCCTCTTTTTGTATTTAATTTCTAAAATTTTCGATAAGTGATCCCACAAAACTTTTTTTGTTTCATACATTTTAATCAATTGGATAAAAAGCTATGTAAATGTTCTCAAAAAAATTAACTTTCCCATTCGGAATAGGAAACAGAGAAACATTCCATAAATATTTCAGAAATGTTTTGCGAGTTTCCACCAGACCAAAAAAAAAACATTCTCGGATTATTAAACTTTTTATAAATGTTTCAAAAATGTTTTTTTTTGGTCTAGACTAAAAAGTACTCATTTGTGTATCAAAATAGAATACAATATTGGAAGAACCAAAATCTCAATTCTTTTGTGTCTTCGAGACATAGAAATAGATGGATACAATTATTTCCTAACCTCTAAAATGGATCTTTAAAAGGCGTCTTTAATAATTCTTCATTTTATTTCAGAACGCAACTTAAATATTTCATAAATTAAAAAAATGAACCTTCCTTAATTCTCATCGTTTTTTAAAAAAAATATGAAATATGCTTATAAGTAAATTATTATTGACTTTAGTTGCATGAATTTTATGTGCATTCTTATGTGTTTATGTAATGGGAGTTTTTTCTTAGACGTGTGGTTTTCAATCTGGCAGCAATTTTTGCGGAATAGGTCTTTTTGACAGCTGTCACTTGTTTTATGTTATGTTTGATTTTAAAATAAATAGAATCACTCGTAAACAACGTTTGTAAATCGGAAAAATATATTACCAAAATAATGGTTCTCTCGTCGTCGTGTCAAAGGCCTGTAGCGTTGCCTCCAATATAGTGCGATTCATCACCGCTGTACTCCTTTTTGTGGGGTTATGTGAAGTCACTTGTGTACGCAAATAAGTTCGAGACTTCAAAGTGAATAATTGACGCTTTATTTTTGACATACAGCCAAAAGTGGCCCCACCTGACATTCTTGGCCATAACATTCTTCTCGAAAAAAACACCCTTTATGTTTTGAAATATTTGTGTACTCTACTTACTACTGTGTAAACCATCATGTGATCATACACAGTGTTTGTTGTCATTGGTAAAAATTGAAGCTATTAGCAACTTAAAGTTACAATACGGCAATTCGATGCCTTTTAATTGCTTACGCATTAACATAAGTGATAAGAAGGTGTTTACATATTTCTTATGCTGAGTTGGTTAAAAAAAGTAAAACAACAGGTGGTTCAGATTAAAAAAAAAATATTGACAAATATAGGCAAATATTAACAAATTAAAGCAATTTAAAAATTCAATGTTTATTGAAACAGTGTTTCGAATTAGACAAATAAAATTTAAAAAAATACCTAATTATAGCAATCTACTATATTTCCTATTAACAAAAAGTTTAATTTAAATTTAGGTTCAATTGATTTCATTTAGCTATAAAATGTATGTATGTAGTATACTTTATATCTTATATTTTTGCAATGCTAACTATCATTCACTTTACCCTAGTTGTGCTTGTTTCCTACAACGTTACACAAATAAATGACATTCGCTTTTGTGTTTAAAATAGGAATAAATGAACAACTTACTCTAGACCTTCTGCATTTTCAAAACTATGTATGCTATTCCATAAATGCCTACATCATTTATACAGTAGCTACATATCCATGGTATACAATCTATTTTTTTTAGGAAAGTTTTTAGCACCATAGACATTGTCACGTACTTAACTCTTATAAATTTTCTATTGTAATGATTTCTGAATTGCTCCTTTCATCCGCAGACTCACACTTTATTTTATGTGGAAAAAAAGAACATTCAACAATTTCACGGACAGATTTTATTATCTGTCAACGTTACAAGTACAATGTCCTACGAATACCGTACTTAGTATATGAACGTTTTGAAGAATGGCCATTTACCATACGTATGAATTGAACGTATTAATATTGATTTTTATAACTCGAGTATACTGCATTACATCAAAGAATCACACCATGGAAAAGACATGATTCTATTGTTTTAATTTATTCATGTCAGGGCTTTATATGGTAGTCTATAAGGATGGTACTTGTATAGTATATGTTTTGTACTTGACCCTGGTTCTGACCTAACCTGATGGCAATTGAGAATATTTGTACATAGTTTATATTTACATTTATAAGGTTAGAGATGTATTATAAACTTTCTATTGTTTAAACGTTTTAAATAAAACAATAAAAGAGAGAGTAGTTTTAAACTCAAAATAATTATAGTCACTTTAACAAAGATAAAACAAATGCCCTAAGGACTTCAAAAATACAAATAAAATAAACGACTAAGGCGTAAACGTGAGCTTTTAAACCTATCTATAAACGACTTTGAATTTTATTTGCTAGAAACTCATAAAATAAATGCTGGTGTGCCCCAGGGCTCCGTTTTGTCTCCGACCCTCTTCCTCATTTTTATAAATGATCTCCTGTCTGCTACTTCTAATCCAATACATTGTTTCGCTGACGATAACACTCTTAGCTTTTCATATTCGTTTCCAGACTCACAACCCTCTTCTTCGGATGTGGAACTGCAACGGCAAAATATGATTAGCTCATTAAATTCCGACCTACACAGCATTGTACAATGGGGTATAAAAAATCGTGTGGAATTTAATGCTTCGAAAACGCAATGCTGTCTTGTATCGTTAAAGCGAGATAAACCCTCTTTGCCACTATCTATGAGTGGCACTTGCATCAACGAAACGGAAAATCTTGACATCCTTGGAATGTGCATCAGCAACCATTTTTTGTGGAGCGATCACATACGCGATGTTGCCAAAAATACCGCAAGATGTCTAGGTTTTTTGAGACGTAGCAAGAATTTTTTCTCTCCGTCTGATCTGGCTACAATCTACAAAACCTATATACGTCCGAAACTTGAATATAACTCTCATCTCTGAGCTGGTGCTCCAGTAACTTATTTAAGCCTCTGGGAGAGTATTCAAAGAACTTGTTTACGTCACTCGAACATCGACGCAAGGTTTCTTGTCTCACCCTTTTTTACCGTTATTTTAACGGACTATGGTCTAGTAAAATAGCAGTTGCATTCCTCCCTTTAAACAATTTAAACGTAATACCCGCGCTTCTAGGAATGCCCATCAGTTTACCCTTGAGCCCAACTTCGGCCGTACTATGAAGTACATAGATTCATTTTTTAGCCGTACTACGCGAATGTGGAACACCTTGCCACGCTCTATCTTTCCCTGTCATTACAATGTTCAGAAATTCAAAATCAATGTACACCGACACCTCCTATCCAACCCTTCCCTCTTTTCCTAATGCTCACACTGTGTCGTCTTTGGCATATTTAAGGTATACAAAACCCTTTTAGTGTTCGCTAATTATAAAAAAAAATGTCAGCAATTCAGAAGTCATATGGATTCAGCAAATAACTTAATGTTAATGAGATCATTTTTTGATTTTCACTTAAATAGTAAAATACAAAAGTAAAATGTTAGAAGATAGTAAAATGCTAAAATAGTCTTAAAATAAAAAAAATCTTCTAAATAAAATCTTCTATTATTGATTTTGACTAGGTTTTGTTTGTAAAATGCCAATAAGTGACATGATTCTGCTTGTACCTGAAAGTAAGATTATTGCACTTGATATTTCAAAGGCATTTGATAAAGTCTGGCAACTTGCTCTCTTATCGAAAATGTGTGCTTTTGGTATCGGAGAATCTCTTCTGCGTTAGATTCGATATTTTCTTTCAAACCGTTCAATACAAGTTGTTTTGGATTTAAGTCTGAAACTCGTAATATAAATGCTGGGGTGCCCAGGGATCCGTTTTGTTTCCGAATCCTTTCCTCATTTTTATAAATGACCTCCTGTCTGCAACTTCTAATCCAGTTAATTGTTTCGCTGACGATAGCACTTTTAACCTTTCATATTCGACACTGCAACACAAAAATATGATAAGCCCTTTAAATTCGGGCCTACACAGCATTGTACAATGGTGAATAAGAAACCATGTGGAATTTAATGCTTTGAAAACCCAATGTATCGTCAAACTGAGATATACCCTCCTTGGCACTATCTATGAGTGGCACTTGCATCAATGAAACTAAAAATCTGTATAAATCTTGAATAACATCCATCTCTGGGCTGGTGCTCCAGTAACTTTCTGAAGCGTATTGGACAGTGTTCAAAGAAGAGCTTTTAAAATTTCGAACATCGTCGTAAAGTTTCTTGTCTAACCCTTTCTTAAAAATAATTTTAACAGACTATGTTCTAGTGAAATAGCAAGTTGCATTCCTTTCCTTAAACAATTTTACTTCCCTTCTAAGTCTGCCCATCAGTTTACCTTTGAGCCCAACTTCGGCCGTACTATAAATTACAGAGCATCAAAACACCATTTGTGAGAACAAATTTTGAAATCTCAGAAACTAGGAAGTCATATAGATTCAAGAAATTACTCAAAGATAAAATGCCCATTTTGTGATTTTAACTTAAACAGTAAGTAAGGAGATTAGTAAGATGCTGAAACCGCAATAAAATAGATAAATCTTCTTTTTAGTTTAGGAACTTAATGAAATGTTGTCTTATCGGTTTTGCTTAAGTTTCATTTGCTAAGATAAATTTTCCAGAGTTTTTTTTTGTATTGTAAAGTCATTTGGTAAAAGATAAAAACTAGATACCTATTGTAATCCAATATTCTAGAAAACTCTTGACGCTAGTGCTTCCAGTTATGTAAACGAATCTAGTAAATTAGAACAAAAACCTAAAAGGAGTGTCAAAACCTATAATAAGGGTTTTTTTTAAGCTTATTTATTTATTGTTGATTTAAATCTGAAATATTCTAACAAACGACACCGCTACTTCTTTAAACTTCTTTCACATCTGAGATAATTCGAGTAAAGGTTAAAATTAAAACCTTTGCAATTGGTACACTATTTTCAACATTTTGTTTGTCACTATTATTAATTTCAATACATATAAAAACTGAAACATCATTCTGCCATAATAATGATTCTTGGATTTTCCCTAGAAAAGAAAATATGTGTTGATTTGTAACAAGTTTGCTTTTGTCAATGCTGAGCTCATTAAAAATAAAAATAGAAATCATTATAGGATTGTGTTCGTTTGTACTTAAATGGAAATAATTAAAAAGTTTACAATGTTTTTAACATGCAAAAATATAGTCTAAATTATTTTTAAGCCAAAGAAGATACAGACATATGTACATATGCATGTACTTAATAGGATAGTGTAATAGAAACTTTTCTATAGTTGCGGAAATAATTAACGATATTATTGTTGTATTGGACTTCAACAAATTAACTTTGAAATGTATCCATAACTAAAGTAGGAAGCTACATTATTTTATATTTTATACAGAAATAGATAATGTAAAAGTTAATTTTGTCTGTTTATAATTAAAATCTTTTGAAAGTTACTTAATGTTGATTATAACACTATTTCTGACACCGACAGTGCTTTGTTTTGAGTTTTAATTTATTGAAAATTAACAAAAAAAACTCTTTTGTTTACAATTTTTTGAAGTTTTTTTTTCGAGATTTCGCCTTGGGCAATTTTTGTTCATTCTGAATTTTTGGACTTTGAAATTCTTATTGTTAGATATAATTCTTATTGTTAGTCATAATACTAACATTTTCTGTGAGAAGTTGAGGTTTTGAGATTAAAATACAGTATCTGCTATAATTTTAGCTTATTTTTTAAAAATCACTACTTTTATTGATTTTTAAAAAATAACATAACATAATTTCAATACTTCTTTTTCAACGATTTTGGAAAAAATGTTATGAAGCTTGTTAAGATCGAAATTAGTTTTAAGTATAATTAATTTGTACTTAATTTATCACTTTTTTTTTAATTTTTGAAAAACAGCTTGAGAATTTACAATTTATTTGTGAGGATGTTGGCCTGACAAAAAATGTTTTATAAAAACATTCTGACTCCTTGCAGCAGTTTTGTAACAAATATTTTTTTGGCAGAAAGTGCTATGCATTTTTGACTTGTTCTATAAAATGTTATTAAAAACGAAATTCAATAATTTCCATTGAAGCTATAATAATGTCCTAGCATAAACTTTTTCATCAATTGAACACCGCCTCATTTTTTTTATAACCAATCTTCTGTATAATAAGCCAGTTGCATTCCCCTTAAACAAGGAATGTTCATTCAATTTACCCTTGATCTCAATTTTGGACGAACTGTTAAGTAAGGAAATTCTTTTTTTTTGGCCGCACATCAAGAATGTGGAATGCTTAACCTAACTCTTTTGACATTTAAAATCTTTATACCAATATTCGCCAGTATCTCCTCTTAAATCCTTACCTGTTTTCCTAAAGCTCGCACTGTTTTTAAACATTAAAGATGTTAAGGATATATGTACATGTATAACCTCTTGAGTGTCATATCATCATAGAAATTATGTGGACTAACAATTTCATATCTGATAATATTTTTAGACAAAAAATTCAATTGGGACTTGAGAACAGTGAAATTGTCCCTTGCACTTATAACAATTAAAAAAATGTTATAATTATTACCATTACATTACTTCATCAATAAAAATAAAATGCACGACTGGGTCGCACGAACTTGCTCCTGTATGCAAAGAGTCTGTTTAAAAAAGCACCTATATAAGATTTAAAATTATACCTTTAAAACAAGTTTGTCTTCAAAGATTTAAATGCTATTCGATTTGTCAAAAAAACAGCGCGATTCATCCCAAGACACAACTCATCCTAGGACAACTCATCCCGGAAATGAATTGGTATTTACAATAGTTATATCTAGTTATAAACAATACATACATATGTACCAAATGCATTATCTAATTTGGATAAAAGATAGTAATCAGCCCTATCATGAATTCCATCGTAGTCGGAATTTTTACGAATCCCGAAAAACTGTATCATGAAATCCGTTCGTAATGCAAAATTGTATGAGATTTTCCACTACAAACGGATTTCATGATACAGTTTTTCGGGATTCGTAAAAATTTCCGATTACGATGGAATTCATGATAGGGCTGAATATAATAAAAGTTTTGTCAATGTAATGCGCTCTTTCGGGCTCACGCACAGGATTTGATCTGGTGAGATGGGAGGGGATTACATTTAATGCAGTTAAAATAATTTAAAAAAAAAAACTATTTTAAGATTAAAAACTTTACCTGAAAAAAAAGTTTGTCTTCAAAAATTTAGATGCCATTTTATAAATCAAAAAACCCTTGATTTTTCAAAATTTTTTTTGAAAATCGTTAGAGCGGTTTTTTTTAAATTAATTTTTTATATATAAAATTTTTAAATTTTGTTCTAAAAATATTTTTGGTATGCAGTTGTTTAGTGATTGTAAATATACGCTCTACATTTGAATTTCGTAAAAAATGTTGACCCGTTTTTGAGATATAGAATTTTGAAAAAAAAAAATTCAATATTTTTTTAAAAATCCAAACAATAAAAAATTTCAGTTTTGATAATTAAATATTGTTAAGGCAATATAAGAGCTTATTCAGAAAAAAAATTATTGAAATCGGTTGATAAGTTGCTGAGATAATTAAGAAACAAAATAACGGTTCTATGAGCGGTACCTTTCCTGAGCAATACAAAAATATGTTTTTCTTATGAAAAGAAGCCAAGTTTAAAAATAAAATTTTAGAGAAAATTTAAAAAAAATCTATCGGTTTGTTTTTGAGAAAATTCGAATTTTCGTTTTTTGACCAAAAAAATTGTATGGGGGCCACTGTTAGTTTTGGTCTTAAAAAAAATGAAAAAAACGCCTAACGGGAATCTGCTGAAAACCTTAACTTCCAAGTTTGAACTCAATCGACCCAATGGTTTAGGCCGTAGGAGCGTGGACAGACAGACAAAACAGACCGGACGGAATCGCGGGACCCACTTTTTTCGACTTCTCTACCATCGTAATATCATGTTTGATTAAAATCTCGAGTTCGAAATTTTGCACGAATGCAAAACTTGCCATATAGTTCCTATTATGTCGCAAGTAAAAACTTCTTGGTGTAATTTTTCTGGCGGTGTGGTGGTTTGAAAAAGCTTGAAAAGCGCTAAAATGAGATATTTAAGTCATTTTAAGTTATAAGACATAAGTTAAAATCTTTCTGCTGCCATTTCCTTTTTTGAACGAAATAAAAACTATAATAAAACGACGACGTTTGAATAAAACTGAAAGCACCAAAACTTTCTAAAAAGTATTTAGTTCATTAAGCAGTTTAATGTCTATTTATCTATTGTATGACTTGTAATCGTTCGCTCAAATTTAAACATTTTTGTCTCCCCTTCTTCCTTCCAGTTGTCACAGTGTCAAAGATCCTTGGAACATTTAATCTGCAGACTTTGCAAACAAAGATTTGACTATCAAGGTTTTTGTTTTGTATTGTTTAGGATTGTGAGATAAGCTTTTAATCTTTTAAATAGATACTTCTCACACAGAACTTACAATATTGTGTCCTTTAGCTACGCAACCTTCAAGCTATTAACTTTTTGTTTTGAAAATACATATAGTTAAAAAAAACACACCCCTCTTGCAGAAGGAATTTACCGTTTTTTTGTGTTGTTTGTATTATGAAAATTATTTTCTGTATAATATATAGATTCTTGTCGTTTAGGAATGAAAATACAATAAAAAAAAGAATTATTTACAAAAGTATCTATCCTCGTAGCGTTGACAATAGTCACATATAAGTTGGCAGCAGCGTCCGTTGTTAAACCGGCATCGACACTTCTCCACTTGTTTGAAAACTCGCGTTGTATAGCCGCGTCCGCAGCATAGATTCGCACAATTATCTGGATGCAAGCATTGGCGATCTTTGGTCACCGAACAATATGTTGGTGATGTTTCCAAATAGTATAAAGTTGTGTATTGTGATTGTTGTTGCTATATACACAAAGAAAACAAAAATTATTCAAATAATTATTTTAAATTAAGAAATTATCAAAAATAAAAAAATAAACAAACTTTTTTTCGTTTTGGCTTTTTCATTCGACTACTGGGTGCCTCTCTTCGCATATTTCTAATATTCGGAGCCTTTCGGACGGCTGTGTTATACTTTTGCCTCAATAAGCCTGCAGTTGCATTGAAATCGGAGAGCTTCTTCCAACAGGTCTTCATTGAACATGAACCCGACACTCCATGGCATTTGCATTTGTCCTTCATCAGGGACGAAACAGCTTCTATGCCAACCTGACAGACAAAAAAAAATATTGAATGTCAATTAAAAATCAACTTCTTTAATTTCTTTTGCATACCTCAGAATCATGACGCAATATCTCCGACACTTCGTCCCCATCACCTCCACGCAGATCGAGAAAACTTCGAGTCACCCTTTTGCCGTGCTTAAGATTGTCATTGCAGCCACCCCACTGAAAGTCCTGACTAGCTTTGTTTTGTTTCCTTGGACCGCAACTGCATTTGGTCATTCGACCTTCGGCACACGCCCTTGCTATAGAATGCGTCATGGCAGCTGCCGTCAGAGCATGAACGAATGCTGTTTCTTTGTAGAGTTTCTTGAATATATTCCGTTTGCCACGAATTTCAATCGAACAATTCCAGCGATCGTAACGGAATTGATCCTCACAGTGTGATATCGCCAAACGTCGAGCTTCCCGAATTGTGTCCGGCAAGCCGAATTCTTTTCGGCATTGGTGATTTTGGCGACGTGTTGCTACCATATATCTGCATGGACCAGGTACTTGGCCATTTGAGCTAAACACTGCCATAACGGTGTGTTCCGATATAAAATGTTCACTGAAAATAAGAAGGAAAAAAAACATGTTATTTATAAAATAATTTCAAATTTTAACGATTTATGAATTTCAAATAAATGTGGTTCTCAAACTGTGAGGAAATTATAAATATTTTTGGTTTGTGTCATGCAAAATTTATCCAACATCAAACTGTGATGGATAAAGTTGTTTTGGTTTTTGCCCACACTAATTGGGAAATTTAATGTGTGTTGTGTCTTTGATGTGGTGAATTACTAGAATTTTAATATTACTCAACAGATGGCGCAATGAACACGTTAGTTAACAGTTTTTATTCAAAAAAAATGTTTTTGTTACCAAAGTTGGCCCAAGTGAGAAAAGTAATTTTTCTTGTAATGTCGAATGATTAAGTTATTTAATTTTGTTCTGATAAATGGAGAAGTTATTGGTTTTATACAAATAAAAATACTAATTATGGAGAAGTTTAATGTAAGAGCCTAATAAATTCTCTTTTTCTCTCTTCATAGCTGTTAGGAACTTTTGAAATGACGTGGGGCTTAGAAGAATTTTTTTAGATGATATGTGTGAATTAAATCGCTTACATTTTGTTTTCAATACCACATCTAATTATGTAGATAGTTCATTTAGGGCCTTATTTGGGTTAAGGATGCCAGGAAAGTCGTCATTGAAATTAATATAAAACTATGTAAAAGTAAAAATTAGCATCCATTTTGACTTTTTTTTACTCAAAAAAAAAAAAAAAAAAAAAAAAAAAAAAAAAAAAAAAAAAAACAATAAAAAAACATTACGGACGCACCCCTGTTGTCTTGCTTTTGTTCAACTTTCCATGCCAAAATTGACAAAATTGAAACATCATACATAGTTCACAGAAAATCGATCCCATAACACTATTTTCTCGTTCGAAAATATTGGTTTCTAGTTACAAAATGTGACAATAATTTGTATGAGAATCATGACAGAAAAAATTATCAAGTCTTTCAGAATTGAAGCAACTACAGACCCTGGTATAATCTGTAGATAATTGTACATATATTGTCTAAGAGCTTATTTTATATCATTTTGTGAAAAAATAACTCTCTCTTGATGTATAAAAAAAATAGAACTACAAATATTTTCGGGTTCAAGATGGCGGCTTTTTAAAACTTTAGTTTTTAGCTGGAGAATATTTTTCAAACATTACCTTAAAAATTAGCTAAAATTGGTACAAATTTAAGAAATTGGGTATAGTTTTCGAATAATTTAAATAAAACTGCACTTTCACTGCACTCCAGTGATATTTTTCCTTCAATCTTAATTAAGGGCAGATAATTTTTTTTTAGAAGAGTTATTAGGGCTTATGTATGTATGTACGAGTATATAAATTAAGTACACAACAAAAGCCCTATTTCTGAATTTTGTTCTGAGTTTTTATTTTTAATATTTCAACTGTAAGACAAATTTTAAACAAACTGTTGACTTCATTAGACGCTTTAATTAACCCTCGCAAAATTATTATTTTTATGGCATTTAGTAACTAGAAATTTATGTGGCAAGTATTGGATTCGTAAGAAAATTCGAACTCGAGATTTAAATCAAACATGACATTACGATGGAAGATAAGTCGAAAAAAAGACTAAAAATAATAGCAGTAGCCATACAATTTTTTTTGGTTAAAAATCGTAAATAAGAAATTCGAACCAATAGATTTTAATAAATAAAAAGCCGTGGCATGATGGTTAGTGCGTTGGTGTCGATGGTATATCCAACGTTGTACTAAGACATTTACCTATGGAGGCAATTGACATTTACACCACGCTCTTCAATAATGCACTGAAAAATGCATATTATACAGTGCTTGGGTTCATCCTCTTCCGAAAAAGAGAAAGGAAAACTCCAACCCGTCAAATCTTCTGTCGATAAGTCTTCTTCCGAGCATCAGCAAAGTTTTCGAAAAGATCATCAACAGGGCTCTGACTAAGTGGGCCGCGGACAACAAAATAATTCCGGATAAACAGTTCGGGTTCAAGGCAGGTCGTGAAACAATTCATGCTGCGTCTAAACTCGTTTCTGATATCCAATGGAATAAATCAAAACAACAATGTACTGGTGCTGTTCTGGTTGATTTGGAAAAGGCCTTTGACACCGTATGGTTAGAGGGTCTTAACCTAAAACTGAGCAGGCTCGGCATAAGCAAACCATTGTTGTACTCGTATATACTTTATATTATGCTTAACGGTAGAAAGTTTGTTGTCAAAAGTGGCAATGTAACTTCTACCACAACATTCTTAATTGAAAATGGTCTTCAACAGGGAGCGGTGAATTCGCCGATTCTCTTCAGCATTTACAACCAGCGATTGGTAGTCTTACAAAGCCAATTGCGTACGCCGACGATCTAATTGCGTACAGAACGGCCCGAAAGGTTGAGGTTATTAGAATTGTCTTGCAGCGTGATTTCGACAAGATTCAGCGATATTGCGACGAGTGGAAACTGAAAATAAATGTACAGAAGTCGGAGACAATTCTGTTACGGACTCCGTTGGCTAGGGCCGCGAGAGATACGTTCAAGAATTGGCGCAAGATGGTCATCGTTGATCTTCACGGGCAGCGATTAGCGAGTAAAAGTGTAGTGATGTACCTCGGTATCTGGTTAGATCAGTATTTATATTTCGACAGACATATAAATGCTGCTCTGACCAGGGCCAGACGAGCCTTCGCTCTGACAAAACGGCTGTTTTACAGCAGTCGGCTTGACCCCAGAGTGAAGGTAATTTGCTACATGGTCCTCATACGGCCGATGATCATTTATGGTTGTCCTGTGTGGTTCAACGTTGCCCCTTCCCAGATGGAGAAGTTTCGGGTTTTCGAGTGGCAGTGTTTACGAAATTGTACCGGCTTATATCGAACAGCCAAATCTTCTTACGTGCATTACTATTCCAACGAGGTCCTATACAACGGGGCTCGAATCAACAGAATTGACAATTTCGGCACTTGATAGTGGGTAGTCGGGATGGGGTTTTAAGCCTTAGCCGGCTTACATACTTGTTTTATAGTTTTAGCGTTTATTTTTAAGTAGAATAGGCATGGTGGCACAAAAAAAAAATAATTACAAAAAAAAAACAACAAAACAAAAATAATAATAAAAAAAACATAGAATATGGAGAAAAAAATGAAAAACAAAAAATGTTAGATAGTTAGATATGCTGCTGTGGTTGTTCTAGTTTTAAGTAGTTTATAGAATAGGTAGTTTAAGTTAGTTTTAAGTTTTATGTAAGGACCTAATTTTAAGTAGTTTTTAAGTAAAAATAAAAAAGGATATTGATATTATTTTTTTTTTTAATTTGCTAATGAATACAAAAATAAATAAAATTGAATTGAAGTTAAATAGATCTTAGGGCCGAAAGGCATTAGAATTAAGTATTATTGTTTAACTTAGAGTGTCCGTATGGGACTAGTAAGTTAGTTGTAAGTTATGGTTAATTAGGCTAGTATTATGAATTTTTTATGAATGAATTAAAAAAAAAAAAAAAAAGTGCGTTGGACTGTCATGCCAGAGGTCTTGGGTTCGATCCCTACCTATGCCATCTAAAGTTTTTTTTTTTTCACGGGTACTGACTCTTGCGAGGAATTGACGAATTCTCCAAGAGTAATTCTTGTCATGAAAAGTGCTTTCTCAAATTACCCGTGGATTCGGCTTAAAACTGTGGGCCCCTCCCTCCCTGACAACAGTACTCGCACACAAGATGGGTTGAGAGTTGTAAGTCACTAGTAAAACGTATATTAATAAGCTCAACAAACAGAGTAGGTACTAAAAATATTTAAATTAAAAATGAAAAATTTTATGTATCTATACAAATTAATTCGGAAAAAACGCTTTACGATTTTCGAACAAAAAATTGAACGAATCAAGGTTTTTTAGCGTTTAAATTTTTGAAGATAAACTTATTTTATTAGTAAATTTAAACATTTTAAATTATAAGTTCTATTTGATAACAGAGTCTTTGGATACAGCAACAAAATCCAGCGATTTAGGCGTGCAATTTATTTACTTCGGATTCATATGAATATGTAGAGATAAAGGGTATGTTTTTAGACGTGTGGGTTTAAAAAAGAAATTAAACAAATATAAAAAGAAGGGAATGTTATTATGTTTGAAAAATGATTTCATATAATATAAAAAAAACTCAATTTGTTTTTTGTGACAATTAAAAATTTATTAATTTCACTTTTGTTGAAATATTGTTTTAAAACTGTTTTAAACTAACAGGGCCTTTTTTCAAAAAAAGGATTGATTTCCGAAATTCAAAGTGAGTTAATTTCGATTTTTACATGAGTTTAAATATATTTCTCCTGAAATTTAATTGAAATAATTAGAAGATTAAACAGACTAAATTTTAATAATTTAGGAAAACTTTCAAATTGGATGATTACAGAATTTAATAAAATCGTCATGTCAATCAGTACAAAGGAAGTGACAACGAATAGTAGAAAAGAATTCTCTTTTTAACTTCCCATAGGAAGTTAGTGTAATGGGTCCGATTTGCCAAATTGAAAATTTTCACATTTCTCGACGTTTCAAGGTCCCAAGAGTCGAAATAAAAGATTTTTAGAAAGATGTCTGTGCGTGCGTGTGTACGTACGTTCGTACGTTCGTACGTCCGTACGTCCGTACGTCCGTATGTCCGTACGTCCGTTCCGTACGTCCGTACGATCGCGACGTTTTTTTCGTCGTCCATAGCTCAAGAACCAGAAGAGATATCGACTTCAAATATAAATTTTGTTATACAGATAATAAGGCAGAAAGATGCAGAAAGGGCTCTCAAGAAAATTGCGTGGGTGTTTTTTTTACAATAGCAGTTTAAAAAAAAGTGAAAATTTTGATTAACCCTAAATATCTTACGAACCAAAAACGCTAGAGACTTGAATTAAATTTTATATAATATATTGTAACGTGATACGAAACAAGTATATTTTTTGAAAAAAATCCGACTAACGGTTTTTTTTTTATAAAACAAAAAAAATTTGTCACCTCCAAAATTATACCAATACAAAATGATTTTATCACCAAAACAATTTTGTGCAAAGAAAAATAACGTTTTCAATATCTGGTAAAATTTTGAGAAAAATCGAATTGACAGTTTTTTTTACAAAAAATAAAAACCTAAACAAGAAAATTAATAAAAGTTGGTAAAATTTGATTTTCGACTCAAATATCTTTCCAAAAATTTGAGATTATGGCTTCCAACTCATTTTAACTTATAAGAAATATTGCTTTCAACATTCGAAAAAAAATTTGAGAAAAATCGAATTGACAGTTTTTTTTTACAAAAAATAAAAATCTAAACAAAAAAATTAATAAAAGTTGGTAAAAATTGATTTTCGACTCAAATATCTTTTCAAAACTTTGAGATATTGGCTTTAAACTACTTCTATCTTTTAAAAAATATTGTTGTCAACATTCAGTAAAATTTTGAGAAAAATCGAATTGACAGGTTTTTTTACAAAAAATAAAAACCTAATAAAAAAACAATACTAAAACTTGGTAAAAATTTACTTACGACTCAAATAGCTTTTCAAAAATTAAAAATATTTGTCTTCAAACTCTTTTTATTTCACAGAAAATATTGTTTTCGATATTCAGTGTTTTTTTTTTTTATAAAAATCCAACAGTCCGTTTTTTCATAAAAAATTAAATCCACAAAAAATAGTAGTAGGGTCAAAGGGGGTAATTGTAAACGATTTTGCATTTTTTTATTTTTGTTCACTTGTAATGTTTGTAACAGCTTAACCATGCAATGTCGAACATTTTTGTTTATGCTACTCAAGTTTGGATTGTATTATATATCAAAGAGTAGTAATCTTAATGGCGTTTGTTTATTAGTTTTCATAAAATTTGATTTTTACATTTACCCCCCTATTTTTTTAATTAAACGAGAAAAATGGGGTAAATGAAAACGGTACCAGTCGTCCTACCATTGTGGAAAGGGGTAACCAAGTTCTCTCTCCTACTAAACCAAGGAGATCATCCTTATCGCAGGAGTAACCAGCACGAGATCTGAAATAAGGCACCTTGCTATAGTGTCCTCCACGTCTGACGAAAGTGCCAGTTTTCTGCCTCTAGATATAATGACAGTAGGATTTTTCCCTTCACCGATCCACTGACGTGTATGATGGAGCTGTGGTTTTTGGTTGATATGTACGTCATTGATATGTAGCCATTGAAAATTAATGTTTACAGTTACCCCAAATTGTTCACTTTTACCCCATTTCGGTGTTTACATTTACCCATGATAGGAACATAATGGGGTAATTGTAAACAGGCAATAACTTTTAAATTTTGTTATACAGACAAATAAAAACATATAACATGCATTTATACTCAAATTTCACTTTCTTAAAGATAAAATTTAACTTACTTCGATCGCCTTTGTTTGTTTTGCAACAATTTTAATTAGCACTGAAAAACTTAAAAACGCAGAAAAACGAAAGACTCATGGAAACGAACAAAACATTAATATCCCTTTGACAGATAAGGCCTTCCACGCGTCAATATGATTTAAATAATTTCATGGCATGCTTTAAATTATAAACGGTTTTGAGAAAATTAAGTATGTTTACAATTACCCCTGTTCACAATTACCCCCCTTGACCCTACGCAAATTTGGTAAAAATTGATGTTCGGCTCTTGATATCTCTCAAATTAATTTCATTCATCCAATTTGTAAAAATTTAAGAAATGCTACTTAAATTGGTAAAAATTTGTTTTCGACTAAAAATCTATTTAATAAAACTAGATTTTCAAACTAAACTATTTCTTTATATGAAAAATATTGTTGGTAATTTTAAAATTTTTAAGAATAATTCAACTACAACTTTTTTAACCCAACACGCAAACCTACAAACTTTTAAGCAAGACAAAACGACAGACTGGATGGGAAGTTATCAGTGTGGGTCGCATCCCAGCCTCTTTTTCTATTAACAATTGCACTTTTTGAAAAAAGTCGACTAAGTGTAAAAATCGAAATTATGTTTTTTAATGTTTTTAAAAAATAAACAAAATAAATGAACGAACTATGGCCATCAAGGATTCATTATTTCTGAAAAAAATCATCTCGTTTTCGATCCAATACTCTAACATTATTCATTCAAATTGTTTTTTTTTTGTAGGATTGCTATAGCTTATCCTTTTTTCCTAATTAATTCAATATCAGCTTGAGATATCGTGTACTAAATATATCGTACGTAATCAAATTTGATGCAGATGCTTTACGACATTAATTTGAAGAACAAAAAAATCTTATTAAAACACAGAAATCCTTCCTCTTTTATGTACTTACAGTATACAGCTATAATACATCTTATCTAATTTGATTCATGGATTTTCATTAAGTAATAATTTACAAATCCACAAAGTACAATTTTTGTTTATCGAATAATTGCATTTGTATTTTTATACAAATCATCATCATCATCACTTAACGCTTAGCTAATCGCATGCATAAATGCATATAGCTTTTTAGCTTAGCTATAGGTATCTATAAAAGTTGTAAAAATAAAAAGACCACCAGGAGTGCTCAGCTCAGCTCAGCCCAGCGCAGCCCATATGCCCGGTGTGGTGTCTATAGTGCTTATAGTGCGGTGCCTGGTGAGGTGCTTGTAGCTCGCTCGCTGATGACGATACGGTGGCTCTCGTGGACTCGTGGTTGATGGCTGGCCCTCTTAACTAAATGTCGGAAACCTATCATCGTGCCACAATGCCACAAATAACATGCTCTGTATGGCTAATTTGCCCCCGTACCGGCCACCAGCCACTAGCCACCGGCCACCGGCCACCGCATTTATTGTGTGCCTGATGTGCTGCACTCAGTATGACTATAGATTTGTACTGCAGTTTGTTGTACTTTATTGGGCATTGGCTGCAAGCAAACGAGAAAAGCACAATAAGCAAAAACAGTAATCAACGCAAAAGCAAAAGCAAAAGAGTTATAAAAAGTATTAAGTATCTGTAAACGAAGAAAGCTGACGAAGTGATTAGATCAAATCTAAGTTGGTCATTTTCGATTCAAATTTATCGATGAAATCCGAATTCCATCAGTACTCGTATCATAGTCGAGTCATAGTTTTGTTGCAAATTAAAAAAAAAGAGGAAATGCATGCCGGGCGCTAGTGCTGCATACCGGTATCAACATTCCGGCTCGGCTGCTCTTATACTCTATACTCACTGCCTGCACTAGCCCCCGGAAGCCGGGTGCATTTTGCAAGTGGAATGGAATGGAAGTCCTGCGGCTAGCCATCTTGACTTTTATTAGAGTTTGTGTGATAATTAATTTTGCATTTTATGTGTGAATATAACTTTGTTGATTTTGTTGCAATTTGCCAAAGGGTAGTTTAGCTCAACTCAACTCAACTCAACTCGCCTCGCTACTCGTTCGAAGTTCCTTTCAATTCAAATAGCTTCATTCTGCTTTTCATATAATGTTGTTTGTATGAATGTTTGTACGGATTTGAGGCGTATTGTTCCGTCCGATCGTCTATTGTCGGATATATATCGTCTCATATATGTAGGATAGGGCGAAAACAATACCAAGTGGCTTGAGAGAAAGGGTGGTTAAAGAGAGGTATTGGTCAAGTGATGGTAGTGTATAAGGGCTGGATAGAATATACCTACTCTACTGTGTTTTGTATTCATGTACATATATATAGAAATCAATAGCCTATGTTAGAGGGTAAGTAAACATTGGTAAATACGGCGAATCGAATTGAAATCAATTTTTGCATTGGATTAACCGTATAAGCTTGTTGTTAGTTAGTGTGTAATTCCATGTTAAATGTATGTTTTGTACCATTTCTGACGCTAATTTGAGGTGAAAACGATTTTCAATGAAATTTGAGATTCTTATACCTACCATCATACGTACAATTGTATAATGTATAGTATGCAAATTGTAAATGCACTTTATGTATAGAAAAATCAACAAACGTACATACCAATACTTTAACTGGGACTAGACGGGACGGACGACAGATAAGATGAGCTCAAAGTCAGGTTGTTATACCGGACAAAAGAAGACCTACATAATTATTTTGTTTCCTTTGTTGAAGACTATATCACATTTTGCTTAGTTCTTCTTCTTCTTTTTTTGTTTGTTGTTTAATACGATAGTTATTTCAATTACCAACAATACTCGTAGGCACATATTTAACTAGTGTTGGAAACCGTACTGCCTTTAATGAAATAGTTAAGTCTGGGTTCAACAAAAGGACTTAAGATAAACATACATATTGGTATTGGTATTGGTATAAAGGTGTAGCCCTTCGATAAAGGAAATATAATCCAACCAAAATGATTATGGAATGTTTGGAATAAGTGGTGTTTTGTATTTGAAGGTCAAGGTTCTATGCATTTTAATAAAATTATTTAATTATGTAAAATGGTTAACCTCATTGTACTGCGATAAAAGTTGACAAAATAAATGGGTGTCTTAAACTTCAGGACTTTCAGTGGTAAAAAGTAATGTCTCTCTCTCTCTTCTCCATAATGACGTCAATTAGTTCGAACTTAAATGTTAGTGTTTCACTTCAAGATAATTCCTTATTTCAATGCTAAATTAAACTAAGCATTGAGCTTATGTTGTTAAAAAATTTGTAAAGTCTTTTATGTTCAGATATTTACATCTATTTCTATCTATCTATATATATAAAAATGAATTGCTATTCGTTAGTCTCACTAAAACTCGAGAACGGCTGAACGGATTTTTCTCTTCTTAGTCTTGAAATATTCGTGGAGATCTAAGGAAGGTTTAAAAGGCGAGAAAAAATAGAATAATTTCCGGGTAAACCCTAAAAACAGTCCTTTTCTATTTCCCATACAAACGTTTTCTAGGGTCAATTTGAACTTTTATTGCTATCCAATAGTTCTAAAAGTTCAATAGTTCTACAAGCTAAAGTTCATATTAAATTATAATCACTCACTGTTGTCTAAGCAATTTAGGTGTGTTCCTAACGTCAAAGAGTCAATTTGCAATTTATTACCGCTGCATAAAGTTCAAATTCAATCATATCTATGAAAATAGTCTTCGCGTGCGCTTTAGAGGATCTAATGTCGCGTTCCGAAAATAATCAAAAGTGAATCGCGAACGTTACAAAAAATGTAATAAACTATTAGTAGTACTGATTTCCAATTAATTTGGTCGGCTTCGCGAAACTTAATTTTGGCAACTTCAGTTGTAACTGTATCAGATTATTTTTTTAAGTTTGATAAATCTTAAGTTTTGTCACAAATTAAGTTTCTGAACACAACCATAATATTTGGGCTAAGTATAGAGATGACATGTCTGAGGATGTTTTGCGTGAAACTTTGAATCCTACACTACAAATGACTGAAGAAATTTACAATGACACATTGATCATGATAGAAGATATGTGTTTATTGATCGCAAATAAAGTATTGTCGTGTTTGGGAATGACAGCACCCAGTCGTCATATGCACGATGCATTAAACCACGAGTTGCAAAGGGAACAACAGTACGACATTGAAGTATTGGCCGAAACAGTTCGTACAAATGTTCCACAATTAAATCAACAACAAAGAATTGCGTACGACACTTTGATAGAAGCTGTGAACAGTGGATCTGGTGGAATTTTTTCCTTGATTCTCCCGGAGGAACCGGAAAAGCGTTCTTAATTTCATTGCTTTTGGCGAGGATCAGATCGCGAAATGATGTTGCTCTAGCGTTGGCTTCATTTGGAATAGCTGCGACTCTGCTAGAAGGTAGACGAACTGCGCATTCTGCCTTGAAATTACCATTAAACATGCAAATCACCGAAACACCAATTTGCAATGGCCAAGATCCTACAGGTATGAAAATTAATTGTTTGGGATGAATGCACAATGGCTCATAAGAGGTCACTGGAGGCGCTGATGGACAGAACATTGAAAGATATTCGTAACAACCAAAATAATGTTGGTAGGGCCATGATTCTGTTGTCAAGTGATTTTCGTCAGACTCTTCCAGTTATTCCCCGATCAACTGTTGCTGATGAACTAAATTCATGCCTAAAATCATCGAATTTGTGGCAGTACGTAAAGACACTCGAATTAACAACTAACATGCGATTATTTTTGCAACATGCTGAAACTGCAAATGTGTTTGCGAAGCAGTTGTTAGATATTGGAAATAATAAAGTTGCAATGGACACCTCGACCGGATTCATCACATTACCCACAGATTTCTGTCACATCACAGATTCAAAAGAGCAGCTTATTCAGCGTGTTTTCCCAGATATAGCACAAAAGTTCAATAACCATAATTGGCTGGGTGAACGAGCAATATTGGCAGCGAAAAATAAAGATGTCGAAGATCTCAATGCGACCATTCAGAATTTTCTTTCAGGACAGTTGGTTTCCTTCAAATCAGTTTACACCGTTATGAACCAGGATGACGTAGTCAACTATCCCACGGAGTTTTTAAATTCATTGGAATTGCCTAGATTACCACCTCACAATTTGCAGTTAAAAGTAGGATCAGTTGTCATCATGCTGCGTAACATTAATCAACCTCGACTATGCAATGGAACAAGACTGGCTGTAAAAAAGCTGATGAATAACGTCATTGAGGCAACAATCATAAAAGGAAAATACAAAGGAAAGGATGTCTTGATTCCGCGAATACCGATGATTCCAACGGATTTACCATTCGATTTTAAACGCTTACAATTTCCAGTACGTCTGGCCTTTTCGATGACAATAAATAAATAGCAAGGACAGTCTTTAGAAGTTTGAGGAATCAACTTGGAGTTTTCCTGTTTCGCGCATGGACAATTATACGTCGCGTGTTCGCGCGTCGGATAACCGTGTTCTTTGTTTATTTACGCACCACAAAACAAAACAAAAAATATAGTTTATGAGAAAGCTTTAAATTGATTAACAAACTGTATCATAACATTGTGTGTCTATTAATAAAAATTTAAACCTTATAAATAGCCAATATTTCAGGAAAACTCTGTTTTTTTAAGTAAGCAACATGATGTGTCGAAAATAATAATAAAACTTCATGTTTCATTAAAAAAATGTTTTTTTATGCAATACGTTTTGTTTGTTTTGAAATTAATTTATACAAAAGTTTAGGTCTTTTATTTATTGATTGAGGCAGTACGAAGTCTGCCGGGTCAGCTAGTAAACTTATAAATATAGTTAGATTGATCACTTAATATGTATATATTACACGTGAAATACATACTTTCGTCATTCAAAAGAACCTAATACTCTATAATGTCCTTGTTGAGCTTACGAAGCAGTGTTTAAACTACGAGCATAGATGAAGACCTATAACAATATTTTATTATCTTAACTTCGTAATGAACATGTATTTTGTACAACCAAAAGCTATGGTCCCTTGAGGTATTCCGAGCCTGTGTTTTTTTTCTAATTAAGATCTCTATTTTCATTATTAAGAGAATTTGATGTCCCTCTAAATTTATAAGTCACGGTAAATTATATTTTTGGAACACTTTCAACAACATTATTTTAGAGTTTTATTAATTTAATTTAAAACAAATTAATAATAGTATCGATATGTATAAAAATCATCAGCAAAATGTGTTGAATAAGTTTTAGAAGCTAAGTCGCATTTAACGAGCCTTAGAATATTAATTAGTTGATCAACAGGATTTTTAATAACTGAGCAGAAATACAAGTGTCTATGGTTTTTCATCAAGAACGTCAAAAAGAGGTTTTATATTGATATTAAACACAAAAACAACGAGTCTATTTTTTAGAGAAATCAATGTATGATTATTTAATTGTAATAAGTATGAATATTGAATAATTGTATAAGCCAAAAGACCGCCAAGACCATGAAATTTTACTGGAAAACTTCATGAATTTTATTTTAAAGCTCTTGAATTGACTGTGGAGTATTGGTCAGACAAGATCTCTGTGGCTGAATGTGATCACCTTTTCAAAACGGTTGGAAAAATGTGACCGACAAAAATTGGCATTGGTGAACTTTGATAAATCCAATGCTTTATTAATCTCCCATAGGAAGTTATTGTAATCGGTCCGATTTGTCGAATTGAAAAAGTTAACATTTCTCGACGTCCCTATAGAGTCGAAATGAGAGAGATGTATGTGCGTGCGTGTGTACATACGTTCGTACGTCTGTACGTTCGCGAGTTTTTTTCGTCGTCCATAGCTCAAGAAACAGTAGAGATATCGACTACAAATAAATTTTGTTATACAGATATTAATGTAGAAAGATGCAGGAAGGACTCTCAAAACAAATCAAGTATGTGTTCTTTTTTACCATAGCAATTAAAAAAAAAGGTGAAAATTTTAGTTTACCCAAAATATCTCACGAACTAATAACGCTAGAGACTAGAATTAAATTTTATATTATATATTGTACCGTGATACAAAAAAAATATATTTTTGGAAAAATATCCAAATAAAAAGAAAAAAAAACTGAAAAAAAACGAAAACTTTACGAAGAAAAATTATTTTATCTTTTCAACATCTGGTAAAATTTTGATAAAAATCGAATTGACAGTTTTTTGTACAACAAATAAAAACCTTAAAAACAATACTAAGACTTGGTATAAATTTACTTTCAACTTAAATATCTTTTCAAAATTTATAAAATATTGGCTTCAAACTAATTTTCTCTCACAGGACATTCAGTAATTTTTTTTTATAAAAAATCCAACAGTCAGTTTTTTCATAAAAAAAATAGAATCTTTCAAAAATAGTATGCAAAATTGGTAAAAATTGATGCTCGGTTTTCGATATCTCGTGAACAATAGAAGGTATTGACTTCAAATTCATTTCATTCATCCAATTTGTATTTGTATATTATTATATATGAAATAAAAACATTTAAGAAATGCTATACTAAAATTGGTAAAAATTGGTTTGCGACTAAAATTCTCGTTAACTAAAATAGATTTTGAAATCAAACTATATGTATGCAAAATATTGTTGGTAATTTAAATTTGTTTTTAAATAATTCAACTGACACCTTTTTTAATAAAACCCGAAAACCTACAATCGTTTAAGCAACACAAATCAACAGTCAGGATGGGAAGTTATCAGTGTGGGCTGGATCCTACACTCAACAACGTTTTCAACATTAAAAGTAATTTTTTTTCGGAAACTATGAAACCCGAAAAGGTCCTTTGATAAATTTAAGGTTGGCGATACATGCAAAAAAATAGATTTTTGTTGGCATACGTAATAACGTTTCAAAAATATGCCTGTACATTTTTAAAATGAAATTCACATTATTTGTCAATTAAAAACCTGTTGAAGTGATCCGCCTTAAAAACCTACTATAAATTGTGTGCGCCAAAACTTCAAAGGCGTTGTTCTCAGAACTACTTTTTTTTAAATTGGAGGGTCTGATACCTCAAAAAGGCACACGTCTTCTCTATAGTATTAGCTTATAAATTAACTGAAAAAAACAACAAAAAATTACGATTTTTGACTTAAAATCCCGCAAAAAAATAGGTGATGAATATAAGTTTTTTTTTCTAGGAGTGACAATTTATTACTTTTTATCTTTTTATATTTTATTAGTTCAACTAGAAGCAAAATTTTATACTACTAAAATGTCTGATTCCAGGCCGCTATAACAAAAACTAAAAATTCCGTAGAGGAGGAGTTATTGCTGCAGCGGCCATTTTGGGAAAAATAATTTAATACTTGTATTTTAATATATGATGAATAAACATACTTATAATTTAACAACGATTCATTTACTCCTACACTTTTGTCTGGGACTGAAGTTTAGGACTCTGGAATGGCATCCTGTCACATACATGTTCAACATACCATAGCCCTTAAAAGCTGTGCAACTCTTAAAAAAAACCGTCAACAAGCGTTTTTAACAGTATGAAATATTAGTTCTGACAGCTGACAATTTGGACTTTAAAATAAGAACGTAAGAACAACGTGTTTCTATTACTCAAATGTTCTTCTCAAAAATATCAAATCTGTTTTGTTAATTAATGTCCATTTTTTGGGAATCTTACACTAATGACATGATGTTGAAATATGAAAGGCCTTTTTTGGATTAGAGGTTTCAAGGGTTACTATTTTTTGCAAATTATGAGAATTATATAAATAGTCTTGTTAAATTTCTGGTAATATTAATAAATGCTCCCACCATCCTATGTTCGCAATTTTTGAAATGTAGCTCTCAAATTGTTTTTATTATTTTTGAAGTATTATTCGACAAATAAGAGTGTAAAATTTGTGCTCTTATAAAGCTATTAAATGTAAACTTATAAACTAGTTACAGCCTCCAATTTCTTGTAGATTTTGCGACACTACAATAAAAAATTAGACTTTACTAAATTTTTTTTAACTAACTAAAACTAAAGTGATATTTCTGTATGTTTAATATAATGAATTCTTGAAGAATCATTGAATCAAGGCAAGAGCACAAAATGGATCCATAATTTTAGTAAAATTTGTATTTGTCTTTAAAGATTCGTTAATGATTTAATTATTATCTTGCTTAAATATAAAAACAAATATTATACATAATAAATAAAAAAGGTGTCGCAACAGTCCTTATAGAACCAGGGCCTAGTGACTTACAACTCTCAACCATTCCTACAAAATATTATAACTAAGTACCTATGTAAAAAATTATTTATTTTATAAAAAAGTCCTAAGTGTTGTTTTAAATAATATGTCGAGTTTCTTACACTAGATTTTTTATTCGTAATATAAATTCCTGTGAAAACAAACAAAATGACTGAAATTGATGACGTGAGGTTCATCAGGTGTCTGGTTTTCTAACGAAAAAAAAAACACTTATGATTGTTTACAAAACATAAAATAAAATGTTTTTTTTTTTCACTCTTTTTCGTTTAGAATTTTATTTAAATATACTTATCCAATTAACACTTTCTTCCAAAAAGCTTCCACACTTCCAAACAAAAAAAATCAATTTTTCTTGAATAATGAATCAATCTAGAGAAGAATTTTCACGACATTTTCATTTTTTGATTTCACTATTCCCGTATCGGAGTTTTTTTCGTTTTCTATTTTTCAATTCATGCTGCATGCATCATGTGGGAGTTTCTTGTGGTTTTTTTTCTTTTATGGTGCATCTAAATACAAAATCTAAACAAAAACAAACCAACAAAGTTCTGACTGTTGGAATACTCGTATTCATTATATACGGATATGGTTCTTGAGATTAGGACGATGAGTTACATGAGCTGTTGAGGCGCATGAAACGTATATTGATGGCGGCGCTGGATGCTGGTGTAAATTTGGATAAGAGACCAACACGAGCGTTGAGCGATGCATATCCATCAGCATTTGAATCTGTACACAAAAAACAAATGATCAGTATTTAGCAGCAGTTATACTGAAGACGATAAATCTTTATACAATTTGCCTCTCACGATATGTTCAATGTTCATATACTCGTAATGATGGAGCTCCACATCTTTTGAGATATACACAATTTATCTATACACAGAAGATCGATTATCATAAAAATACGGATATGGATGATCTCTATCTGAACTGCATGCAATTTTTAATGGAAATTGAAACCAGAGCTTGGCAAGACAGAAATAATTTGAAAATTTGATGGTCAACTAAATATTGGCACATCGATAATACTCGTAGTTTTTCTTTCTCCTTTAAGTAAGCAAAATGAGTTTCATTTCAAGTAGGAAGTTCAGTGGTTCGCACTTGAATTGGAGAATATCACAACTATTATTTGTTTTTATATGACATATGGGAAGTAAAATAAGAAATAATTAGTTGAAAAACAATTATGAAGCATTTTGTTTAATTTTCTCACAACATACGAAAATATGTTGAGCATATAATATAATCAAGAAGATGTTTCATTTTGATATAAATTAAGAGTATATTTAAAAGAAAATGTTCGATGTTTATTTCATTGTTAAGAGAAAGGTTTTCAAATGACAATAGAAAAAACATATCAGCCAAATAGCTGCCACTGCCACTGTTTGATATCGTATCCTTTTCATACAATTTGATGACCAGGGGCTTTATAAACAATGAACATTGCGATTGGTAACAGGTTACAATTTGTAAATTTACAGCTTGACAATTATCAAAATCGGGTCCATAAACAATTTGAAAATTTACTAGAATTGTTGGAAAATACACGAAAATTGTCATTTTTTCTTTTCATAAAGAAATTGTCAAGTATTTTCCATATTTGTCAGGAAATTTTCGACACATTGTAAATTACAATTTATATATTTGTCAGTATTCAATTGACAATTGCGACAGGAAACACAGTTACGGTCAAGTAATGACAGTGAAAAGACCAAATGGTATCACGAAGGTGCCTCCAGTCCTTGCTCAAATGCATTGCGTTGAGACATTTTACCTGTTCTGCGATATCTTTCCATTTATTCATTTGTAAAGGGTGTCCCAAAATTAACGCAAGATTTGAATTTGCCGCCATTTGTGCAGTGAAGTGTTGGCAACCCTGAAAAAAAGCAATTTGACAGCTAACAGTATAGGGTTATTAAAAATGGAGCGTTACACGAGAGAACAACGTGTCTTCATTATTAAAGAATATTTCAAAAATAGTGAAAGCTTGGCGGCTGCAGTTCGAAAATTTCATACAAAATATGGTCGGAATAGTGTTTTAACTTCGTCAACTGTGAAGAGATTAATTGAAAAATTCATGGAGACTGGATCCGTTGCCGCATTTGGGGTTCGGAGAACCCACATGTGATTGTCGAAAAACAAATGCATCCACAACGCGTGACTGTATGGTGTGGATTTTGGGCTGGAGGCATAATTGGGCCATATTTTTTTGAAAATGATGCTGGTCAAGCAGTGACTGTTACTGGTGCTCGATATCGCGACATGATTACACAGTTCTTTCTGCCAAAATTGGATGATATTGATGTGTCCAATATGTGGTTTCAACAAGACGGTGCCACATGTCATACAGCCCGTGAAACAATTCAATTACTGCATGAGATATTTCCAGGTCGTGTACTCTCTCGTTTCGGTGATCAAAATTGGCCTCCTAGATCGTGTGATTTAACACCATTATACTTCTTTTTATGGGGTTATTTGAAATCACAAGTCTATGTCAACAAGCCCACAACCACCCGTGCATTAAAGGAGGAGATTCAACGCTGCATCAACGAAATTCAGCCACATTTATGCAGAATGGTCATGGAAAATTTCAAAAAAAGAGTGCGCATGTGCATGCAAAGCCGTGGAGGCCATTTGTCCGGTGTGTTATTCCATACATAACCCTATCTTATGTACTTTACGAGTCAATAAAAATATAACTATCAAAAGACTAAAAACGGCGTTTTCTATTTAATTCAAATCTTGCGTTAATTTTGGGACACCCTTTATATCGTAGCTCAGTTTCACTAAATTTCCCTATAATGACAAATTTGTCATTGTATTTTTCTTTTAAATTTGTTACATGTCAATTGGGACATATTTGTAGAACTGTAGAAAATATAGATATTACTTGTAATATGTCAAAACTTCAAAACTGTCAGCTGTTCAAAAGGGGTTCATTCAAAACGAAACCTCGTATTGGAATATCATTTACTAAACATAAACTATTAAATCGAAATTGTGGTAAAGGGAAATCGTCCTTCTTACAGTCTCTTAATATGTTTCCTTACATTTGATATTTCCACAAAAAGAAAACTATTAGCAGATTTAAATTTATTTAAAAATTTAATTTTTATGAACATTTCTCAAAAATGTATTTATTAAAGAAAATCCCAAAAAAATTCTTGCCCCAATAAAGTGAACACAAATGATTTCTTGTAGGTAATATTTTGTCAAAAAATATTGAAAAAAAAAATTTAGTGTGTGAAAGAATTGATCATTCAAAAGAAGTATTTTGAGATAATGAATATTTTGACATCTTTTTTCCAAACACAAAAGCATATATTAGGGCCTTAAAAAATGCGATTTCAATACTGACTGGGCCTGGAAAATTCGTATAAAAACAGATTATTTCATAAAATTGTTTGAATTCATTATTAAAAGTGGTAGGAAATCATTTTGTGTATGCCTTTAAATTGATTTTGGAGATTTGTTTTTACAGAATCTCATCATGCCGCGTGGAAGAACTTTAAAAAAATAACTGCTTACAAAGATTGTGGCCTTTCTGATCGTGAAATCGCTAGAAAAATAGGGAGATCCAAAACAGTTGTTCATAACTTTTAAAAGTTAGGTGAAGGTTATGGAAAAATTCCCAACCACTCGCTAAATAAAAAGCTTACAGCACGTCAAGTTCGAATGATATCGCGTGAAGCCATCAGAAACAAGCTGTTTACTTCACAAATTAAGAAGAAACTTGACTTGGCTTTTTCAACCCGACGCGTTAGACAAATTTTAAAAGCCAACTCCAACCTTGTTTAGAAAAGAAGATCCAAGAAGCCACCTTTAGATGCAGCTCATAAGTCAGCAAGGCCACATTTTGCTGAAAGTCACATAAGTTGGACCCAAGAGTGGAGAAAAGTTCTGTTTAAAGATGAAAAAAATTCAATTTATATGGTCCAGATGGATTTCATTCCTATATTGGCATGACAAACGTCTTCAAATAGAAGTGAGAATGAATCGCAACTTCGGTGGTGGAAGCGTAATTGTTTGGGCAGCTTTTTCTTTAAATGAAAAGACTGAAATTGCATTCTTGGCTGGAAGGATGAACTCAGAAATGTATGCTGAGTTGTTAGAAGAAGTTATAGTTTAGAGAGCTGAAGATTTATGCGAAATTGACTTCATATTCTAGCAGGATAACGCTGCTATCTACTCCTCTCGAAGGGAGACAGACTGGTTTGAGGAGAAACAAATAACATTTCTCGATTGGACGTCTCGAAGTCCAGATTTAAATCCTACAGTGAATCTATGGGGAACACTAGCCAGGCGTATTTATGCCAATTTAACTACGTTCAAGAGCTTCCAGATGCAATAATTGAACAATGGGCTGCAATTACAACCGCGGAACTGGAAAAGCTTGTAGAAAATATGCTAAGACGAATGATGTCGGTCATAAGAGCAAGTGGTGGCTCTACAAAATGTTGATTTAATCAATACAAATTTTATGATCACCAATTAACCGTTGTTTTTAATAAAAACATAACTGTTTTTATGGGAATTTCCTCCTTTTATTTGGGTATTTTTTTTAATCTTACCTTTTATTTCATTTTGTTAAAATTGAATAAATTTATATTATTATTAATAACTTTGAGTACATTATCTTATTTGATAAAAATGCATGGCTTTGTTGAATGCAGCAAAAGAAAATGCATGAAAACCATGTATTTTTTAGGAATTTCCTCTACTGTATTTGGTGGAATATCATTTTTTGTTCGAAAAATAAATTAAGGTAACAAATATTTTTTTCAGTTTTTTTAATTTTAAAAAAATGGTGTACGTTTTTTTCGAGTGTACGCCAATTTAGTATCATTTCACAATGTATAATAAGAAATTTAATTTCTAGGTTCGAGAGGTATTTGGGGTCAACCAAATTTTTCAATTTATAGTAACAAATAGTAAAAAGTCCTTCTACATCTTTTAGTATTATTATCTGTAAAACAAAATTTATTTTAAGTCCATATCACTGACGGTACTCGAGAGATGGTCGACGAAAAAAGGTTCCCGAACACACAAACATTCTCCTGAAAACCATTTATTTAAGTACTACGAACTTGAAACTTGGAAAAATTTTAAAACTTTTAATTCGACAAATCGGAAGTCTTCTTCTTGTGGGAAGTTAAAAAATGGCACCTGTGAAAGTATAAATATGTAATATCAATTAGAACAAATTTGATTCCTTTTTGTTTTTAAAAATTTCTATACAAATATTCAAAATTTATAACAAAATCACGAAGATCAAATTCCAAAATTTTTAGATCTTTTTAGTTTTTTTTTTTTAATTTATTTTTGTAACTCAAAAACAAATCATCAAATTTTAATGTTCAAGTAATAACTATTACGACTCCCACTGTACCTACTTTCAATTTTAAAAATACATAATTGTTGACTGTTTATGACTGCTTAGCCCTTTGCCGAGTCCTTTTTTGTTTATGTTTATTTTCAACATCATAATATTTGCTCTGATTTGGTTTCTTTTAAAAATAGAATTATACGAGTATTATTGGATACTTTTATTTTGTTCTTTTTTTTTGAACAACACATCAGAGGGAAACTAAAAACTGAAAACTGAAAAGTGTGAAATAGAGATGAGAGTGGCCCTTTGTAATTTGCCGCGCTAATGCAATGACGTACGCCGCCATCGCCGATTGCTGCTGCGGACCGAACTACGACCACGGTGGTGGTGGTATGAAGTTTGGTGCAATATACGAGTGTTCACATGTTAAAAAGAAAAGCCTACAAGACAGAATGTACACAAAAGTGCCATGAAATTGAGTCGAACTTGTGATTGAAGTATTTAGTCATTATAGATATGATATCTGTTGGAAATCAGTTTTTATTTAATTATTCTAAAATTGTCAGGTTTTTATAAAAGGACTTAATTCAATAACAAAACTTTTAAAACAAACATTCCTTACATCTCAAAAAAATACCTCAACATAATTTTGTAATATGCCTAATTGATCGCATTTAAATAAACTAATGGATGGATTTATGTTGCTCACCATTTGAATTAAGTACAAAAAGTACAAGCTTTATTTTATGTATAACACAAATAAACATGCATTCCCACACTTTTCGTCATGGAAAAACTGATTTCATTAATTAACTTAATTAAGTTTGAATGAATGTTTAGTATAGTTCATATTGAACAATTTTCTTATGTTCGTAATTAAATTAGATGAACGATGAATGATTTTTTTCTTCTTTTTTGTTTAACAACCCCTACTCGCATCAAATAACAAACATCAAACAAAACCGTTATATGTGAAAGCCAATTTGTGTTATATCATCAAATTATCTATACATAAAGTCCGGTCCCTCAAAACCTAAAAACCTACCTAATGATATTTCTTAAATTCAATAATATTTTAATTAATAGAAACGAAATTGACTTCTCTACAAATCTGAATACAGTAAAATGTCTATTAAAAGAGGGTCCAGTAGGTCTATGGTACAACAAGGGCAGAAAGGCAGAAGCTGAAGCTGAGATATAGCCAAACCCACCCACATCCCCACAGTAGAAGCAGCCAGCACTCATTTCATCAATTATTCTATTGGATTGGTTAACTAACGAGAATTTGAAGTGAACCGACAAAACTTTAGATACAGATATCGAATTTATCTACCATGAAGACCAAAGGAGAGCAAAGCAGAGGAGAAGCATCAGATCATGATGATGATGATGATGATTTTGATGGTTGATGATGGGAAATGGCCAAATAGTATAGGTAGTTAGGTAATATCAAAAGATATACCTAGAATCATGTAATCAAAACAAATATTCAACTACTATAGGGACTGTTTTCTGGTCGTTGTCGTTGTCCGTGTCCGTATCCGTTTGTCCGTTTGTCCGCGTCGTCATTGCCATCATAGTTATCATCATCATCGTTGTTCGTCTGTCCAAACGAAGATATCAAATTTCAAATTTCCACTTAGGCAAACGCAATAAGCTATGAAAAGCGCACCACCATTAGCAGTTAAGCACATTAAGAGCTTTGTATTCGAAATGGAACATTAAACATTTATAGGATTTGCAGGACGACAACTTTTATGAGTACGGCTTTTAAGCATAAACGATGCACACATTAGTATTAGGGTGTACTTACACTTACACTTACACCTATCTCTCTATCTCTTTTTGTTTGTTACTACATGTAATAATATTCTATCTTCATACCTTTGTGAATGCGCACATCACATATTCATAGTTAATGGTCTGAACATTGACTGAACAGAATATCATTTTTATGTCAGTTTAATCTCCTTTCTATATTGTAAGTAAGTTGCTCCTGTAATTCCTATCTATAATACATATTAGTACATTGTTGTATGCACCTATTATTATTGTCAAAAGGACCAATTTTACGAGAACATAAATGTATTTTTGGATAAAATGTATTTTATATATGATTTTTTTTTGTATTTAAGAGTTCTGACTCGAATTTAGTTATAAGCTCTTTTATATCCTTGCAATACCGAATTGTCAATAAAATTTTATCATAAACTGTTTAACAGAGAACGTCCAAAAGTTATATAAACATTACTTTACACAAACCTGTATGTAGTTGGAACTTGGCATACTTGGAGTAGCACGCTCACTTAAGTCGAGAAATGTTCGATTATTTTTGTATCAACAGATCAAACATTTTCTGACATTTCAATGTTCTATGATATAAATAAGTTTTTCAAAATTTTGATGATCTTTCAGTTATTAAACTTTGTGATTTAAGAAAAGGTGCATCTCAGGCCATACAATTCAAATATTCCTCTTTAAATTTTTTGACTTTACTTTCCCTGTAAAAGTAATGTAGTGACTTCTACCGTACTCTTTGATTAAGTTTCCCTGTTTTCATTCCTAGATGGGCCAATATCCTATGACCAATAAATTCTGAGTTTCCGACTTTTTTAATAGTACTACATTGCTCTATTCGACGAATATAAAAAATACTATGCATGTCTCTGTCAGCCGAGAATGTTGAAGTTTTAAAGATTTTATATATAAATCAAGGTAAAATGATTTTAAAGAAAAAAAAAATTAAAAAACTTGGACACATGGGCGCCGTTTTTTAAATAGTTTTAAGAAAATAGTTTTTGCAAAATAGTGGCATTTGCAACATTATAGCTAACGATATTAATAATTATTCAATTTTTAATTGCGACATATGTTGGAATTTTTGCATTCGTAAAAAATTTCAAATTCGAGATTTTAATCAAACATGACATTACGATGGTAGAGAATTCGAAAAAAGTGGGTCCCCCAATTCCCTCCGTTTGTCTGTCTCGCCCCTGAAGCCCAAACCTTTGGGTCAATTGAGCTCAAACTTGGAAATTAAGGTTTTGAGGATATTCGCGTTTTTTAAGATCAAAAATAACAGTAGACCCCATATACATAGTTTGGTAAAAAATCAAAAACTCTAATTTTCTAAAAACAGATTGATGGATTTTTATTTTCTTAAATTTTTAGCTTCCCATAGGAAGTTATTGTAATCGGTCCGATTTGTGGAATTGAAAATTTTGAAATTTCTCGATGTTTCAAGGTTTCAAGATTTTTAGTGCGTGTGTACGTACGTCCGTACGTTCGGGAAGTTTTTTTTCATCGTCCATAGCTCAAGAACCAGTAGAGATATCGACTTCAAATAAATGTTGTTATACAGATTATAATGCAGATAGATGCTCAACAAAATTGCGTGGGTGTTTTTTTTTCCCATAGCAATTTAAAAAAAGGTGAAAATTTATCTCACGAACCAATAACGCCACCACCGGCTTCAAATCAATTTTATATTATATATGGTAACAAGTATATTTTTGGAAAAAATCCAATTAACAGTTTTATTTAAAAACAAAAAAACTGAAAAAAAATATTTGTCACCTTGAATATTTTACGAACAAAAAATGACTTTATCTCCAAAATAATTTTGTGTGAAGAAGAATAACGTTTTTGACATCTGGTAAAATTTTCAGAAAAATCGAATTGACAGTTTTCTAACAAAAAATAAAAACCTAAAGAAAACATTACTAAAAGTTCGTAATCATTGATTTTCGACTCGAAAATCTTTTGAAAAGTTTGAGATCATATCTTCAAACTAATTTTGTCATATAAGAAATATTGTTTTCAACATTCGGTAAAATTTTGAGAAATATCGAATTGACAGTTTTCTAATAAAAAATAAAAACCTAAAAAAAAAACAATGTTAAAACTTGGTAAAAATTTACTTTTGACTCAAATATTTTTTCAAAAATTAAAAATATTGGTTTCAAACTAATTTTGTCTCACAGAAAATATTGTTTTTGATATTTAGTAAATTTTTATAAAAATCCAAGAGTCCGTTTTTTCATCAAAAAAAAAATAAAATCTACGAAAAATAGTATGAAATGTGGTAAAAAATGATATCTCGTGAAAAATACAAGAAATTGACTTCAAATTAGTTTCATTCATTCAATTTGTATTTGTTTATATAAGAAATAAATTTTTTTAAAAAATGCTACTAAAATTGGTATAAATCGTCTTTCGACTAAAAATCAAACTATTTCATTATATGCAAAATATTGTTGGTAATTTTAAAATTTTTAAGAATAATTCAACTGACAACTTTTTTAACAAAACATGAACTTTAAGCTTTTAAGCAAGACAAATCGACAGACGGGATGGGAAGTTATCATTCCAGCCTATTTTTTTTTCTAAAATTAACTTTTTTCAATAAAAAAAATATGTTTTTGTATTGCTCCAGAAGGGTACCCGGCACAGAACCGTTATTTTATTTTTAAATGTTTTCAGGAACTTATGAACCGATTTCAATAATTTTTTGTATGCACAAGCTCTTATATTATATAAATAATATTTAATGATTAAAAATGTCAACATTGTTACTTTAGATTAAAAAAAATATAATATTTTTTTTTTGAGGCAACCAAAATTGTTGTTCTGTTGTATTTAAGGTAATGGTAACTGCATAGAATATTGATTTTAGACACAGCTAGAAGCCCTGGTAGCTATTAGCTTTTAAGTATTGTTTTGTACATTTATGTATAGTTCAATAAATAATACTAATTTTAGACTTAACTAGTTTCATAGACCAGATACAAACATTATTATGTTACTTTTGATAATTTTACTGTCACTTACAATAATTTGACGGATTTGATATATTTAATGCTTAAATTATTTAAACATTTCAAAAAATTTACAAACTATTACGAAACTCTTGTCATAAAAGCTTTAATATTTATGACAAAAGCAACTTAATAGTTTTTAAATGAACATCGATTTATTTTGTATGCAAAACTATTAAATAATTATGTGTAGTCCAATGATATTTGAATTTTTAGAAATGAAAACTAAAAAATTGCACTCCAAACTTAAGGAATTTCTATGGACAAATCTATACCAATTGATTTTTTCCCTAAAAACATCTTTTGCATAACATGAATTTTTTATTTAGCAAGTTTAAGGATATTGACGTATTTGCAGCCGAAGAGATATTGAAGGCATTTACAAAATATCAAGTTTGATCAAAATCGCATTTATGAATTTTAATCCTTTTTTATACATTAAATTAAAGATCTACCCTTTTTATCAATGGAACTAAAAAACATATGGCATCCAATTTGATTAGTCAGCAAAAATAACCCAAACGTTGATGGTATGTTTATGTAATTGCATTCCAATTAAATGAATCATGATGCAAGAAAGAATTAATAAATAAACTTGTCAAGGAATTTTCCTATTGCATACAACATATCCTAAATGACTCATCGTTTGGAATTTCACATACATATAATTTGAAAATCAACCCTTTTATTTGATTGAGGTAGGTGAAGCTTAATTGTGTAGATATACACTCAATGTCAACAACAACAAAAAATTACCAAATATACATTATGGCACAAGGTAATTTTGAAATTGGATAAATCAAAACAAACTTCTGATTTGAATCAAATAGATGAGGGTTACACCACAGTCTTTTACCATTTAATTTGAAAATTTTGATCTAAATTGGGTAAATAGCTATTAACTATAAATCTACTTAAAATTACCTCTTACCATATAAGTACATTAAATACCTAATAGAATGCGTAGTTAGGTATTATTAAAATGTCAGGAATTAAATGCGTACCTACATATGTATGTATACAATTTTGCAACTTTTTCATAATATCATGAATTTTTCAGTTAAAATGGTGCCAATAATAAAATCAAGCTTAGTGATCAGTAAATGTAATACAATTACATGTAATTAACTTTAACTGCAAATATGCAACAACCTCTTATAATACTATTTCATAATTTAGAATATTCCTTAACATATCTTAGAACAATAATGGTGCAGTTGGGCGTATACTCACTTTTATTATTTTATTCAATGCTCAAAAGAGCCATGTACATTTTTTGAAAAAGAAAACATTGTTGAAAATTCAATTAACCAAAAAAGTGCGTATACGCCCAAGTGCGCCATTTTTGTTTACTTAACATTATATGGAATTGAAACTAGTTATACTAGTTATATTATACAAGACATGTTGACAAAACTAAGTACCTTGTGTACAAATTATGGACTTTAAATAAATAAATCGAAAACTAAAGTCATGACAAATCACACAAAACACGATATAACGTTGGACGAAGGAAAAATTGAGCACGTAGAAAATTACATATGTATATGTGGGACAGATAAAATCATTCAAGGACCAAGAAAATCAAGAAATTAACAGACGCATTACAAATAGCTGGAAACAATTCTGGAGCCTTAAACATATTTTACAATTGCACCAAAGTGCAGACACAATCAAATATAGCTTCGACTCTGCGATTCTACTCTACCTATTCTTAGGTTAGGTTAGGTTAGGTTGAGGGGTTGACAGTTGATGTCTTAACCATCACACTTAGATCAATACAGATCCATTGTGATACCCGTGAGTATTGCTACTCAAGCAAATAAGAAAAACCTATGTGTTCAGTTAGTCAAGCCATTTAGAGGCTTTGACGAAGTTCAGAATGTTAGTACCTGACGTACTAGAGAGTTCTTTTAAATCCCCGAAGAAAAAGTTGCCAAGCAGTTTCTTCCTTTGATGGGAGAGTGCGGGACACAGACACAGAAAGTGCGAAGTGTCTTCATGCACCTCTTTGTCACCGCATCCTCTGCATAGATCATCTGAACTGATTCTCATCTTTTTCATATGATAACCTAACAGATTATGTCCGGTGATTATGCTTACAAGAGATCGAAGTGATCCCTTTTGTAGCTGCATAATTCTTTCCGTTCTTTGTTTGTTAAAACAGGGCCATATCTTTCTTGTAGTGCCGCAGGTGTCAAGAAGGTTCCACCTTTCATCGGCCTTAATTGTTATTCTTTTTGAGATTTCCTGGTTTAAATAACAGGTAGGGGTGCTAACTAGCTGAGCTTGGCTTACGTCAAGCATTGACCCTAATCTTGCTAATTCATTGGCTTTCTCGTTGCCTAGTATATCGCTGTGGCCTGGGACCCAGCAGAGTCTAATGTTGTGCTGTGCGCCAAGAACCTTAAGCTCTTCGCGGCAGCATGAAACAAGCTTTGATTTTACCTCAGTTGCAGTAATCGCTTTTATTGCCGCTTGGCTATCAATGTAAAAGGTGATCTCGTGGTATCGCCATCATTGATACCTTTTTAGCAGCTGTTGTCACTGCCAGGACCTCCGCTTGGAAGACGCTGCTGTAGTTTGGAAGCCTATGCGAGGCGGTCAACTTGAGAGATTCAGAATAGAAGCCTGCCCCTACACCAGTGTCCATTTTAGAGCCATCAGTATAGATAGCTATTGACGACTCACTGGAGTATGGTATATTATCTATCCATTCCTCTCTGCTTGGGATGGCAGCCTGGAATGGTTTATGAAAATCAAGTTCGGGTATTTTATAGTCTGCTGTAGTACTATGACCCATAACTTTATAAAGGATCTGGGCATGTCCTATGGAACTGTTTATCCAGACTTTAGTTTGACTAAGTCTCAGGGCACTTTTGGCCGCAGATTCTTGAACAAAGAGGTCTAGGGGAATCAGATTGAGTATAACTTCCAGTCCCGCAGTTGGAGTGGATCTCATTGCTCCCGTAATGCCAGTGCACGCAAGTCTTTGAACTTTTGTCAAAGTTTTCAGGTTCGTACTCTTTTCTAAAGCTTTCCACCATACCAAATTACCATAGGTTAGTATTGGTCTAATTATTGCCGAATACATCCATCTGATAATTTTAGGGTTTGGTCCCCAGGTTTTCCCGAAAATTCTATTGCAGGAGTAAAAGGCAATTGATGCCTTTTTGAATCTATCTTTGGTGTTCAGGCCCCAATTTAGTTTTTTATCTAAGATGACACCGAGATACTTTGCGTGATCAGAGATTTTAAGAGGGCAGCCTTCAATTGAAGGAATTTTAAAATCAGGTATTTTGCGCTTGTTAGTAAATAGCACTAGTTCTGTTTTAGCTGGATTGACTGTCAGCCCACAGTTCCTATTCCATTTGCTTACCAACGAGAGGGCGTATTCGGTTTGTTCACTGATAGTGGGTAGGAACTTGCCAGTCGCTAGTAATGCAAGATCATCAGCGTAGGCTATTATCCTTACTCCACTTGATTTCAAAGTTTTTAAATGTTAGACTGATGGGTCTATAGTCTTTGGCCTTCGTATGGCTAGGTTTACCAGCCTTAGGGATGAAAACTACCTTTACCTCACGCCACGATAAGGGAACATACCACCATTTAAGGCTATTATTGAAAATTCTAGCTATGTAGGTGTGGGATGATAAGGTTTATGCATTTCTGAAGCATCATAGGGAAGATTCCGTCTAGACCAGGGGATTTGTACGGGGAAAAGGAGTGAATGGCCCATTTTATCCTTTCTTCCGTTTTAATATCCGATGGTACTAGGGTTTCTGTATGAGACTCTGTTTCTGGACTGCGGATATCAGCTACGCAGCCAGGAAAGTGAGTATTCACAAGGAGCTCAAGCGTCGCAGAAGGCCATCCATGAGCTACGTTTTGATCGTTGTGTTTCGACCTTAAAAATACGTTGACTGGTCTTATAATATTCCCAATCAGCTTCTTTCCTAGTTCTTTTGGCGACGTTGAAAAGTCTTCTAGTTTCTTTTCTTAAGTTGCCTATTTCAGTGGTCCACCAGGGTGGTTTTTTCCTACCTTTTCCCATATGATTAATGGGACAGCTTTTTTCTAAAGCGTTATTCAGAACAACTCTGAGTTTTTCTGACGCAATATCTATGTCAGAGGGTTCTTGAATTAGAAGTGTGTCCGGGATTTGAATCCCCTGTCCTACTTCCCTGCAGAAAACATTCCAGTTTGTTTTCCTGAAATTCCTAAAGGGTTTTGGAGTTGCTACTTAACTTTGTATCAAGAAGCCTATCAGTTTATGGTCTGAGAATGGTTCCTCTTTAAGAACATTCTATTGATCTATTACTATTGTGCTTGAGTTATTGGTTAGGGTAGCGTCAAGCACTTCTTTTCTATTTTTAGTTACAAAAGTGGGTTCGTTACCTCTGTTTGCTACTAAAAGATTATGGTCTAGTATAAATTCAAAAAGAGACCTATTCTTACTTACGGACTACAAACAATGAGCTTGACTGCAAAAACACTTGACCAGCTAAGGATATGTCAGACCAAAATGGAAAGAAAAATTCTGAAAATACGACCAAGTAAAAGGGTACGAAATGAAGATATTCGAAATAGAACCAAAATTATTGACGTCATAAATAGAACAAGAAGGCTGAAATGGAGCTGGGAAAGACATTTATCTAGATTTCAGGACCAAAGATGGAAAAAAAATACAACAAAATGGAGAACAGAGAACAATAGATCAGCAGGACGACCCAATAAAAGATGGAGTGACGATCTATCACAAAAAACTACAAATTTGTACAATGAAGCTAAAATAGTTCAGTTCAGTTTTAGTTCAGTTCAGTTTATTTACTTTTTCTTTTACATTAAATATAGGCAATATAAAATTCAAACAACAATTAGTTAATTAAATCTTGATTAAAAACAATAAAAATAAAAAAAATTGTAAATGTACTATATTAATACTAATTATAAGGGTTTTTCATAATAGAGAACGAAAAAGAAGGTACAATCTGTTGTCCTATGACAAGAGTCGAAAGTACCAAATAAGTATAATTTAATCATAAATTTAAATTGAATTACATAAAGAAGTGTTGTGGGGTATCGTATGAGAAAGAAAATCTAAGATCATTATTATTATTATTATTTTTTTTTTTTGCTAAGGGAAATTAAATGTGAATGTACAAATTTAAACCATAATTCTGATGATGTTATTGACTCCTTCAAAATCAAAGTTAAAAAGCCATTTTTTAATGTTTATATTGAATAAATGAGCAGAACGAATGCTTCTAATGTCAAAAGGTAACACGTTAAAAAGTCTAGGTGCTACCGAGGTATAGAAGTTTAAAAAGTGATGAGAATTGTGCACTGGAATGACAGAAAGATTTCTATCGTTGCTTCGTAGTGAGTAAGCTAGCGTATTGCGACTTAAGAGATAACCACTTCTCAAGAAAAATATTTTTAAAACTTTAAAAAAATAAAGATGTTTGAGCGGAAGGATACCAGAGCTGACGAATAACGGAAAGCTATGTTAATTTTTATTTTTCATCCAGATGGTTCTTAAAATATGTTTTTGAGAAACTATCAGAGGTTGTAAATTGTTTTTAAATGTACAACCCCAACAAATTATACCGTATTGTATTTTGGATTGAACCAGTCCATAATAGATTGTTTCCATAAGTTTTCTACAACAAAGTTTCCTCAAGTGAAACATAATATAAGTAGTTGATAACAAATATTTTTTTAATGCAGAAGTGTGAATTTTCCAGTTTATTTTGCTATGAATAGTTAAACCAAGATATTTGTATTCGAAAACTTGCTCGATACTAAAACACTTTGAAGAACAGTGATTTTTTAAAACATTAGCTGGTGACAAAGCATTAGATGAATAACAAGATACACTACTTATCGGGATATTTTTGGAGTCAAAACTGTGTTGAACAAGAAATGGTGGATTAGTAAAGGAATCAAATGGTTTAAAAAACATAACTTATGTTTTTTCACTAATGACAAACTTATGGATGCCGAACCAATGTCTGAATAATTCTAAGTCATGGTTTATATCCAAAATCATATCTAGAAAAGTGGTACTAGAATACACACAAGCTATGTCATCAGCAAAACCACAGACTTTGCCTTTAAAGTTAAGATTAAAAATACTATTAATATAAATAAGGAACAAGGTTGGACCTAAGACTGATCCTTGTGGGACACCTATATTAATATTTTTGACATCACTGAAATTATTGCCTATTTTGACCGTTTATCGAAGGCTTTCTTGATGTCAATATATATAGAGCAGCAGTATACTTTTTTTGGTCTATACTTTTATAGATAAAACTAGAGTGAGCTAATAGTGCATTTTCTGTAGATTTTCCAGCTCTAAAACCAAACTGTTTAGAGTTGAAAAAAGAAATGCCATCCAGATAATTAATAACCCTACTTTTAACAACTTTCTCGAAAATTTTTGAAAAAACTGGTAATAGAGAAATAGGTCTAAAGTTGTTGACACATTTCTTATCCCCTTTTTTAGGAATAGGTATAACTTCAGCTATTTTTAAACTTGACGGGAAATTACCGTGAAAAATACTTTTGTTAAATAAAAGAGATAATATATCAACTATATTAAAACTTACCTTTTTAATAAAAAAATTTGAAAAACTATTAGATGTAGAAGAATGAGAACTATCTAAATCTTGAATTACTCTAAAGATTTCGAAAGAAGTTATCGGCTGAAAAAGGAAACTATGAGATTGAAAACTTTCTTTGAAACAAATTTCAGAACACATTTCAATACAGTTGTTAATACCAGCATTTTCGATTGTTTCTGCAGCTATTTTTATAAAATAATCATTTAAAATTTTAGCCATTTCTGAATGATCAACAATGGTCTGGGAATTGAAAGAAAGATAAGAAGGTAAATCAGAAGTTTTGTTTTTGTTGAATAATTCGTTGACTATACCCCATTCTTTTCTTAAATCACCTTTTGCTTTATGGAACTTATTCATATAAAAATTTTCTTTACATATTGGAATTTCTAGTTTGATTTCTTTACATAAATTATCATAGTTTTCACGGTATAAAAAGTTATTAGAGTGTTTCTGACACTTAATCCTGAATTTATTTTTAAAATCAATTTTTTCTAATAAATAATTAGACATCCAGGGCTTGAGTTTTTTTAATTTACTTTTTTTGTTTCCAATAACTTCAGAGCTTTGATCAACAAAACGTTTCAAAAGGAAACAAAAATTGTCAAAAGCAATGGAAGGGTCAGGATCGCTTCGAATTCTTGACCAGTTTTCAAATAATAAAATAGAATTCAAAATTTCAATTGCCTATTCAGAACCTGTCCCATTAAACCGACTTCGCACTTTTCTTTAAAATTGAAAAATAAACAAGTCATGTGATGATCTGAGATCTTAAGATCAGATACTGAACTAGTGAGGGTTAAATCAGTTTTTAAATCAATTCTAGCTAAAATATGATCAATGCATGTATTGGATGTAGTCTTGGGATAAGCTTATGCCAGTAACCAACATTTATAACTTTTGATTAATTATTGTAGTTTCTTTTAAATTAATTTTAATTTTAATTTTATGTTCAATTTAAAACTATTAATTTGTAATAATTTCGAACTTAAAAATAATCTGTGTATGTATGTATTAAGTGTTAAATTGTTATAATTTGTTTTTCATCTAAAATGTTTTAAAACATGGATATTAATTATTAAATTAACTTAAATATAATTAAATACTTAAGTTAATAAATGCTTGTAATAGTAATTATTAATACTAGTAATAAATATAATATTTGACAAATTTGATCTTTTAAAGCAAACATTATTTCGAATTTTTGACTGAAGCAATAAAGTATGCGGGGAATTTAGGTTTGAGAATCATGTCTGAGTCATTTCCAATTTTTAGTTTTGTTTAAGAAGGGTAACCCCGAGAGAACCGATTTTTTTGTTTTTAAGTTTTCTCAGGAACTTTTTAACCGATTTCAATAATTCAAGCTCTTATACTGTCTTGATAATATTGGATGATCAAAAATATCGTTGTTTTTGTTTTCTTTTTGGATTTTTTAATAAAATATTATTATTTTTTTCAAAATTGATATCTCGTCAAATTTTGTTTTACGAAAATCAAATTTAAAACTTATATTCTTAAGATCTAAGTAACTGCATACTTAAAATATTTTTTTGAAAACTAAAATTAAAAAAATGTTTACCCACAAATTTTTTGAATTTAATTTTATTTTAAACTAGCGGCCCGGTACGTGCTTCGCTACGTATAAGGCATAGTAATAAAAAAAAATGATTATAAAGTTCATTTATTCAAACAAACAAATATTTTAAATTGCTAGTTTTTTAAAAGTCCAAATGACCCAAATGAGCAAAGAGTAAAAACTAAAAAATAAAAATGAATTGGGTACTCTTACTATGGTGGGTCTATATGGGTTAGTCAGCGGTCAGTAACAGACGGACCGCGGTCTGTGTCGGGACCGCAAAGGGTCAAACTGCGGACCGCGGAACCACGAAAGGTCAAACTTAGCCATACTACCGATTCAATTTAATAACATAATTATATGCAAATTTAAATTAAACAAAATTAAAAAATGCATTACTAACACAAAAGCAAGTGCGTTTGCAACTCCTTTCCGCAATTTTGAATATGGCGGCTAAGCACGTATTCACAGACAAATAAATTAAATTGACATACAAAATGTAAACAATCGTTTTTTTGTAAGTAAAATTCTCTCCGCAGTCGAATTGGTTGTCAGTCTTATTGTAAGATCTAATTACGAAGCTTTCGTTCGATATCGATTGTTTTATAATTTTTCGTGTTTTAAAACGTTTCGTACTAATAATATTAATCCAAAAAACAAAAACCGAAAAGTGGACAGTGAAAATAAAAAGTTTCTGACAAAGTGGACTGAACAATATTATTTTACGCTGTTTTTTTCTGAATGTGAAACGGCGTATTCAGACTTACTTCAACACAACAATATTCGTTGGCTAAGTAAAGGTCATGTTATTGAACTTTTGTGGATGATTAAAGAGCAAGTTATCTCCTTGAAAACTTGGATATGACGGAAGCAAGGAAGCACTTGGAGTTCATAACTAAAGAGCGCAATGTACTAGCTTTGGCTTTTCTAAAAGTTGTTCTGAAATATTTAAATGAGCTTAACATCCAGTTACAAGAAATTAGGAAATTAATATGTGATTTAATACAAAGCGTGTCCGCTTTTCGTCGTAAGCTGCATATTTTCGAAAAAATATATTGCTAAAAAAGAATTCATTCATTTCCCAACAATTCTTGAATATTAAAAGAAGAACTCAGACATTGCAGTGTTCAAACTTTCTATCCGATCTTAAAAGCGAATTTGCTGTAAGATTCCAAGATTTTGCAGAGATTAGGAAGCTATCTCAATTCCTTAAATTGCCTTATGAAGTCATTGCAGTAGCAGAATGGACTGAAGTGGCTGCGAAGTTATTCGATCTTTCAAAAGCTTCATTACAATTGGAATTAATTGACCTTCAAGAAGATATTTCCCTGCAAATGTTTAAAACTGCATCCACTGAAGAATTTTGGGGTAAGCATGTTCCAGAAAAAATATCAAAATTAAAAAAAACTAGCTACTATGTTTGGCTCGACATACATATATACATATATTCAAATCGTCTTTCTCAAAACGAATTTTTTGAAGAACAAAAATATCGTTAGAGATTATCAGACGCCCACCTTCGCATTTGCTGCTCCCTGCGTGAACAAAATTATAAAAAATTGGCTGAAGACCATCGTTGTAATTTTTCTCATTAATTTAATTAATTTTACAGTTACTTATCTAAATGATGCAAAATAAAAACTACAAAACTCAGTTGGAATCATAGGGATACGCGCTATCAAACACACTTCTCCTTTTGATTTACCAGTTAAGATTGTAGTTCAATCAAATTTGGCAATAACTTTTTCACTGCCAATCTGGTGCCATTACACAGTTTTGGTGGATTAATATTTCGCAATAATATAATCAAAGAACCAATTTTCAGATTCAAGCAATGCGGTGGTATACCAGCCGGTTCCAATGAATTTAAAAATTCAATTGGATAATTCATTGCCTCATCTTGATTCATAACACTGTCAATTGATTTATATGTCGTGACTACACCTGGCAGTTTCGCTTGAATTTGAAAATTAATGGCATTGATATAAATGTCCTTCGGTGTTAAAATGACGCTTTCTCTCAACCAATCATGATTTCTGTAATTCTGAAGAATATTCGTAAAAACACATTCAATCAACTCATCTATAGATTGGACAATTGTGCACAAATTGTTCGGTAAAGTGATCAATCCGTTGGTACTGTCGATTGGTATTTTGCCATCACCGATTTCAAACAATTGTTTTGAAAACTCATGGGCAGTTGCAGTAGGTGAATACGCATATTAATGTTCAGTGTCAATTTTCGTACATATCTCCAAAGAACTGATGACTTCAAGGAGGCGTTTATTTCATCAGCAGAAGTTGATCGAGAAATGACAGGCAATGTTTGACGAAAGTTCCTGACAGCAATATCAGAGCACCACCAAATAGCTGTTGATTACCGGGTAAATCTTGCATTGTTCGATTAAATGCCATTGTGCACTCATCCCATAAAATAATTGGCATTAATCGCAGAATTTTTGCCATACAGAAGACATTAAATTTGTTTGACAGAACTAACGTCACTTTTTTTGTGTTCAATTGTTTTGCCAAAGGTTCAAATTGGCTTTTAAGTATAAGTACAAATTGTTTGTATATGGGAGTATAGAAAGATGTTGATTTTACACTTTTTCAAGTTTTTTTTTTTTAATTTTATCTACATACAAATTTAAATTAAACAAAATTAAAAAATGCATTACTAACACAAAAGCAAGTGCGTTTGCAACTCCTTTCCGCAATTTTGAATATGGCGGCTAAGCACGTATTCACAGACAAATAAATTAAATTGACATACAAAATGTAAACAATCGTTTTTTTGTAAGTAAAATTCTCTCCGCAGTCGAATTGGTTGTCAGTCTTATTGTAAGATCTAATTACGAAGCTTTCGTTCGATACAAACCTTCTCTGGACTTCCACGAATAATTCAAGACCAAAATTAGCCAAATCGGTAAAGGCATTGTTGAGTTATAACATTACAACGAAAAGTGGCATTGATTTTTATATATATAGAAGATAACTTTTAATTAAATAGATCAAATTTGTGTTGGATTGAATTCTGAAGAATTTAACTAATTACATAACTTAAAGCCACAATTACGCTTGCCAAAGTTTATCTTCTTTTCACTAACGTGAACTTCTATAGTTGTACATCCAATACTCGAGGTCCATACTTTACAACGTTTTCTGACGACTGCTCTTGCAACATCCCTCACTTTCAAAGGTCCCTTTTTTGAAAACTACCATAATAATAAACGTATATTAACTGTGGATTATATTTTCAGTTTGTAGATCTAATGACATTTTTTATTCTAAACCAATTTTGTATATTATTGTCAGCAATTTAGCTCAAAAATATGTTATATAAAAAATATTAAGTCTTAATTATCTAAAGTATTAATACTTTACACGAATACAAAATTCGTTAACATTCAAATAAAATATTTGAATAAGCTTGACAGAAAATAAAGCCGTCTGATTTCTTCTGTACTCTTCTACCATTCTTTAGTTTCTGTTAGACAAATAATTCGATCTTCAATCGTCTGCCAAATTATAAGGACTTTTTTGTATGAAATTTAGTTTTGAAGAATTTTCCAACTTAGGTTCTATAACTCGCTGTACAAATCTAATTCATATTTAATATACGTTTATTATTAGAGATGATAGCGTTTTTAATATTCAATTTCAATGAAAATAAGATAGTCTGAAAATCTCCATAAGCTATAAAAAAAAAAATATCCTTCCAAATTACAACACATTAAACTGAGATAATAATTTCTAAATTATTACAATTCATTGTGAATATCAAATAATATATGTATACTCGTATAACTATATTATTTTTGAGTGCGATTATAAGAGACTGGCATGTTTATAAAGAATAAAAATTTGTTTGTATTAAAAAATCTGCTTAAACCATAGTACAATATAATAATGAAGTCTATGAAGTCATGTCGATATGGCGCCAAGGTGGCCTATTTGAACAATTTCATTGCCGCACCATCTCCAAAATAAATGAAGATATAGAAGAACATAACAAATAAAAAGTAAGGAATATTGTTTGTATTGTGTATAACTGTAAGTATGTATGTAGTATGGATGTTAATAAAGTAGAAACAGTTTAATCTACTCGGACTTAATTTGCTATATAAAATATCAACGGTTGAGTAATTTCCAAGAAATTTCTTGTGTGTGAAAAAATCACAAACAAAGATATTATATCTTCTCACACTCGTCTATATATTTAGATAGATTCTCCTATAATTGTACTTTGCATGGATTGATTCTTCTTTTGTTGTTATTGTTGTTGTTGATGTTTAATTTTTGGCTTTTATTTGTGTTTAAATGAAAGTTATGAATAATATATTGTTTATGTGCCAATTAATCTGTGATGAGTGTCTTGTTTATTATCATTATTTTACTTTTTATTGATATACATTCAAGGATATATTAAGTTGTTAATTGCTCAACGTTTGTGTATTGTATTAAACAATAAGTTTACTTATACGGAGCAGGGAAATATGCAATTACGTAATTGGCATAAATGTTATAAAAGAATTATTTGCAGGAATAAAATCAATCGTTTTTTTGTTTATACAATTCAGTAAATACAATCCTCTGTGATATTGTGGAATTTCCGCTTAAGTTACTATTTTAATCTTAAAATATAGACACTCCACTTGAAATACTTTATGTCAACTAACATGCATGTTTTTTAATGAAATAACTAAAAATATGATATTTCTTAAGGACATCCTTGATTTTTTAAATTGAAGCAAGCAATTTTTTAAATTTGTTTTCTGGGTAAAAATTGATTTACATAGTTCGGAGAATTATAGAATAGCTTAGGTTAGGTTAGGTTAGGTAATAAGGGGTGTGCAAAGCATGAAGCTGTTGCGTACACGGGGGCCTGCTGGTCCATTGTGATCCCCTGTAAAAGTAAAAGTAAGCATCGGTGCTCCTCAATTTTGCCGATTAGCGTAGACTGGCTCGTTAACGAACCAGCCTGTGCTATCTATAAATTTCCTCATGCTTGCCATTGAGACCTGTGCTAGATCATCCAGTTCTCCAACAAACCTGTTTCCGAAATGACGGAGTCGGCTGGTTTGGAGGTTCAGACAGTCACAGAGCAGGTGTTTAATGGTTTCTATTTCCTCCTCATCCTGACAGCTCCTACAAAAATCGGGTGCAAATGCCCCTATCCTGTTAGCCATTGTGCCAATGGCGCAATGACCTGTTAGTACACCTATCAAGATTTTAATGTTCTTTTTACTCAGCGATAGAATATACCGAGTTTCCTTTTCATTTGTGTTAGGCCATAAACTTCTAGAGATTGCGCAATCGTCCCTGGATTTCCAGGAGATATTGGTTTTCTCTTTTAGTTTAAGGTCTATCTTCCTCTTGAGTACCCCACTCGGGACTAATGGTCCCCTAACTGAATGGTCGCTACTACTTGTGTCTGCTTCTGACCCTTTCCTAGCTAGTTCATCTACTATATCATCCCCTTCTATATTGCTATATCCAGGAACCCAGCAGAGCTTTACCTGGTTAGTGTGGCAGATTTTATTTAATTCCTTCTTACAGTTTAAAACTGCTTTTGATCTTATGGTCTTACTGGCTAAGGCTTTGATAGCAGCCTGGCTGTCCACAAAAAAAGTAATCTCCGAAGAGCTTAGCTTTTCGTGATGTGCCAATTCAGCTGCTTTTCCAATGGCAAAGATCTCGGCCTGGAAGACACTACAGTCAGCTTTGAGTTTATATGACGCTCTGATGTTGAGAGTTTGGCAAAACACTCCAGCACCTGTTCCTGATTCCATTTTTGAACCGTCAGTGTAGAAAGGGATACGCTGTTTACTTATAAGTGAATTAGGATCCCAACCCTGTCTTTCTGGTATGAAAATAGAAAATTTCCTATCGAAATCTAGTAAAGGGGAGATGTAATCGGTGGACTTCCTCAGTCCTGGAATCGTGTCATATCTTTGTAAGATTGACCCGTGTCCATAAGTGTTGTGCCTCCAATAACTCAGTTCTCTTAAACATAGAATAGCTTATAAAACTAGAAATATTTGTATCATTATTTCAGAGAGCTCGAGTGTGTTAAGTTACCATGATGTCAAGTTTTTTTTTTTTATTATCCCGTGGGCAAACCTCATCAAAACAGACTCATTATAAGCGTTTACGTATACGTTAAGGCAAGTGTTGCGTATGCGGAATAATGATGATTTATCCATAACAATCCGGTGTTATTATCCTTCCGAAGTAAAATAAACGAAATGATTACACATATTGCCAATGATTCCATGATGAGTGGCTTTATCAGCCATAAGAAGTCCGGGTTTAATATTGGACTTAAATATTTAAAAGCTAACGCAAAGCTTAATAATATCCGCTGTGTTTAAAAAGGTTTGTTTGTATTTAAAAGGGAAGCTAAAAGATTATTATAATAACAAACAGCTTTGTGTTTTTTTTTTGTCTCATAAAGGGCCCTTGGCTTTTTGTCCTGTCGTGAAAGAAAAAATAGTCATGTGACAGAAAAAAGCTTATGTGCATATTAGAGCATCTATTAGGGTGGTAGTAAGCTGCAAATATCAGTCTTACAATGAACGGAGATATTTTGTACACATTAATTATTTATTTTTGTTATTCGGTTGTAAATTAAAAATATTGTAATGAAAAATATGTGTTTCAGGGCAAATATTTCCTTGCCTTAAGACGTTTATATTAGAAAAAGTTTTTTGTGCAAATTTCGGAAAATATATAATTTCTGCTTCTTTAAGTCGAGAATTCGTACAAAGTCGTTTTATTTCAGTTTAATTCTCAAAAATAGCTCCAAATTCTATTTCTAACAATACAAACATTTTTATAAAATGTATAAACAATTTTAATAGACTTGTATGCCAATTTAGAAGTTTTTGCTGATTTTTTTAGAATACAAATTATAACAGCAACATTCAAAACTATTGCTAGGTAAATGTTAGCACTTGGTATTACTTTATTGATTTGGTTTAATACATACTTGTTAATATGATTCTCATTCAAGAACAGCAACTTAAACAGACAATAAAATCAAAAGTTATTCAACTTTAACCTTAGAGTCTCATACTTGCTCATGTATTCAAAAAGTCAGTTTAAAGATATTTACTGTATTTTAAGATTTAAAAATGTACTTGCAAAAAAAATTTGTTTTGAAAAATGTTAACGGCATTTGATTTCTCAAAAGAAAACCTTAATTTTTCCAAATATTTATTTGAAAGTCGTTAGAGTTTTTTTTTTTTTTTAATTAGTTACAGTATACAATTTTTCAAGTTTCGTTTAAAAATATTTTTGGCATGCAGTTATTTAGAGCTTTTTAATATACTCGTACGTTTTACATTTCAATTTCATTAAAAAAAAAAAGACTGAGAAGCGACCCACACTGATAACTTCCCATCCCGTCTGTCAATTTGTCTTGCTTAAAAGTTTTGTAGATTTTCGTGTTTTGTTAAAAAAGTTGTCAGTACAATTATTCCTAAAAATTTAAAAATTACCAACAATATTTTGCATAATTATGATGAAATAGTTTGATTTCAAAATCTATTTTTGTTAACGGGATTTTTAGTCGAGAACCAATTTTTACATATTTTAGTAGCATTTCTTAAAAGTTTTTATTATATAAACGAATACATTGGATGAAAGAAATTAATTTGAAGTCAATATCTTCGAACATCAATTTTTTATGAAAAAACTGACTGTTTTATACTTAATGTTGAAAACAATATTTTCTGTAAGATAAAATTAATTTGAAGCAAATTTGTTTTGTTTTTGTTATTTGAGTCGAAAGTAATTTTTTACCAAGTTTTAGTATGGTTTTTAAGTTTTTTTTTTGTAAAAAAACGGTCAATTCGATTTTTCTCAAAACTTTCCCGAATGTTGAAAACAATTTTTTTTATAAGATAAAATTAGTATCAAGTGTCAATTTTTCAAAATTCTATAAGATGTCAAAAACTTTATTCTTCGTTGCATAAAATTATTTTGGAGGGTCTTTTGTTCATAAAATATTCGAGTTGACAATTATTTTGTTAATTAGATTGTTTTCCAAAAATATATTTGTTTGGTATCATGTTACAATATATAATACAAAATTTAATTCAAGTCGCTAGCGTTATTGGTTCGTGAGATATTTTGGGTTAACCAAAATGTTCACCTTTTTTTTAAATTGATTTGGTAAAAAACCGCAAACTCGATATTTTTGAAAGTTCTTTCTGCATTATTATCTGTATAACAAAATTTATTTAAAGTCGATATCTCTACTGGTTCTTGAGCTATGGACGACGAAAAAAACTTCCCTAAAGTACGGACGTACGAACGAACGTACACACGCACGCACAGACATCTCTCTAAAAATCTTTTATTTAGACTCTAGGGACCTTGAAACGTCGAGATATGTCAAAATTTTCAATCGGGCCAATTACTATAACTTCCTATGGGAAGTAAATTATGGCCCATTTTGAAGATATTGAATTTCGAAAAAAATTGAAATGTTAAAAAAAAAAAACTAAAAATAAAAACAACGGCATATTTGTTCATCAAATATCATTAGGGCAGTATAAGAGCTTGTACTGTACAGACAAAAAATTACTGAAATCAGTTGATTAGTTCTTGAAAAAACTTGAAAACAATGTAACGGTTCTATGGGGGGCACCTTTCTGGAGCAGTGCAAAACATTTTTTTATATTGAAAGAAGCCAAATTAAGAAAACAAATTAAAAAAAAATGTGTCGGTTTGTTTTTGAGGAAATTTTAATTTTGACCAAAAAAATTGTATGGGGACAGAAAAAGATGCCTAACGTCAATCTGCTTAAAACCTTAAATTCGAAGTTTCAGGCCCACTTTTTTCGACTTCTCTACCATCGTTATGTTTGAAAAAACCGCTCTACATTTTGAAAAATTAACTTTCATTACATTTACATTTTTTAAAACAAACTTTTTTTCCAGGTAGATTTTCAAATCTTGTAGATAGACCTTTTGGATACGTGATCAAGTTTGTGTTACCTAGTCGTACATTTTATTTGTTTTTAGATTCAAAGAGACCTATTTATAACTATCTTGTTAAAATAGGCCGAACAACTATAATTTTTTAGGAAGTTGTTTGGGATTTAGTTTTAGTTTCATATTTAAAAAAAGGAGTTTTTAAGAGAGATATTGATTTTATTGTTGAAGAAGTACCATATGCTTTTAATAAAATTTGTCATATTTATATGGCTGTATGTCCTTTATACTTTCACGAATTCAATGATCAAATTAATTTTAGATCATTGGAAAAATTCCAAATGTGTTAAATGACAACATCTCGTGTCAAATTACGATCACATACATATTTCAGGAAAAAAATCTGTAATGAAACTTTTTTTTGCAAAACTGTGAACTATGATTTTAAAAGTATTACCATTTTTGTATTAAATTTTAACAACTTCAGTTCGTTTTCAATCTTGTTCCTTCTCATTTTTAATAATTGCTGATAATTTGTACTTGTAAAATGTCAAAAGATGACAGCTTCAAAAAACTTCTAACAGATTTAAATCTTACATAATTTTCTCTAATAGTTTAGTTATTTTAGGTTTTCGCCAACCTTTTTTTAAGACAACATTATGCTTTTGAAAACAAAAAGTGTTACAATTATTTAAGGATTGGATACCGTTTTGAAGTAACATAAAGGGAACCCTAGCCATGTCAAGGGTTTGAAAAATTATCAATCGAGATAAATGATATTTCTTTTAATAACCAATATCTATCCAGCTTCATTCAAAATTTCATTTGGTCTCAATATTAAAACTATAGTTTTTGAAAGATTTTAAAATTTTTAGACGCCAGTTTCTGTTGTACTTCATATTATACTCGTATTGATCAACATTAAGAAAAGCTAACTTCTTTTAACCCTAGACTCTTGACCGTAAAATTTTCTTTTTCTTCTAGAGTTGTCAGCACTGTTTAAACAAACTGTCGGCAAATTCAAGTAAAACCTTAATTTGGGGACATTTTTTTTTTAAATACCTCTATGAGTTGTCAAGTTGTAAAAACAATATTCTGTTTGATGCCTGAATTGTTTGAAGTAATGTTTCATGAGTTCAAATTCCCCTACATTTTGCCTCCCTAATTTAAGTGCAATAAGTTGTTGTCATATATTTTTATTTATACAAAAGGGTTAAAAATTGTATATTTGAATAAGTAGAACTTATATATGTATGCTATAGACAATACCAACAGCCTTTAAAGTAGCTTAGTTGTTAGAAGTCATGATTTTAGCTGTTAGAACTTTTTTGCCTTAGCGGAAGCTCTCGTGTAGCCTTGTAGCCTTATTTTTGTGTTTCATTGTTTATTTAAATTGTGTTTTTTTTTTAATGTTTGTTGTTCTTTATTTCACGCCCGTGTATGTGAATAAAAATCATTTAATTATAATTACATCAGTCAAATGTTGGCGACAAAGATGCAAGTGTCGAAGGACCCTTTGTGCATTGTCAAGCAAGAGTATGTATAAGGAGTATTTAGTCACACCTACCATAATAAGAAGCAACAGTACTGTGGGTGCATTGGTGGCGTATAATGTCCCGCCATAAACATATGTCTACAAAATACAAATAATCATATGCACCCTGTGAATAAGGCAAAGGCATCAGAATAACATCATCTGATGTTAATATGAGGCGCAGATGAAGCGTTGCACGAGCATATGTATGTATAGATATATAAGGGTACGAGTGATTCTTGCGGAACCCCGATCCCGGTACCCAACTGATGCAATGTTAAAAAATTGAGCTCCCACTGTCAGTCAGCCAGGTGCTACGAGATTATACCTACCAATTAATTATGCTTTACTCAACATCAAAGCAAAGGTGGCCGCCCGATGCTGCACAGACTATAATACGAGACTGAAAAGAGCTTGACGGTAACTTAGATGAAGATGGTGCCCTAAGGTGCATTATGCTTGCTGCTGCCACAATTGCTGCTGCTGCTGCTGCTTGCCACTGCATGGCGATGGCATCCAACTTCCAACTCCAATGATGATGATATAAGACTGATATTTTTGTATACATATGTATGTATACAATAAAGATATACTCGACTCAGTGTCTTGATGTTCGCCGCTGTTAGAGGTCATATACAATGCCTGATGAAAGTGATTATTTGAAATTATTCACACCTGACCTGAAAGGCGCTTAAAATGCGTGCGAAATGAGTGTGAATCCTTTTTGAACTTTTCCTTTTCTTTTCTTTACTTTTTTCTTGGTCGTTTTATTTTCTTCTTGGATTAAATTTTAATTGCAATTAAATGAAGCTTTGGTTGACACTATGCTCGTCGTCGTATCTCGTATATGATGGTTGTACCTTATTTCGTATACGTCAGGGAGAGAGGATATATTCTTTTGGGACGTTCTTCGTTGTTGATGGCAATGCGATGGATGATGGGAGGATTCACAGTGAATAGGCATAGGAGGATATGTATGGTGTGCTTTAAGATGATGATGGAATGCACTTAAGCTTTAAAAAGGAGGGAAATTGTAGGTACATATGCAAAAGGTACGTTCTGAAGGTGTGACGGATTAAATGATACAAAATGACTTCAAAGCAAGGTTAGGATTTGTTGTAAGAAGGACCGGGTTATTGCTGTCTTGTATTTGTATGTATTTATAAAGTGCAATGTATGATAAATGTATTTATGCATGTGAACTTAGCACATATACAAATGTTTTTAAAAATTGTATGCGTGTGATTTGAATGAAAAAATCCTTGAATATACGAGGAATTTAATTTTTCATTCATAAAACTTCTTATTTGAACTTGCTGCAAGTTTATAATGCATGAATAAATTGTTTTAAGTTTTCATTAATACCTAGTTTAGAACCTTATAACTAGTTTCGATGTTGAATAATAATTTCATAAGAAAAAAATCCTAAAATTTTGGTTTTTTCAAATAAAAAAATATACTTATTGATGCAATACAATAGTGGCCCAAATTACTCAACCAAGATATACCAAAACTTTGATTAACTTATCTAGTACTTATTAAATAATTAAACTTGAACAATGTACATAATAGATATAAACTATCACGAATTTATAAGATTAATCTTACCGTGTTAGCATATACATCATGAAATAAATAAATAAATAAATAACTACGCAAGTACCCATTATAATAATGTACATATTATGTAGTTAAGTGTTGAAAAGTTGGAAGAACAGCTTGAAAGGACACCTATAATAGTTATCATAGAAATAGAGCGTTGAGATGGAACAATACATTTTTATTATTGAAAATAAAATAAAAAAAATCGAAAATATTAAAAGTTTGATTCATAAGTTCAACAGCAGAAATATTGATTATACTTCTTAAACTTCTGTTAAGAGATTCATATGTCAATATTGAACCTTTGAAACTGGCAATCTAGTTTTTTTTAAGTCACATTACATTTTGAAACTGACAACTATTTTTCGCTTGATATCTTGAGAGATAGTCAGTATCATATCTCCGTAAGACAAAATGAGACAAAGGTTGAGAAATATTGAATCTTATTTTCAAGATGAGTGCTGTGTATTCTAAACAGAAATTAAATGAAGCCCTCACTAATCTTGCCGCAATACGCAAGTTTGTGAGAATTTTGCAAACAAGATTTTGGATGATTCACTCACAAGGCTCAAGTGACTCAGTACGAGTGGTCAACATTTTGGTCAAAGGTGGGTGTTATAGAGCCTTTTTCAATGTTATGACAACAATTCTTATTACATGAGTTACAACCCAAAATTATGAAAAAGGTCTTGAAGTAACTGAATGCTGCGAAGCCATCCCAGGTAGCCACCTGAATGACGTATTCCATAATTAATAGGCCTTTTTATAAGAAAGCTTATGATATAGGATTTAAACTTGGTTTTCTTAAATGGTTGGAAACAGATTAAATTGAATTTGAGGATGACAATCTTGTTATATTGAGGTTTTGTCAGGTCTGCCTCAGGGTAGTCATTTAGGGCCTCTCTTTTTCAACCTATTCGTCAATGACAATTCAGATTGTTTAAAGTTTGAGAATTGTATAATGTTCGTAGACGATTTGAAATTATATTTTATAAAGGGTTTTTTAATCGGCACGGGTAGATTTTGGCGCCCCGTGGCGGCCATTTTGTTTTGGTGACATCTGTCAAAACTTTTGTTTATTATTCACTTGTTTATGCCAAATCATCATGACAAGTTACATCACGTTCAAATGATAGAACTTTATTATTAAAATGAGTGTTCGTTAAGGCAAACTTTGCGTGCATTGCGCCCATTATACGGTCACCCTTCACAGTCGACTCTTCAACGTTTGGTAGCCCAATTTGAGACGACCGGTTCAGTAAACAATCAGCCAACACCCGTACGTTCAAGGAACGCAAGATCGGCCGAGAGCATCGCGCGCCGCCCGCTGTACGTGAAAGTGTACAGCAGGACCCGCGGCAGTCTATTCCTCGCAGTGCACAAGAACTCATGCCTTTCGCAGACTTCATCTTGGCGAATTTTGCGTCGGGACTTGGGCCTACACCCGTACAAGATCCAACTGAAACAGGAGCTCAAAGTTCATGACCATAGACAACGCCTTTTGTTCGCTGACTTGGCTTCAAATCGTTTGGAAGAGGACCCCAATTTTGGCCGAAAAATCATCTTTAGTGACGAGGCGCATTTTTGGATGAATGGCTGTGTTAACAAGCAAAATTGCCGTATATGAGACGACACCAACCCACACGAGGTTCACCAGGTGATAATGCATACTTAAAAAGTTACCGTTTGGTGCGAATTTCACCGAATTCGTTGTTAGGTTTTTTAAAGTGCAACACAGTTGTATTCAAGGATAGTTATACTTTGAAAACGATGTACATATCTTTAATAATACCGATATTGGAATACTGCAGCGTTGTTTCGTCATCTTATTATCAAAACTCCTCCTACAGAAATAAAAATATTCAAAAAGGATTCACTCGTTTTGCTTGGAGGAACTTATGGTGGTCAGAAGGTTTAACCAGCTATAGTCCTAGATGCACATTGATAGATTTGAAGTCTCAAAAAAGTCGAAGGGAATGCTCAAGAGTTCTTTATTATATATAAAGGACATTTTAAATAGCAGAATAAAATTTCCAGATTTATCATATCTTATACCTTTTTACGTTCCTGAGAGGAATCTAAAAAACAGGGACTTTCTCTTTTTGATTCCTTATCACAAGATGAACTGTAGGCAAAATGAAACCATAACTCATTCTTTATCACTTTTTAATTTAATTCATCATGAAGTCGATTAATTTTTTGATTTAATTTTTGTTATTGCTATATAATTATAAAAGTACTATTAATTATTACAGTCAACAGATTATGTATATCCATATTGATGATAAAAAAATAGATAATAGTTTTCCTTACTAATAGGAAACCATAATACGTAAATTCTTTTTAATTTATTACATTCAAAAAAAACCTGACACATTTTAAGGACCCCTAGCTCAGCCGCATCTAAACATTACGAGGTCGGGTTTGAAGCAAATAAAAGTAAACAGTTGAAGGTTTTTAATCTTTATTTTTAAAAAATCACATCGTTCAAATGATGACCATTTCGTTCAATACAATTTTCGAGCCGTTTTTCGAAATTTTTGAAAACTTTTTGCAAAATTGCAAGCTATATATTCCCGATTTCGGTCTCAATATTCGTCCTAAGTTGGTGCAAGGTGCGTGGTTTATTGATTCAGACACGTTGCTTCAGATAACCCCACAAAAAGTAGTCACAGACGGATAAATCTGGCGAACGCGGCGGCCACTGAAATTCGGTGCTGCGAGAGATTAAACGGTCGCCGAAGTGCTTGCGTAGGAATTCCAACGTAACTCGTGAGGTATGGCAGGTGGTACCATCTTTTTGGAAAAGAGTACGATTCAGTTTATGTCTCCGTTTCAACTGTGGTACCAAAAACGACCGTAGCATCTCGACATAGCGCTCTGTATTCACGGTTTCGGTGAAGAAGTAGGGGCCAACTATCCCCCACTCTGCAACTCCGCGTATTAAGCGTTCGGAATATAGGTGTTTCGCGACGATGTTCTGCGGATTTTCGACAGCGTAATATCGACAGTTCTGTTTATTAACGGTTTCATTCAAACAAAAATGCGCCTCATCGCTAATCATTAGGAACTCACGTGGAATTTCTTTGCTGGCTAACTTCGCTGTCATTTGGCTAGCAAACTGTAACCCCGCCGCATAATCGGTCGGTAAGAGTTGTTGTGTGATAAGAATCTTGTATGGATGAAAGTACATTGCTTTCAACATCCTATTGAAAGATCGTCGAGAAATTTTCAACGCTTGAGAATGTTTTACGGCCGAACGGAGAGGACTTTTCTGTAAAGCACTCCTAACTCGATCAACGTTTTCTGGTGTACGCACCGTGATCGGACGATCCGACGGGACCGGATCACGACGATTTAATTTGTATTTTTTACGAAATTCACGAATAACAGCAATGTAGGAATTTGTAATGAAAAATCGCTCACAAACGAACGCACGCTGCGGAGCAGTCGACTTCTCCATGTTGACACTGAACAACTAAAAAAAAGCCTTCAACCGTCTACTTTCCGTTCTCGCAACCACGAATATCTCGCGTCTCGGTAGGGCGGAGCCAGGGGTCCTTAAAATGTGTCAGGTTTTTATGCCCAACCCTTTACTAAATAAATCACAGAGTAATGAAGTTCAGATTTCAGTTAAATTATAGTCAATTTTTCAAAAAGTACTCGTATCCCAACTTGGTTGAAACAATTTTTGGCAACTGACCATTGACAAATCAAAGACTAGCAATTCTTTTTTGTCATCTATAAACCTACTCTAATCAACTCCAAATTTCACCTCAGCGGCAGCTACTGCTGCATATCCATTAAGTCTATCTGATTGAGGTTGATTTAATGTTCCTTGAGCATTGTGGACTTAGAACCACCATAATTTAAGGTTGTGTTTTTTATATTGTTTTTGATAGAACAAACATTATGCGAAAGTTGGTCTAAAAAAACATTTCAACATGTAACGCATGGATTTTCTCAAATCTCATGTATCCAAAGATGTGCCTCATCCCTTCAATAAAATATAAAAACAATATTCATTGCATCGTACTCGAGCAAAAAAAATTACTATAAATATACCTAAGAGTATAACAAAAGCCCAACATATTATTTCGCCCCTTGGTTTTGTGCGTAAAAACGTCCATCAGCTTTTTGGAGAGTACGAAAAGGTAGGCTAAGACACAGGCACAGGCACAGACACATGTACGAGTATAAAGATATCGTAAATATTTTGTTGAATTTTTTATTACTTGGGGTTGGTTGTTGTTCCATTCATAGAAATATATAATACATATGATGAATTCAATTTTTCTATCATGGAAGCAGTCTACATGCACAGAACAGCACAGCATAGGTCTGCTAGAAAATCAAGATGAAAAGCTGCTGATGGAGCATCAACAACTTTACACATTAGTATTAGAAAAGAAATGCGATCTTCTGCATCAGGCTAAGAAGAATATGTTGCTGGCTTGATACTGCGGACAACCATCATCATCAAGACCATAAAGACCATCAAATGCTGATGCTGCTTCAGCTACTGCTGTTGCTGCTGTTTCATATGTTGTACAGAAAAATGAGCAAAAGTGATTCCATTTTTACTATGGCTCATAAATTTGGGGTGAAAAAAAATGTTGAATGGCGATGTGATGCGGAGCGGATAGAGATGGATATGCTTGAATGAATAGGTGGCCATATAATCTTCACGTCGTTGTCGCTAGTCGTCATAACGCAGCCTGTTACATATGATGTTGGATTGGTGTTTTTATATATGAGCCTTCGTCCTCGCATTAATCAGAAACACAAATATTTGGATCATAATCGTATAACATAGCACATTTGGAATGAATCGTAATAAAATCCCCGAAAATATGTACCGCATCAAGGACAACCCAAACAGCATCAACCTGAAACCTTAATCCTTAAGCATATTTTTTACTGCTGCAATTCATCCACCATCCATCCGCCATCCTCTAAGACCAGGACTCAGGAGCGTCAGCAGCAGCATCAAAAGCAGCTAAATAAATGAGGGAACTCCAAAATATTACACTTCTTGTTCTTCGTGTTCGTGAAGTTGCATAACTCCGAATCCATGTTCCGAATTTTATCGCACTATGTTTGCGTTTGTTTTGAAAAAAAAAAGGAGCAACGAAAATAAAAATGGGTTTGGTGAAAACAGCAACAGCGACTTGGGGGTAAATAAAGGTATTTCTGTGTAGCGCGAGTTTGATAAGTGTTCTTGCAACCATTTTGGCTCATAAAATATATACCCTCTTGGGATATGCAGGATATGACTGCCTGTTGGAATATGCCAAATGGATGCGAAGGCTATGGTGAAAGCGAAGACTCTCCTTTTAGCGCTTTGCGTGTGCGATAGAAGCATCGAATTGGATTATAAAAATGTTATCACACAAATTAACACTCTCTTTTGCAAAACACAATAAAATAAGGGATTACATTGTCGTCGTCGTCGTCGTCCTGGATCGTCGCTCGGTCGCCCACCACCACCCCCATCTACTATTGCCATAGTATCAGCCGACGACTACGTAGTCGTCATTGTCGTGGTTCTCCTCCTGTTTTGATTCTGATCCTGCGATGACGACGACGACGACGACGATGATGGTGCACCATCTGTGGGGCTCTGTCCTGGCTGGAAGTTGATTTGTTGTTCTATAGGTTAAAAAAATTAATCTAGGGTGAATGCTAGACGACGACGACGACGAGCGACGTTCTCCATTCGATGAATTTTATGTGGTAAACGCATATTAAAAATGTTATGGGCTGAACATGGGCAGGCGGCGCGGCATTAGCAGCGGCATCAGCAGTGGCATCAGCATCATCGGGTATTGGCATCAGCCAGCTAGCTAAAGTATCCACAGAGAGTTTGATGACTTTTTCGTCAATTTTGCTGTTTTGGCAATATTTGCGGGGAATTATGCGAAGGACTTTTTTTTTTGTTGATATTCTCATTTTATTGAATTCCATTAAGAAGAGTATATTACACATAGTATAGAATTCCAAAAAGAGCAATAATTATGATTTTTATGTGCGTGGCAACATTATATATTTTTGTTGCTTTGTTTGTGTGATGTACAATAAATGTTGCAATAACTCGGACTAATGAAAATTGTTTCCAAAGTTATGGGTTTGATTGAGAGGGAATAAGTTACGCATATACGCGTTGGAATGTACTCGTACCTAGGATATAACAATGTTTTGTGATTTAATGGTTCATGCATTTAACTGTTCAATATTAATTTTTGGGTTGTTTTGTTGTTTTGTTGTTTTTTTTTATGATTTAATATAAAATATTTATTTTGTAATTAAATTTTACTGCATTTGATATTATAAAAGTAGAAATTTGAAATAATGGCAAGGGAATGATGTTTGATTTTAATGAAATTTTCGGTATGGCAATAAATGATTGAAATGTGCTGAATTTTTAATATAACATGCGAAATGTAATAACAATTGTTTATTGTTAATCGTAAGAAGAAGGTTTCCATTAATTTTAAATGTTCAATTTAGGCTTTGTGAGAGTGTTGATACATATTCGTTTTTAGCTTTCAACAACATTTCATCCTTAATAGTTAAATGAAAAATTAGAAGCATTGCTATAAATTTACTAATCCCAAATGGTTGTAAAAATTGGAGAAACATAAAATGTTACCGTCCATTTTCATGTGCGACCAGTTAAAATTTATATTTCGGCCTCAGCCATAAAAGTGTTATAATATTAAGGGCATTCATTTTTTTTAAAATTTGTATCAATTTAACTTTTACTCTTGATTGTTGTGGAATTATGAAATTTGGCAAATTTGAAAGGTAGAGATGCGATTTAAATCTTTTAATAAAGTTCCCAATAACTAGTTGACCAGTTAAACGTTGTTTTACTATTAATCGTGAAAAGTAATGTGAGTCTTCTTTACTAATCAAATTCAATGTGTATTAGGTATGAGCACTCAGCATGTTTTAAAGGGTGGCTAAATTTTAAGGGCCGATGTTGAATGTGAACCACACCGAGATGCCAAGTTTTTTTTTCTGCATTTCATTTGACATTTTCCAATTTCAGACTAAATCAATTTGAATCATGAAAAGATACACCATCGAGCAGCGCGTAAAAGTTATTCAGGCTTATTATGAAAATGGGCGTTCAAATCAAAATGCATACCGTGCAATTCGTGATTTTTTCCACAATTTAATCTTCCAAATCTGCATACAACGGAAAAACCGTGCAAAAATTTTAACAAACCGGGTCTGTAGGAGATTTGAAAATACTAGTGCATGCTCGTACTGCAGAAAATTTTGCTTCTGTTTGCAATAGTGTGGCTGAAGACCCGTCCACCTCAACTTGTCGTCGTGCTCGACAATTGCACCTCTCACGATCGACGTTGATGAACATTATGCATAAAATTTGCATTGACACGCTTAAAAGGTGTAATTGACCATTTCCAGCGTCGTCAATGATCAGAATGGTGACTAGAAATGACAACAGTGGATTTTCAAAAAAAAAAAATATCTTCAATGATGAAGCACAATTTCACCTCAGTGAATTCGTCGATTTAGGCAAATAATAATCCAAGAGTGATTGTTCGACAATGCACCCATAAATAGTGATTGTCTGTTCGATTTATGGGCTGGCGGCATAATCGGGCCGCATTTTTTCCAAAATGAGGTCGGTCAGGTACTTTGAATGGAATTCACTATCGTGAGATGAAAACGAACTTTGTATGGCCCGAATTGAAACATATGGTTGGACGATATGTTGTTTCAGCAGGCAGGTGCCACTTGTCACAAGAAAGAAACAATGGCTCTTTTGAGCGATAAATTCAATGGCCGTGTTATATCACGTGGTGGCGTTGTCAATTTGCCGCCAAGATCATGTGATTTTTGACACCGTTCGACTTCATTCTTTGGGGTTATCTAAAAAAAAGGTGTACGTCAATAATTTACTAACAATTCAAAAGCTAAATGATGAGGTTATTCGCCATATTAAGGAAATATAACCTCAATTATACCTTATCTACATCGAAAACTTGGACCATCGGATAGAGGTGCGCCCGCCCAGGTTAAATAAAATAAATAAATTAGGTGGCGCAACAATCCTTAGAGAACCAGGGCCTAGTGAGGTACAACGCTCAACCATTCCTGTGTGGGATGGAGAGGACCTACAGTTTATATACCGAATCCGAACGGCTAATTTGAGAAATCACTTTTCATGACAAGAATTACTCTTGGAGAATTTGTCAATTCCTCGCAAGAGGCAGTACCTGTGAAAAAAAACTTTAGGTGGCACAGGCAGGGATCGAACCTAAGACCTCTCGTATGACAGTCCAATGCACTTTTTTTTTTTTTTTTTTTTTTCAAATTCATTTTTATTAATTCACTCTTAAATCTATCTTAAAGCTAGACAAAAATTCATAAAACTAGCCTAATTAACCATAACTTACAACTAACTTACTGGTCCCATACGGACACTCTAAGTTAAACAATAATACTTAATGCTAATGCCTTTCGGCCCTAAGATCTATTTAACTTCAATTCATTTTATTTATTTTTGTCTTCATTAGAAAATTTAGAAAAAAACTAATGTCAATATCCTTTTTTATTTTACTTAAAAACTACTTAAAATAAGGTCCTTAAAATAAAACTTAAAGCTAACTAAAACTACCTATTCTACCTATAAACTACTTAAAACTAGAACAACCACAGCAGCAAATCTAACTATCTAACGTTTTTTTGTTTTTCATATTTTGTTGTCTTTTTTTTTGTATTTTTTTTTATTTTTTTATATTTTTGTTTGTATTTTTTTTTGTATTTTTTTGTATTTTTTTTTTGTATGTTTCTTTTTTTGTATTTTTTGTATTTTTTTTTTGTGCCACCATGCCTATTCTACTTAAAACTAAACCCTAAAACTATAAAACAAGTATGTAAGCCGGCCAAGGCTTTAAACCCCATCCCGACTATCCACTATCAAGTGCCGATTGAAGCCACCAAAACTGGTTCTCCTGCTTCACCCTATCAGTTCGGTCCCGTTCGGACACAGCCCTACTGAACCGAAGGAGCTCTGCTCCGCCTTGTGCCATGACGTCCCGATTGTACAGGAGTCGCCTATCCACGGTTCGTCGTCTGACGTGGTAGATTAGCGGAACTGCCAATCTATCCTGTATCAGACCGCATCTGTCTAAAAAGAGGAATGCCTCTGGTGGAATGAAGCCGCTCAAGCGTGCACTTTCAAAATACTCGTCGTTCGGATAGAACGCCCCGAAAATTAAATTGTTGGTCGAAGACATAGCTCTTGCAATGTGACCTCGAACGAGTTTTATCACGAAATTGTCAATTCTGTTGATTCGAGCCCCGTTGTATAGGACCTCGTTGGAATAGTAATGCACGTAAGAAGATTCGACTGTTCGATATAAGCCGGTACAGCGTCGTAAACACTGCCGCTCGAACACCCGAAACTTCTCCATCTGGGAAGGGGCAACGTTGAACCACACGGGACAACCATAAACGATCATCGGCCGTATGAGGGCCATGTAGCAAATTACCTTCACTCTGGGGTCAAGCCGACTGCTAAAAAACAGTCGTTTCGTCAGAGCGAAGGCTCCTCGGGCCCTGGTCAGAGCAGCATTCATATGTCTGTCGAAATATAAATACTGATCTAACCAGATACCGAGGTACTTCACTACACTTTTGCTCGCTAATGGCTGCCCGTGAAGATCAACGATGACCATCTTGCGCCAATTCTTGCACGTATCCCTCGTGGCCCCAGCCAACGGAGTCCGAAACAGAATTGTCTCCGACTTCTGGACATTTATTTTCAGTTTCCAGTCGTCGCAATATCGCTGAATCTTGTCGAAATCACACTGCAAGAGAATTCTAATAACCTCAACCTTTCGGGCCGTTCTGTACGCAATTAGATCGTCGGCGTACGCAATTGCCTTTGTAAGACTACCTATCAGATCGCTGGTGTAAATGCTGAAGAGAATCGGCGAATTCACCGCTCCCTGTTGAAGACCATTTTTAATTAAAAATGTTGTGGTAGAAGTTACATTGCCACTTTTGACAACAAACTTTCTACCGTTAAGCATATCATACAGTATATACAACAATGGCTTGCTTATGCCAAGCCTGCTCAGTTTTAGGTAAAGACCCTCTAACCATACGGTGTCAAAGGCCTTTTCCAAATCAACCAGAACAGCACCTGTGCATTGTTGTTTTGTTTTATTCCATTGGATATCAGAAACGAGTTTAGACGCAGCATGAATTGTGTCATGACCCGCCTTGAACCCGAACTGTTTATCCGGAATTATTTGTTGTCCGCAGCCCACTTAGTCAGAGCCCTATTAATGATTTTTTCGAAAACTTTGCTGATGCTCGGAAGAAGACTTATCGACCGAAGATTTGACGGGTTGGAGTTGTCCTTTCCCTTTTTCGGGAGAGGATGAACCACAGCGGTCTTCCAATGCACTGGATAATATGCATTATTCAGTGCATTATTGAAGAGTGTGGTGTAAATGTCAATTGCCTCCATCGGTAAATGTCTAAGTACAACGTTGGATATACCATCGACACCTGCTGACTTTTTATTTTTTATTGAGTTGAAGATGAGCTGAAGCTTAATCTTCGTCACTAACAGGGGACTTGGTCCCGTTTGCTCGGCGATTATGACATTTGCCAAGGAATCGTCATCGAACCGCATAAAACCGCGGTTCTCAGATCGCCAATGTGTTATATCATTTCGAAGGTAAAAATGATTAAGTAGGGCTCTGTTTTCCAGGTCGTGGTTGGGGCGAATGCTAACATTCACCTTGTACACTTGCTGGAAAGCAGCTCCCACCGCCTCCACTTTTTCCTTCGAATCTTCAATTATATAAAAGTCATCGTCAAAGATGGCTTCTTCTGGATCTATTTGCGCTGTCATGAGTACGTCTCTGTTCTCTTCAGTTCTTTGGAGTTTCAGACACGGAAGGTCATTGTCGTTCTTTTTCCTGAATATCTTGTTGATTTTCGGGAACATACTAGGGTCACTGGAATTAACTGACCGGATCTTGCGGTCCCAGTACTTGTTAATTGATAACCTGTAGTTCTCCTTAATCAACAGATTGACATTTTTTATTGACGACTTCAGTGTCCTAACCTCCAAGTCGTGTAGGTCTGTAAGTCGTCTGTACAAGTTTTTGAGTCTTGTCAGTAAGCCACTCTTGTGCCTACGTAGTGCGTCAATAGTCGCGTTTCTGTAAGCGTCCATTTGGTCCCGTTCTTTGTACTTTGGTATTGTCCGTTCCATTGTTCGTTTTATTGTTTCGTCCATCTGTTGTAAATGTTGGTCAATTTCTGTATTTGTCAGGTTTCTGTTGTTTGGTGGGGCTATGTCACTCGAACGAAGTTCTCTCGCTAGGGCGTTGGTGAAACGAGGCCAGCGCATCTTACTGTAATTGTAAGAATGCGTTGCAACGTATTCCTCCAACTCCACGCGTTCGTTCGGAATCTGCATTACAGCAGCCAGTCCGCAGTGATCACTGTCGTACTCGACTGTCTGTAAGCAGTTTCGAGGTTGATTACCCACTTTGTCTGTAACTGTCAGTCTGGTGTCGTACAGCAAAAGGTCCAGAAAGGAGCCGGTTATTGGATACGATGGCTTTTCAGTAGCCAGCAGGTCGACGCCATATTCAACGCTGTAAAGATTCATCAAATTAAAAAGATGGTTACCTCTGGGATTACTATGTTGATTTCCCCAATCTTCATGTTTTGCGTTCAAATCACCGCCCAAGATGAAATAGTTTTCTTCCAAGCTCAGTTTAAGTTCCCTAAAAAGAATCTCGAGTTCTGAAGCAAAGTAAGTAACCTGCGGAGCTCCAGCCGCATAAGCCGCAATCATATACATCCGCTTCCCTTGAGTGAGAGAGATGCATACAACGCAAACTTCTAGCGTCTTGAGCTTTCGCAATTCACTGTTGTATATGACTTTATAATTAATGCCTTTTCGTATAAAGAGAGCGACACCGCCCCCTTGAGTGGAGTCGGGCCGGTCTCTTCTTACGATATTGTAATTTTTATGAGTCAATTTGTGTTTGTGGTTTAGCTTAGTTTCGCTAGCCATAAACACATCGGGACTGTAATCTTTCAACAATTGGAACATATTGGCTCTTCGTTCAATCCTCCTCCTCCACTGGGCCACCGATTACTTGTTAGTGCTAGTGGCAAACTGCCGACTTAAAGGCAAAACCCTACAAATGCACTTAACTTTAATTTTAAATTTTAAATTAACTATCAATCACTTGTCAACACTTGCTATCTCTTTGAAAGTCAAAGAACGACTGAGTCCAACGCACTAACCATCATGCCACGGGTACCCGCCCAGGTTGCGGTGGCCATTTATTCCATACATAATTGAAGCATACCAATATTATCATAATAAAAATAAATGACACTAATTTTTTAAAAATGTGTGTTGTATTCAAAATCAACATCGTAAAATTTAACCACCTTTTATTTTAAAAATGATCTTGAATTTTTCAAGTGCATACAATTCTTCTGAGGTAATTTTTAAGCAGCAATTTTAAAGATATTATAAGGGGTGATTTTTTAAAATCTATAGAAAAGTTTAAAAAAAAACACATAAGATTCAGAAAAATGCATGAAATCTTTATTTGAATCGATAGTACGGTCCATATAATTTAATGTTTAAAGATTATTTCATGCAAATGTTGACCTTGACTGCGCCTTAAATGGTCCATCTGCTTAGTCCAATTCTGACATACTGTTTCCAACATTTCGGCCGGTATCTCACGAATAAATTCTTCAATGTTGTCTTCCAATGCGTCATTTGAAGCGGGCTTGTCTGTATACACATGAGCTTTAACATAACCCCAAAATAAATAGTCTAAAGGCGTTAAATCGCACGATCTAGGCGGCCAATTGACCGGTCCCGAACGTGAAATAAAATGTTCACCGAACTCGCCTTTCAATAGGTCCATTGTTGCGCGTGCTGTGTGGCATGTGGCACCGTCTTGTTGAAACCACATGTCATGCAATTCAAGCTCTTGCATTTTGGGCAAAAAAAGTTGGATATCACCTCACGGTAGCGCTCACCATTCAAAATTACGTTACGATTCGCATCATCTTTGAAGAAGTACAGTCCAATGATGCCACCAGCCCATAAACCGCACCAAACTGTGACTTTTTCTGGATGCATTGGTAGCTGTTGCAATGCTTCTGGCTGATATTCACTCCAAAATCGACAATTGTTTGATAAAAAAGGTGGATCTTCGGCCAACTTTCCAAGAGCCCATTGCTGCGAACGGCGACGATTCGATAATAATTGATGGTCGATACAGCTGCGATATTTTCTTAAGTTCGCGCTTTAAGTAAGCGTGTTGGTGGTTTAATGTCCAACAATGTAAATTTGATGCGAAATTTAGTCACAATAGCCCGAATAGTCGCTTAAGTGGTTCGATTAAACTGACCATAAAATGGAAGAAGCGCGCGATGAACTTTCTTAACAGAGCACGCATTTTGATAATAAATTTCAATAATTTGCAAGCGTTGTTCGTTTGTAAGACGATTCATGGTTAAATTATAGACCAAACAGAAGATGTGACAGTGAAACAAAACTCGAAACATGCGTCAGCTGTTTAAACCAGTGTTGCCAAAAAGATAATAGCTAAAAAATCACCCTTTCAAAAGCTTTTATGTTAAATTAACTTACAACCTTAAAAAAAACTCATTATTTAGTTCAACATTTCTTGAAAATGTGTGTTTTATTAAACACATTTTTCTTATGCTTTGCTTTTTGAACATAAAGAGCCTTGAAGAGGAAGTTAGTGCAATCCAGTTGTGCATTTTCCTATATTTTTGTATATTGCTCTCTCAAGCATACAAAAAATTCTTTACGTATATTTGAAGCCCCATGAGAGTAAAGTCACACTAGCGCCAATTTTGTATCAATCAGTCTGGTCACGTATTCGTGTTAGGTGCATAACTTATGGGAAGAACCTTCACCAGCAGGAAAATACACCTTCATCGTATTGATAAAATTGTCCATAAACTCTAGAACCCTCTTTATTTACTTAAGAATTCATCATACTGGTATTTTTTTAGTACAGATATGTGTACATAGGTTCAGGTATATACTTTTTTCTATTTGTAGATATTCTATTCCCATGACCTAAAAGTTATTTCAGCCTAAAAATATCCATTCATAAAAAAAGTAAAAGATCAACAATTTAAAAAACCTTTTCCCACAAATTTACACCAAATACACCAAACAAAAATTAAAAAGTAAATTGCATCGGATGGGTTAACCAAACCATGTCTACAAAACTTGATTATATGAGTTTTGTCGGAATCTTTCATTCTTTCGTTTTCCTAAAAGGTTCCGCATTTTCTCAGAATCTCTGCACACGACTATCTATAGCTGGCTATAAGAGTAAAAGACATTAATGACTCGTACAAGACACGTCAATATATGTACATTATAACCTATCTTAGCAACAACAGCTGATAAAAATGTTTATATTTGCGTACAATAACAATAAAATAAAAAGAAAAAATAGTACACGGTTAAGTGAATGAACTACACTTGCCCCAAGAAGGAACAAAAAAGAAGAAATGTTTATATAATTTCCTAGGTAGGTATAGGTATGTCTAGGTATGCAAACAAAAATATATTATAATAAATATTCGTATTGTAGGTAGGTACATATGTTTTTTTATAAAACAAACGATGATGATTTTTTTATATATATTGTATATAGAAATAAAATTATTATTAATATGCAACGACCATATACATACAATAATGCGTGAATATATAAAATATTCTAAACAAATAAATTTTGCTGCATAAAAGCTCCTATAGAATTTCATTTTTAAAAATGCAGAAAATATAAATGAATAAAATGAGAAAACAATTTTAACGAACATATATTTTTTGAATGCATACTTTAGGTACTATATGGTAGGTTCTATAGGAATCTTTTTTACACTCTGTATCATATGATTATGCTCACTTTTTGCAATTTTCTAGTATTTACTGCGTAATGTAAAAAGAATATACATATGTATGTACATATCATTTATACATAAACTTAGATTATTACAAAAATATCCATTTTTCCCTGATATTTACATATTCAGGCAGTTAATGTTAAACAAAATTTCTTAAAGTCTCCAACAGAATTGCCATGCCCGTATTTTTAAGTTTAACATTACAATATTTATTCGAAAAATAAAGAACTCGAGAAAAAAAACACCCACTGATTTTTTTTGAAAGTCCTTTTTGCATACCTCGATTTTATTATTTGAAGTCGATATTGCTGGGGTGGAATCGGCTAAGGTAATTATTGATAAATGACAATCAAAATAATCGAATTTGACCTATGTAAATTGATACCTAAAAACTGCCACAACAAAAATGTGATATTCCTTTTTAAAAAAATATGTTTATTCCGAATAGAGCTACCAGACGGTTACGCAAACGACTGGAATATTTTTTTTTGTGAGCTTTTTTACGTTTAAAAACACACAATCTTGTGACCGACAAAGCTTACGCCATTCGAAAAAACCAAGAATAGTAAGAATGTTATTCAAAAACAGCCAATTTGATTCCTTTATTAAAATATTTTATTTAAATCAATTTAAAATTTCACTATGGCAACAATACATTTTGACAATTCTAATCTGAAATTCTTCAAACGAATTGAATTGAGTTGAATCATCTTACACAGATGGAATGAAAATGATAGTCAATTACGTAGCCGATTCCACCCCTGGTGGTTTTTGATTCAGATTGTAGTTACATTGAAACGTAGAGAAATGTCAACATTTTCGACAAATTGGAACTATACAGATTACGATAAGTTCAACTGAGAAACTGTTTATTATAAAATGTATGTTGATTATTAATTTGATCTACACATAAATTTTGACAGAAAAAGATAGTCCAAAAATTTTGTGTTAAAAGATTTATAATGAACAGATCTATTTACTTTCTAACATAATTAAAAACGTTACAGATAACTTCTTTTTTTTTTGAAAATGCTATAAAAATATCGAGTGTAGCTTCGGCTGTGTGTCACGTAGCGTCGTCCTGTTGAAACCAAATGTTGCCAATATCCTCCTCTTCAATTTTTGTGAACAAAAATTCGTTCAATATGGCCCGATAACTCCTAGCTCATTTTCGAAGAAAAATTGCCCAATTATGCCTCTGGACCAAAATCCGCACCAAACAGTGACTGGTTTGGGTGTATGGGCTTTTCAATGTATGTATGCGTGCGGGTTTTGTGTGCCCCAAATGCGACAATTTTGTTTTGTTTACATACCCGCCAAGATCAAAATGAGCTTCATCTGAAAAGATGATTTTTTTTTTGGCAGAATCGGCATCTTCTCTAAGCGTTGTTCCCAGCGTTGTTCAAGGGTATACACAACAATATTCGTTCAGCGGAAAGATAAAACTTATTATCTGTCAAATCAGACATGAGCTAAGTGTTACCATTCACGAAATAAGCACTGGTTGAAAAAAAAACGTTAGATGGCGGACCCTATACAAAATTTGTATTTTTTAAATGGTTGAACAAATTGAATTTTAAGAAAAGTGCTGAAACTATTTTTACCATTTTCCGTGAATTTATGTTTCTTTGTGAATCTTTTTTCGGACTTATTACAAAATTATAGAAAAACTTCATAATAATATCGTAAACGCGAAAGTTTTGTTGGATTAATGGATGCTTGTTTCTCTTTCCCGCAAAATAACTAAATGGATTTTAATGAAACCGCACAATAATACGGTGTGAATAGTTTAAAATGTAGCTATTCTGGTGGGTGTGGTTATTGTTATTGGTTCGATTTGTGGAATTTAAAATGTTAACTTTTTAAGACGTTTAAGGATTCCTAGAATCTGAATCAAAGGTTTTTAAAGAGATGGGATACCTTACTTCGTCGGCCATACCTCAAGAACCAACTTAGAAAACTAAAAAACAAAATAACGGTTTTATGGGGGGGTACCCTTCTGGAGCCACACACAAATATTTTTTTTTATTGAATGAAGCGATTTAAGAAAAAAATTGTTAAAGCAATTTTTTTTTTTTCAAAATTTTCGATTTTTTTCCAAAAATTTGTATGGGGAATACGATTATTTTTAGTCTTAAAAAAAAGTCGGAAGCCAATGGTGTTTGCTGTTGGGGCGTGGATAGGCAAACAGATGGACGGAATCGGTGTCAACACTTTTTTCGATTTCTCTACCATTTTAATGCCATGTATCAAACATCAACATCAAAATCTCCTATTCGAATTTTTTTACGAATGCAATACTTGGAACATAGTTCCTGTAAAAAGAATTCTTGTTAAATTTGGGAAAGTTGAATAGTGACTCATAATATCTTGGCAACAATTAAAGATGTTGCCTTCAAACTAGTTTCCTTTTATAAAAAGACTGTTGCTAATATTTCGTAAAACCCAAGTGGCAGTTTTGCAAAAATTACTACTCAAAATTAGTAAAACCTGATTTTCATAGTGGTACCCGTGGCATGATGGTTAGTGCGTTGGACTGTCAGTCGTTCTTTGACTTCCGCACAGTGAAGAAGTGAGTAGCAGCTAAATTTAAATTAAAAAAAGTAGAAGTGCATTTGTAGTGTTTTGCGATTAAGAAGGCAGTGTGCCCCTTTTTATTTAAACAATCGGTAGCCTAGTGGAGGTGGAGTCCGAAGACGAAGCCAGAGGTCGTGGGTTCGAGTCCCGGTCTGAGTCGACAAAAAATATTAATGCTTTTTTCCACAATCGCGAAATAGTCGATTTTATTAAGTGGGAAGAAAAGCAGATGGAGAAAGAGAGGAAAGCAGGGGTATCGAAAGATACCTCTGCTAACACATCAGGTGATGTTTCGGTGGTGCCAGCAGCGGTACCCAATGATACACCAAAAACATCTGGTGAGACAGCTCAACAGTGGACAACAACAACAAACAAGAAGAGGAAACTAAAAAAGCATAGCCCAAACAAAGTGGAGAGGGCCAACTCCGCTAAGCGGCGCGATATGCGGAAACAAATGGAGGGTGGTAAGGGAGGAATTACCACGGAGAGTGAGTTTTCAGACTACGCTGAGTCTGAAAAGGCTGAATATGTGTCTGAAGGTGGAGAGGGGCTCTTCAGGCCTCCGAATATGGATTTAATCCTATCGGAGCCAGAGCCAGTCCCGCCGACAGGGAAGGTGATGGAGGTAGAGGTGGACCTCCAAGAAGAAACTAAACTGGCAGAGGCCCTGCAAGCCAAACAGGCAGCCATTAGCCAGTTTGAGGAGGCTCTTAAAAAGCTCAGGGAGGAATTGGAGCCCCTCCTCAGTCAGCTAAAGCTGAAGCAGGAAGCGCGCCGACGGCAAGAGGCAGCGCAACGGCAACTGCAACAAAAACAGCAGCATCAAAAACAACAGCAACAACAACCACAGCAGCAACAAACCAAGCCCGCTACTAAAATCTCAGGAGCGGAGCAAGTTAATAAAGCATTGCCAGCAAAAGCAGGCCTAAGTGTCGAGGGCCCATCGACCTCAACAAAAGCCAAACACCAACAACAGCAACAGAAGCAGCAGCAGCAGCAACAGCAACAGAAGCAGCAGAAACAGCAGCAGCAGAAACAGCAGCCGCAGCAACAGCAGCAGAAACAGAAGCAGCAACACCAGCAACAACCACAGCCCAAGAAAGAGAAGGTGCCACCGATTAGGACCTACCGGGTCGACCTGCAGGACTTGAAACAGGTATGTAAGTCGGCCACTAAGGGCAATTTTGTAATAAATATTCTGAATGAAAAAGAAAAGCGGTATTCGGTACAGTGCTTCTCACTGGCCGAATACAAGCTACTGAAAGAAGTGCTTAAGCAGGCCACCGCTGAGTTCTTCAGCTTCACGCCGAAAAGCGAAAAATTTAAGACGGTCCTACTAAAGGGCATAAGTTCCTGCACGGAACCAGAGGCGCTCTTAGCTGAGCTCCGCCAAAAAGCCAACGACGATCTCGATTTCATCGGGGTCAAGCCTTTCACTACGGTGAAGTCCAGGCGAGGGGGTTACAGGCTGCCAATGTTCCTCGTAACATTATCGCCCCAAAGTAGCTTTGAGAGTCTGAGGGAAATCAAATGCCTCGACTATCAAGCCATACACTGGGAGACATTAAAAAGGCACGACGACATTTTACAATGTACGAAGTGCCAGAGGTTCGGCCATGCCGGAGCCAACTGCAATATGCAGTTGCGCTGCGTCAGGTGCTCAGAAACCCACAATGAAGGAGAATGCAAGCTGGGGAATGAGCGGGTTGAGGATTTAACCCAGCTCAAGTGTGTCCTTTGTGGAAACCAAGGGCACCCGGCTAGCTATAGGGGTTGCCCTAAGGTCCAAGAAATGAAACAGAAACAGGCCAGTCAAAAAGCCGAAAGAAGTCGAACAGTTCGACAGGCTCCAACACAAAAATTCGTGGATCCCAAATTCTCTTACGCCCAAATGGTGTCAGGGAATGGGAATACGAGACAGGCTCCACCAACGGTTGTCCCAAAGGCCCCCGCGCCTAAGGCACCAGAGGTGCAGCCTGACATTGTAGCCTTGTTGTTGAGCATTCAAGGTCAACTTACAGGGCTGCAAAGTCAGATAAAGGAGCAAGGCAAAAGGGTAGATCATCTCTACTCTTTGTTGCCTGGCCTGGCGCAATTTAGACCATAATGGGCGCGCTGCCGGAGACGCGCCTAAAAGTCCTAGCTGTGAATGTAAATTCACTGATTAGGATTGAACGAAGAGCCAATATGTTCCAATTGCTGAAAGACTACAGTCCCGATGTGTTTATGGCTAGCGAAACTAAGCTAAACCACAAACACAAATTGACTCATAAAAATTACAATATCGTAAGAAGAGACCGGCCCGACTCCACTCAAGGGGGTGGTGTCGCTCTCTTTATACGAAAAGGCATTAATTATAAGGTCATATACAACAATGAATTGCGAAAGCTCAAGACGCTAGAAGTTTGCGTTGTATGCATCTCTCTCACTCAAGGGAAGCGGATGTATATGATTGCGGCTTATGCGGCTGGAGCTCCGCAGGTTACTTACTTTGCTTCAGAACTCGAGATTCTTTTTAGGGAACTGAAACTGAGCTTGGAAGAAAACTATTTCATCTTGGCCGGTGATTTGAACGCAAAACATGAAGATTGGGGAAATCAACATAGTAATCCCAGAGGTAACCATCTTTTTAATTTGATGAATCTTTACAGCGTTGAATATGGCGTCGACCTCCTGGCTACTGAAAAGCCATCGTTTCCAAGAACCGGCTCCTTTCTGGATCTTTTGCTGTACGACACCAGACTGACAGTTACAGACAAAGTGGGTAATCACCCTCGAAACTGCTTACACACAGTCGAGTACGACAGTGATCACTGCGGACTGGCTGCTGTAATGCAGATTCCGAACGAACGCGTGGAGTTGGAGGAATACGTTGCAACGCATTCTTACAATTACAGTAAGATGCGCTGGCCTCGTTTCACCAACGCCCTAGCGAGAGAACTTCGTTCGAGTGACATAGCCCCACCAAACAACAGAAACCTGACAAATGCAGAAATTGACCAACATTTACAACAGATGGACGAAACAATAAAACGAACGATGGAACGGACAATACCAAAGTACAAAGAACGGGACCAAATGGACGCTTACAGAAACGCGACTATTGACGCACTACGTAGGCACAAGAGTGGCTTACTGACAAGACTCAAAAACTTGTACAGACGACTGACAGACCCACACGACTTGGAGGTTAGGACACTGAAGTCGTCAATAAAAAATGTTAATCTGTTGATTAAGGAGAACTACAGGTTATCAATTAACAAGTACTGGGACCGCAAGATCCGGTCAGTTAATTCCAGTGACCCTAGTATGTTCCCTAAAATCAATAAGATATTTAGGAAAAAGAACGACAATGACCTTCCGTGTCTGAAACTCCAAAGAACTGAAGAGAACAGAGACGAACTCATGACAGCGCAAATAGATCCAGAAGAAGCCATCTTTGACGATGACTTTTATATAATTGAAGATCCGAAGGAAAAAGTGGAGGCGGTGGGAGCTGCTTTCCAGCAAGTGTACAAGGTGAATGTTAGCATTCGCCCCAACCACGACCTGGAAAACAGAGCCCTACTTAATCACTTTTACCTTCGAAATGATATAACACATTGGCGATCTGAGAACCGCGGTTTTATGCGGTTCGATGACGATTCCTTGGCAAATGCCATAATCGCCGAGCAAACGGGACCAAGTCCCCTGTTAGTGACGAAGGTTGAGCTTCAGCTCATCTTCAACTCAATAAAAAATAAAAAGTCAGCAGGTGTCGATGGTATATCCAACGTTGTACTAAGACATTTACCGATGGAGGCAATTGACATTTACACCACACTCTTCAATAATGCACTGAATAATGCATATTATCCAGTGCATTGGAAGACCGCTGTGGTTCATCCTCTCCCGAAAAAGGGAAAGGACAACTCCAACCCGTCAAATCTTCGGTCGATAAGTCTTCTTCCGAGCATCAGCAAAGTTTTCGAAAAAATCATTAATAGGGCTCTGACTAAGTGGGCTGCGGACAACAAAATAATTCCGGATAAACAGTTCGGGTTCAAGGCGGGTCATGACACAATTCATGCTGCGTCTAAGCTCGTTTCTGATATCCAATGGAATAAAACAAAACAACAATGCACAGGTGCTGTTCTCGTTGATTTGGAAAAGGCCTTTGACACCGTATGGTTAGAGGGTCTTTACCTAAAACTGAGCAGGCTTGGCATAAGCAAGCCATTGTTGTATATACTTTATGATATGCTTAACGGTAGAAAGTTTGTTGTCAAAAGTGGCAATGTAACTTCTACCACAACATTCTTAATTAAAAATGGTCTTCAACAGGGAGCGGTGAATTCGTCGATTCTCTTCAGCATTTACACCAGCGATCTGATAGGTAGTCTTACAAAGGCAATTGCGTACGCCGACGATCTTATTGCGTACAGAACGGCCCGAAAGGTTGAGGTTATTAGAATTCTCTTGCAGCGTGATTTCGACAAGATTCAGCGATATTGCGACGACTGGAAACTGAAAATAAATGTCCAGAAGTCGGAGACAATTCTGTTCCGGACTCCGTTGGCTAGGGCCACGAGGGATACGTGCAAGAATTGGCGCAAGATGGTTATCGTTGATCTTCACGGGCAGCCATTAGCGAGCAAAAGTGTAGTGAAGTACCTCGGTATCTGGTTAGATCAGTATTTATATTTCGACAGACATATAAATGCTGCTCTGACCAGGGCCAGAGAAGCCTTCGCTCTGACGAAACGGCTGTTTTTTAGCAGTCGGCTTGACCCCAGAGTGAAGGTAATTTGCTACATGGCCCTCATACGGCCGATGATCGTTTATGGTTGTCCTGTGTGGTTCAACGTTGCCCCTTCCCAGATGGAGAGGTTTCGGGTGTTCGAGCGGCAGTGTTTACGACGCTGTACCGGCTTATATCGAACAGCCGAATCTTCTTACGTGCACTACTATTCCAACGAGGTCCTATACAACGGGGCTCGAATCAACAGAATTGACAATTTCGTGATAAAACTCGTTCGAGGTCACATTGCAAGAGCTATGTCTTCGACCAACAATTTAATTTTCGGGGCGTTCTATCCGAACAACGAGTATTTTGAGAGTGCACGCTTGAGCGGCTTCATTCCACCAGAGGCATTCCTCTTTTTAGATAGATGCGGTCTGATACAGGATAGATTGGCAGTTCCGTTAATCTACCACGTCAGACGACGTACCGTGGATAGGCGACTCCTGTACAATCGGGACGCCATGGCACAAGGCGAAGCAGAGCTCCTTCGGTTCAGTAGGGCTGTGTCCGAACGGGACCGAACTGATAGGGTGAAGCAGGAGAGCCAGTTTTGGTGGCTTCAATCGGCACTTGATAGTGAGTAGTCGGGATGGGGTTTTAAGCCTTGGCCGGCTTACATACTTGTTTTATAGTTTTAGGGTTTAGTTTTAAGTAGAATAGGCATGGTGGCACAAAAAAAAAAAAAAAAAAAAAAAAAAAAAACATACAAAAAAAATACAAAAAATACAAAAAAAATACAAAAAAAAAATAAAAAATAAAAAATAAAAAATAAAAAAAAACATGGAATAATAAAAAAATAAAAAAAAATACAAAAAATACAAAAAAAAAGACAAAATATGAAAAACAAAAAAACGTTAGATAGTAAGATTTGCTGCTGTGGTTGTTCTAGTTTTAAGTAGGTTATAGGTAGAATAGGTAGTTTTAGTTAGCTTTAAGTTTTATATTAAGGACCTTATTTTAAGTAGTTTTTAAGTAAAAATAAAAAAGGATATTGACATTAGTTTTTTTAAATTTTCTAATGAATACGAAAATAAATAAAATTGAATTGAAGTTAAAATAGATCTTAGGGCCGAAAGGCATTAGCATTAAGTATTATTGTTTAACTTAGAGTGTCCGTATGGGACCAGTAAGTTAGTTGTAAGTTATGGTTAATTAGGCTAGTTTTATGAATTTTTGTCTAGCTTTAAGATAGATTTAAGATTGAATTAATAAAAATGAATTGAAAAAAAAAAAAAAAAAAGTGCGTTGGACTGTCATGCGAGAGGTCTTGGGTTCAATCCCTGCCTGTGCCACCTTAATTTAAAAAAAAAAAAAAAAAAGATTTCACGGGTACTGCCTCTTGCGAGGAATTGACAAATCCTCCAAGAGTAATTCTTGTCATGAAAAGTGCTTTCTCAAATTAGCCGTTCGGGGCATATAAACTGTAGGTCCCTTCCGTCTCTGACAACATTACTCGCACACAGGAATGGTTGAGAGTTGTAAGTCACTAGGCCCTGGTTCTTCATGGACTGTTGCGCCACTTAATTTATTTATTTATTGATTTTCATTCTATGCAATATATTGTAGTTAACAATTTATTAGAATAATCCAATCTTCAATTTTTTTTAAAGAAACAAACAAAAAAACTTCCTAAAAATGCTGTTAAAAATTGGTTTACGACTAAAATGTCTCGAAAACAGATTATGAAATTAAACATATTTCATTATATGCAAAATATTATTGTAAGCATTTCATTTTTCATTTTAATTTATTCGTGAATACTTAATAACTGTAAGATACAATATCTTATAAAATAGTTACAAGCTAATAATACAAATTGAAAGAGCAAGCTAATAATTCAGTATCTAATATTATAATACACGATTGAAACTAAGTAATGCGAAAAAAGAAAAAAGAACAAGTTAGAGTATCAGAAATATACATTTGCAAAAAATAATTCAAGTATTTAAATGCTATGTGAAAAATGATCTTTAAGAGCCTTTTTAATTCTTGTTGCGTTTTGGATTACTGTAATGGCGCGAGGAAGAGAGTTCCAGAGTCGGACTGAGTTTATAAAGAATTGACGTTCGGATGTTAAACATGTGAAGCGAGGATGAATCAATTGACGAGATCTACTAGAGGTAGGGAAATTTATCTTGTCAAAACAGTATTGTGGTTGGTGTGTAAGCAGTACATCAGCGAATAGCAACAAACTACGAAAATTAAGGTAGTTATCAAATGTCATATCAAGCAGCAGGGTAGCAAAATTGGATACACGATCATATCTTCGTAAGCCAAAGACATAGCGAACAATATTGTTAAAAGTGACATTAAGTTTACGTTTACTTTCATAACAACAATTGCAATATAGTTCACAACCATAAGCTTTTAATTATTTGTGTTTTAGAAAAATCCAATTATTAACTTTTTTGCAAAACATAAAAACCTACAAAAACAACAAACAACTAATTAGAAATGGTTTTCTTTGTTGTCGTAATACTGGAGGATCACAAATTTAAACAGATTTCAAAAACCTCATAAGAAAAAGTATTTTTAATTTTTTTGATTTGTAATAAAACTATTACCTAATTGATTTTTTTAAATACAAATTTTATTTTAATATGATATCATTTCGTATATATCGAGCCCTCCCGCCAATTTATCGTACCTAAGTGCCAAAATAAATTTTATCATAAACGACAAATCAAAATTATTAATTATGCTTAAGTTAAGACATGATAATAGCCTTTAACGCTCTATGTGTTACCATCAAATCTTAGTATTAAGTTGTCTTTTTGATTGAAAATGTCGCTTACGATAAAATGGCGGGAACGGCTCGATATTTTCTTGAGATTTTTGAAAGCAAACAAAATTTTCATTTGTATTTTTTATTTAATGCTGTAGTAGAAAAAAAACACCTGCACTTCTCGATGTTACTTTCCTTAAAAGGACATTTTATAATTTAAACACATTAACGCCTTTCCTAAAACCAGAAATTTATATTCTATAGGAGCCTTCAAACGTCAAAAAATGCCAGTATTATCAATTTAATAAATTACACCGATTGCAACAACTTCAAATGGGAAGTTAATAACGTATGCCTAGTCATTAGTCTCAGAGTGTTCCTTTTTTGAATAGGTAAACATTCTGAATCCTGATGGTCTTGAACGAGGCAAAAGAACTCCGAAGGAAAGGGGCCAAAGGATGGTTTAGGTATATTTTTATTAATGGCAAACGTTTTATACGAAGGTATAAAAATGTAGGTAGTCAAGTCGCATATCATATCGCATCACATTGGTCTGTTGTATACGATGACTATAAGAGCATAGTAGTGTCTTTTTCTATAAGTAGGCAAGGTAAGGCAAATTTTCTTTAATAATTCTTTTATTTTTTTTTGGTTGTGTCGTTGTTATTCGGTCTGATTTTAATTATAGCAATAAACGTCAATCAATATTGTAATAGAGACATTCTTGATTCTTGTATTCATCATCAACATCATCATCATCCCTTATTTTGAATGTTGTTGAACTTGTGTAAATGCTTGTGTCTTTATTAAATTTGAAAAAATTTTCGAGCAATGTAAATGAAATGTAAACAGGGGGTTTTTGAATGGAAATTCAGCAGCCCTCTTGTCACCCTCCGTTCGACGAGATGAGATTTTCTATATGTACGAGTATATGTAGAAAGTCCATCTCTTATATATATTTATATGTATAACTTTAAGTAGTCAGTCGCTTTGGCTGCTTTGCTGCTTGTCGTCATATTCATCGCCATCGTCATCGTCATCGCTATCGTCAACGTTGCCTGGGATCATTATTGAAGTCAATCTGAGAGAGAGTTTTGCTTTGTAAGGCAATATTTTTGCTGTACATTCATAATAATATAGCTTGTTGTACAATATACTATACAAACAATCATACATATATACCTACCTACATACCTAATATGTGGATATAAGGATATACCTACAATTCGACTACATACATATACATATTTCCACTAAGGTATGTAAGGATGTAAGGAAATTACGAAGACAAATAAAATAAAAATGGAATGTCGGGATGAGTTTTTGCTTTTTATTTTTGCTTTTTGTATATGAAAGATATGACTGGAATTTAGTAATCTGGGTTTCGGGCTTGGCTATATTACTATGACCTCTCAATTTATTTTATATACCATACAAGGATAAATTTATATTTTCCTTGTTCGATGTTTGACATTGGTTGTTTCTAATTTAAGCAGATGTAGTTTGATGTTTTTGTTTTTTTTTTTTTTTATTACCACCAGATTTATTTGATGTTGGCTGGGAAAAGATCACAAATTTGTGTGAAGCTATTTTAATTTGAATATAATGGGTGATTTTTTTGAGGTTAGGATTTTCATGCATTAGTATTTGACAGATCACGCGGGATTTCAGACATGGTGTCAAAGAGAAAGATGCTCAGTATGCTTTGACATTTCATCATGAATAGACTTACTAACGAGCAACGCTTGCAAATCATTGAATTTTATTACCAAAATCAGTGTTCGGTTCGAAATGTGTTTCGCGCTTTTTTATCGACAAATTTTGTTCAGCGATGAGGCTCATTTCTGGTTGAATGGCTACGTAAATAAGCAAAATTGCCGCATTTGGAGTGAAGAGCAACCAGAAGCCGTTCAAGAACTGCCCATGCATCCCGAAAAATGCACTGTTTGGTGTGGTTTGTACGCTGGTGGAATCATTGGACCGTATTTTTTCAAAGATGCTGTTGGACGCAACGTTACGGTGAATGGCGATCGCTATCGTTCAATGCTAACAAACTTTTTGTTGCCAAAAATGGAAGAACTGAACTTGGTTGACATGTGTTTTCAACAAGATGGCGCTACATGCCACACAGCTCGCGATTCTATGGCCATTTTGAGGGAAAACTTCGGAGAACAATTCATCTCAAGGAATGGACCGGTAAGTTGGCCACCAAGATCATGCGATTTGACGCCTTTAGACTATTTTTTGTGGGGCTACGTCAAGTCTAAAGTCTACACAAATAAGCTAGCAACTATTCCAGCTTTGGAAGACAACATTTCCGAAGAAATTCGGGCTATTCCGGCCGAAATGCTCGAAAAAGTTACCCATAATTGGACTTTCCGAATGGACCACCTAAGACGCAGCCGCGGTCAACATTTAAATGAAATTATCTTCAAAAAGTAAATGTCATGGACCAATCTAACGTTTCGATGAGATTTTGCAAATTTTATGCGTTTTTTTTTTTTAAAAAAGTTCTCAAGCTCTTAAAAAATCACCCGATAGGTAGAGTGATGGGAGTCCTTTGTTGTAATGGTAAGGAGCTATAGAACAAATAAAAATATTTCTTCTTAAGCATATATGTAGATACGGAGGTAAACCAATGAGAAATTTTCGGAAAGTTGGGATTTTTTGATGTTAATATTTTCAAAAATGTGTGTTTAAAATGCCAGCTGAAAATAAACGATTTAAATACAAATATACACCAAATAAGGCTCACTAGGAGATAAGGGACAACGATAATTTAGCTAGTATCTTCTTGGTTTCGCCAAAATAAAAATGAGCTTTGAAAATGATAGTTGATAGAACTATTGTTTGGCAGCACTGAAACACCATTGTCGTTTTACCAATATTTTTACTAATAATGTTCTTTTGAATAAGTCAGCTGCACCCCCCCCCCCCTCCCTCAAACAATTCAGCCGTAATACTCGCACTTTCGGGAATGCTCATATCAGTTTACCATTGAGCATAATTTCAGACGTAATTTAAAGTATAGAGATTCCATTTTTAACCACACATCGAGAATGTGTAATGCTTTACCGAACACTGTTTTTCCCTCATTTTTGAATATTCAAAATTTTAAGACCAATGTGCGCCGGTATCTCCTTTTAAATTACCCTATTTTATGTTTAGGGTATTATTAGCCCCTTGAATATCTGTAAACTATAAAAAAAAACTTTCGGTATCAGTCTTTCAGACATTTTTTGACCAACAGAACTTGCCTTACCATTATAGGTAGGGAGTTCCACAGCGTCGCTCATTTTTACTTGTGACATAAAATATAAGAACTATACATACATATATGGCAAGTATTGCATTTGTAAAAAATTTCGACCTTGAGATTTTAATCAAACATGACATTACGATTGTAGAAAATTCGAAAAAAAGTAGGTCCCAATTCCGTCCGTCCGTCCGTCTGTCTGTCTCTTTGTCCTCGCCCCTAAAGCCTTGATGGGTCGATCAAGTTCAAGCTTGGAAATTAAGTTTTTGAGCAGAATAGCGTTAAGCAGGTTTTTCATTTCTTTTTAAAGACTTAAAATATTAGTACACGTCATACAAATTTGTTGGTCAAAAATTGATAGTTCGAATTTTCTCAAAAACGCATTTTCATTAAATTGTCTCTAAACTTTTTTTCTTAACGTGGCTTATTTCAACTCTTATATTTGTTTTAATAATATTTGATGATCAAAAATGTTATTGTTTTTGGTTTTATTAATTTTTTTTAGCCGACAAAATTCCAACTTTACTCAAGGATAGACAGGGGAATCCTTAGGAACAGATATCGCGTTAAAAGATCTCGACATTTCTCAGACCACAAATCTTGTTTTCATTTAATAATTATCTTCAGGCATAAGGCGCATTTATGGGTGAATGGATACGTCAAAAAAGAAAGTTGTCAAATTTGGGATGATATCAAACCACATGAAACCTAAAATGAACTGTTTGGTATGGATTTTGGGCTGACGGTTCCATCAGTTCTTTGACCACCAACTTCGGAAACAAGTTGGTTGATGATACATCAGCTAACATCATAATAAAAATTCTGCACGAGCAATTCGAAGGGCTGAGGTCTTTTTCACCAAACGCTTTTCACTTTTTACTTTGCAACTTTGCAAAATACATTTCACCAAACTCAAATTGTGCAAAAGTGCAAATTCTTTTCTGAAAAGTGAAAAGTTTTGTTATTTTGTGAAGTATTTTGTTCTTTTTGTTTCACCAAACAATAAACTTTGCAAAATTTATTTAGAATTTTGAAAAGATTTTCAATAATATGCAGAAAGAAATTTTTATTTGCAAAGAAGAGTTTTTTGAGAAGTTATCGAAAATTAATAAAAAAATAAATGTACCGTTTAGAAAATCAGGAGTTAATAATAGTTAACAAGACAATGGACATGGTTTTTCTATAGTTCTGACGAATTTACTTAAAAACATGAATTTTGAATTTAAGAGCTTTAAAAATGTCTGATGTTGCAGAGGCTTTTTAATCAATGGACATCATAGTCATTCTTCAATGGAATTTGACAGTTTATAACAAAAAAAATGTTTCTTTTGAAAAGCTTTTGTAAAATAAATTATAATAAAATGAATCGTTTTGAAGAATATTTTGAAAACGAAGAAGTTAATAATAGTGACCAAAATGTAGTGAGATTAAAAATTAACTTCGATATTCGAAATGATTTCTCGACTAAAGTGAGTTTTCGATCAACGAAAAGTAACATCGAATTAGTGCTGTCTAAAATTAGAAATAAACTATAATTCAGTAGCCAAAGGAATATGCGTTTAAGTCTCTTGCAATAACTTTTGTGTAAACTTCATTTGGCTGGAAAAGGAGCCCAATACTCGTATGTCGGTGTTGCATCTTTGCACGGAATAAGCAAAGCAACCGTCAACGAGTGTTGAATATTATCATTGATGGATGAATTTTTTCTAACACTATCTGCTAGGCACAAAATTGTTCAAACATAGCCTCGAAATTTGTTTCTTAAGAAGGATTTCCTTATGTGGCTGTAGTAACTAAAGAGAGACCAGAACGAGATGGGACAAGAATGTGATGAAAGCGAGACAAGAGCGAGACCAAGGTGAGAACAAGACTTTTCACAGCCTTATACATCTGAACTTGTTGAACAAAAATAACCACATAAACATTTTCAAAAACCAGTCTGGATTTTACAAAAAGAATACCGACGACGACAGGTATAAAAAAGGAGGAGGCGCTAGATGAAAATTCGATTAAAAATGACGGAAATATTTATTTTCCATCTTCCCTAAATATAAACTTACATTGAATTGATTCGAGTCTTGTCTATTTTAAAACATCTCATCACATGCTAATGACAGTTGACAGCTGAGCTGTAATCGTAGATATTTGAGAGAAATTGCCTTAACACTATCTTTTGTATGTTATTGTCATCGTTTGCATTTCAAACGCATGTACTATCAACACCTCAACGGTTCAACAGTTCGTGTAGCTGTAGATCAATCAATCGACACCACAAATCCTTTAGCACATAAGTAAGTGCCACAGAACAATTTGACATCTAAGCCTTTGAAGAAGAAGAAAGTCTCTATTCTTTCTTTGTATCTAGTTTTTTTTTTAGTCAGATTCCTCTGTCTGATTTTGAAATAATCAAACAAACATTTTTACCATCAGAAAAGACGAAAAAAGAAGACCCAAACTTTTCTTAAAAGGACACAATAAAACCAAACAAAAAACGAAGAAGATGCAAACATAACTCACCCGAAGAAAAAATTCGGGAGGAAAGCCTTTTTAAAAAAAAATTAAGAAAAAAAGAGAACACAGAAAATCATGCCGCTAATGCACTGAAATACCATCATCGTAACGCTTCGCATTGGTTTGGTTTGGCGGCGCGGCTCTTTTTCTTTTCAGGTTCAAAGTGCTGACGCAACAATTTGCAGCGCTCTAGAGAGTTTGGCGCTAGTCACATATTTGCCGATAATGTAGATTGTAAGTAATACTACCTCACATAATTCAGGGTTACCAAATATCAAGCAATCAGTTAAAAAGATTGTTGACATTTGTCAAGTGTCCATAAATTTAAAACGGACAATTTAGAAAGATTTATTGGATAATACAAACCTAGGGTCTTAAGAATACAAGATTTGTAATCACTTTTGAAAAAACGTTTTGAAAGAGGTGCAATGGTAAGTTGGGCTCAAAATTAATGATGGCAACCATGTTTTTAATCCGATATCGCAGAAACAGAATGCATACTTTCCGCGAACGCATTTTATTATATTTTCCTTTTTTTTTTTCGTTTATAATTTGTTGCAACGGTGGCGCGGCCGGCCGCGGCGTGGCAAGCGGCAGCAAGGCATGGATGATACTACTTATAAACGCAAGACAGCCGCTTGCCACCGCTGCCGCCCGCCACTGCCAACTACCGCCGCCACCGCTGTTTTCTTCTTCTGCCGACATGTTGTTGTGAGAGGGGCTTGTGAACCAATTCGAGCGTGCGTTTCTAAATTTAGATGTCCGCACATGTTCGAAAATTGGCAATCATTTGCGGTCTGTTTCTGCACTATATTATGTGTTTTTCATACCTAAACCTATACTACCTATTGATGCCATTTTATGGAGGTAATTCCAATATAATCACTGCGTCAGATTTTTACTCATGTTGTTGTTGTTCTTCTAAAAACTATAAGCCCTGTACTACATACGAATTTATGTATTTTATGGAATTTTGAATTTTTTAGGTGAATTCTGTAATATAGTTTTTTTGAGACCATTAACATTTCCGGAGAAGTGAAGAATTAGTGGATTAGTAGAATATAATGTTTAGAAGATTAGACTTTTATTTAAAGATTTTAATATTCTTCGGAAGTCTAAGACTATAGCTTATAGGTCACTATAAAAATTGTATTGTGGATACAATTGGAAGCATTTAACGTTTGTAGACTATAAATTTACTTAAGAATTAAAGAAACAAAACCAACAATGTGTTTTTTTAATTTCTGCTGTATGTTCTTAATATTCATTTTTAAGGGCTTGAGTGAATTGTGGAGCATTGCCGTTGACATAATCTTTCACGTAGCTCCAAAGAAAAAAGTTTAAAAGTGTGACTTTATAATATTTATCTTGGTGCCGAATTATTGCGAACATTTCTTCGAGAAATAATACGGGCAGGAAAGTTTTCTTTCGAAATTGCGATTGTTTTGTGGCGTTTCTGACACGTTGCCATTTTTATACTGCATTGTAAAATATTAAATGCATTATTGGAGAGTGTATAGTTTCGTTTTTAATAAAAGCTGACAGCCTTAAAAGCCCAAGTAGAATGCTATTCAAAATAAAACTTATCATTAGAAAACTCTTTATATATCTTAATAAAGGGTGATTTTAAAGCTATTATTTTTTGAGAACACTGGTTTAAACAGCTGAAGCACGTTTCGTGTTTTGTTTCACTGTCAAACATCTTCAGTTTGGTCTATAATTTAACCATGAATCGTCTTACAAACGAACAACGCTTGCAAATTATTGAAATGTATTATCAAAATGCGTAGGTATACTGTTAAGAAAGTTCATCGCGCGCTTCTTCCATTTTATGGTCAGTTTAATCGACCCACTGAAGCGGCTATTCGGGCTATTGTGCACCAATTTTACATTGTTGGATATTAAACCACCAACACGCTTACGTAGAGTGCGAACTGAAGAAAATATCGCAGCTGTATCGGCCAGTGTTAATGATGACCATTAATTATCGATTCGTCGCCGTTCGCAGCAATTGGGCCTCTGAAAATTTGCGGAAGGAATTAGGTGTAATGCCTTTCAAAATACAGCTGGTGCAAGAATTAAAGCCGAACGACCTATTGCAACGTAAAATTTTTGGTGAATGGGCTCTTGGAAAGTTGGAAGATCCACTTTTTTATCGAAAAATTGTGTTCAGCGACGAAGCTCATTTTTGTCTCAATGGGTACGTAAATAAGCAGAATTGTCGATTTTGAAGTGAATATCAGCCAGAAGCATTGCAAGAGCTACCAATGCATCCAAAAAAGGCACAGTTTGGTGTGGTTTATGGGCTGGTGGCATCATTGGACTGTACTTCTTCAAAGATGATGCGAATCGTAACGTAACTGTGAATGTTGAGCGCTACCGTGAGGTGATATCCAACTTTTTTTTTGGCCAAAATGCAATAGCTTGACTTGCATGACATGTGGTTTCAACAAGACGGTGCCACATGCCACACAGCACGCGCAATAATGGATTTATTGAGAGGCGAGTTCGGTGAACATCGAGTGGACTATTTGAGGCAACTCTGGCTATTGTTATATAGTAGACATACAAAAGTGCTCTGTGCAAATTTTTTATTTTCTTTAATTAATAAAAAGTTATAAAACTATTTTTCAACTTAAAGTGACCAAACCGGAAACCGAAAAGCAAGTGTGATTCACAGATTTTCCAATTTTTAACTAGTATCACTATTTGAATTAATTTTAAAGTTCACACAGTCATTAACAATAATAATAGTAGCCATTTTTAGTAAACTTAATATATATACATTAAAATTTATTGATGAGAAATAAGCGCAAAGTTGGTGAGACCTCCCCCTAATTAGCAACGTTTAACCCAAAAAAAGAAAAAAACATGTCTCAATTAGTCGGATCCATGTCCATCCAGGAACTACGCCAAATGTTCGACTTAAAACTCAAAGACGTTGCTACGAAGGATGACATTGTTGGACTTCGCAGTGAAATCATTGAGGTTAAAACTGAAAATGAGAAACTGAAGGAGTCACTAATTTCTTTAAACACAAAGTGCATTTCCCTGCAAAATGAAATTAACCAGATTAAAACCTCAGCAAATGCGGCCAACTTAGTTTTTCGACTGAAAAAAAGCTCAAACGATCCACTCATAGAAACCGAAAACATCTGCAAAACTTTATCGGAGTCGCAGGATATAATTACTATCCAAGATATACGGGAGATAAGCTCAGCAAATGGCACAGTTACAACTTTGGCAGAATTTAAAAACAAAAATAATGCATTTAAGGTTCTGAGGAATGCAAAAAGGCTGAAAGGAACCGGAGCATCCGTAAGTCGGGATTACCCACCAGCCATCCGACAGAAGCGTAGCAAGCTCTTACAATTGAGAAAACATATTCAGACCACTCAACCTCGGATGAAAGTTTCACTGCGCGATGATAGACTCAGCATTAATAACATAATTGTAGAATGGATCGATAATCAAGGCTTTATTACTAATTAAGTAGATGGTTTTAAAAAATTAATTGAAGTTAACAACCTGGAAAAAAACTTTTTTCATCAAATCTGTTTACAAATTCAACAAAATTCACGAAGAGATGTCAGACTAAACGTCATTCATCAAGAAACGTCAGTTGGGCAAAGCACATCTTCTAGGTAGATGCCGTCTGCCAGAATTCAAATATAGTTAACGTTAGAATATTAAGTTATAATATAGCAGGTTTAAATAATAAGATTCATACTTTAGATTTTTTAAACTTTATTAATGAATTTGAAATTTTTATATTAATTGAAACTCATGTAACCGAAGAACATAACATTAAATTTGAACCATATTTCCCGAACCATTCAACTAAGTGGCAACCAGCAATTAAAATTAATAGAAAAGGTAGGGCTAGCGGAGGCATACTGATGGGCTGCAAATTAAATACAACATGCGTTGAATTCGTTTTTAAGAACCTCGAAGACTTTCTGTATATTGAAATCAAATCCAACCACCATACTTTATCCTTGGTTCCTGTATATCTAAACTGCACTAGCTGGGATAGGCAATTTAACTTACTCGAAGACAATTTGTACATTGCAGCTCTTAAAAACGTCATGCTCATTGGGGACTTCAACGCTAGAACAGGATCATTGGAAAGCGAACTGAAACCTTTGAACTTTCGAAAGATGTTGTTGTAAACCGAGAAGGAAAGAAAATTATTGATCTTTGTAATTCGTTTGGTCTTGGTATCTGCAATGGAAGTACACAGGGAGACACTGATGGTGCCTACACTTTTATCGGTTCTCAGGGCAACTCAGTTATTGATTATGCTATGGTGAATGGGGATTGGTGTAACCTAATGAATGACTTCGAAGTTGTATCACAGATTCACTCGGACCATCTTCCTATCCAAGTTTCAGTTCAGCTACCAATGAGTCTACAACGCGTAGAGGTTTGCACAAAAAAAGCTACAAAATACAAATGGAAACAATCGATGGCGAATACGTATGCTGAAGCGTTAGACACCAACATCGCCTTAAAGCTTGCACCTCCATTCAATACAAACCTTAATCTTTCCGAAATTGATGATAGCATAGCAATATCGATACCAACATCTTGTAGGATGAACAATAACAGGGTTCATTTGCTTGGTTAAAGCTTGTAAGGAAGTACCCTCAAAACCCCTTTCTAAAGCGAGAATATTTGTCCGCTAACAAAACTTTAAAAGCCTTGCTTAAGTCTAAGCGTCAAGCATACTTTGAGAACATTGCACACGATCTTTCAAGTTGCAGGAACGCGTCACAGTTTTGGAGCAAAGTACGCCTTATTAACAACGACAGTCAATTACCGCGACCTTGCCTACCGATCGAGCTGAAGGATTTATGCGAACATTTCAAAAACCTCACAAAGGACAAGTTTACTACGAGCTTCCAATTTGCTATCCCTTTTCAGGCGGATGACGCCTTGGACGCCCCCTTCTGTATCTTAGAGGTAAAGGCAGTTTTGGATGAACTGAAATGTAACAAAGCTCCAGGATCCAACGGTATACCGCCGGAATTTTACAAATTCAGCACACCCTCATTCATCGAACACTTTACTCTAGCGCTTAACCAGGCTTACGAAGACGGATGCATACCTACTTATTTTAAGGATTCCATCGTCACTCCCATATTCAAGAAAGGTGACCGCACTGATCCCGCAAACTATAGAGGAATATCCTTGCTGAACACTTCAATGAAAATTCTGACAAGGCTTCTATACAAAAGACTCTACGGTTGGGTTCAAGCAAATCATCTCCTTGGTGAGTCTCAAGCCGGGTTCCGCAAGAACTACTCAACGATAGACCAAATCTACTCACTCACATCCATTGCGGACATCTTCATTAAAGATAAAAAGAAGCTGTATGCCTTCTTTATAGATTTTAAAGCTGCCTTCGACACCATCGACAGAAAAGCTCTAATGCTTAAACTTTACAACAAAGGTGTTTCAACCAAATTTGGACGCATTTTGGAAAAATTTTATGAATCTACAACATCTACAATCTCTTTCAACAACGATATAGCGGAATCATACGAAGTGGAAGTAGGAGTAAGACAAGGTTGCAACTTAAGCCCTCTTTTGTTTGCACTCTTCATAGACGACATGGATGACGATCTACAGGGTGGAGCAAAAGTTACAGCAAATCTTCTTGTGAAATCCTTAAATTTCGCCGATGACATTGTTATATTTGCTGAAACGCCTGAAAGTCTCCAGTTGATGATAAACAGAATAGCTGCATACTGCTACAAATGGAGGCTTCAGGTAAACCTTAGCAAATCCAAGGTTATGATCTTTCGTAACGGTGGAGGCCCAAACTGTCGCAACGAAAAGTGGAGATTTGATAGCAAGGAAATCGAAGTAGTAAGTGACTATAACTACCTAGGAGTAAAGATATCAAGAAATCTGAATCTGAGAAACCACATTGTAGAGAAACTAGCCAAATCAAAAAATGCACTAAATGCAACGTGGAAGTCCATTATGCACAACAAAGACGTTCATTTCAATTCAAAGTTCCGAATTTTTGAAACAACGGCGAAGGCAGTTATGTGCTACGCCGCACAAGTATGGGGTCACAAAGAATTCAGTGAGGTGGAACATCTTTTGAGATATTTTCTAAAGAGAACTTTGAAGCTTCCAAACAGTACTCCAAATCACATTCTCATGCTCGAGACGGGTCTTCCTCCTCTATTCATTTCGACACTTAAAATGCAAGTAGACTACATAATAAAGACGTTAACCATGAACGAGAACAGGCTCCCCAAAAAAATAACTATGGTCATTTTAAGAAGGAAGTCATCTTGGTTCGAGAGCTGGAGTAGCTTAGCTACTCTTTGTGACCGTCAGCTAACTCTAAACGAAAATAGGCCAGATCAATGGAAAGCTGAACTTTATGATCTCATAAGTGCAGTTGATGTGAAGAAAAGAGAGGAATTCATTACAAAAGCTAGAGAGTCGACAAGCAGACGTATTTACACAATGCTCGATTACAATCTTGCAACCAGAAGTTATTTCAAGGAAGAGTACTCATCCGACCTCATGTCACTGGTTTTAAAAACAAGAGGAGAGTTGCTGCCACTCAACTTTATGCCGCATAGACAAGAACGCTCGGAAATCTGCAATCTGTGCAACCAAGGAGAAAGGGAAAACATCTACCACTTCCTTTGCAGATGCCCGATATTAATGGAATCTCGGAGGAGTGTTTTTGGGAAGAGTTTACTGAGTGAAGATGAAATGATAACCATTCTCAATGGAGCTGATTGGAAAGTCCTGTTTCAATTTGTCAAGCTTGCCCTTTCATACAGAAAAAGAATTACAGATGAACTTTTTTAAATACAAAAAAAAAATTACTTAAAATCTACTTTAAAGTTTATATTGTCAACTGGCAGACGGCTTAGGCCATGCTCTAAAAATGTTAGTTTATTATTATATATATATATAATCTGTATAAGACTTAAAGAAAAATAAAACATTTGTTAATCTAATCTAATCTATTTGAGGTCAAGGTCAACATTTGCATGAAATAATCTTCAACCATTGAATTATGTTGGATTCAAATAAAGATTTCACGCATTTTTCCGAATTTTATGCGTTTTTAAAAAAAACTTTTCTATAGCTTTTAAAAAAAACCCTTTACATCAGAGCAGATAGATGATGAAATGTTTAACCAGCTCCTGGATAAGACTAAGGATGAGAATATAACTCTGACAAAATAGACTAAACGAAATTTCTATGTACTCCGATATTAGATTTAAGCTGATCAACAAAAAACATAAATGGCAAAAAAATCCGGTAAGTGTTCACGACTTTCCGCAATTCTTAATCTTCAATATTTACAAAATGATGTGCGGATAAACTGATCATCACATTAAGTACAATGCTGATGCTGATACTCCTTCAGAATCAATGTTTTGGATTCTATATTAGAACAGGTGCCATTGCAGATAATTAAACTAAGGAAAATATGTATATATGTAAATTAGAGCGTTTCAAAAAAAAAAAATTATTTTCTCTCGGAACCAGGCTCAAAAGTTTCGTTTACATGCCAAAATAGGCCTCTGAAAATATGAGCCCTTAATATTAATATTTAGGTAATCCGCATCACACTTTTCGATTTCCCATAAGAATAACACAGAAAAAAAAATTTGTTTTCTTCTGATTTTTATAACTAACGAACGATAAATTGCATTGTAATACCTCTTATGTATTTTGTAGAGAATTGAACGCTCTACAAAAAAGGTCAGATGTCACTTTTTTATAAATCAACTCAGTCGAAAGTTATTCAAGATCAAAATTTAATTTACCCTTAATTAAGGCGTTTTCTTTACAATGCTCTTAAATTTATAAGATTACTAGTTTCAAAAGAAAACTGAAAGTTTATTTCTAAGCTCTCAGAGTTAAAAAAAAAAAACAAAACTCTTATATTTTGCCCCCAAAGATTGCTGAAATGTTATTAATCAAACAGTTTTAAATAAATTGCGCTCGAAAACAGCTGAAATTTTTCTGTTTGTTTTACATTGTAAATATTGTTAGAAAGAATGCGGGCAATACTTAGTCGTGCATTTCTGAACAAGTGTCTGATTTTTAGTTTCTTGTCACCATAGAATATTAAAATGCAGTACCAATCGATGGCTAAGCAGAAGTTGGGTTTTGGGTCAGTAAAATAAAGCTTTTGATATAGCAAAAACTATCTTCAAGTCATAAAGTTTTTGAAATAGGAAAAAGCTTATTTCATCCATTTTTTAGCTTAAATTTTAATATATCTTAATAAAAAGTTGCTTAAGCACAAAATTAACTAAAAATTAAAAAAAAAAAAATATAAAGATTTATTCACATCTGTCTGCAAAGCCTTAACTGATGGATCTTAATTTCATATTGTCTATGAAGAGCTTAGAAAAATTTAAATATCTATGACTGAGACTGACATAAATCACAAGAATTGCTTTTTCAATGTTAGTTCTACTAATAAAACATTTTCTCTAACAAGTCTGTTGTTTTCAGAGCGATTTTAAAGGAAATATAACACACATCACCCTCTTAAGACATATAGATGTATACACAAATTATTATAACTTGGATCAAGAAGATCAAATTACTTGACCCATTTTTGATTTTTTCTGTAATGTATTACACCTCTTTTAGCACTAATCTGGAAACACTTAAATTAACTAAGTAATACTTCATAGAAACTTTACAAAGCCATCATTTGTATGCACGTATATTTTTAATAGTCTCGTTAAACTTATTTTGAGAAGAGTTATGGCTTTAAAAAATATTCTATTAAAATGTTGATGTATTTTGTATATGCAATTATCCAGTTACAGTTCCTGATGCAATTATTATGTAAAGAAAAATTTAAATAAACAAGATGGTTAATGGTTCAAGGAAAAACTAATAAAAATCTGTTAAATATGAATTCAATTGACCATGCTTAAGATGTTAAATGGTCTTTCCTTTTCCGCATTCTTTTTACTCTATGCAATAATACGGCTTAGGTTCTCTTTTCACAATTTTCCATAACTACATACATGATGTTTATTGTTTAACTCGCTTGATAGGGAAGGTATTAGTTTCATATGATGAAAACAATCAATGTTTTCATGGAAATTAATTCAAAAGTAAGTCACATTGTCTGTCAGACAAATTAGCTTGATAAATTTTGGCATTGAAGATGGTTTTGTTATTGACCCAGAAGAAAAAAAAATAAATTTGTATCTAAGCTCATTTAGGAGCCAAGTAACCATAAAATTCACCCAATTTATTTTAGTAAACTATTTATAATGTTTGCTTTATTCATAATCTACTTTTTCGGCCTCGAGTGTCAAACAAAATACATACATATGGAATATGGTCAAATATTAGAGAAACATGAAAATTCGGCACATTTTAACTCATAAAGTGTTTTAATCCTAAGATCTTGGGTTCGATCCCTGCCTGTGCCATCTAAAGTTTTTTTCACGGGTACTGCTTCTAGCGAGGAATTGACAAATCCTCTAAGAGTAATTTTTGTCATGAAAAGCGCTTTCTCAAATAAGCCGTTCGGATTCGGCTTAAAACTGTAGGTCCCCTCCATCCCTGACAACATTACTCGCACACAGAAATGGTTGAGAGTTGTAAGTCACTAGGCCCTAGTTCTCAAAGGACTGTTGCGCCACATAATTTATTTTTTTATTTTAAAAGGTCTACTGAATTATCTGCGATTTGAGCCTAGAATTATTTCTGAAAAAAGAGGCTGGGTTGCGACCCACACTGATAACTTCCCATCCCGTCTGTCGATTTGTCTTGCTTAAAAGTTTGTCTATATGTACCAATTTTTACTAAATTTGCGTACTATTTTTTGTAGATTTTATTTTTTTATGAAAAAACGGACTGTTGGATTTTTATAAAAAAAACTACTGAATATCGAAAACAATATTTTCTGTGAAATAAAAAAAGTTTGAAGACAATATTTTTAATTTTTGAAAAGCTATTTGAGTCGTAAGTAAATGTTTACCGAGTTTTAGTATTGTTTTTTTTGTTAGGTTTTTACTTTTTGTAAGAAACCTTTCAATTAGATTTTTCTCAAAATTTTTCCGAATGTTGAAAACAATATTTCTTATAAGTTAAAATTAGTTGGAAGCCATAATCTCAAATTTTTGAAAAGATATTTGAGTCGAAAATCAATTTTTACCAACTTTGAGTAATGTTTTTTTTTAGGTTTTTAATTTTTATTAAAAAACTGTTAATTCGATTTTTCTCAAAATTTTACCAGATGTTTGGTGATAAAATCATTTTGTATTCGTAAAATTTTCGAGGTGAACATTTTTTTTTTCAGTTTTTTTTTGATTTATAAAAAAACACGTTAATTGGATTTTTTTCAAGAAATATACTTGGTTGGTATCACGTTACAATGTATTATATGAAATTTAATTTAAGTCTCTAGCGTTTTTGGTTCGTTAGATATTTATAGGGTTAACCAACATTTTCACCTTTTTTTAAACTGCTATGGTAAAAAACCACCCACGCAATTTTCTTAAGAGCCCTTTCTGCATCTTTCTGCCTTCTTATCTGTAAAACAAAATTTATTTGAAGTCGATATCTCTTCTAATTCTTGAGCTATGGCCGACGAAAAAAACGTCGCGAACGTACGCACGTTCGTACACACACACGCACATACATCTTTCTAAAAATCTTTTATTTCGACTCTGGGGACCTTGAAACGTCTAGAAATGTCAAAGTTTTCAATTTGACAAATCGGACCCATTACAATAACTTCCTATGAGAAGTTAATAAGGTTCAGTCGCAAAAATACAGCTTTTTAAAAAATTATCTATTTTTAAGTACGAAAACGGAAAGTTGTTAAGAAGCTGTTCCGTAACTGAAAGCTGTTATAAGAAGTTTGTACTTTTTTTTCCAGATGCATAATTCTTGAATCACAAGATCAAGTGCGTGTGCTAATAAATAAGTTATTTTCTTGTGCAAGGAAAATAACTTGGAGTCTGTCCCCTCGACCATAATTCAATAAGAGAAATATGAGAATAAGCTTAACCCACATTTTTTAATTCAATACCTTCCCATCCTATAAGGTATTTATTTCCAATGGACACAAAGTCCTGCATAATTTTTGATTTGTATAAAATAGAAAATTATTAACCACAATAGACTTATAACGATGATGATTCATAATTTTATCCTGTATCCTATCTGAAGAAAAAACTAAATTTAAAAGCCCCAGTTTAAGTTTTCTGCTGTGCTGTTTTTCTCAGAATATACACAAACATACAAAAACCTGACCAACAGCCATCATAATGATCATAATCATACTGGTAGGCAAATCATCCAGGAACGTTTGCACATACATGTGTACATAAATATATGACATATATTAATAAAATATTATTTTTTTTTTCTCTCATTCATATTTTTTCTAGGTTTATTTATTATTCCATCATTTTTGTTTTTGTGTTTATGAATTTTGGATTCATTGAGTTCGTTTTTGTTTGTTTTATTATTTTGGTTTTATTAATAGATGAAGGTATAAGGTTTACCTGCAAAAATTGTGTTTGAATAGTGATGCGTATATGCATGTATACTCCGTGTCAGTTAATTAAGGCTTATTATATTTTTTTTTTGAAATTTGGTATTTTGAAAAGACTTCAATTTTATTTATTTTGGAACTATTTTGGATTTTTAAAATATATTACTTTAAAGACACCTTTAAGTCTAGTTAACTCATATAAAATAAAAATTCCTATTGTAATATTTCAAGATAAGCTGTATTAACTGGAACAATTATTCCAGCTTAAAAAATGAGCACAATGGGTTAAGGGGAAAGGGATTGATTTGAAGAACATCTTCAAATTCACCCTAAAATTTAATATACAAGTACCATCTACACAAATTACAATATTACAAGCAATATAAAGTTACTTAATTTATGGGGTATGAAATTTCTGGTGACCATATACATTTTTATATAAGGAGTGTTTAGAATTGTTTTTGTAAAAAATGTAATGTTAATATTAAAATTAAGATAATATTAAAATTAAGATAAAATGCATTATTATCTATTTCTTTTTTATCTTTAAAAGAATTTGTGAAAATAGTTCGTATAAGAAACAGTAGTTTTTAAAAAAATCTTTATAAAAAAAAAACAACAAAACAATACAAAAAAAATGTTTGTAGAAACAAACAAGCAAGTTGAGATTTAAGTGAAATGAAATTTAAAACAAATTTTCTTTCATATTTACTTTCTGTGTCAGAATTTCAGGAACAGTCAAATTCAAAAATGACATTGGTCGAAAATATTTAATAAAAGGCTCGGATGTGATCACACTGATAACTTCCCATTCGTGTCGCTCTGTCGATATTTCTAAAAGTTTTACAGAATTTCCCATTTTGTGTAAGATAAAAAAAAGTTTGAAGTTAATATATTTCCTCATTCTCTACTTTAGTCGAAACCCATTATATATCACATTTAAATTGTTTAGGTTTTCGTTTTTTTTTAAAGTCGTCAGTTAGATTATTCTATATAAATTAGCTAAAAGTTATTAATAACGTTTTGCATATGGGTGATTATACAAAAGTTGGGTAACTTTTGAGGATATTTTGTTTACGGTAGTTTTTAAATCAAACTTCTATAAATTCGGGTGTATATGATAGCTAATCTAATTACTATATTGTTCACAATCAGACCAGTCACTTTTTTGAGTACATTGTAAGATATTTAAAAATTTCAGAATTTGACTGCCAGAGGACTGACGAGTATACACAGTTTTGAAAGTATTATAATGAAATTTAATACAAATTAGTAAAAATCTCTTAGGATTTAATAATGATCACTTAAAATCACTTAGTAACAATTAAAAATAATTATTAATGTGTAATACTAGGAGAAAATACTACATCAGTTTTCAAAACAGACTTTTGACATTTAACGTTACGTTATTCACTTATCTTTTACTACTTTCACATAGTTTTACTAAATATTTCAAAGTAATCAACAAACAAAATCTAACAATATTCATCTTAAAAGTACTAATGATCAAGAAATGAAGAACAATAACAATTTACCTGACACAGAACTGACGCCACACTACTGACGAAAATGTTTTTTTTTGTAATTTAAAATATCAACAAACTACATTTAAACAAATCAAAGTCTAATACGAATAAATAAAAATAAACTTTAGATTAACAAAAAAATAACGACTCACCATAAAACTGACGTGTTGACTGGCTAAGCACGTGTATAGACAACAAACATAACTCAAACTTTTGTACAGTTATGGTGGCCGTCAAATTGTGCGACCCGCAACTAACTTTATTACCAACATTAAAATTCAAAGTGGGATTTGACGTTGAGTCGGCGATATTTCGCACGAATTTTAAATTTAAATAACACACAAGAAACTGACGAATGAAACTGAACACAAAATTTCTTATTTTTTTAAATAAAGTGGAGAACACTGCATTATGAAAGTTGTAGTATATATTAAACTATACACATCGCAGATTGTATTAATTTAATAAGTTTTCTCAAATCAATGATAATGTTTAATAGACAGTCACTTAATGGTTGGTTTTCAGGGTTGTGACATGCCAGAGGACTGACGTTTTAAGAACTAATTGTGTTTTTTTAATAACTTGTATTCAAAATGAAGAACTGAAATTGGGTGACTAAATAAAGGTCTTTCCATTGTTTTAAAATAAATTGCAATCTCAATAAAATATGATCAGACTTTGTATATATTGGTTGATGACATCGAGTTACCCAACTTTTGTATTATAATCACCCATATGATAAAATAAATGTGCGGTTGCTTTGTCATTGACTTTTAATATTATTGTAGTTTTGTTGCTGTGCCGGTTTATAAATGTGATTTCTCATAATTTAATTGGGTATTTACATCTAGATCGAGAAGACTTAGACAAGTTTGTTTAGCTTAACTATCCTTGTCAGTTTTCTCATCTGGGGGAAAATACAATACAACAATATTTTCATGTCATTTTTGCAAAGGTTTCACAAAAGGTTTCAATAGAAGCTAAGCGTGCCGTAAGGTGTTTGCAGTGTTTGAGACTTCAAAAACTGTATTTCAAATTAAGTAGAACATTTTATGTCATTTCTAGCAAAAATATTTTCGAAGTGTTATTTTAGTGTTGAGATAATGTACTCATATTTGTACTTTTAATGAGATTCTTTTTCCGAGGCTTAGATTTTTTAGAAAATTAAATAATAGCCTCTGATAATACAAAACTTGAATTATTTGAAAATTCCTACCTTGTTGTAAGTTTTAAGTTTTTCTTATGATGTCTAGCTATTAAACTGTTCTTAAAATTAGGGCTAACAAAATTTTCACTTTAAAGAGCAAAAACTTAAATAAACGAGAGCACTTAAAATTTCAACTTCACTTCCTTTACATTAACTTCGAGTTAGAATTTACTACAAAAATTACCAGATGTCAAAAACGTATTATTTTGGAGGTAATGCCATAAAATATTCGAGGTGAACAGGATTTTTTTTGTCAGTTTGTTGGTTTATAAAAAAACTGATATACTTGATTTTTTTAAGAATTCATATTAAACTGGTATCACGTCAAAACGTTTAAGAAAAATTTAACTGGAGTTGCTAGAGTTGTTGGTTCAAGAGATATTTGCGGTTAGCCAAAATGTTCTCTTTTTTTTTAATTTCTATAGTAAATAAAGTGCACGAGTTTCTTTTCCTTTTTGGTTTATGTTAATGGTTTTTTATTTTATTTTTTGTTAATTTATTTATTTGTTTAATAATTTATTTGTTAATTTATTTATTTATTAATTTACTTATTTATTAATTTATTTACTTGTTAATTTATTTGTATGTTAATTTATTTATTATTTTTTTTTATTTATTTATTTTTAATTTATTTATGTATTAATTTATTATGTGTTAATTAATTTATTATTCTTGTATATTTTTATATTTAATTATTTGATTGTTAATTATGTAATTTTTCATTTATTTATTTGCCATTTTTTTAAAATTATTTTGCTAATACATCATGTTTCTACATTTAATTTATTTATTATTACTCTCTTAATGTTTTATGTAAATTAATTTACTTTTTCTGGTTTTGCTTATTGTTATAGGTACTTTTTTTTTTTTTTTTTGTAATATTTTGAATGAAGGTTTTTTTCGTATTTTCCTTCGACTTTTCTTCTTAAGTATTTATTAAATTTTTTTATCTCCAAAGATAATGTTTCAGTTGTAAGATATAAATTATCAAATCTCTGAATTGTAAAATGAGCGGTCATAGACTTTTTTGAAAATATTTTTACGAAATAAAGAAACTAACTAACTAAAGTGCACGACTGGGTCACACAAACTTGCTCTTGTATCCAAAGACTCTTTTTACAAATGCCACTTATATTTAAGAATATGACAATTTGCCTATAAAATAAGTTTTTTTTTTTCAAAGATTTAAATACCATTCAAATAAATAAATAAAAATTGATTTATTATTTTTTTTCGAAAATCGTAAATTTTGTAAAGGTAGGTACACAATTTTCCAATTTTTTCTTAAATATATTTTAGTTGTGCAATTTTGTTGTGCTTATAGATATACGTTTAATATTTAAATTTCGTTAAAAAATATTTAACCATTTCCGAGATATCGAGTTTTGAAAAAAAAAAATAACTAAAAAACAAGCAATGACATTTTTGATCATCAAATATTATTAACACAATATACAATCGGTTCATTAGTTCTTGATAAAAATGACAGTTTTATAGGGGGTACCCTTCTGAAGCAATACAAAATTATTGTTTTCTTATTGAAGGAAGTCAAGTTAAAAACAAATTTAGAAACATTTCAAACATTTTTTTTTAATTTCCTATTTTTAAAAAACAAATTTGTATTTAGTCTTAAAAAAAATGGAAAAACGTCTAAAGCGAATCTGCTTTAAACCTTAACTTCCAAGTTTGAACTCAATCGACGCAATGGTTTGGCTGTAGGGGCGAGTATAGACAGACATACAGAGGGGCGGCATCGAGGGACCCACTTTTTTAAACTTCTCTACCATCGTATTGTCATGTTTGATTAAAATCTTGAGTTCAAAATTTTTTACGAATGCAATACTTGCTATATAGTTCCTATAGGTATGTATGTAGTTTGAAAGTCCTTTCTACATCTTATGATGTTATTATATATTTTTGAAGTCGATATCTCCACTGGTTCTTTAGATATGGTTAATGAAAAAATGTTACCCGATGTACGAACGAACACGCATTCAGATTCTAGGGACTTTGAAAAGTCGAGAAATATCAAAAGCTTCAATTCTACAAATCTGACCGAATTGGTTGTTGCTCTCAAAAGTAAAACTATGAATTGTGTTTGTCTATTTTGTAGTGTATTCTGTCAAATAACCCTGACAACACAAAGGACCATCAATTTCGTTGCATATTCGGTTAATTAGCTTAGAACAAACATGAAGTTGAACCAGAATATTTAAGCCAAATTGCCTTCTTGTTGAGTCCTAAGACTCCACCATATTATTTTTAAATTAATAGATATAAGATAATTTAATGCATGAAAACAAAACAACGGTCTTAAAAGTAAAATAAACAAAGTGCGTATACGCCCTAGCATACATCACTGTTATTAACATTGGTGATTATAAACCTTCTAAGTACATACATAAGTTTAACTCACAACATGTTTACGATTTACATGTGTCAATTTTGATATTAGTTAGTAAAACAGTGATGTAAAAATTTTTATATAAAATAATGAACTAATGAAGTTATGGAAAACTCGTAAAAATAGGAAGACTGGTCACCTTGAATATACTTACTCTACCAATTTTACCGTGAAGGACACAAAAGGAATATTACTTTGGTTGTATTATTTTTTCTTCATTTTAATTCATATCGGGATGTTGTTGTTGTTTTTTTTTAACTTTATATTACAAAATTTTTTGTTTTCAAATCTATTGTTCTCAATCATCATCATCGTCATTTTGTTGAGTTTTTAAGGCTTTTGTCCGTTTTTTTGTTTTATTTTTTGTTATGAATTCATATATATTTTTTAAAGGATTTTATTATACGCTTATTTTAATTATTACAAGAGTTTCAGATTGCAGGTTGATGATGATTATATGAATATATATTTATGTATTTTCCGAGATCAACTGTATTTTGTTTTTACCGAGAGAAAAATATACAACAGTAATGATTAACAAAGTGGTTGCTTATTTAGACGGCTGCTCTGATTGATTGACTAAGTAATGGTATTTTCTCAGATGATATGGGGGTTGCAGTAAAGCAATAATTTATATTCAAGCAGAAGTAAATTGCTAGTCTTGTATAAATCTTCTATTACATCACGAGTGAGCCAAGCGACCGAATGAGTTAGCAAGGGGGTGAAAATGAACAATAAACAATGCAAGTTGTTCATTTGAAACAAATGGTTTGATTTTTTTTTTGTTTCTAAAGGTTCTACAAAAATAAAATGCAAGAAGGGTTTGTTACGTTTGCAATAAGATATTTGTAATGAGTTTCAAATGGAGATAATGCAGGTTATTTCTTTTTTGAGGGATATTTTGTCTTTCAGTATTTTTGAAATTTGTTTGGGTTGAAAGTCTTGAAAAAAAAAAATAGTAATAAATATTATAAAATAAGAAGTAAGAGAAAATTGAGTTTTAGGTGAAAAGAAGGGAAGTAGAGTTTTTCTGACCTTAAATGAAATTACTAGAAAAGAAATCTAATCTCCGAAATCAGCCCATTTGGAAGAAGAAAACCGATTTCAAAACTTATGATTTTAAGCATGAGAGATGGTATTGAAATGTAAGGCAATATTAAAGCTGGTTTTGAAGGCATAGTTAAGTAAAGGTTTTTATGTTCCAAACAAATATTTTCTTGCATTACCTTATATAATTCAAACTTAAGGAAAATAGGGAAGGATTTAAGAGAAGATTTCGGTGCACAATGTTCTTTCAGTTTCGAATACCAAAGCAGATTGAAATTGAAACTTTTTTAGATTCAGTATTTTGGCTAGTTTAATAACTAAACTTTAAGTTTTGTAGGATTCTCCTTAATTTTTGCTGTCAAAAAGTTTAACGCTGGTAGGAGAATTAGCCACGTGTGCACAATCCCGCTTTTATATATAAACATTTTATACCTAGTACAACCTTTAGAAAACGATATTGTGTGATTACAGACTATGAAATTTACTTTACAAATTATTATAAACATTGCGATTGTGCCTTATCCTTCTAAACAGCAACAACAAAAAAAGGAAGAAAAAAAGGTCGTTTGCCAAAAAGGACAAATTCAGTTTGATATTATAATTAGCTAGACCTTATATATCAACTCAACTCGTACACCGCATGTAAACTACCTCTAACCAACCTATGTACACTATACCTACATACATTAATTCCATCGTGACAAACGAGCATATTCCCGTCATTTAATTTTGTTTTTATGTTGAATGAATTGTGAGTAGTTAGCAGAGTAATGTTTTGAAATTATTACAACCAGGATAAGTTCTCCCTTTTGTTTGTCGTGACTTTTCGTCGTTTAGACAAAAACAGAAAAAAACTCCGTTTTGATTTGAGAATAATGTCTTCAAGGGTGGATTGTTGTCTATAATTATTATTCCTACTCAAGTGGGTCTTTTAGCCTTTTTCGTTCTTTTTTTTTCGTTACTTTGCTATGGTTTATGTTGCAAGAGTATTATCATGGGGGGATTTGTTATATGTACCTAAGTTGCTTATTAGAACATGTGTTTTTCATTCAGGAAAGTTATTAAATGATGTTTGACTGTTTTGTATATGTTTATATTTTTTGGCAAAAAGGAGTTTGTTTTTTAATAAGTGTGCGGTGGAGTTAGATTTTTTGAGTTTGAATATGATTGTGTCCATTTTGTTTTTTGTTTTTTGTTTTTTTTTTTTCTTGAAAAATGTGTGTCATAGGCTAACCCTAATAGCAGATGGGTTATTATGATGGCGAATTTTTATTTGGCCTTAAAATGTTTTTTTTTTTTAGAAAAACAATGATCGGATGTATGAATAAATTAACAATATTTGTCCATTGTTTCTGTTTAGGCAAGGTTGTTTTTAAATAGATTATAAAGAGCTGTTAGTCATAAGGCACACGTTGGGCGCCATTTTGCATTTGTAACATGTATTCTCAAAGAGTTTGGTTCAAAATTTCTTAATTAAAGTCTTATAGTGTAATGATCTGGATTGTTTTCTCATTTACGTATATGTGGCAGTGCCCTAGTATGTCAAAAAATAGGGTTTCGGTTAGTTAATGTATTTCATTTTCATTTTATTTATTTGTTAAAACTTAATAACATAATATAGTCACAAGCTTATATAGGGTGATTTTTTTGAGGTTAGGATTTTCATGCATTAGTATTTGACAGATCACGCGGGATTTCAGACATGGTGTCAAAGAGAAAGATGCTCAGTATGCTTTGACATTTCATCATGAATAGACTTACTAACGAGCAACGCTTGCAAATCATTGAATTTTATTACCAAAATCAGTGTTCGGTTCGAAATGTGTTTCGCGCTTTTTTATCGACAAATTTTGTTCAGCGATGAGGCTCATTTCTGGTTGAATGGCTACGTAAATAAGCAAAATTGCCGCATTTGGAGTGAAGAGCAACCAGAAGCCGTTCAAGAACTGCCCATGCATCCCGAAAAATGCACTGTTTGGTGTGGTTTGTACGCCGCGCTGGTGGAATCATTGGACCGTATTTTTTCAAAGATGCTGTTGGACGCAACGTTACGGTGAATGGCGATCGCTATCGTTCAATGCTAACAAACTTTTTGTTGCCAAAAATGGAAGAACTGAACTTGGTTGACATGTGGTTTCAACAAGATGGCGCTACATGCCACACAGCTCGCGATTCTATGGCCATTTTGAGGGAAAACTTCGGAGAACAATTCATCTCAAGGAATGGACCGGTAAGTTGGCCACCAAGATCATGCGATTTGACGCCTTTAGACTATTTTTTGTGGGGCTACGTCAAGTCTAAAGTCTACACAAATAAGCCAGCAACTATTCCAGCTTTGGAAGACAACATTTCCGAAGAAATTCGGGCTATTCCGGCCGAAATGCTCGACAAAGTTACCCAAAATTGGACTTTCCGAATGGACCACCTAAGACGCAGCCGCGGTCAACATTTAAATGAAATTATCTTCAAAAAGTAAATGTCATGGACCAATCTAACGTTTCAAATAAAGAATCGATGAGATTTTGCAAATTTGATGCGTTTTTTTTTTTTAAAGTTCTCAAGCTCTTAAAAAATCACCCGATATTATAAAATGGTAGAGCAAGGGAAATTTTGTTGAAGAAAGACTATTTACAATTGTACGATTAAATAATATAACTTATATAATTTAAGGTATTTAAATGTTATTTGAAAAATATTCTATTAGAGCTTTTTAAATTCTTGTTGTGTTTTAGATATTCTTAATAACGCGGTGGAAAGAGTTTATACAAAATTGCCTTTCGGATGTTAAACATGTATAGCGAGGATGAATAAATTGACGAGATCTTCTAGAGGTAGGGAAATTAATTTTGTCAAAACAGTATTGTGGTTGGTGTGTAGGCACTACATTAGAGAGTAGCAACAAATTACGAAAGTAGTTATCAAAGAACATATCTAGCAGCAGAGTAGCAAAATTGGATACATTATCATATCTTCGTAGCCCAAAAACATATCGAACAATATTACTAAAAGGAACATTAAGTTTACGTTTACTATGATAACTACAGTTGCAATATAATTCACAACCATATATTAAGATTGGTATTAACAAAGCGTGTTTTTACTGGTGTAAGGTTCTGGGTTACCCGTTTTTTTTTTTAATTGTTTATTTGTGTTCCCTTAAAGTCTAACAATTTGTATCTTAGTTAAATAAACTTAAAAACTATTACATTATTTTTTTCTTTTAAATTATTAGTACATGACATAGAGTTCTCAGTACCTACTTATTTATCGATTTCTCGTATACATACTAATTAATATTTCATTTTTAGTACAATTAATTATTATTTACATTCGTATTGTTGTTAACTGTGTCTATGTCTTTTGTTTTTCATGTTAAAGGAAAGTGGGATTTAAAAAAAACCTTTTGAAATCTTTATTTTTTTCATTTTTTTCTTAAAACTAATTCTTAAAAATACTTAAAATACTTAAAAAACTAACTAACCTAGAAGGTGTCCTGGTATATGGTCTCTAACCTTTCGAGATATAAGCAGGATCGACAATTGTTTCCAATTATCTAGCCTGCCCTCTCGACCGATCAGAAACCATATATCAGAACGTTATGGTAAAAGGGACTATGCGACTGCAACGACCCAGTCACGCCACCAATATCTTTCGCGTTTATAACGATCGAAATTTTGTTCATCTCTTTGAGGTATGCTTATGCAGTATCTTAGGTCTGTATTTCCACTTACTAATTCAGAAGGTTCATATAGTATTCTTTTATCTGTAGCTCTTCTTGCCATATGGTATATTATTGGTACGTTCATTGAGTCGGACAAATAGCCATGTGCATCTAGAAACAAGAAAGCCTCGGGAGGTATAAATCCACTAGTAAGTGTGTTTTTGAAGTATTCGGGGTTAAAATAGAATAACCCAGAAACAAGATCGTTCTCAATAACGTTTGCCGACCTTTCAAAATAATTTCTCACAAGGTTCAGAATGACATTGTCAATTCTGGACACACCGGAAGCATCCAAAAGTTTCTTGTTCGAAACGTAATGTCGAAAGTCAGAATGTGAGCTTCTGTACATCGAACATGCGAAGCTTTTCCATATACGACGGATTAATATTCCACCATACTGCACTCGCGTAAGTCAGAATTGGACGTATAAATGCTTGATAGCAAATAATCTTCACATCGGATCTCAGATAGTTGGAGAAGAAAAGGCGTTTAAGCGACATAAATGCCGCTCTTGCCTTTTGCAATTGATTGTTTATGTGATCATGATAGTATAAAAATTTGCCCAAATGAACACCCAGGTACTTCACAACAGTCTTAGATTCGATGGGGAGACCCTCCGAGTTTATTATTTTTAGGTTTTTCCAATTTCGTCTCAAATCTGAATTTCCGCGTCTTATTGGGCTGCGGAACAGTATGGTTTCACACTTAGTGTTGTTTATTTTAAGCTTCCACTCGGAGCAGAATGATTGCAGCTTATCAAATTTTCTTTGCAGTTCTGTTTGAATATCTGCAATTCTTGATCCACTTGCATACAAAGTGGTATCGTCAGCAAACGCTATCGAATCATCGATTTCCCTTAATATGTCAGAAACATATAAACTAAACAATTGAGGTGCCGACACTGTGCCCTGTGGCAAACCATTGGTGATACTAAAAACCTTAGTTGTAGTGTTTTGTCTATCGGTTACAACAAATTTCTTTTAGATGCAATTACTTTAACAAGATGGGGTGGAAATTCGTACCGTATGAGTTTAAATAAAAGCCCGTTGATCCAAACCGTGTCGAAGGCTTTTTCGATATCTACTAAGCAGGCAGCTGTACATCTCTTTGCGTTCGGATTCCAGTTTACATCTGAAATCAGTTTTGTAACTGCGTGCACTGCTGAGTGATTTCTCTTGAACCCAAATTGGTTTCGCGGTACTAACTCCTTTTCTTCGCACACGAACTGGATGGACTTACAAATAACAATTTCAAAAATCTTTCCGATATTAGGCAGGAGACTTATTGGCCTATAGCTAGAAGGATCAGAAGGATCCTTTTTCTTTTTTATTATTGGAAGTACCTTCGAAGTTTTCCAGCAACTTGGGAAGTAACAGTTATTTAACAAGTTATTAAATATAACGCATTATTGGCGTATGATTTCGACTGGAATATGTTTTAAGACAATGTTCGGAATGTTATCTAGACCGCTTGATTTTTTATTATTAAGTTTACGAAATATTTGTGTTAGTTCGTCTTGTGTTATGAAGTAGTTCATGGTCCGTTCTACTGTAAGTTTATTTGCCTTAAGATTATCAGTAAATCTTAGGAGTGTCGGTATTTCGCTACTGTAAAGTCTTGACAATTCGGTATTTACCTCGTTAGTTTTGTTGCTAGGAAGTTCTCTAGCATGAATTGACTCAAAGTGAGATCCTATAAGATTGTGTTTATCTGCTTCAACATCTACTATAAAAGATTCATCGATGATTGGGCATTGTTGACTGTCAATCCCAGCTTGAGAAAATAGTGTTTGCGATGATAATGGTATTTTGAGCGTATGTATTTTAACATTATTAAATTGTTTGTAAATCTGTTTTATTTTTGGAAACATGTTTCTTGAATCAGATTTTATAATACTTTCGGCACGTTGCTTCCAATAATGGGTTACCCGTAAAATACCTCGGGCATCATAAACTTTGCCTATAATTCCATAGAGAGCAATCAAAGTTAACGCCGAGATTTTTAGCAGTTTCTACATATTCAATCTGGGCATTACTAAACAAAATTAAGAAAAAGTAAGAGAGTTTAAGAATCTTTTTAAAGATCACTTCGCATTTTGCATTTTTATTTTATAGTGTTCAAGAAAAAACCATTTGAGTAAGACCATTTTGAAATTTTGTCAAGATCTTCTTTAATATAAGAGGCGTCATGCTCAATGAGGAAAACTGAAATAAAGTTGAAATTCGTCGGCATACAAACGACAAGAACAGTTTTTGATCATACTGTGAAGTTCATTGACATAGATACAGAATAAAAGAGAAACCAATATCAACCCTTGTGGAACACCGGACGTATTAGGTACAAAACTGGACAAACCGTCACCAATTTGAGCTGCTTGTTTTCTGTTAGTCAAATAAGAATTTACAAGCTTGTCTTATTTTTTTCAGTCACGAAAAGATGTGCTGTTGTTCAGCTGTGCCTTAGAATAATATGCAATGATTTAAACTTGTGATGAAAAAAAAAACAATCTTAAGAAAATCAAACATATGAAAAAAACTGCTAAAATATTAAACTTTGAGTCAAATTTTCTAATTTTCAGGCACTAGGACAACTTTTTCCAATATTGCCACATTTAAAATTTAAGCTCTTTGTTAGACATGTGTTCATTTATGTCTAGGCTCCTTGGTTTAAAGAAATATTTAAGTGATGAATATGTGAATAAGTGATGAAAATAGTTTTCCCAAAAATAAGCAGCAAACCTATCTTTTGAATTCAAATGGCAAAACCGTTCTTTCTTGAATTAACCATTGAATTCCATATAGTATTGAAAATAAAATAATGAGCTTCCAATTCAAGTAGAATAATGTTCTGATTCCAAAAAAATATTTTACGAGTTAAAATTGAACAGAATTTGTTCAAAACAGGTTCTTCAATTATATCCGAAATTTGGCAATATTCCGAGATGAATGTTTGCCATCTTAGATATTGAGAAGTTGGTTTAACTTAAGAAATAATACAGATAGATAGAATGTCAAATCAAGTAATTTTGACTTTTTTTTTGATGAAGTCAAAATGAAGAAAATATGAATTTAACTCAAATAGAAGGTAGTGGCAATTTTAGTCTTAATACAGACCAATTTTTCTTTTATTTCCGTACAAAGAAGTTATCAGAATATAATTCTGCATAATGATTTAAGATCTTATAATTGTCTGACATATAATAAATAAAAACGTTAAAATAAAAACATTAATCTGACATTAGTTAATTTTTGCTAACCTTGTTTTAAGATGACGGAATACAAAAATTTAACTCTTGAGTTTGTGTAATGTTGTGGAGAACATTCTGAAAATTGGTATGTTATAGATCATTGAAGTCCTAAGTAGGTATAGTTCAAGCTTAAAAAACACTATTTGATTTTTATGAATTCATTTCATAATGAATATTTTTACGATGTACAGCGACAACTCTTTTTGTCTCGAGTTAAAATTATCATGTAAGATCATTTAAATTTTAAATAACTTTCGAATAAGAAAAATCTTACAGAAACTGTTTTTTTTTCTAATTAAATTTAATTTGTGGCATTTTGTATTAACAAAAATTAAGATGTAAGAGAACGCTCTTTTTAAAGAATGGAGAAGAAATTATTATTATTAATAAAACCCTTAACACATTCCAGATATTAATACCTGAGATGCATTCTTAATAAAAAGCCACTTTATTGCCTTCATTTATGAGAACAAGTTCAACACAATTCAGTGTGTTTTATTTCTTCTACTTTTTTTTGAGAAAAATTAATCTTCTTTAATTACGAGTATTAAACTTCTTTTTTTGTTAAAACTTGAAAAGTAGTTCCCTGGTTTTGAATTAATAATGTTATCGACTTTATTTTACAATTATATTGATCTTTTTCACGGTTAGAATTTAATTCATTCATATACAAAAAAATAAAATCGACTTTAATGTAATTAAGCTGCTATTAGGTATAATTTCATTGATAAAGGGAAACTCTTAGGTACTGAATTAAATAAAAAAGAGAAAAGAAGATTAAAATTTACAGGTGTTATTTTATTCAGTGTTAAAAATGGAAATTTATTTGGTTTTCCGCTTCGTGGGCAAAGGATAAAGTTCTATATCTTTTTAATTTCGTTTTAAGAATTATCTACATTTTTTGAGATCTTCGTTATAGATAAATGAGAATATAGAAATAGAGAAATTCGAAAAATCTGGAAAAATTAAAACCAGTTTGATGAATATACAATTTATGAGATTGTTTAACGACCTTATATCCTCATTCCTATCGATCTTATGCTGTAATTTGAAAATTTCCAATTTAAAATTTTAAGCAACATTATTTTCTTTGACTTTTGATTTTATTCAATACTAGCGGCCCGTCCCAGCTTCGCGCGGGTAGACATAAATAGGTACAGATATTTAAGTTATAAGCATGCTAATTAAAACGACCATGAATTACTAAATTAGAAAACATTTTTTTGTCCTATTATTAGATAATACTCTTCGCAGCGTATGCGATGAAATACATTTTATGGCTAATTTTTTTACACCTTCGGTTGGTTTTAATAGGAATTCCTAAATATAGCCTATGTTACTAAGTGATAATGTAGCTTTCTAATAAAAAAATAATTATTAAAATTGGTCCAGTACTTTTTGAGTTTATTCGTTACATACAAAAATACAAATCTTTCCTCTTTATAATATTAGTGTAGATGAGATGAATGAATTATAGTTAGAATAATACTTTAATCTATATGTAAAATATTTTATTATATTTGGTGATATATAGGGTGTCCTGCAAAGGTTTGTCCAAGCTGAACATGGTAATAGGCCAGGTAATGATCTTTCAGAACTTACTTATTCCGAATCATATAAGTTGTCCAGTAAAGGGTGTTTTAATAATGTTTTGAAAAACACCTTTTGTGGTCGATTTTTTTTCTTACCGTGTCTAGGTAAATGTCGTTACAATTTATTTTTATAAAAACAAAATTGATAGAAATTACCATTTCGGTAAAAATTAATGAATACTTTGTGATTTGAATCAAACATAATTTTTTCACTTTACTGCCCCAGCAGAATGGAGTCGCTGTAGCGGCCGCTTGTCGCGCTGTCAAAGTTGAAACATACGAAAATAGTACACAGCGCCACAATGGGAAGCTGTTGCTGCAGCGATCGCTGTCGCCATTGTTGAATAATGTTCTACTTTCCGCTATTAGTCGCGCTACATTTTGACATATCTGTGGGTCTATTCAGAGCACTATATGAAAAGTTGTTTCAAAGAAACCTTTCGTAGGGGTTTCTTGGTACAAAGGACGTACCCACCACCTTCGTTTTCTCTTCTTTAAAAGCTTCATTCCGCAGTAGCACATTTGCATTATCATTGCAATAAATGTAATTTCATCGCGTTGGTCCATTTTTTAATTTAAAAATTGAAAATTAAGTTGCCCAAAAATATGAATAGTCTTACAAAACTAAACACAAATGTATAAATGTAAAAAAAAAAATGACAGCTGACGTTTTTCCTGCGCTACACCATTGTGGGCGACCTTTGCTACATAGTGAGAGATTTTAGTGACAGCTTGTGCTACAGGGACTTTTACCGCGACTAGCGAATTCCCATTGTGTTCGAGAGGTTAATCTCCAAAGTTGTCTGCAGGCAAGAATTTGGATATGATTTTTTGTTGGTTGTTTATATCAACAATTTTCTCTGTTTTACATTTAAGAGAAAGTTTTAAACTAGACAAAAATATGACTGGCCTTTCACTGTATTCAGGCCATCCTTCACGAAACACCCTGTGTGTGTATGTACATAAGGTTGAAGTTGCATTTAGAAAGTTGAACGGAAAGACACATGTTAACATGACAAAAGATTTAAAATAAGCATTTGTGATCAGAATTATCCGTAAAAGACCATAGATTATGAATTTAAAATAAGTCTGCATTGTTTTACTTCTTGACATATTTTCCCCTCTTAACGAATATTCTCAAATATGAACTTTGGTCTAAATGTATCGTGTTATATTTATTCCAACGGTCAGTTTACTAAATGAATAATTTTATAAACTAACCCTAAACTTCCATAAGTACGCCATTATTTCTTTAGGACGCAACTTAAAACAGTTACATAAAATAGCTTTGTCATTTGAATGAGCGTTAAATCCGGCAGCTCTGATTTTTTGGTAAGTTGAATATGGTATTGGCCTAGTTTATAATCCAAGCTCCCGACCTTGATTGCAGTTCTGATTTCGAGCGCCAAAACAATAAAAATCAGATATTTTGGAAATTTACAAGCTTTTGTCCTTTCTTGTTGATTTAAAACCCGAAGGACATTTTTAACTTCCCATAGGAAGTTATTGTAATGGGTCCGATTTGTCAAATTGAAAATTTTGACATTTCTCGACGTTTCAGGGCCCCTAGAGTCGAAATAAAAGATTTTTAGAAAGATGTCTGTGCGTGCGTGTGTCCGTATGTCCGTATGTCCGTACGTTCGCGACGTTTTTTTCGTCGTCCATAGCTCAAGAACCAGAAGAGATAGCGACTTCAAATACATTTTTTTATACAGATAATAAGGCAGAAAGATGCAGAAAGGGCTCTCAAGAAAATTGCGTTTGTGGTTTTTTTACCATAGCAGTTTAAAAAAAAGGTGAACATTTTGGTTAAACCTAAATATCTCATGAACCAATGCTGCTAGAGACTTGAATTAAATTTTATATTATATATTGTTATGTGATACAAAACAGGTGTATTTTTGGAAAAAAAATCCAATTAACGGTTTTTTTTATAAATCAAAAAAACTGAATACAAAAATTTGTCACCTGGAAAATTTTACGACTAAAATATGATTTCATTTCCAAAACAATTTTGTGCAACGAAAAATAATGTTTTTGACATCTAATAAAATTTTGAGAAAAATCTAATTGACAGTTTTTTTTATAAAAAAAAAAAACCTAAAAAAAACATTACTCAAAGTTGGTAAAAATTGAATTTCGACTTAAATATCTTTTCAAAAACATGAGATTAAGGCTTCAAACTTTTTATCTTATAAGAAATATTGTTTTCAACATTCTGAAAAATGTTGAGAAAAATCGAATTGACAGTTTTTTTTTACAAAAAATAAAAACCTAAAAAAAACAATACTAAAACATGGTAAAAATTCACTTTCGACTCAAATAGCTTTTTAAAAATTACAAATATTGGCTTCAAACTTATTTTATTTCACAGAAAATATTGTTTTCGATATTCAGTAATTTTTTTATAAAAATCCAACAGTCCGTTTTTTCATACAAAAATTAAATCTATAAAAAATAGTACGCAAATTTGGTAAAAATTGATACATATAGACAATTTTTTAAACAAGACAAATCGACAGAGGCGGATGGGAAGTTATCAGTGTCGATCGCATCGCAGGCTCTTTTCTTTTAATAAATTAATGTTCACCTCTGACAAAATTTGTTACCAAATTTTTGTAACCTACTATAGAGAAAATTTTAACCTTAAATTAAAGAAAATTTGGCAACCTTAGAGTCACTGAAAATAACTTTATTCAAAGAACATTAACATAACATTAAACGAAAAAACGCACAATTTTACAGTGTATGATTTTTGACATGTTTGACGTCAGAAGCTTTGATTTGTAAAAATTAACAACTTACCAAAAAACTGCCGAATTTAACGGAAGGTAGGAAGATTATTAGTCTGAAGGAAAATTTGTTTTCCCTACAATTTTCTTATTAGGAATTGCACCTGATTTCAGAAATTTTAGGCTAAACATGAATCAATGTTATTCTTATTTACCTTTACAATAGGGTATGGAGCAAAAGTTAGTCATCTAATTTAAACCCTTAGTCTGTTTTAATAAAGGGTTTCTTGATTTATGGAAGTAATTATTATTTTGATAGAAAAGGATAACTATCGTTTAGGTAATGGTTTCGAATATTGTTTGTTATAGGTTGGACTTTCTTTAAGAAAGCTTAAACAAAAAAAAAATGAAACTGACAAGCCAGGAATCTAAAATAATTCAGGGGTGGAATCGGCTAAGCTGATAATTGACCATCATATTTTTGATAGTCAAATTTGACTATCATTTTCATTCCGTCTGTGTAAGATGATTCAACTCAATTCATTTTGATTGAACAATTTCTGATTATAATTGTCACAATTCATTGTTGCTATGGTGAAATTTTAAAATGATTCCTATAAAATTCTAAATAAAAGTATAAAATTGGCTGTTTTTAAATAACATTATTATTTCTCTTGTGATTTTTCGAATTACGTAAGCTTTGCCGGTCACAAGAATGTGTTTTTGTACCTAAAAAGGGTAACTAAAAAAAATTTCCATTCGTTTTTTGTAAGCGTTTGGTAGCTCTATTCAGAAACGGCATATTTGTAGGAAAATTACTATCAAATTTTTCTAGTGACAGCTTTTTAGGTATCAATTTGACTATCACCTTACACAGATCCAATTCGATTATTTTGACTGTCAACAATCAACAATCACCTTAGCCGATTCCACCCCAGTTCAGGGTTAAGAAATCCTACGGTTTTAAACTTTGCTTCTAGTATTAAAATAAATTAAGTTGAAACACTCTTCTTTTGTTTAAATAATATATACGATTTTAGATAAATCGTGTTAACTTTTTTGTTTGTATTCTAAGCAACACTACAACTTATTTTTTATTTTTTTTCTAAAACACTGTATAGCTAGAAAATATTCAAGAAAAAAAATATTTTTTTTAGAAGAATAAATTAATACACAAAATTGACTTCTTGGTCTTAGACCTTATACTCATGAATAGGTCAATAACAGATAAGTATAATTTTGTTTTTTCTAGCCAAATAAAAATAAGGAAAATGAAATAAACAAACCAAAAACAGATTTCTGGTAGTTTATTTTGTTTGCAAACTTTGTTTAGGTAAAATGTTTTTATATCTTGGAATTGGTATAGGTAGGTATTATTATTTTTATTTACTTACTTAAAACTACTGCTAATACCGCCTACACTACCACCACCACCTCCACCGACATAACCAATGGATGCACTTCCGCCCACAACAACACCGCCACTACCAATACCGCCAATAATGCCACTGCTGATTCCGGTGTTGCCGCTACTGCTGATGCTGCTTCCGCCACTTACGCTGCCACTGCTAATGCCACTAATACTGCTGTTACCACCAATCATCATTGGTACAAGATCATCGCACATGATTTCGCGGAAAGATACACACGCGAACCAAACGAACCACAGATATATTTTTATATACATTTTTGGATTTTGATTTTTATTTCGATTTTTCGATTTTTTGAATTTTTAATTTCTATTATTTATGTTGTTGTTTTCGATTGTGAGAGATTGTGTTGTACTATTAAAATCTATAACTATTAATTAATTAATATCTACTATCAATTAAATAAAATAATATTTAAAGACGAAGATTTAAACATAAAAACGAAAGCACACACACAGACTATATTATTAGATAAAATTTTTAATTACGAAGACGACACTTTTTGTTAATTGTTGTAGATATAAATTATTAATTTATTTTTATTTACAAGTATTTTATTTAAAAAAAATGTATAAATAAATTAAATTAAAGTTTTAATTATTATTTTGATTATTTATATATATTTGGCAAGAAGTACGTTATTTTTATTTTTATTTGTTATTATTATTACTTTTTGAAAAATATTCGTTTATTTATTTTTTGCTTTGTTCGTTAAATTTCTTCTTCTTTTCTTTGATTTTCTTTTAAGATGATTTGATATGAAGTCGAAGACGAAGACGAATTGTTCGTTTTTTAAGAAAATATGAAATGCGAGTTCTGCTGGAGGAGAGAAGAGAGCCGGCAATAAAGATATAAACAAAAACAAACGACGAAAAACAGCGCAGAAATATGCAATGCAAAGCCTTTTACGAATGTGACACAAGGAAACAAAAAAAAAAACAACAATAATATGTATAAAGTATAAAAACGACTAGCGGATTGTTTGTATTTATAATTAATTCTATGAAGCACACAAAACCACGCACAATAGAATGTCTGTCTGTCTGTTTATATTTTGTTTGTTTGTTTGAATATAGTCGTGAGCCGGCGGCGGCGGGCACTCTTCTTACGTACTACACGTTCCGAGAGTGAACAAGACTACCAGTACCAGTGGTGGCACAAATGCTTGTGGCACGAACTGATAAAATCCAACAACACAGAACCAAACTAACTGTTTAGCATCACCATATTATAAAAGTTCACCACCACCACAGCAGCATGGTATGGACTATGGTTCGGCAGTGCTGCGCGACGCGACGCGGCGTGGCACGAACAAACAACAAAACAGAGCGACAACGACGACAACCGCAGCAGTGAACATTGAACAAGCAACTCCAACCGGAGTGTTTGATTCGGGAAGAGGAAATCATAAAATTCCTGGATTCCTAGAGTTAGAGAGCTATGGCAGTGCAGTGCAGCACCAGCAGTCACCACAATTCACATAACGAGTATATGCTTCTTATGCTTTGCCTTTTGGCTGACAGATGGCTTCAATGACGAAGTTCTTTTTCTTCGTATAACTAGCCGCGGTGCGTTTGCGTTTGCGTCCCTATTTGGCTCAGCGTCATCGACTTCGACTTTGGAATCAGTCAGTGTACCAGTATAGTCTTTAGTGCAATGTGGTATTAGTCGAGTGTCATGTTGGTCGTCGATTTGCCATTTGGTAAACAAATAACAACGCTTAATGCCTCTGCTTCTGCCTGTGCCTTGCTTGCATTGGTGGTCTTGGTCTGGCCTGCCTGGCCTGGTCATATAGAATATAGAATGCCAGATGCCACACGAACGAACGAAACACGATAACGGAATTGCCAAACAAACATGCTTATAGTAGATTGATTTATGTTGCATTCATAGACTACATTGCCAACACAACGTTAAACAAAAATGGTCGATAAGGTAGAGCAAACCAGTCCTTGTTGGAATGACAAGTGAAGGAAGGGCAATTGAAACTGAGCTGAACTCGAACTTGGATGGAATGTAAAGCAAAAAGATGTTGCACGATGCAACTACGACCAAACATGCATTTGTTAGGTATGAAGAAGAACATTCATGTGTTGCCACTTCTTGTTTTTACTTTTAATTGGAATCAGAATCAAAAATGAAGTTGGTATAAAACAACGGTGAGTTTTAGGATTTAAAAAATATTAAGTAAAGTATGTATTTATATTATCTCTTTGAGAGTTCAAAAATTAAATTGAATGCATGCATATGCAAGTCAGACTTCATATTAGTGTCAGAAGTGGGATTGCATAAAGACAAAAATGCAAAGACTAATAGAAAACCACTAGCTTTTACCTATAGAACAAAAAATAAGTTCATTACACTTGCAAGGATAAATGAGAGGGAAAATATCATAAAGTTAATTCAAAAAGTGAAGGTTCGAAAGATTTCAGAAAAAACATTTTTATATCAAAATAGGTTCATATAGAATTTTAAACTTGATAACTTTATGTTTATGTATTGGGGATAATTTAGATGTGTCAACTTGAGTCAAAAAAATAGACGATTTTCGTTATATTTATTAATAATACCTATCCTCTTTAATTACCGTTAATAGATGAAGCTAAATATTCCTGAAATTTTTTTTTGTTTATAGTTGCAGACCTCACAAATTTTCAATAATTGTGGAAAATTTCAAACACTTAAATGCCTGGCACAAATTTTGTCCTTGCCGATGTCTGTTCCTTTTTTTTACATTGTGTCCTGTTATATTTTTTTAATGAGTATTTCAACTTTGAAAAATTATTTTTTTTTTTTTGAAAACTGATATAGACCATCAACTTTTTTAACTTTTATATTTATATTTACTGTTATTCATCATTTTTGATATAAAAAAGGGTTAAAAACATGCATTTGAAAAAAATAACAAACATCGTGCATAAAGTTTGGAAAATTAATTTTGTATACATTATATCTACTTTTTTTGTATACTAGTCCGAAGTTGAAGGGGTCTAAACTTTTCGTTTTTATTTTATCGCACTAGAGTAAGTTATGCTCGACACAGTACCATTTTTCCTTTTTTTAAGGACCATAAGTTTGGTAGGTGTATCTGCATTAAAAAAAGATATTTTTTAAAGTTAAAAGAAAATAGTAAGAGGATACAATTAAAAAAGAAACGGGCATTGGTGTTCGAAAAATGTTTGCTTAACTTTTTGGTGTGTGAAATTTTCCATTATCAAATTTTTCGAAAAATCTTAATTTTTAAGCCGAAATGTGTTTTCAATAACAAACTGAACCTATTGACTCTATTTATGGAACGCCCAATAGGAAGAGCCATGATGGCTGCATTGCAACCGAGTGGGATCCGCTTCCACAAGTGGTCAAAATGATAACTGAAAGAAGACCCAGAAGAACAATCGATTAGGGATCTAGGATATTAAGGAAGAGTTAAAACACATAGTCAGAAACCATACATGATATTTAGTATCTTCCCGTATCTTGCTAAGAAATGCCCCCAAACTTAATGAGTCTACTACTGTACAAATTTTTTTTCAGGGTTACTAGCGCTTAAGAATTTTTGTTAATAAATAAGCTGACAGATGTCAAACTTTTGTAGTTTTGTCCAAATTCAAACATTGGACAAATTTGAGCTTACCCTTAAAAATAAAGTGTGTGTATGATAACTTAAAAAAATTACTTATTTATATTTTTTTTTTAATGCAATTTTTTACACAAATTTGTACGAACAAAACTAACTTTCTGTCAAATTTTAAAAGAATTAGTCACGATATTAAGAATATGTCCACCCATTTTATAGTTGGCAACATTTTCAAATTAAAAAAAAGAAAATAAATTATAGACTTTTTGTGTACCAGCAACAAACTTTTCTTTGGCGCTTTTGGTAGTTTGATGGGAAAGATCGATACTCCGAAATTCCAAAAAAAAAAGTTTGAATTAAAACAAAGTTTTAGTCAAATAGGCAAATCGCTTCACTTGGTTAGGCTTTAGCTTAGAGCATGTTGAACACAAATATTCACTGTTTCGTATGTCTTCATCGACGTGATGTTAATTTTTACAATTGTTACATTGTTCATCATCAATTAATCAATTTCAACAAATCGATTGTGCCGGAAATAAATCTTGAGCTACCATACAAACACACGAGGAGTTGTCACTTTCATTGGCACCTTTTAGATTCATGCCAACACACTTTTACCTCCTAATAAAACCGGAAACTTCAACTTAAGAATACAAACTTTAAGGTACGTATAAGAGATGATTTATAAACCTAATTAATTACAAAGTACCTGTATCTTGAAGTCCAAGTGGAAATTTAACGTCTAACAACAAATACCATATCAAATGTCTAGAATCTTACTAATGTTAAATCAATCCACACAAATTTGTTAGGAATTCAAATGCCTGATGGAATTGGAAGTGCTTGATGCACAAAAGCCTTCCTTTTACACAATGCCTACACCAAATTCAGCGATCAGCCAGCTTTGAATGCAAAACAGATGCCAGAATAAATTCTAAGCATGTTTACAATAGGCGACTTTCAAAATAGTTTGCGTAAATGCACCGCCAAGCACCAAGTACCAAGATCGTCGTCATCATCATCATCGTTTTCGTCGCCGCCGTCGACGTTTCCATTTCCATATACAACAAGCGATAGTTTGCTTCTTCATTCATCAACATGTGATCTTGTCACTCAAAAAATGTGGTCCTTCTTTTTTTGTTTTGATCTTGTCCTCTGTAACTCATCACCTCGAGCTCCAACCAAACATGGAACACACTCTACTAATGTGGTATATGGTTTTGTAGTTCTGTAGACTGCCACTGCGACAGCTAATTTTCATAGAAATAGCGGAATATAAATACCTACGGCTACCATACAATTCCTTTTTTTGATCTTGTTTGGAAAATAAAAGATCAAAGAATATTCTAAATAAAGGTTGAGCAAGTTATTCACAGTTTTATTAACCACAAAAAAAAAAAACAAAGACTTTAAATCGGTTCTCTTAAAATATTTTACCATAAATGGAATTTATGATGGGAGTATTTTATAATTTTTGCACGATGACAAACCTATGTATCAACTTACTGACACAGCAGTATAAAAATATATCTTTAAAATTTGAAGCTATGTAGATATTTCCTTGTTATAAAATTCTTAGTGTTTATTTAAGGCACTCAAAAAATTTGTGCCGAGAACAAATTCATTACCGCAAAGGTTTTCCGTACAAAAATAAAAATTCTGTTTTTAAATTCGATGTTTATAAACGGGAATGTTTTCCTTCTCGGCTTTGTCGGTAAAGGTATCTTAATCTTACACCAGTTTTTAGCGAGTATATTTTAACAAAATAAAAACAAGATTAATGAAGGCCAACAAAGAAATATACTGCCGTAATATTTATTTATTTTTACATTTTCGAAATGAACTTCAGTACCAAAGAAATTTTCATAACTAAAAATGTTTTTAGTCTTCCCAAACTGTCTGATAATTCTTCAAAATACATCTAATTTGGAAAAGTCCAGGAAGTGCTTCAAAATAACTCAAATCGAATGATTATCCCAAAAGTATCCGAGTTTATAAGATTCTTATATGTAAACAAGTAGTTAAAAACCATATGACCCTTTTAAAATTCGTCAATAAAACCATATGATACAATTCTGAAGACAACCAAAAACAGTGTTTTTTAAGTTATGGTAAAACACAAAATTTACTTAAACAATAAATTATTTGATAATTTTGAAAAGTACAAATCTTTGTCTTCTAAATATAAATTCTAAATGAAATTTTGAGGAACCTGTAATTAAATGCTTTCATGGACTTAAAAAATATTGAAATTCATTTTTAGTGCTTATTTCGAAATTGAACTTCAAAATTCAAACTGCTAAAATTTGAAAATTATACCCATTTTCAACAATATTTTGTATTTTGTCAATATATATATGAATTCGTTACAAAAACAAACAATTCTTTCAAACCATTTTAGTATAAATGGTTTGGCGTTTTTTTTTACTCGTACCTCAAAAACTAATAAAATGCGGATTTGAGTTTAATAATCTTATGCTCACATTGAAAATATCAAGGATTGGTTGTTATACATAGTTTAATGAGAGGCTGTTAAAAGACAAATAGGAAATATATTTTTGATTTCCAAGAATTTGAATAACCTCAGTTCGTCAAGATCACATTCTTATTTTTTGGATGCTTGATAAAGACAGTTTTTATACAGTTTACATAAAAGTTCCAATTAAATCCCTTTATTTCTGAATACTCTTATAAGTTTTTGTTCAGTAAACTTATAATTTCGAAGAAGAAGATTTTAAGCTTCCCATAGCAAGTTTACAAAATTACAAATCGGTCCCATTTGTCGATTTGAAAATTTTGAAATTTCTCGACGTTTTAAGGTCCCTAAAATTTAAGTCAAATATTTTTAGAGAGCTGTCTGTGTGAACAAAAACGGATTTTGAAATCAAACTCATTTTATTAAATGCAAAGTATTGTTGCTAACTTTAAGTTAATGTTTAGCAAAATTCATTTGAAAACTCTTTTTACAAAACACAAAAACCTACAAAAACAACAATTAATTTATACGAAATGGTTTTTCGAGAACAAAGAAAGATATTGAATTGTCATTTTTTATTTTCCACAAAATATTGTTACTAATATTTCGTTAAAGTTTTAAAAAAATTGAAAAAGGGGCACGGATGGTAAGTTGTTATTGAGGGTCACCTCTGACCCTTTTTTTAAGTCTTAAAACAGGAAAATACAAAATGTTTTGGAAATTCAATTTGATGTCTTGCCATTTTCTAATTTGCCGATCTCGCAATTTAATATTTTTTGAAATAAAATCAGCTTTCTTGATTTGGCTTTCACTTGAAATAGGAAAAAAAAAAACAATAATTGTCCATGCAGTAATTTTGTTATTAACTTTAAGTTAATTTCAAAAAAATATGGTAACTTTGAAATCGGTTCGTAGTACAGAAAAGATATACAAAACAAATTCATTCCATGTTAATTTATGATTTCTAAGATTAAGAACCAAGCTGATAGCATTTTTTATCAATATTGTCCAAAACATTTTTGATTTGTTTAAAGCCTAAAAACTAAATTCACCATATTGATTTCAGTGTCAACGATTTTCGGTTTTGTTCTTTTTCCGATTTAAATTTCTTACAATTTTTGAAATAAAAAATTCTGTACTTTTTAAAAATTTGAATTTTTGGTTTTGAATATATTAAACAGAAATTTCACTTTTTTAACTTCCCATAGGAAGTTATTGTAATGGGTCCGATTTGTCAAATTGAAAATGTTGACATTCCTCGACGTTTCAAGGTCCCTAGAGTCGAAATAAAAGATTTTTAGAAAGATGTCTGTGCGTGCGTGTGTACGTACATAAGTCCGTACGACCGTATGTCCGTACGTTCGCGACGTTTTTTCGTCATCCATAGCTCAAGAACCAGAAGAGATAGCGACTTCAAATACATTTTTTTATACAGATAATAATGCAGAAAGATGCAGAAAGGGCTCTCAAGAAAATTGCGTGGGTGGTTTTTTTACCATAGCAGTTTAAAAACAGGTGAACATTTTGGTTAACCCTAAATATCTCATGAACCAATGACGCTAGAGACTTGAATTAAATTTTAAATCATGTATCGTAACGTGATACAAAAGAAGTATATTTTTGAAAAAAATCCAATTAACGTTTTTTTTTATAAATCAAAAAAACTGAAAAAAAAATTTGTCACCCCGAAAATTTTACGACTAAAATATGATTTCATCTCTAAAACAATTTTGTGCAACGAAGAATAATGTTTTTGACATCTGATAAAATTTTGAGAAAAATCCAATTGACAGTTTTTTTTATAAAAAATAAAAACCTAAAAAAAACATTACTCAAAGTTGTGAAAAATTTAATTTCGACTCAAATATCTTTTCAAAAACTTGAGATTAAGCCTACAGACTTATTGTATCTTATAAGAAATATTATTTTCAACATTCTGAAAAATGTTGACAAAAATCAAATTGACAGTTTTCTTAAAAAAATAAAAACAAAAAAAAATTAATAAAAGTTGGTAAAAATTGATTTTCGACTCAAATATCTTTTCAAAACTTTGAGATATTGGCTTTAAACTAGTTTTATCTTTCAAAAAATATTGTTGTCAACATTCAGTAAAATTTTGAAAAAAAAATCAAATTGACAGTTTTTTACAAAAAATTAAAAACCGAAAAAAAAAATTTAACAAAAGTTGTTAAAAATTGATTTTCGACTTAAATATCTTTCCAAAAATTCGAGACATTGGCTTCAAACTAATTTTATCTTATAAAAAATATTGTTTTCAACCTTCGATAAAATTTTGAGAAAAATCGAATTGACAGTTTTTTTTACAAAAAATAAAAACCTAAAAAAAAACAATACTAGAACTTGGTAAAAATTTACTTTCGACTCAAATAGCTTTTCAAAAATTAAAAATATTGGCTTCAAACTTATTTTATTTCACAGAAAATATTGTTTTCGATATTCAGTAATTTTTTTTCATAAAAATTCAACAGCCCGTTTTTTCATAAAAAAATAAAATCTACAAAAAATAGTACGCAAATTTGGTAAAAATTGATACATATAGACAAACTTTTAAGCAAGACAAATCGACAGACGGGATGGGAAGTTATCAGTGTGGGTCGCATCCCAGCCTCTTTTTATTTTATGTTTTTATGGATTTTCTTGAGAGCGATAAGTATTTTGTATGTTAGATACCTCAACAGCCACCATTAAGTATTAAGTACATGTATAAATATTCAAAATCGGTTTTAATATCGTTGAAATATTAGAGTTTGAGATTTTCGAAGTGTAAGCTTCATTCATAGTTTTTTTAGGAATAAAAATTGTGTTGTAAAAATTGAACTCTTACCAAGACCGTAAAAGGTTTTCGAGAAGCAAATTTTAATGTATCATCAATTCACAGTGCTGATAATTTTAACAGGTTATCTAAAAAACTTAAAAAACTATGATGTTAGGGTTGAACTTCATTTTAACTTAAAACATATTTTGCGTGAGATGAAAAACTTAACCATTACTTATCAGTTTTTTGTTCATTTGTAGGTTTTCGTGTTTTGTAAAAAAGTTTTTTGTATTGAATTTTTCTAAAAAAATCATTTAAAAATTAGCAACAATATTTTGCATATCACAAAATAAGTTTGATGTCAAAATCTGTTTATGTTAACGAGATTTTGAGTCGAAAAAACAATTGTTACCGATTTTCGTAGCATTTTTTGAAAGTTTTTATTTCTTCTATAAAAAAATGTATGTTTTTAAGACCACTATCTTACATTAACGACAAAACTTAGCACAGAATGAAATCGTTTTGAAGTCAATACCTTCATTTATTCACGTGATATCGAGAATCGATCTTTTTAGATTTTTCGTTTTATGAAAAAAAACTGACTGTTGGATTTTTATTAAAATTTTAGTGAATGTTGAAACGAACATTTTGACGTGACAACGTCTTAAATTAGGTTGCGGCTGGGAGTCACTTATGAAAAAGTGTAACGCCCGGTAACGTTACGATGAGTCACCGAACGAGAGAGAGGCCCGCCGAATGCCTTGCGTCTCTCTCCCACTCAACTATGATCGGTCTGCCGCGCGCGCAGCACTAGAGAATTAGGCGCATTGAATCGGCGCATGCTTGTGTCTCTGTCTTTGTCTTTCTCGAACGTTCTTGGCGTTGGAAAAACAAGAAAGCGTCATAATACAAGTTCACACGTGTGGTTAAAGTATCGTCAGCTGTGTCTGTAGTGAAAATGTGGAGTGCTTAGATTCGTCATTTACATCAACTACAACAATAAAGGTAAATAATTGTACACTGATATTTCATTATCGTAAACTATGATTGATTGATTAATTGTTAGATTGACACAAAAGTTGAGAAACTGAGTTTATAGGTTATGTCATACTATTGATAAATGTTGATAGTGTTAAGTAAATTATTAAATTAAAATTTGTGCAATTCTTATTTTCATTCAATTCCTTGTTTCTATTGTGCAATTTAATTATATTCATATCAATAAATATTCTACCGAGAAAAAGACGTTGTCACGTAAAATCTTCGCCCGTAAAACCGACTTTACAGGCAACCATTTTTTTTTTATAAGATGAAAATGTTTGAAGCCAATATCTTTAATGCAGGAAAAGATATTTTAATCGAAAAATAATTTGTACCAACTTTAAATTTTTTTTTTGGTTTATATTTTTCGTTAAAAAAGTGTCAAATCGATGTGGCTCAAAATTTCAGCAGATTTGAAAAACGTTGCATAAAATTATTTTGAAGGTAAATTTATTTTTGTTCCTAAAATATTCGAGGTGACATACATATGTATACCGATAATTGATTTTTTTTATATAAACTATACTAGTTTGGTATCACATCGTGATTCGTGGTTCCTGAGATATTTTGGGTCAATCAAAATTTTTCCTTTTGATAAACTGCTATAGTAAAAAAACACGCATAAAATTTATTTGAGGTTGATATCGCTACTGGTTTTTGAGATATGGACAAAGCAAAAAGCTTCCCGAACGTATGCACATACGGACGTACACACAAACATCTCTTTTAAAATCTTTGATTTAGATTCGAAAGTACTGAAAATATTAAAAAAAAAAGTGTAAAAAGGAAAGATAATAGAAAAAATTACACTCATCTTTTTATTTAAATGATCAAATGCCTTTAATTTTACAGACAAAATTTATTTATTTTTGCAGTTAAAACTTACCTATACTTTTATTTAATTTAACTCCAGCACACTAAAATATTAAAAATTAAAAAAAGAATATAACAAATACCTGGAACCAACATTTACACGCTTTATTTCCAAAAGCTCAATGTTCAATGGGTAGTGAAATGTACCAAATGTAATCGCATTATTGGCTATCATTTGTTTAACATTATCTCCTTTAAAAAAGTCATTTAACTGTCGTCTGGTTCTCAATGGTCATGTGTCCCATAGCCCAGAACTGACCTCAATCCTATTTTTTTACATTTTAAAACTCATTCAATGACATTTAGCTCCTTATGTTCATAAAACTAAATGATGAACTAAGTTAATCGTATAAAATCATTGATCCAACCTAATCTCCTGTAAGTATCTACTTACTACTTGCATTGCATTAGACATCATATCCAGTTGCATCAATATCCAATTTAAAATAAACAGTTTGAACTCAAAATACAATTGCAATTTGCTATAGAATCAAATATAGAAATAATGTTGTAAACGAACATCATCAGGAAGGACCTTTTTATAGTTGGCTTGGCTTGGCCTGGCAATGGCCACCTGCGTTTATGCGAGTCGACTGTCGACAATCGAGTTACTCCAATGTCCAAATACACATCCAACGGAAGTGTGTGCAATGTGCACTGTGTAGTGCAGCAATGCAGCCGCTTTTATGGCCGCTCGTTGCCATTATCATATCATATGGATCAAAGCCCACAATGTAAACATTATTTTTATGATGTCGATATCTTTTTATGTATATAGTTTGGTTTAAAGTTCCAGAATTGTAGATGCCCTCCGCATCCACATCCTCACCATTCGAAACCCGAAAAAGAAAACATCATGTTTGGCAGTGTAGACAGAATTGAAAATACTTTTCTATATTAAGATGCTGTAGGTAGGTACCTGTCGTTTTAAGATCAAACGATTACAGAAAAAAACCACAAAGACCAAAAAAGAACTGTTATTGTGACTTTTTTCGAAGAAAATTTGGTCATACTTAAGATGCAGTGTTTTTTCTGTTTTAAAAAAGGAAATCAATCGATAAACACGTCTGCCAGGATGGCAGTAGAATTTTAAATCAAATTCATTGGACCAGTTCCGGTTAGCAAAATGGAGGCAAAATTCTTCGTCTGTTCATCAATAGTTTAAAAATCTTTCATCGTGAATTGTTTCGGGATAAAATATAAAAATGGGATACAAAATTTAAATATTTCAACAAATAGAACTAAAAACATGTAAAAATTGTTTTTAGTCCAAAATTTCAAGCTGTATCGTACCTTAATTTTTCTTGTACTTATTTTTACTTCAAGATTTTGAATGATTTTTTTCGGTCTTGCTTTTAATTTACTTCCAGTATTTTTGTTTTTATTATTTTCCTGTCTTGTGTAATACTCGTAAAAATAAAAGAAATAATGAAAAACTTAATTGGTCATAAAGTATTTAAGGTCACTCAGGGATAAAAATGTTTCAAATTTTATGAATGACGTATACGTATACATTTGTACTAAAGAAACAGGGTGATAATACCTAAACTACTACACTGATGTGATGTGAGTTCGTTGATGAAGAAGATATAAAAAGTAAACCAAACAGAAGTTAAAAGTAGCCAGGTGTGTAATTAAGTAGAAAAATTGGACATGTTCTTGCTGCTATCATCTGAAATTAATGTCTTGTAAAATGAAATGTACTCGTACCTATACATAATATACTCGTATACTATTCCTATACCTACTTTGGAAAATTTAGTTATGTAAGTTCAGCATTTTTGTGTGAAAATATAATCATCAATGGGTCTACCACAAAACAGAAGTTATATTATTTTATTTTTGTTATCTCTGTATGGGATGCTACCCTTAATTGATAAAAGTATATAAGGTATAATGTTTTGATGGGCTGAATTTAATTGGCTTAGGTTTAATAGTAAAGATGTTCAGTAATGAAAATACGTACTTTTACTATAAGGAGTTAATTCAGAACGAAAATAATGTTTTCATGTAGTGAAGGTTAATACTATCTATATATTGAGACGAACTTTTTGACCTCTTATTCTTAATATATTTAAAAAATGTTTTGTTTTGGGAAAAAAAGAAACATTTTAATATTATTGTAAAAGAAAAGAGGCTGGGATGCGACCCACACTGATAACTTTCCATCCCGTCTTTCAATTTGTCTTGCTTAAAAGTTTGTAGGGTTTCGTGTTTTTTTAAAAATTTAAAAATTACCAACAATATTTTATATATGTATAGTTTGATTTCAAAATCAGTTTTTGTTAACAAGATTTTTAGTCAAAAACCAATTTTACTAGCATTTCTAAAAATTTCATTTCATAATTTCTTAAATAAACAAATACAAATTGGATGAATGAAATGAATTTAAAGTCAATACCTTCTATTTTTCACGAGATATCGAGTACCGAAAATTATATTTTCTGTGACTAAAATTATTTTGATGCCAATATAAATAATAAAAAAGATAATTGAGTCGAAATTCTATTTTTACCAACTTTTATTCATTTTTTTTAGGTTTTTATTTTTTGTAAGAAAATTGTCAATTCGATTTTTGTCAAAATTTTACTGAATGTTGAAAACAATATTTCCCATAAAATAAAATTAGATTGAAGACAATATCTCAAAGTTTTGAAAAGATATTTAAGTCAAAAATCATATTTTACCAACTTTTGTTAATTTTTTTAGGTTTTTAATTTTTTGTAAAAAAACTGTCAGTTTGATTTTTCTCAAAATGTTACTGAATGTTAAAAACAATATTTTTTAAAAAATAGATTTAGTTTAAGGCCAATATCTCAAATTTTTGAAAAGTTATTTGAGTCGAAAATCAATTTTTACTAACTTTTATTCATTTTTTGTTTTAGGTTTTTATTTTTTATAAAAAACTGCCAATTCGATTTTTCTCAAAATTTTACTGAATGTTGAAAATAATATTTCTAATAAGATAAAATAAGTTGGAAGCCATAATCGCAAATTTTCGAAAAGATATTTAAATCTAAATTCAATTTTTACCAAATTTGAGTAATGTTTTTTTTAGGGTTTTATTTTTTATAAAAAAACTGTCAATTCGATTTTTCTCAAAATTTTACCAGATGTTGAAAACGTTATTCTTCGTTGCGCAAAATTATTTTGGAGATAAAATCATTTTTTATTCGTAAAATTTTCGAGGTGACAAATATTTTTTTTTTTCAGTTTTTTTGATTTATAAAAAAAACGGTAATTGTATTTTTTTCCAAACTGCTATGGTAAAAAATCCACCCACGCAATTTTTTGAGAGTCCTTTCTGCATCTTTCTGCATTATTATCTGTATAACAAAATTAATTTGAAGTCGATATCGCTTCTGGTTCTTGAGCTATGGACGACGAAAAAAACGTCGCGAACGTACGGACGTACAGACTTACAGACGCACAGTGGTTCGGTTTGTATGGGAGAGCGGAAAAAAGTCTGTTTAATCTGAACGGTTCAACGGATTTAAATGAAATTTGGCAAACATGTTAAGGTTAGTCTTATACATATTTGGTCAAAATTTGGTTGAAAAAAAATAATTATAAACAAAGTTATTGGCATTTTTCTAAAATTTGAGGGTTTTTGATTTTTGTATGGGAGAGCGGAAAAAAGTCTGTAAAATCTGAACTATTAAACGAATTTTAATGAAATTTTACACACATGTTAAGATTAAGTCTTATACAGGCTTGGTCAAGGAACAATTATTAAAAAAAAAGTTATTGACATTTTTATAAAGTTGGAGGCTTTTAATGTTACATTTAAATAAAAGTTTTTTTTAGTAAAATCTTAACTTTTTATTTTGAACAAAGTATTATTATTAACTATGTATATTATAAAATTAAATAAATAAATAGATAAATACATACAAAAAATAAATAAAAAACAATTATGAAGTAGTAATTTTATAACGCTAAAATGAGGTTTTTAGCGTCTGCGCTGATTGGAAGTATTTTCTTCTTAAAAACCTTGCACTAATGCTCAATAACTCAATACTGACTTTTTTTTAATTAATCCTTTATATATATAGATTTAAGTAAGAGATTTTATTTTAATAAGTCAGGTAATAAAAAATTACGCAATACATAACAAAAACAAAGCAATAAAACTTTAAAAATAACACCTTTTTTATTTCTACCTGCCCTACTTTTAGCGAAAAATTAAAAAAATAAAGGATTATCCCTAATCCTTTTCTTTATTTTGTATTAAGCTCTATCATATAATTTAAAATATCATAAAACTCAAAGTTGAAAAAATTTTCCAGGCAGAAATAAATGGTTTCGCAAAAATCTAAATTCTCAGACGTGGGTCAATATATTAATTTTGTTTTATTTTTTAAATAAAGTTTGACATTTTTTCTTAAAATAATGGGCTTAACCTGTTCATTCTGATAATTAATATCGAAGAAATCAAACTTTTTAGTAAACACCACCGTCAAAACGCAGTTTTTTGAAATCCGATTCAGTGAAACATTTTTGATCATAACTTCCACATCTGCACATATCTGCAGCTGATTTTTGCTGTGCTTTAACATGAATGTATGGAGCATATACTGGCATACTTACTTTCTTGGTATCTTTTGGCGCTTTTATTTTAAATCAAAAAGTTTAAAAAAAACGCATTTTTTCCTAGTACTTAAGAAGGTATCTTTTATATAAATAATAAATTTTTTTTTAGATAATCGAAAATAGACCAATTAAGTTATTTAATAAGCTAAAGAATTGTATTAAAGGAACTTCGCGATTTGAGTAAAATTATTTTTCAACTTTGAGGGCTTGTAAATCAGAACATACAATCTTTATATATAAAAGAAAGTCGTGTTAGTTACACTATTTATAACTCAAGAACGGCTGCACCGATTTGGCTGAAAATTGGTGGGTAGGTAGCTTAGAGCCAGGAGAAGGACATAGGATACTGTTTATCCCGTTCGACAGCATTCCCGTGTGACTTGACATAAAACGTCAGTCACTGTAAAAATGGTATAGGTAACAAAAAAGAATCAGACTTGGAATAACAAAACGCAAATGACAATGACGAATTTGATTTTTGTAAGAAATCAATATGAAAACCATTTCTATTAAATAAATAATAATTAACAATCATAATAATGTAAGAAATCAGTATTAAAACTATTTCTATTAAAAAAAAAATAATTAACAATCGTAATGCAATGATGGAGCCATTGCCTATTTCAAAAAAAAAGTGAAATGAACTATACAAGGTGGTAAACCTAAAACGCATCAGACTAGGAATAACAAAAACGCGCATCTCGAACAGCTAAGTAATTTTGTCTATGAATAATTGGTTGAAAATTTGAGTTGTGAAATAAATGTTTAAGATGATTTGAAGTGAAGTTTAATTAACAAGGGGGTAGTAATATCCCCATGTGCGCTTATTATAAAAAAAACAATGCCGCGACCAAGACGATCGAATCTTTCCCAACAAAGCCGTAATGCAAGAAGGATACGAAACACTAAAAATGAAAGGACTGAAGAAGGACAAGAAATCGCACGTGAAGAGGTCAACAAATAGATAATTTGCGACGCAGAACAAGAGATTTATGAAGTGCTGATTTGAATCGAGCAGTGTTTCGAAACGATTGCAGCAATGATTACAGCTTGCATCCTAGCGTTTGCATTGGACAAATGGACGTTGTTTGCCAGTATTGTGGTGCATTAAAGTTTTCCGGAAAAATGCCCGGATTATGCTGCCTTAATGGTAAAGTGATATTAGCATTGTTGATTCCGCCACCTGAGCCATTGTCTTCATTGCTTTGTGGCGAAAAAAATTAATCAAGCTACTTTCTTGCAAACACTCAAAATTGCAATGGTTGTTTCCAAATGACATCATTTGGGGCAGATATTATCGAAGAACGAGGATTTAATCCGACATTTAAGGTATGTACTTATTTTTGTACTTACATAGAATATAGTTAAAAAATAACTTACATTATTCATTCTTACGTATTAAATTTGCAAATTCTGAACTCTACTCTCACATCGAAAAAATTCTTTTTATTTTGTAGATACAAAGACAGATTCACCATCGAATTGGAAAACAATTAATGGATATTGGAAATAGGCGAATGGAAATTGATGAATCTACACAATGTATCACCCTGCAAGTAAACTTCTGTAAGATCACATAAAGCATCGACGAATTAGTGCAGAAAGTTTTGCTTAACATTGCAGAAAACTACAAAAATCATTAGTGGCCCAATAGGCGTGCTATATTAGCAGCCAAAAACATCGATGTCAATACCATCAACTTCACCGTTAAGTATGGAATACCCAGTGAAACGACAACATATAAGTCCATCGATACTGTGGAGAATCAAGACGGGATTGTCAACTATCCAACTGAATTCTTGAATTCGTTAGGTTTTCCAGGCATGCCACCGCACGTTCTTACACTAAAAATTGGCGTACCCATTATTCTTCTTGCGCCTGGATACACGAGCGCAATAAAGAAATACTTTTGTGGATACACACAGACAAAAAAATTAAGTGGGCATGCAAGAAAATTTGACAATAGAGGAAGAGTCGGAAATTAAAACACAAAAAACTTCGTTGGATACTCAGCCGCAGGTACTTTCCTTTCGAATGAACTATTATAAGTTATTATTTAGACTCTCAATCAAGAAAATGACGAACAATATTACCGAGGCAACAATTTTGACTTGAAAGTTCAACGGCGAAGACGTAGGTACTGTTGCCACGTATCCCAATGATCCCGACAGATATGCCATTCGAATTCAAAAGTTTACAGTTCCCGGTGCGACCCGCTTTCGCAATCATTATTAACAAAGCGCAAGGACAATCATTGCAAGTGTGTGGATACAATTTGGAGAATCCATGCTTCTCACATGGACAGCTCTATGTGGCTTGCTGACGTGTGGGAAAACCTTCTGATTTATTTGTCTACGCACCAGATGAAAAAACAAGATAATCTTTATTGTGTATCCCACAGCACTTTTTTCGAAATAAACAAATTCAATAAAATGGCTTAGAATGAATTGAATATGTGAATGTGTGTAATGATTTTTCTTTAAAATTATTTTTCTTAAATTTATATTAGCTGTTGGTGAAGCAACGCACGCCGGGTACAGCTAGTATATATGTTAAAAAATACTTTTAAATCATACGCTCGGGTTATCTAAGAGTACTTAAACATAAAGTTTAAAAGGATAAATATGACTTTTTAAAAAGACTTTTTTCCGCTCTCTCACCACTGTGAGACGTACGGACGTACGAACGTACGTACACACGCACGCACATATGTACATCTTTCTAAAAATCTTTTATTTCGACTCTAGGGGCTTTGAAACGTCGAGAAATGTCAACATTTTCAATTTGACAAATCGGACCCATTACAATAACTTCCTATGGGAAGTAAAAAAGATTTTTTTAGAAACATGTTGCGTACTCGATGTTCGAGAGATTTTTACAGAATCTTCAAAAAGAAATAAACATTTTACTATGATAATTTATAATTAAAATATAAAGGAACGGTAATAGATATTTTTTCGAAATATTTATTCTATAGAATAAATAAAAAGTTACTTAAAATTCGAAATACTTTTATGCAAACAAATCTAACTCATCACTGACTGTAAATAGCTATAATTTGAAAATTGTTAGCATTGTATGTAATCTTTTTATCTGTGTAACATAAATTTGAATAAAATTGGGGTCTAATAGATTTTTTTGTTGGTTTTATAAGACAAATACAAAACAAGTAATTACTATTTACCTGCTTGTTACTTTTTCTATGATAATGTGAGGATTTCAACCCTTCCTCATTTGTGGTTTCCGTTGAACCTTTTGGTAAACAAACACAGTGAGTTGTTTTATAAGCAAAAAATTAATTTAAAGCTATTAGAATATAGTATTTTAATTACAATTTGTTACGAAAGATACTTAAGGCTTTTCCTCTTACAGAGAGAAGTAAAGATTAAAGAAGTTATTTTTTTTTTCAATTTTGTTTAGTGAGATTTTTAAAAGCTTGTGTCTATTTTCATTTTAAAAACGTTTTTGGAACTTCATTAACTTAAAGTTAAACTTGCTTGATATTTAAACTTTTCTTCATACATAAACATTTTGAGATTTTTCGTAGATTTGAGAAGAATAGTTAAAAACATTTGGACGTAGTGACAAAATTGTAATAGAATTTTATTTTTGGGTGAGGAATTTTTATTTGAGTTATGTTTGGAGAAATATTTTCTATTAAAAATCAAGTTTAAGAGTGATATCGGAAAAGAAATGCAACTATCCGGAAAAAAATTACTTTTTTAATAACTCCCGAATGGTTACTTTTTCACAAAATGATCTTAAGGCAACTTTTAGACAATACAATTACAATTAGGCATTAAAGTCGTCTGTATTTCAATTCTTTTTTAGTTATAGTGGTAAATAGGAAAAATGATTTTGTAGTGGCTCTTGAAATACTTTCTCTTGTTGTCTCTTGTTCATTATTCAAAATGCTAACTTATTCAAGTTAAACTCGCCGTGGCCGCAAACAAAAAGGACTCTCAACAAAATGAGTGTTTGGTTTTTTTACCATACCAATTTAAAAAAAAGGTGAACATTTTGGTTAACCCAAAATATCTCACGAACCAAGAATGCTTGAGACTTGAATTAAATTTTAAATTATATGTTGTAACGAGATACCATAAAAGTACACTTTTGGAAAACAATCCAATTAACGGTTTTTTATAAATCAAAAAAACTGAAACAAAATAATTGTCAACTCGAATATTTTACGAACAAAAAAAAATGATTGCCTGTAAAGTCGGTTTTACGGGCGAAGATTTTACGTGACAACGTCTTTTTCTCGGTAGAATATTTATTGATATGAATATAATTAAATTGCACAATAGGAACAAGGAATTGAATGAAAATAAGAATTGCACAAATTTTTTAAACTAATAATTTACTTAACACTATCAACATTTATCAATAGTATGACATAACCTATAAACTCAGTTTCTCAACTTTTGTGTCAATCTAACAATTAATCAATCAGTCATAGTTTACGATAATGAAATATCAGTGTACAATTATTTACCTTTATTGTTGTAGTTGTTGTAAATGACGAATCTAAGCACTCCACATTTTCACTACAGACACAGCTGACGATACTTTAACCACACGTGTGAACTTGTATTATGACGCTTTCTTGTTTTTCCAACGCCAAGAACGTTCGAGAAAGACAAAGACAGAGACACAAGCATGCGCCGATTCAATGCGCCTAATTCTCTAGTGCTGGGCGCGCGGCAGACCGATCATAGTTGAGTGGGAGAGAGACGCAAGGCATTCGGCGGGCCTCTCTCTCGTTCGGTGACTCATCGTAACGTTACCGGGCGTTACACTTTTTCATAAGTGACTCCCAGCCGCAACCTAATTTAAGACGTTGTCACGTCAAAAATGATTCAACCTCCGAAATAATTTTATGAAACGAAAAATAAGCTTTTTGACAACTGGTATAATGTTGAGAAAAATCGAATTGACAGTTTTTTTTATAAAAATAAAAAACTTCAAAATAATTTCATTCTTTGATAAATTTTCTTAGAAAAATCCAATCTGTATTTGTTTATAGAAGAAATAAAAACTTTCAAAAAAAATCGTTAGCAAAAAAAGATTTTGAAATCAAACTATTTCATCATATGCAAAATATTGTTGGTAATTTTTAGTTCATTTTTAAGAATAATTTAACAGAAAACTTTTTAACAAAACACGAAAACCTACAATTCTTTTAAGCAAGACAGACAAGATCAGTGAGGGTCGCATCCCAGCCTCTTTTTTTTATAAAAAAAAAACTGACTGTTGGATTTTTATACAAAAATTACTGAATGTCGAAAACAATATTTTCTGTGAGACAAAATTAATTTGAAGCCAATATCTCAAATTTTTAAAAACATATTTGACTCGAAAATCAATTTTTACCAACTTTTAGTAATATTTTTTTTTAGGTTTTTATTTTTTTGTAAAAAAAAACTTACGTTAGTCAAAAACGTTATTTTTTGTTGATTAAAATTATTTTGGAGAGAAAATCATTTTTTGTTTGTAAAATATTCGAGGTGACAATTATTTTTTTTCAGTTTTTTTTTTTGTACATTTTTTTGCGAAATGCAATGGCATTTAGACTTTTGACAACAAACTTATTTTGCTGGTACATTTTTAAATCTTAAAATACAGGAAATTGGACTCTTTGGATGCATGTGCAAGTTCGTAGGACGCAGTCTTGCATTTTAATTTTGTTATTGCTTAATACACCAATTTTTAAAAGATGAGTAGATTCAGTGAATGTCAAAATACTATTTTTAAAGTTAATTAATAGGGCCCAATTATACAACTTACATAACACACAACAACTTACATAACACATACTAAAATTATTTTATCAAAATCTTTAGAATAGTTTGTAATGGTGGCAGTTACCAATAAAATAGATGGCGCAACAACCCGTACAGAATCAGGTCCTAGTGACTAGCAAACTAGCAAAAAATATACGGTACCTACTTGAAAAATTCGAAAACTTTTATTATTTCTCAAACTTTTATTTTTAACTTTAACTTCAGCCTTTTAAAATTTGTTTTATGTTTGATCGATCTTAAAATTGCTAACAGACACATTTACATGCGTACTTTTTTAGAATACAAACTTTTGAAAATAAAGAGTTTTTTTTTGGATTGAATAAAGAAATTTTTATTTTTTTTATTTTGTGTTTTTGATTTTTTTAATTCTATAAATTAAAAGAATGCACAATTATGAAAAAAAAGTAATTGAAATTTTTCATTTATATTTTGTTATCAACTTTGCCAATTCTGATTGAATTTTCAATTCTCAAATAATTACATTCAAACATTTTACAAGAATCGACAGAATTCAATGTTTGAACTTTTTATAATTTCTTATAATGTTTGAAAAAAAAAACAAAAATTTAGGATTGGTAATGTTTTCCTCAAATCTAAGAACCTCACTCCTAAAATTTCAAAATCAAAATTTCAAATCTTCTAAATAAAAATTCTTAAACAAATATATTTTAACATATTTGCTTTCTACATATTATTTGTAAAATATTATTTAAAAAACAAATGTGAATTTTCAAACAAAAGAAATGGTTTCAAAACAAAATTATTTTAAAAGTAAATGGAAAACTGAAAATATTTGATCTCAATATTAAAGAAATTTTAATTAAAATACTACTTTATTAATTTATATAGTCTCCTAAAGCCTATTACAATGGCTTTGTTACAATTTAAAAAGTAATATTTCAAACAAAATTGAGCGATTTTGAAGTCAGATTTAAACAAATGCCATTAGTTAACTTTTCGCAAAAATATATTTTTAATACCACAGAACCTTATTCACAAAAATTGTAATTGTTATCCATATCATCACGGTTAAAGAATGTCATGCAAATGTTGGTGTCAGTAAACGTACTTGGAAACTAAAGATTTTGAGATTTTTCGGGAATTTTGTCAATAAAAATTGAATCCTTGAAGATTTATTTCATTTAGATTTTCTCTTTGAAGATAATGGAAAGTAGTATTAATTTTTGAAAATTTGGTTTCCAATTGTGAATTAAATTTTTGCTGATTTCTTAGGCTTCTCTTAAATGCATACAGTATTTAGTATTTTGCTAGAAACATATTTTTGTGTCATGGGCTCGTTTAGTTGAATTTTCTTTGTTGAATTCATTCTTATATTTATTGATTTATCTTCCTAGATATTGAAAAAATCAAATTTCAAATGTATTACAGAATATAATAATCATTTACAGAGTCATGCAATACAATTTTTATCAAAATTAATATTTTTTTTTCGTTCAAACTCCTTGAGGCTGCGAAACACTCGAATCCTACTGAAGGTGGTATATTCTGGCCTTAAATTAGCTTGTTTCCCTAAGTGCCATCTTAGTCCATTGTTATCATTTCAACACAATTTTTTGTTTTCTATTTTTTAAATTGAAGCAAAATCTTCATTCCCCCAATTTCTATAGAAAGCCGTAAAATAGCTTAAATCCAAATTAGGTACATCTCTACACACAAACACAAACCTATACCTATATTTTGCACATATTTCTTAAGCAGCATTCTAGGACAATATTAATAATGCAGAGGTTTTCATATCTGTATACTGTATACATAGATTTTGAATCTTTCATAAGTGCTTTCAAGGATTATTAACCGCGGTGAAATTTTCGGTTAAAATTTATATACCAAACAATACACCACAGTAAGTCCATCATCATATAGCGGTATAGGCTGTTATAAGGTATACCTAAGATATAGAAAGAACCAAGAACCTATTGTGTGAAGTGGGCGTATGCGTTCTATTAACTACATGACAATACCTACCTAATATATTCATCACGAGTAATGCTCACGCATGACAGTAAAATAGGGTTGCACACTTCATTTGTTGGCTTAAGAGAGTATAAAACAGTAAGAAAAGGTCCCATTTTCTATTATTCGATGAGAATATTATGATGATGATGGTATGCACACAATAAACAATATAGGCAGTATAGCGCCCCTAAGGCTAATCATATATGCAACTTGCACCCATAAATCCGTCCATCCATCTTTTTTAAAAATGTGCTATCCATATTTAACGAGCTATATTGGATACCTTATACCTACTGCCGTACCCAGTTTTTAGTATATCCATACGGTGACCATATTTTTTTTTTTTGCGAATTAAAATCAAATAATTTTGTTCTTAAACATTTTTAAAATGTTTAAACTTCATCTTGTAAAAACACATGATTTGAAAAATTAAGAAAAAAGGGAAGTTAAAAAAAGTTAAGTGACCTTATCAATTTTTCGGAATTTTGTTGGTATTATTTACCGTATTAAACTATAAACTTAACTATATTTGATCCGTAAAACTTTTATTTTTAAACTAATTTCAATTTTCCTTAACAGTCGGCTAATACACAAGTTATTTAAAAACAGTGTTTTCATTTCAAAGCTTTTATCATCCTGTGAAATAGGGTTTTCCAAAACGGGGTTTTATAGTAATATTTTAATAAAAATTAATAAAATGGTAGCCGCGGCTATTGCAGCACTCTATCCTTTTCATGGCCAATTCGCACGTTTGAGTGTGTATTTTCTCGACAACTTCACAAATTCCATCTTTGTTGAACTGATTGTTAAAAATTGGTAAATAATTTATTGTTCACATGTCTCAAACAAAATTTGAAAGTGTTAATTCATAAGATCTTGGTTTCCGGCTGTGATCACCTTTTCGAGAAATAACCCGACCAATAAGCTTATCGTGCGAAATTGCGTTTCGTTCCTTATATGAGAGGAATTACCGCCTTGTTGAAAATAAACCGCTTTCACATTAATAAAATAAAAACGAATTCGGTGGCGCAGCAGTCCGTTGAGAACTAGGGACTAAGGACTTACAAATCTCAATCATTCCTGTATGCGAGTATCGTTGTCAGGAATATGGGGACCTACAGTTTAAAGCCGAATCCGAACGGCTAATTTGAGAAACCATTTTCCATGACAACAAGTACTTTTGGAGGATTTGTCAATTCCTCACAAGAGGCGTTAACCGTGAAAAAAAAAAACTTTTAGATGACACATGCAAGGACTACGCACTAAACATCACGCTACGGGCACGCTTTTACATTAATATCTTCTAATTCCGACAAAAAAGTCAAATAATGTTATTCCTTATAAAGTTAGGCGTTTAATTAATTTCTAAAATGGTCAAACTTGGTCTTGTAAAAAACACATTGAAAAAATTAGAAAAGGTTAGGTTCATGCATGTTAGTGACCTTATCAAAATCAATTACAAAACTAATCTTAAAAATACAATATTTCGCAATTTTGTCAATCTCAACAATATTTGATCCGCAAAACTTTTATTGATTTATGAATAATAAGGTCCAACCACACCGCAATCCCAAAAACCGCACCAAACTGTGATACATTGAGTTAATGGATAGGCTTTTTCAGAGCTGCAAATTAAAAATTACCATGGATTTCATCACTGAAGAAGATTTTGCGATGAAATCAGATCATTTTGATAAATTTTGAGGACAAAATAGGCAAAAGATACGGCCGCGGCGTTTCTCTTAATCATCAAATTTAATTCTTGTGATGTAAACTTAGTTTTAAAAGCCTTTAGACTAAAGCCCTTATGCAGAATACGGTGTAATGATATTTATAGAATGGGTAATTCCAATGACCGAAGATGAATCGACAAACCTGTATTTTCGTGGACACTACGGGCTGGGCTACTAGCCCTAATATTCCCAGATCTACTCCTTTGAGACGCACATGGTTTCGATTCTTGAAATTAGTCAACCAATTTGCGCGCCAAGAATTTGCTTCACGACTACCAAAAAATGACTTCGACTTTACCATTTTTGAGTTAAATATTGACAATTTTAATGCGTTGTTGGAGCGTATATCGATCCATCTGAGTAATGGCGTACGTCAACATGTGACAGCTTCAAAAGTGACAGATGACCAAAAAAAAAAGATTATTCAAAATGAAACCTATTATTGAAAAACCCTTTTTCTAACTTAGGTAACCTGATCAAAATTAAATTTCTTAATAAATTGTGTTGGTTTCTTTAATTCTGGTTAATCATATTTAGTAAAAAAAATATTTATTCTCCGTCAACTAATTATTGTTTTTTATTTGATAAATAGGAAATCAATTAATGATTTCTAAATTCAATACAGATGGTCACTTGGGATAATACTGGATCATACCTTGTTGACATTCGCAGTGAAAATGTGTACCTACTTATATTGCCTGAAGTACTTTCTAGTCCTAGTCCTAGTGCTATATTCCTACGCGTGCAGAAGATGGTTCTTCGGCAGCGAAACGAACGTTGCGCGCTGTGCAAATTCGTTGAAAGTCCTCAAGTGACTTCCTACTCAAACTCAATTCAAAAAACAGCACACGGATAAAAAAATTCAAAAAAATATGGGGGGGAATCATATATATCTGGAGATCTGGAGATCTGAATCACTTGTTCGCAATCGCACATATAATATTTTTATGCTATCAAATTAAAAAATGACTGCAGGAGACACCAAATGTTAAAATGTTAAAATGTTCATCTAGAGTGCCAATTGTCTTGGAATATTTACTTACATTCACATTTAATGTAAGGGAAATGTTTTAAAGGTAGGTAGGTTGATAATAGGGTACGAGATGATGAGTGAGTGAGTGAGTTTTTCTGGCCCTTCTCGCGAACAACACTGCGATGCACTGAATGTACAATATATGTACATAACATATGTAAGCTATAAGTATCGCATCCCCCATTTGAATGGGGGTAAAAACTGTGTAATGGACGTGTACGCTAATTAGCAAAGTTACTATATGAAGATAACTCGCCGAGTGGCCACTTGGAAAATGCAACAATACGAATAAGCCACGCATGTTAAATAGAATGTGACACTACTGGTGGATGCAGTTGCATCATCAGTGCAGTGCTGACGCTGCTCAGCGTTCAGGCATAATTTCAATAACCATACCTTACCTCCTCAGTACCCAGTAGCAATACGTATACGTATGCACCTATACGTATATCCACATTCAACTTGCTGCAGCTGCTATCATAGCTGCATAAGTAAGGTACAACCGCATTCCTACTTGAGTTTTGTTTCTTTATGAATGTAATACAATTTATATACTCGTTCAAAACATTATGACTTATGAGGAATCTCATCATGAAGGAAATGTGTCTATTTACATTTTTTCGAAAAAAAAAAAAATCTAAAGGATGTGCCACAACTGAAGATAGCTATGTTGGTAGTTATATTTTAAAACATCCTTAAATATGAATGGCGATGAAATAAATAGAACCAGCAGCGCAGCGTTGTCGAGCGACGACCGCGACGGACGTGCCGTTTGGATTATAAAACTCACTTACTCCACTTATTGAAAAGATATATTATGTACCTACTTTTGAAGAAATCCAAATCTTAAAACTTTTTGAAACTATAAATGCCATATTTTGAATTTATTCAAGTTAAGGAATATGGAGTACTTTCTAGTCCTAGTAAGTAAAATGCATCAAATACTAGGTAAATTATTTTTTTTCGTAATTTTTGTAAAATGGAGTCTTGAAGAAAGCATTTCTTTGTAATTTTTTGAATACAAATTTTGATTGATAAATATACACACTGGAATTAAATAATAACTACTGTCAACATTTTCATTCTTAAGGTACTGATAGTAAACATAGAAACACACTTTTGAATTTCTTTTATTTTTAATGTTCGACAATATTTCCAGACATTTAATAATATGTATAGTAATAATATCGAACGGAGTACTATTTACAAAAACGTCGATTATGTTACCAGTAATATTCAATTTGATTTTGCCAAACAAAAATTATTAACCAATAAAATGTATCCATAGATTCAGGATAGTAAATGAAATAGTAAATTTATATTTTTATTTTTATTATCAAAACTATGCATTAAACGTGCAAACAGTGAGGTATGTTTAGGGGAACGTTGCTGCCCCCAGCCACTCCTATGCTTGGACACACCACATAAATTTGGGGAAGGTGTAAGGTTGGGTGTTTATGCAAAGTTTCTTTTAAAATAAATTAATTTTCTTATTTTATTTATTTATTATTAAATAGAAATCTAGAAATCACAATAGGATTTGTTTAGGAATGCAAACAAAAAGACAAACGTGATAGAATAAACTATGTATATTAATAAAAGAATTGTTTTAGAATAATTTCATATCATATAATAATAAAGACCGTAAAGGTGTGTACAAACCAAGAAAATATTGTTTAAAATCGTTTCTAAAATGCTTTCCATTTTTAATGTTCCTGAAATTTTTCAAAAATGTTTCTTTAAGTCTTTTTGTTGGATGTAGGTACTTTATACTTGCGACATATAGGAACTATATGGCAAGTTTTGCATTCGTGCAAAATTTCGAACTCGAGATTTTAATCAAACATGATATTACGATGGTAGAGAAGTCGAAAAAAGTGGGTCCCGCGATTCCGTCCGGTCTGTTTTGTCTGTCTGTCCACGCTCCTACAGCCTAAACCATTGGGTCGATTGAGTTCAAACTTGGAAGTTAAGTTTTCAGCAGATTCGCGTTAGGCGTTTTTTTCATTTTTTTTAAGACCAAAACTAACAGTGGCCCCCATACAATTTTTTTGGTCAAAAAACGAAAATTCGAATTTTCTCAAAAACAAACCGATAGATTTTTTTTAATTTTCTCTAAAATTTTATTTTTAAACTTGGTTTCTTTTCATAAGAAAAACATATTTTTGTATTGCTCAGGAAAGGTACCGCTCATAGAACCGTTATTTTGTTTCTTAATTTTCTCAGCAACTTATCAACCGATTTCAATAATTTTTTTTCTGAATAAGCTCTTATATTGCCTTAACAATATTTGATTATCAAAAGTGAAATTTTTTATTGTTTGGATTTTTAAAAAAATATTGAATTTTTTTTTTTCAAAATTCTATATCTCAAAAACGGGTCAACATTTTTTTACGAAATTCAAATGTAGAGCGTATATTTACAATCACTAAACAACTGCATACCAAAAATATTCTTAGAACAAAATTTAAAAATTTTATATATAAAAAATTAATTTAAAAAAAAACGCTCTAACGATTTTCAAAAAAAAATTTTGAAAAATCAAGGGTTTCTTGATTTATAAAATGGCATCTAAATTTTTGAAGACAAACTTACTTTTCAGGTAAAATTTTGAATCTTAAAATAGTTTTTTTTTTAATTATTTTAACTGTATTAAATGTAACCCCTCCCATCTCACCAGATCAAATCCTGTGCGTGAGCCCGAAAGAGCGCATTACATTGACAAAACTTTTATTATATTCAGCCCTATCATGAATTCCATCGTAATCGGAAATTTTTACGAATCCCGAAAAACTGTATCATGAAATCCGTTCGTAGTGGAAAATCTCATACAATTTTGCATTACGAACGGATTTCATGATACAGTTTTTCGGGATTCGTAAAAATTCCGACCACGATGGAATTCATGATAGGGCTGATTACTATCTTTTATCCAAATTAGATAATGCATTTGGTACATATGTATGTATTGTTTATAACTATAACTATTGTAAATACCAATTCATTTCCGGGATGAGTTGTCCTAGGATGAGTTGTGTCTTGGGATGAATCGCGCGGTTTTTTTGACAAATCGAATAGCATTTAAATCTTTGAAGACAAACTTGTTTTAAAGGTATAATTTTAAATCTTATATAGGTGCTTTTTTAAACAGACTCTTTGTATAAAGGAGCAAGTTCGTGCGACCCAGTCGTGCATTTTATTTTAAAGACATTCGTTAAGTTTTGGCCATTCTTTTATTTTTTTTATTCTTTTTAACTTCCCATGAAGTTATTGTAATGGGTCCGATTTGTCAAGTTGAAAATTTTGACATTTCTCGACGTTTCAAGGTCCCTAGAGTCAAAATAAAAGATTTTTAGAAAGATGTCTGTGCGTGTGTGTGTACGAACGTGCGTACGTTCGCGACGTTTTTTTCGTCGTACATAGCTCAAGAACCAGAAGAGCTATCGACTTCAAATAAATGTTGTTATACAGATAATAAGGCAGAAAGATGCAGAAAGGGCTCTGAAGAAAATTGCGTGGGTGTTTTTTTTTACCATGCAGTTTACAAAAAAGGTGAACATTTTGGTTAACCCTAAATAGAGAGACTTGAATTAAATTTTATATCATGTACTGTAACGTGATACAAAACAAGAATATTTTTGGAAAAAAATCCAATTAACGGTTTTTTTATAAATCAAGAAAATAAAAAAAAAATGTCACCTCAAAAATTTCACGACTAAAATATGATTTCATCTCTAAAACAATTTTGTGCAACGAAGAAGAATGTTTTTGACATCTGATAAAATTTTGAGGAAAATCGAATTGACAATTTTTTTTTATAAAAAATAAAACCTAAAAAAAACATTACTCAAAGTTGGTAAAAATTGAATTTCGACTCAAATATCTTTTCAAAAATTTGAGATTATGGCTTCCAATTAATTTTAACTTATAAGAAATATTGTTTTCAACATAAGGAAAAATTTTGAGAAAAATTGAATTGACAGTTTTTTTACAAAAAATAAAAACCTAAGAAAAAACAATACTAAAACTTGGTAAAAATCTACTTTCGACTCAAATAGCCTTTCAAAAATTAAAAATATTGGCTTCAAACTTATTTTATTTCACAGAAAATATTGTTTTCGATATTCAGTATTTTTTTAAAAAAATGCAACAGTCCATTTTTTCATAAAAAAATAAAATTTACAAAAAATAGTACGCAAATTTGGTAAAAATTGATACATATAGACAAACTTTTAAACAAGACAAATCGACAGACGGGATGGGAAGTTATCAGTGTGGGTCACATCCCAGCCTCTTTTTTGAAATTGAAATGTTCTTGGTTTATATTTTTTTTTGTATCGAAAGCATTTCATTTTAAGCCAATTTTCTTTTTGGTCTTCGATGTTCACTGCCTTTTCCACTGTAGAATTTTTGAAAAATTCATTTTTATTTTAATTTTAAATGTGTCTGTAGGGCCTCAAAAAATTTTATCGAAAAAGATTATGGCCAAAAATAACTTTTTACTACTAAATGTTCAGATTGTTATAGTATTAGATGTGCTTTCAAACACATTCTCTTTGAATATAAGTATGTATGTATATTCTTTAACATTGTATAATTTATGTTGTTAATAACAATTGAATGAATTGAATTGCCCAATTTTGCCAATAATGAATATATTGCAAAAATCCAAAATACTTACTTTTATAGAAATTATTACACATATACAAAATTAAAGTTGTTAATACTTCGGCCTTGGACAATTTAAAAAAGGAGACGTCATAACAAAAACTTCACTTTTTAAAAGTCACTTATATTTATAGTTTAATTGCGTTTTTGTAATATTAATTTGTTTGTAATATTTATCTATGAAAAATAATAAAACAAAAACAACTATTTTTTTCGTACTCTAGAGTGGCCTAACCCCTTTACTTTCAAGTTTAAGTAATACCAGGGCCGTCTATAACCTTTTGGGGGCCTGTAAGATTATAATAAAAATGTTATGTTGTGTAATAAAGGCATACAGAAAAAATCACATAGCTTTGAATTGATATTTATTCTTTTAATTTTTTAAATAAATACATTTTTTAATTCATTAAAAAAATAAATAGTTATTGCAGCATTTAAAACATACACATAAACAATGTAAAAATAAAAACAAAAAATAAATATGTCATATAAAATTCAAAAATAAACAAAATTTAAATAACAGACAATTAAATACATAAGTTATTGAGAATGTAATTTAAAGAACAATATTGAGACACAGACTATATTTTTTCAGGTAAAAGAAAGGAATATTTATTGAAGGGGTCTTTTTCTTGATTTAAGATTAGTAAAATCATTGATCACATCTTCAAAATCGATGCCTCTGAGGATGCCGCTTTCCATTGACATCAGCGACAAACATGTCAATCTTTTTTGAATCATTGTAGTTCTGAGTTCGTTTTTGATTCTTTTTAACTTAGAGAAGGAACGTTCCCCACTGCAATTGGTCACCATCATACTTAAGAAAATTCTTAGTGCAATTTCAACATTTGGAAATTCATCTTCAATTTTATTAGTTTTTAAAAAATTATAAACCTCTAGAATGTTGTTAGTTTTTTTCATTTTCGTGTCGACTAATTTTCAAGTAGTCTTTTAAATTCAGGAATTCTCCGTTCACATCTTCGGTGTGAAATTTAGCAAAAGATTTGCAGTTCTCTTTTAATTCTTCTGAATTCAGATTTTTTAATCGAAAAAAAAAGTCAAAACGTTGGCCAATCTTCGTATACGAACCTAGTCGCTGTTTCAAATGAACGCTTAGTGTGTCGACAATGAGAAGAAAGGTTTCAATTTTAAATCTTTCTTTCCCAATCATAATTACTGAGGGTCCAGAGCCATCAAAAAAAAGTCTGGCGTGAGCTTCTACACCTCATCCTTTCAGAAAGGTCCTTATATTCGGAATCCGGGTTTTTTTTGTTTTTGAAGTAAAGTTTTATTAATTCTTTGCAATACAGAGTTCCAAAGTTCTGTAAGTATGGTAAATTCAAGCTTGCACATTTTTTGCAAAGACTAAATGCTTCCTCTCTGGCCTCTCATGCCTGTCCTAAATCGTCGGCATAGACATCAAAGCTTCTTCAATTTCTTGAAGTGCATCAGCTCGCGCCGACTATCTTGTTTGAGAGAGACTTTTTAAAACTTTTTTTGGACCTATTCAACACACTCCATCGATGAGAAGATACCGAAAAAAAGTGATACAATTTTTAATAATGTCAAAGAATTTGGTTGGTTCTAAAACACACCCAGCGGCTTCCTGATATATTTGCCGCGTTGTCGTAGATGTGGCCTATGCAATCTGTTATCGAAATGTCATGATCCTCCAAAACCTTCAGTATGGTTTCCGCTAAATAACCGGATCTATGTTTGTTAATTGGAATAAAGTCCAAAAACCTTTCAACAGGCTCGTGATCTTTTACGTAACGAATAATAAAAATGTTAGTTGATCAACATGATATAGATCGGGTGTACTATCAACGCTTACTATTGACCTATAGAACAAATAGTGAGAAGTGTAATCTTTCATCTATCTCATTGAATGGCCAAAAACAAAAACTCTTTACCTCTTTACCTCGAAATCTTAAAAAATTGATTGCCGTTCATCCGACGGAAAGTTAAATCGCCTATGTATGAGTTACTGCGTTGATGCAAACTTGTATGCGCGTTGCAAATATAGAAACCCATTATCTTTATTTTTCATACAGATACAGTGATATTGAAAATGTGTGTGTTTTTTTTGTTTCTGTCAGAAAGCAAACTGCATTGCCACTGAGTTAGTTATAAATATTTCTGTTTTAATTTGAATATAATTTCGCAGGGAATGTGATTTAAATTGTTCAGCAAAGGTTGTTGTTCAGCAAGGAAAGTACGAATTCTGATCATTCTTTATGCATCTACAATTGTATAGAAATATTTTTTTTTCTTGAAAATAGACCAATAGAGGTTAAGTGATGTTTCAGCAATTTTGGGGCCCCTGGTGATTGCGGGGCCCTGGGCCTGGGCGCAGTGGGCCCAGTGGTAAAGAGGGGTCTGAGTAATACACATTCTTTAGTTCAGCTCCAGAGCTTTATAAGGATGTTAATGCTTTCTTCTTGGAAATAGGTAGTAATTTGCTTATTGTGAATAGCACTGAATTAAGTTAGTTAACTAAGTGCGTTCTTTAAGTAGGTATACAATCTTTGTTTTCTGACTTCTTGAAACCTTAAAAAACTTTATTATTATTTCAGTAAATAGTATTTTTTACTTGCGGCATTCGTAAAAACTTTCGAGTTCGAGATATTAATCAAACATGACATTACGCAGAGAATTCGAAAAAAGTGGATCCCTCCATTCCGCCCGTCTGTGTAACTATCCTCGTTCCTACAGAACAAATCATTGCGTCGATTGAATTCAAATTTTTAAATAAAGGGGTTAGGTTGGGACTCTCGTTATTCGTTTATTCATTTTTTTTAAAGACAAAAAAATAACAGTAGTCCCCATACTTGGTGAAAAATCGAAAATTAGAATGTTGTCATTAAATTACATACAATTTTCTTTTACATTTTTTTTTTAACTTTTTTAACTTTTAACTTCTGTCCATTAAAAAAAATATATTTTTATATTGCTCGAGAAGTGTTTCCGACATAGACTTTGTTTTTAAATTTTCTCAATAAACATTGAACCGATTTTAATAATATTTATTTCCGCAAAAATCTTCAAAATATTTGATGATCAAAAATGTTCCTATTTTTATTTTTTCGATTTAAAAAAAATTCAGAATTCGATATCTCAAAAATGGGTTATCATTTTTTTACGAAACCCAAATGTAAAACTTATATTAACAAGTTCGAAATAACTGCACACTAATATTATATATATTATTATAATTTTAGACCAAAACTGACACATTTTATATACAACAAATAAATTAAATAAAAAACCGCTCTTAAGATTTACAAAAAAAAAAATTGAAAATTAAGTTATTTTTGAGAACCCAAATATCATTTAAATTTTTGAAAACAAACTACTCGTATTTTTAGAAGTACATTTTTAAATCTTAAAATACAGGAAATATTTTTAAACAGACTTTTTGGATACATGAGCAAGTTCTTTCCAACCGATTGGGTCTTATTATTTTGTATAAGAAATAAACATCAATATTACATTATCATATTGCTTTAAAATCTAAGAACTTGAAAATATGAATCAAAGCGGTGGTGCCTTTTTAATAAAAGAAATTATTACATTTTTATTACAAAATTTTGCTTCGAGTGGTTTTTTAATTGAGACACTGAATTTTGCTTTTAAAATTTTTTTTAAAGTAGGTTTGTTTTATGCACCAAAGAGTTTTCCTAAAATAATTAACTTGTCATACAAAGTAATTGCTATCGGTTCAATTTGTCGAATTGGAAATTTGAACATTCCTCCACGTTACAATCTAACAATCTAAAACAAAGGTTTTTAGAGACATGTCTATCTGTCTGTAGTCCTCCATATCTTTAGAACCACTACAGATATCGGCTTTAAACTAAATTTTGTTAACAGATAATAAGACGAAAAAGATGCTAAAAGGACTTGAAAAAAATGAGTGTGTTTTTTTTTACTAATTTAAAAAGGGAACATTTTGGTTGACTCAAAATATCTCACGAACTAATAACGCAAGCGACTTAAGTTTAATTTTATAGAGATAGATAGTTTCTTTATTTTAAGATATAAATTATTATTAACAAATGTTTTTCTTTAAGAATATGGACATGGCAATTCTGCCGTCTGCCTGATCGACATTTCATAACAAGAACACAATTTAAATGTAAAGAAGTTTAAATTCAAATAATAAACATAAGTTCAACTAATTATATAAAAACAAAAAAAGAAATAATAGTTTGTTAAAGCATCAAGTGCGAATTCAACAATTTTGAGATGATTTTGAAATAAAAAAAAATATATCAATTTTTACATGATTTGAAACACAAAATATTAAATAGGAAAAATATATCAATTTTTACATGATTTGAAACACAAAATATTAAATAGGAAACTTTTAATTGCAATAACTGGTTGTAGAGTTATGGAAAACTATTGCGGTAATTTAGAGCATGTGTGCAGTATCTATAGACAGTTGATCCAAAGTCTCCATTAAGGACTTCATAGACTTCATAGTGTGATGTCTTCTGGTTCTCCGGTGTTACAAAGGCTACAGATTTGTGGAAGATCAGTTCGATGCGGCATAGAGTTAAGATTCAATATTTCGACTCGGGCTCTAAATATGTAACTTATAGCCTCAGAAGAAAACTCGTTACTGAAGTAATTAGCCTGTGATGATATTTGGTGATTAAGGTTTCTATACACATTTCTTGATAATGTTCTTGAAGCTCTTGAAAGATGTTCTCTGAAGATATGTTCATCAGTTCTGGCGATCAGATCATTGAATATGGTGTGCCATTGATTCAAATTGGACTCCAAAAAGAATAGATTACTGCCATATGAAGACGAATTTTTAATTTTATATTAATAAATGTGACGTGACACCAAACTAGTATAATTTTGACAAAAAAAAAATCTATTAACGATTTGTTTTATAAGTCAAAAAACTGAACAAAATATTTGACACTTGGAATTTTTAACGAACAAAAAATAATTTTAATAAAAACCTTAAAAACATTACTAAAAATTAATAAATTGATTTTCTTTTGAAAAATCAAACTAATTTCATCTTATACCAAATTTTGTTTCCAACATTTAGTAAAATTTTTATAAAAAATCAGAACTCAGTTTTATAAAAAAAATAAATACAAAATCACGATATCTCGTGAATAATTTAATTCTGTGCTAAATTTTGTTGTTAACGTAAGATAATGGTCTTTAAAAAAATCTTTTTTTTTTTCTATAGAAAAATAAAAACTTTTAAAAAAGCTACTTAAATTTAAAATTTCGGGAAAAAACGGATATTGAACTTAAACTTATTATATCATATTCAAAATATTTTTGCTTGCTTGAAGATTATTTGAAAAATTCAACTGACAACTTTTTATTTACAAAACACGAAAACCTAAAAAAAACAACACAAAACTTATTAGAAATGATTTTCGACTCTAGTACAATGGCAACAAAAGAAGATATTGACTTAAAATTTCTTATCTCACACAAAATATTATTATTAACATTTTGTGCAAGTCTTAGACAAATCGACAGACAAAATCGATTAAAATTAATGCTTGGAACAATTGTCTGATTGAGACACTGAATTTTGTTTCTTAAAATCTGTTCTAAAATAGACTTGCTCAATACACATGTGATTAGTTTTTCTAAAATGTTAGATATTTTAATTGAATGTACCTTTATTCTCAACACAATAGTAAGACATATTTAGACAACTGAATTATAATTAAACTAGAATGCTGTAATAAATAAGTTATACGAGTTTATAGACAATGGATAGCTGCAATACTAAGAAAATATTATAAATCAATTTGGACTGAGGATCTTTATTTCATTTGATATCAATTTTTTTTTTGTTATACAAAAGTCATGGGTCTTTATGTTTTAGAGTTTATTTCTACTAACTTAACTGAAAGTTTTTTTTTTTTTTTTTTAATTAATTTTGAGCAAAAACTGTAGTGTATTAAGAACTTAATTTTAAACGTTATGTCGTTGCATTTATTTGTTTTAACTAAAATGAAAATATAACCCATTTTATAATTTTCTTTGGATAAATTTAAATGTAGCAATGACATATTATCCTTCTTTCTTAAAAATTCAGGACTGATATATTGAATACCAAACCTTTTGACAGAGTTTTTTGTTTCATAAAAAAAGAACATACAATTTATATTCCTTACAACATTCCAGATACACCATTTTGTTAGCTACAAACAAACATCTCCAAATCTATTTTTGTTTTTATGAACTCATAAAAGAGGTGCAACATAACGATATAATCTTATCATATAAATGACACATGATGCCAAAATAATAAGAAAATATGTTACTATTCACCAAAGATACCTTTTCTGCAAGTTAATTTTAATTCAAAAACGAACATCATCTAACATCACTACGAAACATCGAATAAGTTTATGCTCTGCTTGCATATACCAAAAACAAAATATTCAATTCCAATAAGAAGACTGAACACTTCATGCTTTGCAATGGGGGTTGAAATAATTTCCAAAGTTATTTAAATAATTCGTTTGGCCATCTATGGTGTAATAGCTGTACCTTTTAAATAGAATTTTATTCATTGCCCAGAGGGTGTTAATATCCAAAAAATATGCAACTTTTTTTGATACGTAGATAATTCAGATATTAAATGGTAAAAAAATTTAATTTTGTTTAAGTTTTTTTTTTACAAGTTAAATGGAGTTTTATAAAATTAAAATTATGTAGCTTGAAAAAAGTTCTAAGTTCACAGTAAAAAAATGAAAAATTATCAAAACATAGCAGAATAACATTTAATTAACTAAGATGAAACTATATAGGTATAGAAATAATTAAATATTTATATTGTACGCAAACACTGTTCGAAAATAATATCAACGAATAATATCAGAAAATATGTTTAGCTCGTACGTAAAAGAGACACAAATATTTGTTTGTTTCATTAACTTATTTATTTAAAAAAATTTAAATAAAATTATTTCAAACAAAAGCGTATGCATTAAAAAAACTTTTAGAAGCTTTACACAATCAGGGTTTGTGTCTCGGAGAAGAACAAAATTGTAAATGTAGACTGAAAAGGTTGTTGTACACTTTCAAGTAGTTGTTCTTAAAAACATAAAATAAAGTAAAAAAGAGGCTGGGATGCGACCCACACTGATACCTTCCCATCCCGTCTGTCGATTTGTCTTGCTTAAAAGTTTGTAGGTTTTCGTGTTGGGTTACAAAAGTTGTTTGTTGAATTATTCTTAAAAATTTTAAAATTACCAACAATATTTTTCATATAAAGAAATAGTTTAGTTTGAAAATCTAGTTTTATTAAATAGATTTTTAATCGAAAACAAATTTTTACCAATTTTAGTAGCATTTCTTAAATTTTTACAAATTTGATGAATGAAATTAATATGAGAGATTTCAAGAACCGAACATCAATTTTTACCAAATTTGCGTACTATTTTTTGTAGATTTAATTTTTTATGAACAAACAGACTGTTGGATTTTTATAAAAAAAACTAGTGAATATCAAAAACAATATTTTCTGTGAAATAAAAAGAGTTTAAAGACAATATTTTTAATTTTTGAAAAGCTATTTGGGTCGTAAGTAAATTTTTACCAAGTTTTAGTATTGTTTTTTTTGTTAGGTTTTTATTTTTTTAATTTTACTGAATGTTGACAACAATATTTTTTAAAAGATAAAAGTAGTTTAAAGTTAATATCTCAAAGTTTTGAAACGATATTTGAGTCAAAAATCAATTTTTACGAACTTTTATTAATTTTTTACTTGCGACATATAGGAACTAATGGCAAGTTTTGCATTCGTGCAAAATTTTGAACTCGAGATTTTAATCAAACATGATATTATATTATATTGATGGAAGAGAAGTCGAAAAAAGTGGGTCCCGCGATTCCGTCCGGTCTGTTTTGTCTGTCTGTCCACGCTCCTACAGCCTAAACCATTGGGTCGATTGAGTTCAAACTTGGAAGTTAAGGTTTTCAGCAGATTCGCGTTAGGCGTTTTTTCATTTTTTTTTTAAGACCAAAACTAACAGTGGCCCCCATACAATTTTTTTGGTCAAAAAACGAAAATTCGAATTTTCTCAAAAACAAACCGATAGATTTTTTTTAAATTTTCTCTAAAATTTTATTTTTAAACTTGGCTTCTTTTCATAAGAAAAACATATTTTTGTATTGCTCAGGAAAGGTACCGCTCATAGAACCGTTATTTTGTTTCTTAATTTTCTCAGCAACTTATCAACCGATTTCAATAATTTTTTTTCTGAATAAGCTCTTATATTGCCTTAACAATATTTGATTATCAAAAGTGAAATTTTTTATTGTTTGGATTTAAAAAAAAAAATATTGAATTTTTTTTTTTTCAAAATTCTATATCTCAAAAACGGGTCAACATTTTTTTACGAAATTCAAATGTAGAGCGTATATTTACAATCACTAAACAACTGCATACCAAAAATATTCTTAGAACAAAATTTAAAAATTTTATATATAAAAAATTAATTTAAAAAAAAACGCTCTAACGATTTTCAAAAAAAAATTTTGAAAAATCAAGGGTTTCTTGATTTATAAAATGGCATCTAAATTTTTGAAGACAAACTTACTTTTCAGGTAAAATTTTGAATCTTAAAATAGTTTTTTTTTTAATTATTTTAACTGTATTAAATGTAACCCCTCCCATCTCACCAGATCAAATCCTGTGCGTGAGCCCGAAAGAGCGCATTACATTGACAAAACTTTTATTATATTCAGCCCTATCATGAATTCCATCGTAATCGGAAATTTTTACGAATCCCGAAAAACTGTATCATGAAATCCGTTCGTAGTGGAAAATCTCATACAATTTTGCATTACGAACGGATTTCATGATACAGTTTTTCGGGATTCGTAAAAATTCCGACTACGATGGAATTCATGATGGGGCTGATTACTATCTTTTATCCAAATTAGATAATGCATTTGGTACATATGTAAGTATTGTTTATAACTATAACTATTGTAAATACCAATTCATTTCCGGGATGAGTTGTCCTAGGATGAGTTGTGTCTTGGGATGAATCGCGCGGTTTTTTTGACAAATCGAATAGCATTTAAATCTTTGAAGACAAACTTGTTTTAAAGGTATAATTTTAAATCTTATATAGGTGCTTTTTTAAACAGACTCTTTGCATACAGGAGCAAGTTCGTGCGACCCAGTCGTGCATTTTATTTGTTTAGGTTTTTATTTTTTGTACGAAAACTGTAAATTATATTTTTGTCAAAATTTTACTGAATGTTGAAAACAATATTTTTTAAAAGATAAAAGAAGTTTAAAGCCAATATCTCAAATTTTTGAAAAGATATTTGAGTCGAAATTCAATTTTTACCAACATTGAGTAATGTTTTTTTTAGGTTTTTATTTTTTATAGAACAAACTGTCAATTCGATTTTTATCAAAATTTTACTAGATGTTGAAAACGTTATTTTTATTTGCACAAAATTGTTTTGGTGATAAAATCATTTTGTATTCGTTAAAATTTTGAGGTGACAAATTTTTTTTCCAGTTTTATTGATTTATAAAAAAACCGTTAATTGGATTTTTTTCAAAAAATATACTTGTTTGGTATCACGTTACAATATATTATATAAAATTTAATTCAAGTCTCCAGCGTTTTTGGTTCGTAAGATATTTAGGGTTAACCAAAATGTTCACCTTTTTTTAAACTGCTATGGTAAAAAAACCACCCACGCAATTTTCTTGAGAGCCCTTTCTGCATCTTTCTGTCTTATTATCTGTATAACAAAATTTATTTGAAGTCGATATCTCTTCTGGTTCTTGAGCTATGGACGACGAAAAAAACGTCGCGATCATACGGACGTACGGACATACGGACATACTGACGTACGAACGTACGTACGAACGTACGTACACACGCACGCACAGACATCTTTCTAAAAATCTTTTATTTCGACTCTAGGGACCTTGAAACATCAAGAAATGTCAAAATTTTCAATTCGACTAATCGGACCCATTACAATAACTTCCTATGGGAAGTTAAAAAATACAAAATCAAATAATAAAAATTAAAAATAAATAAACATACACAAATAAAGACAAGAAATATGTTTTTTTTTTTAAATAAAACAAAATATCCTTATACATTTTTAGTCCAACATGTTCCTTTTTTTCTAGCTATATTTAAAACAATAAGGAATTGTGAATCTGTGTCCTTTTCATAAAAATTATAATATTCAAACCTTAATTTCTAGTTTAGTAAAGCTTTTGAAGCTGAAAAAGCTTTCACTGTTGGGACATGGGTTGGGTCTAGGGATAATTCAATATTATGAACGCTTTTTAACCCTTAAAATTATTATCTACTTATTTTAAAATCAGTCCCAAAGGATGTGGAAAAGTCTCCACGTTAATCCGGTTGCATCGTTAAGTGTAAAGCTTGACTTACCTATGTTGTAGCTTTTTGAAACAAGACATCCTTACATAATCTTTGGTGGCAAAAGACGAAAGTTACTCCACTCATTCCGTAACAAAGAGCATTTTCAAACTCCCACAGGTTCCAGATTTCCACGTCATGCTGGAAAAAAAGAAAATGTATTCATATCTTCCCTAAATCTTTATCTGTGATGTCAAGAGCATATCAATTTTTAGCTGCATTAAAAATGCTGCTGTTGATTCTACTAATTTCTATCACATCATCACCTTTAAATATTATTACTACCAGTTTTGGAATTCGTTTCGAGTTTTTACTAATAATTAGCTAAATACCAATTCGTGATGAATATAATCTGATTGAATTGGTTAAACCATCATCAAATTCTTTATAATTCCTGCCGTGAAATTGGAACATCAGATTAAAGAAACAAAAAGAAAGATTTAAATTGATTGTGAGAACTACCTGGTGGTCGCATCTATTAGTTTTAATTTGACAAATTTTAAATTTGAATATAGCTAAGTTATCTATATAATATATATAATTATTTAAATTTCTTAAAGATGGAACAAGATGTAGATACTTTGAGATATGTTATGCAGGAAATAGACTTAACTTTATATAGAAGAGTTATTTTGATTGTTATTATTTTTTAACTCAATTTGTATGAGAACAAATTTTTATTCACTCATTTAAAACAAGAATAAACGGTAGATAGGAGTAAATCCATTCATATAAATTAGTTCAATGTCCATGTTATCTATAAAAATGTTCTAACATAGTAATTATCAGATGATAGTTTGTGTATTTCATTTGCATTAACCAGGCGCGTTTATGTAAGAGCCTACATTCTCCTGGTTAGTTGAATTTAATTTAAATATATTCAAAAAAGCAAGTACATAAATATTCAAACTTTTGACTCGAAAGATTACAAAATAAACTAAATTGAAGTAAACTAAATGGAACACAACTATCAGACACAGGTAAAGGCGGTCTTGTATAAATAGTGTCTTTAGAATATATTTGTCATTGTTTACATTGAGAAAATTTGAATATGCAAATATTTTGATTGATGTAATATTCAATATAAGCCAATGTTCTATTTGCGTCAATTTTTTTTAAGGATTTCTACATTTAGAAAATATGATAGCAACCAAATAGAATTAAAAACTGACTTTAAAAAACAGACTTTTATTGACTTAAGCTAAAGGTACGTGATAGAATGCAAATGCACAAACTGTTAAAAACTAAATAAACTAAAGGATATTCTGTTTTTTGTGATTAGAACAGAATTTGTTCCATGTTTTATGTTTTATGTTTTATGTTTTATGTTTTATGTTTTATGTTTTATGTTTTATGTTTTATGTTTTATGTTTTATTTTTCATTTCATTTCCTTTTATTTATTCATTTAGTGTCAACCTTTTTATAATACATTTATGTAGATAATTAGTATATAGAGATGAGAATAATATATACATTCTTAGCAACTATAAATTTTATAATAGGGAAGGATATTTAATTTATTGGTAGGTATTCGTTTTGAGAAAAATTTTACAAAAACTCATTGGCAATTTTACTTAAACTAATATAAATACTTAAAACTAAGATAAAAAAAGATGCAAACTAAGCGGCAATATTTTTTAATATTGAATTTTCATTTATTGAACATTTATACACAAGCTGCTCGTAAATTTTTGAGCAATTTTCTTTTATAGTAGGAATTTTTGCGATTTCATGCAACCCAATAGTTGAGAAATGCCAAGGAAGGTTTAAAATTGTTTTCAAAATCTTATTTTGACAAATCTGAATTTTTTTGTAGTAGCACTCAGCACAATAGTACCAACATGGAGATGCATATAACATAGCAGGTAGGAAAATAACTTTGTAAATTAATAATTTATTTTCAAGGCTTAGGTGGGAGTTTGTGTTTAAAAGTGGAAACAAGACTTTGATTAAAAATTGACCTTTCTTAACACTTTCGGAAGTTTGATGTGAGTAAGTTAAGCTTTTGTCAAGAATAACACCCAAATATTTAATACTTTGTTCCCATTGGATTGGAGCATTACACACTGAAAGATTTATTTGTGGAAAGTTGCTTTGCTTACGTTTCTTTGTAAAAAAGCAAGCTTGTGTCTTTAAAGGATTTATTTTGATTTTCCAGCTATAAAAATAGATTTGAACCGCATCAAGAGCATTTTGAAGGTTGAGTAAAATTTGGTGGCAACTATCGGATACACTGTAAATACATGTATCATCAGCAAAAAATGATCTCTTGCAGTGATTTAAGGCAGGGAAGTCTGACACATAAATATTGTAAAGAAGGGGGGAGAGGGTTGAGCCTTGGGGGACACCCGCTTTAATAGCATACAACGGAGATTTATGTTGTGAAATTTCAACGAAGAACTTTCTTTCCTTTAAGAAACTTTTAATAATCTTTATATAATATATATTGGGAAACCGTTTATTAGAAGCTTATGGACAAGACCGTCATGCCAGACGCTGTCAAAAGCTTTCTCAATATCAAAGGAAACCATTTCAATGGATTTTTTATGTCTTAGTGCTTTTTTTAAATCTTTGGTAAGTCTTAATAACTAATGAGTCGAAGAATGGTCTTTCCTAAAACCGAACTGTTCTAATGGAAGGATATTTTTAGTTTCAACGATTTCTGTTTTTATGTTTTATGTTTTATATTTTATGTTTTATGCAATCACCTTCTACAATTTTAAGGAAAATAAATCATCTACAATTTAAGCCTAATTTGTATCTGTAGATGCAACGATTTTCAAAACACAGTTGTTTAAAAATGAACTAAAATATGTCTATTACAAAAAATCCAGGAAAAAAGACTAAAAGAACACAAAATAGGCAATTTGCCTAAGGTATACCTTATCTCTGGAGTGAGAAGATTAAGCTAAAAGAAGACAAAATGGTATGGGAGGGGTTATTTTTCAGAAAAGTTACTAAAAATACAAAATAAAAGATTGGAAAGCAACAGCAATACCTACATCTTTGTGATGGAACTTTTCTCAAAGCCAGAAACCCATTCTTGCAGTAACTTTTTAAAAAATGTTGCTTTTGTCTATAATATCAGACAAATTTTAAATTTCAAATTTGAAAGCAACAAACAAATTATACGTATGTATATAAACAAAAAAATGTTTTTTCATGTTTGTACGTTGTTAAGTAGGTACTATTTGTTTTTAGTAATCAATGTCCTTGCCAATTATTGATTAACCCCCAAAAAGCCAAATCTAAAAATATGTTTTAGTTTTTGAGAAAATTGGAAACAATTATATCTACTACACTATTTTTTAGTCAAGTCTCTGGACAGAAAGAACCTTTTCCGTAGAACCTTTTTTTTCTAAGTGTTTATGAACGTCATAAAAAACATAACTCTTATATTTTGCCCTCAAAGATTGCTGACATTTTATTAATCAAACAGTTTTAAATAAATTGCGCTCGAAAACAGCTGAAATTTGTCTGTTTGATTAATAAAATGTAAGCAATCTTCGAGGGCAAAATATAAGAGTTTTGTTTTTTTTTTTAACTCTGAGAGCTTAGAAATAAACTTTCAGTTTGTTTTGAAACTTGTAATCTTATAAATTTAAGAGCATTGTTAAGAAAATGCCTTAATTAAGGGTAAATTAAACTTTGATCTTGAATAACTTTCGACTGAGGTGATTTATCAAAAAGTGACATTAGACCTTTTTTGTAGAGTGTTCAATTCTCTACAAAATACATAAGAGGTATTACAATGCAATTTATCGTTCGCTATAGGGCCCATACACTACACAAACTGTTTGAGCAAACGAATGTATTTTGTTGTTATAAAAATGTTTGTGCAAACTGTTTGAGTAGTGTGTAGCGATGATGCGTGTTTGCGCAAGCGGTTTGAACAAAATCAAAACATTTTGAATTTACCGTGCCTGCACAAACATGTTTGTGTGGTGTGTATTGAATTTTGCTCAAACCGATGCCAATTTTCATAGAGTTAACATGAATAAACAAAAGGAACACATTTTTTTCACTGAAATAGGTCTTTTTTTGTACCACTCTTTACACCAAATTCTTTTTTTTTTTAATAGCCAAGGCAATAATCAAAGCTGCATTTATGCTAAATCACTCGATGAAAAACGTCACGCAACTAATATCTCTCAAACATGTTTGTGTAGTGTGTGGCGAAACTATGTTTGCTCAAACACACGTTTGAACAAACGTGTTTGCGTAGTGTATGGGCCCTATTAGTTATAAAAATCAGAAGAACACATTTTTTTTCCTGTGTTATTCTTATGGTAAATCGAAAAGTGCGATGCGGATTACCTAAATATTAATATTAAGGGCTCATATTTTCAGAGGCCTATTTTGGCATGTAAACGAAACTTTTGAGCCTGGTTCCGAGAAAATATATTTTTTTTTTTTGAAACGCTCTAATATAATATACGCAATACTTTTTTAGGTTTGATTGAGCGCTTTATGTTTCGAAAAGTTTGCTTGTTTGGTTAAAATTTTTGATTTTCAATAAGCTTTTTATAAGCTATATCCTAAACTTGAGTTTTCATTCAAAACCGATAATTTTGCAATAACCGATATCAAAAACTTGTATAAGCAATAAGTGAAACTTGCGTTAGTTAATTTCGAAAATCTTTAACTGGAAGAATATTTTAAAACAAAACATTTCTTATTGAGAATTTTTATGCCATATAAGGCTTAATTTTCATAAGCACATACATATGTATGTACTGTACATACACATCATTTTTATAAAAATGATTTAGTTCATTCCAAATTTGATTTTGTTTAATGTCGAATATACAGTCAAAAAGTTGATTAAAAAAACCTACTGTGCAAACGTTTTGACAAATATATGAAATCTCCAATTTGTTTTCCAACTCAAAAAGAAAACTAAATTTTTGTTAAAATTATTATGATCGTATCATGTGAAATTTGTTAATCTTTGTTGTATCTGCCATACTGTACTATACACCTTTTTTTTGAAAGTAACCTTATCTTTGAACAGCGAGTTAAGTGCAATTATTGAAACAAATTGATGGAGTAGTTTAGCCTATAACTATTGAATCGGGATAAAGAACGGCAACAAATTGAATTGAATATAATTTTTGACATATTTTATCTTAAATTTCACCAAGGTTTTGAACTTAATCCTATTAAGAATTCAATTAAAAATCTACATACACGATTATTTCAAACATGTAATTTATGAAACACAGTATTGAATGTAATATTATTTTTTGACGAGCTTACAACATAGACCAAACATAAATTTTTAACGTTATTAATTAGCATAAACATTTTGACTTTGTGGCCAATCGGTTATATTTTAACTACTTTGTGCCATTTCGGTTAGTATACCTACAACACAATTTTTTGACTCCAAAAATAAAAATTCCTTGCCCACACCTTAACAGCAAAATAACAAAATTACATTTATAGGTTATAAAAATAAAAAAAGAAACATGTCTTCTGTCGAAAAAGTTAATAAAAATTCAAGCAATCAAAAAATCACTTCCAGCTGCTGACAAATTTAATTCACACTTTTATGCTAATTTTAATGTGTATCCAATAAATTTAAACAATAAAAATATAAAAACAACAGAAAAAAAAACAAACAACAGATATTCAACCTCAGCTTAAGATAAAGAACAACAATCATAAGTAAACGCGGATTAAAAGTAATGGTTAAGGAGCTGCTTTATTGAAGTTTAGTTATCCTTATCAGAGAGATCATCGAAATTTATCCCAAGAAAGCGAATTTCTTGAAGTAGTGAATACAAAGTCAATGAGCATGATATTATGGTGATGCGGGTTCAGGAATTTGACACATCATCAGATTTGGATAAAGGATGTGCACTGGTGTGCAGCATTTCATAAATATATGTATACCCAGGTACGTACAGTTTCTTTTTATTACTTAATTGATTTGTTATAAGGCGAAACAAAAAAAAACACTCCAAATCGATAGATGAGGTACGTTTATGTGTTTTTTTTTCTTTTGTTTTTATTCGGTTTTACTTTAAAAGATGAACCATTTTAGAAAAAAAAAATAAACAACAGCAGATCCTTATTAAAGGGAGCAAGATGAAAAATATTGGAAATTATTAACTTCCCATGGGAAGTTATTGTGATCGGTCCGATTTGTCGAATTGCAAATGTTGACGATCCTCATCTTTTCAATGTCTCTAGAATCTAAATAAAAGATTTTTAAAGAGATGTCTGTGTGTAATGTGTGCGCCTCGAGCACCAGTAGAGAAAAAAAAAGATTTTATCTCCAAAATAATTTTATGCATCGATGATAGATTTTTAGATGATAATATTAAGATTCGATTTATAATTCCATTTAAGTTTACAATTTACATAGTCACTGATAGCTTCGGTTCCCATCGATCACCGAAATCAAGCATCAGTGAGCGTGGTTAGTAGACAGATGGAGGACCGTCTCGAAACCTACCGCGTGCTGTTGTCGTGTTCTTTCTGGTATTTCTGTCTGTTCTTTCTCTTCTGTCTTGTATTAATGTCTTCTGTTGTTATCACCTTACAAAATCTTTTAAGCATGACTTTGCCGTCTTGCCTGATTGACATTGATACGAAAATAGTAAAATTATACAAATGTACATATGTAGTTTGCTTTAAGTAAATTAAACAATTTGTTGAATATAAGTTCTAAGTTTAAAAGGCCACATTTAACATTTTATTGCGATAAGACATTGCGATTTGGTAGTATTTTTGTAGAGCTTATTAATATTACATAGACAGTTTAGTAGCGCCATTACTTCATCGACTGATTTGAAACTGCTGTTCAAAAATATTCTTCTCGTTTTGCAGAAAACAGGGCATTTTCCAATGAAATGTACGACATCCTCCCGTTCTCTAAGGCTACATAAGCTGCAGTAAATAGGCAGATCCTCTCGATGTCGTATATAGTGTATATAGCTCAACTCTCATTTTGAAAATAGATGCAATAAGTGCATCGTCCAAGCAGTCGATTCTATGCTGTTCGTCAACCTTCGAAATAAGCTTTAAGAGTTTGTCCTTGGACAGTCTTCCATTTTCACCCAGCAGTCTGAAATCGGATCCGCAGTAGCTCCCAAGTTCTTCTAGTTTCGTGTACCATGCATTTTTTTAGCAATTATTTTATGCAATGCTATAAATTTTGGGTAGTCTTTCCTCTGTCATTTCAAATACTTTTGTGATGTAGTATACACTTCAGAGTTCTTATGTAAAGGGGTGGTTTTAGGCAGTCGGAAGCATTTTTTGATATAATATCTTAGAAGTTATTCGATTGCTTAATATTTTTCATATCCCCATGTTAGTGCTGCATAAAACATTACAGATTCGGCCACTGCAAAAAATACCTTGTATTTAACACTATGCGAAATTGTTTTGTTCGAAAAGCATTTCCTCCACGTTGCACTAATTGCACTTTTAGCTACAACTAGTTTTTCTTTGAGGTGGCGCGGCGCGTATGGCGTACGCCGCGGCGTACCATACTAAGGTTGTAAGAAATAGTTACACCCAAATACTTATAGGTTTTGACAACTTCGATTGGATCCCTGTTGAAGTACCATTTTTCGCTCCTTGCAGTTCTGCCAGACCCCTTTCGGAAAATCATCACCTTTGATTTGCCCAGATTCACTCTCAAATTCCATATTCGACAATACGCTTCATTAGCTGCAGAGTTTGAGGAGAATATGCAAACAGTATCACATCATCGGCAAATAAGAGTGCTTTGATATTTTACTACTATACCTCCAGGCAAAAAATCAATTAAGTCATTAATGAAAAAGGCAAAAAGACTTGGACTTAAAGCGCACCCTTGCTTAACTCCCATCTTTGACACGAACCACTTTGAGATATCGGAACCATTCCAAACCACTGATCGGTTGCCATGATACATATTTTCAATTACTCTCCCAAATTTTACTGATATACCAACGTTATAAAGTTTGAAGAACAAAGCATTACGATCCACTGTATCGAAAGCTGCTTATAGCATTTTTTTTTTATTATTCAGTTCTTCGCTATGTTTTGCGGAGCAAAAATGTTATCCATAGTTGAATAACCGCTCCTCAATCCTGCTTGAAATTCATTAACATTTTGCAACGAAGAATAACGTTTTAGACATCTGGTAAAATTTTGAGAAATATCGAAGTAACGGTTTTCTTCTTTCGAAAAATACAACACACAATTGGTAAAAATTGATATTCGATCTTCAATATCTCGTGAATAAATGAAGGTATTGACTTCAAAATAATTTCATACTTTGTTAAATGGCTTCCAATCTTTATTTTTCATATAAAAAATAAAAACTTTCAAAAAATGATACTAACATTAGTAAAAAACCACAACAGATTTTGAAAACAAACTTATTTTATGATATGCAAAACAATGTTGCTAACTTTTATTAATTTTTTCCCAAAAAATAAATTGGCAACTTTTTTTACAAAACTTAAAAACCTCCAAAAACAACAAAAAACTGAAACGAAATGGTTTTCCACTCAGATTTCAGTTTGGCTCACATACCAGCCCCTTTTTAACTTCCCATAGGAAGTTATTGTAATGGGTCTGATTTGTCAAATTGAAAATTTTGACATTTCTCGACGTTTAAAGGTCCCTGTTTTTGATTTCTTGTTTGATGAAAAAAAATAATCTTATCCTTTTTTTTACCACGTTACAAAAATATGTGATTTATTAAATATTAACTATATTAATATAAAGAATAATAATAATTTGATACTTAGCAATGGTCAATGGTGTGGTGCGCTCTATGGTCTCGATCCAAGTGAAAGAATTTTAATTTCCTTGCTTTTGATTAGCAGCGAAGACAATTAGCACACTGATTGCAGATTTTCTCTCCACGCATATTCGATTGTTGTTGTAATTTGTGGATGCTGTTGCAAATTGAGAATGAGCAAGCTGTGCAGGTGAGTTCACCACATCATTGACCAAGTGCAGCAAACAGTGTAACAATTTAAAGTTAAGAACATACAAAAAGAGAAAATGAATTTAAAGTACATTTTTAAACAAATAGAAAGATGTTTTGTAGGTAATGAATTTGCAATTAAATAAAACAAAATAAACAGATTAACAACAATATAAGGTGAGAGGTTGGTTTCCAAACATGCCGGCCCCCCTGGAACGAGTTTCAGGACATCGGTAGCAAAGCCAATTTTGAAATAGGACGAACATATGTTCCTGTTGCGGTTCGTACGTTGGCAACTCGTACCCTTTCATCTGTGCCAGGGTTGACCGATACGATTCGGCCCAAGATCCACTTCGTTGGTGGAAGATTATGTTCCTTGATTACGACTAAGTCTCCAGGTCTAAGGTTGATTGTAGGTTTTGCCCACTTTGGCCTCTCTTGTAGAGATGTCAAATACTCGGTGTGCCACCGTTTCCAAAAGCCTTGCACCATGCTTTGGATATGATTCCAAGTCGAGAGGCGGTTGATTGGAGTATCAGTATTGCTCGGTTCAGGAACAGCTGTGAGTGGTTCACCTATAAGGAAATGACCTGGTGTTAATGGGTTTAAATCAAAATCGGACAAAGAACATAAAGGACGTGAGTTTAGTATAGCTTCTACTTGTGTTAAAAAGGTATATAATTCCTCAAATGTCAGAATTGAGCTTCCGATAACACGGCGCAAATGAAGCTTTACTGACTTTACGCCAGCCTCCCATAATCCACCAAAGTGTGGAGCAGAGGGAGGGATAAAGTGCCAAGATATGCCGTCCATGGCAAGGGCTGCAGTGACTGCATCATTATGGGATTGTGCAATAACAAGAGTATGCATCTCATTTAAGCATCTTCGAGCTCCATGAAAGTTCGTCCCATTGTCGCTGTAGATGTTGCTGCACTTGCCGCGGCGAGAAACAAATCTTCGCAAGGCTGCGATGAAAGCGTCTGTGGTGAGGTCACTGACCAGCTCCAGATGTATGGCCTTCGTAGACATGCACACGAACACGGCAATATACGCTTTGGACATCTTCGCCTTACGACATCGAGATAGCCTGATGGTGATAGGTCCCGCATAGTCACAACCTGTATTTGTAAATGGGCGACTGGGTTGAGTGCGATAGGATGGAAGATTACCCATAATCTGCTGCATGTTTCCCTTACGTTGCATAAAACACGTTTTGCACTTATGAACAATTTTGCGGATAAGATTTCGGCTACCCATTATCCAAAATTGTTGTCGAATGAATGCGAAAGTTTCAGATACTCCTGCATGGAGATATCGACGATGGAAATCTGTAATAATGAGGTTAGATATGGGATTAGATTTTGGTAAAATGATAGGATGTTTGATATTGAAGGATACGCTTGCGTTTTTTATACGTCCACCGATGCGAAGTAGCCCATCACTGTCCAAAAAGGCGTTGTATCTTAAAAGTTTCGATTTTGCAGGTAGTTGGTTTTTGGTTTGCAAGTGCAAGATGTCATCTTCAAAGAATAAAAGTTGAACGAATTTTAAGATGGCAATTCTAGCCTTTTGAATTTCAGGGTAGCTCAGACCATGAACAGCCCGAGGATTGGTTTTTGGTTGAAGGTTGGAAATATATCTAAAGATGTATGCAGCAACACGCTGCAGGCGACTCCAACTCGAATACCTTCCTATCAGATCGTGAAAGACATGTCCATCAAACGACGTGACGAGTGCATGCCTTACGACTGATTTCTCCTCCAACTTAGCTGATTCCGCATTCAAGGTGCTTGGATAGAGGTTGGATTTTGGCCAACTGTCTTCTGAATCGGATAACCAGGATGGACCGGTCCACCAAAGATTGTGATTGAATAAATTTGAAGGTGGTACACCACGTGATGCACAATCAGCAGGGTTCGATTCAGACGGAACATGTCGCCAAGCAGATCTGGGTAAGGTTTCCAAGATGGCAGCTGTTCTGTTGGCGACAAAGGTTGCCCACCTGCGTGGGGGCGATGAAAGCCAATGCAAAACGATCTCAGAATCGCACCACGCAAATGTTCTATGAATGTTAGTGTTGAATGATGATTTTACGAAGCTTATTAACCGCGCAAGCAAAACCGCACCACAGAGTTCAAGGCGGGGAATAGATACCGGTTTTAAAGGGGCTACCTTAGTTTTAGCAGCAACGATGACAACGTTCACTTTTCCGTCGGCAGATTTCGAAAGGGCATAGACTACCGCGGCGTACGCTAACGATGAGGCATCTGAAAATCCGTGAAGCTCGACAGTCTGTTCAGATGAAAACACATTACGCGGAACGTAAATTTTTTCGAAACATGGCAATTGTTCACGATAGGTTATCCATTTTTCCGCGAGATCAGCTGGAAGAGGATCATCCCAACCCAAAGTCAAAGACCAGAGATTTTGAAATAGCATCTTGAAAAGGATCACTGAAGGGGCCAAGAACCCTAAAGGGTCAAAAATACTGGCTACTTCCGATAGCAAAGTTCTTCTGGTTATCAAGGGACAAGGTTTTGAAGTTGTTAGGCGATATGAGTACATATCGGAGGCAGGATTCCAGTACATTCCCAATACTTTTATGAGTGACTGCGAACGTTCAGGGTCTACGAAAGAATACTCACAATCCTCAGGGTTTTGTTTGGCTAATAGAGCCCAGCAATTGGAACTCCATTTACGAAGCTGAAGACGAGCTTCCGATAGTAGCGAGGTCAGTTCAGATTGCAAATCTAACAAAGTTTGGATTGAATTCCCGCCTGTCATCACGTCGTCAACGTAGACGTCACCAAGCAAAACCCGAGCTGCATTTGGGTACACAGTTTTATAGTCCTCGGCGATTTGTTGTAACACGCGTACCGATAAAAATGGAGCCGACGCAGTGCCATAGGTTACGGTTCGTAGTCGATAATGTTCGATATGATTATTTGGGTTTGACCGCCATACGATTCGTTGATAATCACAATCCTTCTCGTTTACCCATATTTGTCGAAACATTTTGACAATGTCGGCGGTAAACACATAACGATGTTGCCGAAACCGTAGACAAACACCAATTAGATCACGTTGTATAGGCGGACCGATTAACAACTTGCTATTCAACGACTGTCCATTTGAGTCTTTGACAGAGCCATCAAACACGACGCGAAGTTTCGTTGTCGAACTGTCCGGCTTAAAAACGGCATGATGGGGTAAATAAAATTGACTACATGGATTTTTTTGAATATCACTTTGAGGAATAAGTTCCATATGACCAAGGTCGAGGTACTCTTGCATGAATTCAGAGTATTGCCTATTCAATTCAGGATGTTTTTGGAATCGACGCTCCATCGAATATAGCCGTGAAACCGCCGACTGCAGCGTACCTTCAAACTTTGGTAAAGGAGTTTTAAAGGGAAGTGCAACCACGTATTTTCCGTCGGAAGCGCGACTAAATGTTTGTTGGAAGTGTTTTTCAGCTGGATCATTAAAGGCATCAAACGAATTGTGAGAAGAGATATGCTCTAGCTCCCAAAATCGTTGGAGAAGAGCATCCAAGTCAAGAGCAGAATGATATGACGATAATTCGAAATTACAAGAGGTTGGATCAAAGAACTCTCCAGTGATAACCCATCCGAAGGAAGTATTTTGAGCGATAGGTTTACCTGGAGGTCCAACAACTTGTTCTGATTTCAAGATAGACCAAACCTTATCAGCCCCAAGAATCACGTCAACAGCACAAGAGAAGTTAAAGCCAGGATCTGCCAGATCCAAGTTGCAAATATAGTCCAAAGTCGAGATATCAAACGAGTTAGACGGTAGATTTGAAGTCAATTTAGTCAAAACTAAGGCATCGACCGTCAAAAATGTGGAGCTATATCGAGAAAGTAGTTTCAAAGATACGACTCCCTTAGTAAACCCGGCTTCCATTGAACCTACTCCTAATACTGGGATTCGAGCGTGAGTTCGTCGAAGTCCAAGTTTTTGAACACACGATTCAGATATGAACGATGATTGGGACCCGGTATCCAATAATACACGAACATCAATGAGCTGGTTTTTGTTATTTTCTAGCTTAGCAAGAATTGTTGGTAAAACTGTATGTTTTCGAAGGCTAAATTCACGAGAATGGTTACTGACCAAAGGTGTAATGGCATACGGATTAGGTGTCCCCGAGGACTGATTTTGTAGCGAAGCTGATGACGACGACGATGTCGATTGATTTGTTTGAGAAGGGTCAGATACCGGCTCAGAAATATAATTTGATTCATCCTGATGCACTAAGTAGTGATGCCGAGCTTTGCATATGCGACATCGAAAGGTCGATCGACATTTTTTAACGGAATGACTTGACCGAAGGCAGTTAAAACAAATCCCGTTTGTTTTGGTAAAGTTTCTACGCGATGGAATATCTAATTCAAGAAATTTTGAACACTGGTGTAAAAGATGATTGGTTTTACATAATGGACATTGCGAACTATTTTCAGAAGGTTTAGCTACCAACGCTCGAATCGAACTTGCCGGCTTTCCACGCGATGATGATGAGGACAAACGATTTAGAGTCTGGCATGACTCTAGTGCATCGCACCGACGCTCAAGAAATTCGATAAACGTCGTTATTGTCATATCTTCCCGAGACCCGACTTCTTCTGCCCAAGCATGTTTTGTTTCACTATCTAGTTTATTGAGCAGAATGAAAATAAGCCACGGATCGCGATTGTTCTTAGATAGTGCATTTAATCCCCGAATCACCTCATCCGCACCGTCTGTAATCTTTCGAAGTATTTGTGCATTTGGAGCGTTTATTGTCGGTAGGGACAAAAATTTTTGAACAAAGGACTGAACAACTAAAGTTCCCCTATCAAAACGTTTTTCAAGTCTATCCCATGCTTCAGTGTAATTAACATCTGAAACCTTTATGTGTTGGATTAGATCAGCGGCCGTTCCGCTTAAAAAAGATTTTAAGTATTGAAACTTGTGAGTCGATGATAAGTTTTCTTTTGTATCCACCGAACCCAGAAACAAATCACGGAAAGACGGCCAGTCCTTATAATCACCCGAAAACTTCGGAATCACAATTGGTGGCAGTTTTATTTTTTCAGGAGTTTTTGTCGAAGAGTCTAACACGGCATTGTTTGAATTTTTAGAACTCCTTTCACGTATTGCCACAGTCAACCCCGCGTGGGCTTCGAAATATTTGTCTTCGTATAACCCGAAATCAGTATTAAACTCCTCGGCCTCACCTTCCCCTACAAGCTGAAGACATTCATAATGTAGGGTAGTGAATTCATGCCATGCTTCAATTACCCTATTTAGTCTAATTTCTAACATCTCCAATGATGTCAATTGTTCAATGGATGTTATAAATTCAACCGCACGAGTTAAAGTGGCCTTTGCAATACCACGCTTATGTTTTAATGCGTTCATATTTCACAAATATATAGAATGTTCGACGGTGAAATATAAAAGAAAAACAACCAAAGTACAAGTAATTAACTAAACGAAACCAGCTTAATCGAATTGTTCAATTGGTTAAATGTATATATGCATATAATATGCAGTAAACCATATAAGTACATTTAATGTTCTATTCATATATAATAATAAATTTATATGTATATATATATATCCAAACGATATTAACCAAGAGGAACGCACGAGGTTTTCTAGCTATGAACATATACAATATATATGTAGCACGAGAAGTCTACGAACGAATTTGCACTTAAATGTTTTTTATGCACAAGATTAATTTCACCGATTCAATTAATAATAAATTCGGCTAATGCGAAGGACCATATGTTTTTGATTTCTTGTTTGATGAAAAAAAATAATCTTATCCTTTTTTTTACCACGTTACAAAAATATGTGATTTATTAAATATTAACTATATTAATATAAAGAATAATAATAATTTGATACTTAGCAATGGTCAATGGTGTGGTGCGCTCTATGGTCTCGATCCAAGTGAAAGAATTTTAATTTCCTTGCTTTTGATTAGCAGCGAAGACAATTAGCACACTGATTGCAGATTTTCTCTCCACGCATATTCGATTGTTGTTGTAATTTGTGGATGCTGTTGCAAATTGAGAATGAGCAAGCTGTGCAGGTGAGTTCACCACATCATTGACCAAGTGCAGCAAACAGTGTAACAATTTAAAGTTAAGAACATACAAAAAGAGAAAATGAATTTAAAGTACATTTTTAAACAAATAGAAAGATGTTTTGTAGGTAATGAATTTGCAATTAAATAAAACAAAATAAACAGATTAACAACAATATAAGGTGAGAGGTTGGTTTCCAAACAGTCCCTAGAGTCGAAATAAAAGATTTTTAGAAAGAAGTCTGTGCGTGTGTGTGTACGAACGTGCGTACGTTCGCGACGTTTTTTTCGTCGTCTATAGCTCAAGAACCAGAAGAGATATCGACTTCAAATAAATTTTGTTATACAGATAATAAGACAGAAAGATGCAGAAAGGGCTCTCAAGAAAATTGCGTGGGTGTTTTTTTTACCATAGCAGTTTAAAAAAAGGTGAAAATTTTGGTTAACCCTAAATATCTTACGAACCAATGACGCTAGAGACTTTGAATTAAATTTTATATAATATATTGTAACGTGATACCAAACAAGTTTATTTTTTGAAAAAAATCCAATTAACGTTTTTTTTATAAATCAAAAAAAAAACTGAAAACAAAATTTGTCACCTCGAAAATTTTACGAATACAAAATGATTTTATCATTAAAACAATTTTGTGCAAAGAAAAATAACGTTTTCAACATCTGGTAAAATTTTGAGAAAAATCGAATTGACACTTTTTTTACAAAAAATAAAAACCTAAACAAAAAAATTAATAAAAGTTGTTAAAAATTTATTTTCGGCTCAAATATCTTTTCAAAACTTTGAAATATTGGCTTTAAACTACTTTTATCTTTCAAAAAAATATTGTTGTCAACATTCAGTAAAATTTTGAAAAAAATCTAATGGACAGGTTTCTTACAAAAAAAACAATGCTAAAACTTGGTAAAAATTTACTTACGACTCAAAAAGCTTTTCAAAAATTAAATATATTGTCTTCAATTTCTTTTTATTTCACAATAAATATTGTTTTCGATATTCAGTAGGTTTTTTTATAAAAATCCAACAGTCCGTTTTTTTCATAAAAAAAATAAAATCTACAAAAAATAGTACGCAAATTTGGTAAAAATTGATGTTCGGTTCTTGATAGCTCTCAAATTAATTTCATTCATCCAATTTGTAAAAATTTAAGAAATGCTACTTAAATTGGTAAAAATTTCTTTTCGACTAAAAATCTATTTAATAGAACTAGATTTTCAAACTAAACTATTTCTTTATATGGAAAATATTGTTGGTAATTTTAAAATTTTTAAGAATAATTCAACTAACAACTTTTTTAACCCAACACGAAAACCTACAAACTTTTAAGCAAGACAAATCGACAGACGTGATGGGAAGTTTTCAGTGTGGGTCGCATCCCAGCCTCTTTTTTATTTTATTTTGGGCGTTAAGACTATTAATCATGAGTTTGTTTTCTAATATTTAACATTTTTAACTCTTAAGAATGAATAAATGTCGAAAATGTCAAACATTTAAACGAGAGGTTTGATTGTCTGAAACCAAATTTATTAAATGTCGCTTACGTACAAATTTTAAAATAAGAAGAGGTCTGAACCTTACGACCTTCTGTTCCATGAATATTTCAATTTGACAGAAAAATTAAGCTTTTGAACGCATCCCTGACAAATTGACATTTCAGGTGACATACCTATGCTTTGTTGACAATGTCAGTGATACCAAATATATGTAAAACTTAAATTGAATGTGTTACCAAAAAAACATAGCTTAGGTTTTTTTTAAATTTCAGTAGTGAACCCTATCAACTGCAGCAAAGTGTATTTTAACTGATAAAATATAGCAAGCTAATCGTTGCGAGTGTGAGGTATCATAAAATCGAAATTTATTGCAGAATTCCATTAAAATTTCTTCGTCTCTGTCGTTTTTTTTTTCTTGTTTATTGTGCTTGGTTAATCCTTGTATTCTGTTTTTTTCTTTTTTTTTATTTTCACAATCAACCAAAACCACCAATCAATCCGAACATCTAGATATGGATTAGTCAGATGAAACAAAAATTTTTAAAAAACTTCGTTTCGGTGATGCCCGAGATTGCTTGTCGTTTATGGTTTTAATTAACATTTTCGCTGACTGCCAACTAATGTAAAATCGATGTTTTCTGGAAGCCAAATTAATCGAATGCGCCACTGATTTGCATTTAAATATTCTCAATTGGGGTGTAAATTTGAATTAAAAATTAAAAAAACAAATATTGAATGTCATGGGAAATTTGTTTCGAAGGAAGTCATTATTGTTTTGAAGATCTTGCAATTAAATTAAATACCCTACATATTATGTGATGAGTTGTTGGTTGACAATAATTAGATTCATATGATGATGCCTTGAATGGTTGGTTGGTTTATTCTTCGATCTTGGATCTTGGATCTTGGAGGTATAAGGTGAGGTTATAATGGGAAGGTGTCAAGCCGGTTGTATAGTGTGTTGTTTTGAATGGGAACAAAATTAATTGTAGAACATTTGCGTTCGCACACTAATTTATTTATTCGTGTTTTTTATTTAGTTTAAGAATATAAATTATGTGATACTCGTACAGAAAAATGTTAAAAATAATAAATTTAAACTTAATTTATAATTAATTAAAGCAATACTTGGGTAATAAAAGATCTAATAAATGAGCTATTTAAACGAGGAGGTACATAAGAATAATTTATTTTATTAGCAGATTTTTGATCGTCAGCCTGGTTTGTGCAATGATAATTTATAGGAAGCTTTTGTCTTATATAATAGCGCTAATTGATGCATTGATATTGGTTCAATATTATGGAAATAATTAGCATTTCATCCTGCAATTTTCGATTTGATTTATTCTAGTTAGTCAAGTTATGGTTAGAGATTAAGTAATTTAGGGACGTACTATTAATTTATGGATTGATGGACCTATTGATGCTATTGTGTATAAAGTATAACGCCGCGCGCCGTTCCACAGTTTTTTTGAGTGGTGCGCATTCGGAACATTTACAATTCTGCATAACTCTGGTTCATAAATCAAGTTAAGTATGACCGATGAAATGGATGTTGTTGGCTTTAAAGGGCGCTTTGGTTTATTCGAATAGACGTGTGACTTCAAAAATGAAAACGTTTAATAGGGCAAAAACCCACGACCACCGTAGCCAGTTTACATAGCCTACATATGAAATAATCATGACCTCCAATCTCTGGGTTCAGTCACAATCTTACGAATAGCAACAATATTTTTGGTAGATTTGATGTTTTGTTGTCATACGGGTTTTGGACGATAGCCAATTAGACAGATGTACCTTCAATAATATATTCAAAATATAAATGTACAAAAATAGCTAGAAATGGAAATTACATAAGAGGACTCAGTCAGCCGTATTACATCGCAGGCACTCGTCATTTTCCAAAAAAAAAAAAAAAAAGAGGCTGGGATGCGACCCACACTGATAACTTCCCATCCCGTCTGTCGATTGTTCTTGCTTAAAGGTTTGTCTAAATGTATCAATTCTTGCCAACTTTGCGTTCTATTTTTTGTAGATTTTATTTTTTTTATGAAAAAACGGACTGTTGGATTTTTATAAAAAAATTACTGAATATAAAAAACAATATTTTCTGTGAAATAAAATAAGTTTGAAGCCAATATTTTTAATTTTTGAAAAGCTATTTGAGCCGAAAATCAATTTTTACCAACTTTTGTTAAATTTTTTTTTCGGTTTTTAATTTTTTGTAAAAAAACTGTCAATTCTATTTTTTTCAAAACTTTACTGAATGTTGAAAACAATATTTTTTGAAAGATAAAAGTAGTTTAAAGCCAATATCTCAAAGTCTTGAAAAGATATTTGAGTCAAAACTCAATTTTTACCAACTTTTTTTTTTTATTTTTTTTTTAGGTTATTATTTTTTGTAAAAAAACTGTCAATTCGATTTTTTCAAAATTTTATCAGATGTCAAAAACATTATTCTTCGTTGCACAAAATTGTTTTGGAGATGAAATCATATTTTAGTCGTAAAATTTTCGAAGTGACAAATTTTTTTTTCAGTTTTTTTGATTTATAAAAAAACCGTTAATTGAATTTTTTTCCAAAAATATAATTGTTTTGTATCACGTTACAATATATAACATAAAATTTAATTCAAGTCTCTAGCGTCATTGGTTCATGAGATATTTAGGGTTAACCAAAATTTTCACCTTTTTTTAAACTGCTATGGTAAAAAAACCACCCACGCAATTTTCTTGAGAGCCCTTTCTGCATCTTTCTGCCTTATTATCTGTATAACAAAATTTATTTGAAGTTGATATCCCTTCTGGTTCTTGAGCTATGGACGACGAAAAAAACGTCGCGAACGTACGGACGTACGGACGTACGTACACACGCACGCACAGACATCTTTCTAAAAATCTTTTATTTCGACTCTAGGGACCTTGAAACGTCGAGAAATGTCACAATTTTCAATTTGACAAATCGGACCCATTACAATAACTTCCTATGGGAAGTTAAAAATGAAGACATTTCTACGATGTCAGAATTTTAAGAATTAAAAACTATAGACTTGAGCTTAGCGTAGTAAAAACATAAAAAACCTTAAATTTTGGTCAGTTTGGATAACTAGGGTAGCTATAAGCAAGCTTAACTATAGGTACCCCAAGCGATACAGTGCAATGTATCGATCCCGTAGTCTCGTTGTTAGGTGTGTTGGAACATATAAGAGTTGTAGGGCAAATGAAGTGAATGGAACCAGAAAGGATTTGATGAATAAATAGAATGCCTGAAATTTTCCTGCCATCTTTCAACGAGTTCAAGTCGAGAAGTTTCCGGCGGTCAACATAATGGAGAAGGCCAAGAGCATTGTTCCAAGATAAAGCAAGAAGAGCAATGTAAAAGAAATGATGGACGTTGGATTCTCTCGATTCTGGAAATATGAATACCTTGGAAAGGGGACCAAACTTGAGTCGCGTGTTTAAGGATTACGCGAACAAGAGTTATGTATAGAAACACATAGGGATCATAGAAAAAGGTTTAAGCGTTTACGTGAAAAAATGATTGATTGGCACTTAGCACTATTAAGTTCCAAGCAGTTTTTATGATTGTAAGAATAATTAATAAAAGAGGGCCTAGGTGGCTGTCTTGGGGAACACAAGAGGTAGCTAAGAAAAAAAGGGTTCAAAGCCAAGATTGGACAATTTGAAGATTATTAGTCTGTGGCAGATTTTTCCAAATGCCTTCTTCTCCCTTTTCTAAGGCAGATAGACACAAATTTAACGAGGATAGTTTTTGAAGAAAAAAAAAAAACAATTGGTTTCTAGGAGATTTTAGTGATTTGCAATGGTAGCTTAACATTTCATACAAAATATGAATACGAAAAGTTTAGGTGCAGGGAATTAATTTCACGGGAACTACCTTCACATGGGAACTAACTCCACCACTAGTGGGAATTAATTTAACCTTTTTTTGGTGAAGTTATTTTCCACTGAAGGTGGGAGATAATTTCACTTTCATGTGAAGTTAACATAAGTTGAAGTTGAAAAATGACAGATACTTGTTGCTCGATTGAAATTTTTGAAATTGGAGACTAAAACAAGTTTTTTTGAATTGATACCACGGCGTACTAACAGCTAGGTATGTAAGGGGGGCATGCTGCCCCCCTGCAACCCCCCTGCTTGGGATCACTATAGGATTTGGGGTGGGTGCGAGTTTGGGTATATGCAAAGAACACGAATGCGTTGTGATTCTTTCATAACTGTGAGCCATACTTGCTTTTTTTTTGTTGGGAATTTCTTTGATTTTAGTGCTCAAATGCAAAAGTTCTTTGCATATACCCAAACTCGCACCCACCCCAAATCCTATAGTGATCCCAAGCAGGGGGGTTGCAGGGGGGCAGCATGCCCCCCTTACATACCTAGCTGTTAGTACGCCGTGCTATCAATTCAAAAAAACTTTTTAGCAAAAGTAGCTATTCTAGACAATAAATCAACCATTTTTGCGTGTTTTGTATGTAAAAAAGTGAACTTTAAAAATTCGGCGTTGTTTCCATTATTTTTTTGGCCTTATTTCTTTTTATAAATCAAAATAAAGCCAAATTGGTTTTATTTCGTTTTGAAAAACGAAATAAGGCCAAATTTGAAATTTGGTGTTATTTCATTTGGTACTATTTCACGTCACCAATTCAACGCTTGATATTTTTTCAGGTGCAGGGAATTAACTTCACGGGAACTACCTTCACATGGGAACTAACTTCACCACTAGTGGGAATTAATTTCACTTTTTTTTGGTGAAGTTATTTCCCACTGAAGGCGGGAAATAATTTCATCAGAAAATTGTGTGAAGTAACTTCCCACCTACGATTGAAATATCTGAAAAAATATCAAGCGTTGAATTGGTGACGTGAAATAGTACCAAATGAAATAACACCAAATTTCAAATTTGGCCTTATTTCGTTTTTCAAAACGAAATAAAACCAATTTGGCTTTATTTTGATTTATAAAAAGAAATAAGGCCAAAAAAATAATGGAAACAACGCCGAATTTTTAAAGTTCACTTTTTTACATACAAAACACGCAAAAATGGTTGATTTATTGTCTAGAATAGCTACTTTTGCTAAAAAGTTTTTTTGAATTGATAGCACGGCGTACTAACAGCTAGGTATGTAAGGGGGGGCATGCTGCCCCCCTGCAACCCCCCTGCTTGGGATCACTATAGGATTTGGGGTGGGTGCGAGTTTGGGTATATGCAAAGAACTTTTGCATTTGAGCACTAAAATCAAAGAAATTCCCAACAAAAAAAAAGCAAGTATGGCTCACAGTTATGAAAGAATCACAACGCATTTGTGTTCGTTGCATATACCCAAACTCGCACCCACCCCAAATCCTATAGTGATCCCAAGCAGGGGGGTTGCAGGGGGCAGCATGCCCCCCCTTACATACCTAGCTATTAGTACGCCGTGCTATCAATTCAAAAAAACTTGTTTTAGGCTCCAATTTCAAAAATTTCAATCGAGCAACAAGTATCTGTCATTTTTCAACTTCAACTTATGTTAACTTCACATGAAAGTGAAATTGATTCCCACAAAAAAGTGAAATTATCTCCCACCTTCAGTGGGAAATAACTTCACCAAAAAAAAGTGAAAATAATTCCCACTAGTGGTGAAGTTAGTTCCCATGTGAAGGTAGTTCCCGTGAAGTTAATTCCCTGCACCATTTTTTCAGATATTTCAATCGTAGGTGGGAAGTTACTTCACACAATTTTCTGATGAAATTATCTCCCGCCTTCAGTGGGAGATAACTTCACAAAAAAAAAGTGAAATTAATTCCCAATAGTGGTGAAGTTAGTTCCCATGTGAAGGTAGTTCCCGTGAAGTTAATTCCCTGCACCAAAAGTTTAGGTATATGAGAAAGCTTGAAAGCCCTTTTTGTGTACTGAGATTATAAATTAAGATTTACAAATCTGAGGAAATTCAACTTGGCTGGGAAAAAGACTGAAGATTTTTGAAAGAGGAAGGGAAAATGTAGAAGAATGTTTTTAAAGAAAAATGTCCATGAGACCATCAGGACCAGGGTTAAATTCGTCATGAAGTTGATCTAATTTAATTGACGAGATGTCTCAAGAGAAAATTGTTGTAAATAACTTAATAAGGAAGAATCAGGAACAAAAGTCATCCGCAAAATATTGTTTGAAAAAAGTGTCGAAAAAGTTGTGAATGATGTTTGGATTGTTAGATGTTTCGTTATTGAATTTTATAAAAACTGAAAGAATGATTTAGGTTAGGTCTTAGGTCTTAAGTAAGTTTGCTTGCATTTGCAATAAATAATGTTGGTAAAGAAGTGAAATAGCTGAGTAAAACTTCCAAGAGAGTTTAAAAAATCAGCAGGGCTTCGGGGCAGGGAAAAAGGGGAGTTACTTGTAGGTATAGTACATATTATATTTCTATATAGATAGCTATGCTACACCTGAGTATGGATTCTTTAAGAAAATAGATAAGATTTTGCCCTTGAAAGAACCAAGAGGAATGTTTATCCTTTCCAAAAGTGAAGTGAAGGACCACTCGTTCTTTACTTTAATTTTTTGGTCTCTCATGAGCGACACACTATTGAAGATTTTTTTTGTAGACGAGTTTCGCCTAAGAAAGCTGAACAAGCAGAAATTATTTTTAAAAATGCCGATTGATCGTAATTGTAAACATTTAATCTGGTCTTGAACCTTGAAAGCCAGAATTCCGTGAAACAAAACAAAACGTTGAAGTTTAGAAATCAGAGTTTTTGTCAGAGAATTTGAACGAGCTCCTTTTTCAAATAATACCCCACGTTCTTGTCATTCAGCTGTGCAATTAATTCCCAAAAAAAGTAATAATTTCACAATAATGTCTAACTAAGTGTCACTTATTTAAGAAAATACCAACTTAATTCCAGCCAAAACCAATTAAATGATAAAAGCGCATCAATAAAGAAGAAAGGCGTATTTAAAAATCAAATAAAAAGAGAATTCACTTATCGGTATCTTCAACCTTTTGTCTTCCTTGTGTTTTCTCAAAGATTACCTAAAACCTTATATTTGAAGAAATTAAACATTCATGGGAAATAAAATTAAAAATTTAAACGAACATTCCAAAAGCGAGAGTGCACGAGTTTTATAATATTTGATTTGTTTGTTCTTCTTTTTCCTTATAAATTCTTCTATAATTCAACCGAAATAAGTTTTTTGGTAAAGGTTTACATGGATATACATAACTAAAAAAGGTGTGACAGAGCGACGACGTAATCAATGTTTGAATGTTTATTGAAGAGAAACAATTACGTATGCTTAAAAATATCTTCACATAACATCACTTCGCTTTTCTTAATTTTCATTAGATAATATCCAAATGTCAATAAAACATTGACTTAAAGTCAATATTAACGCATTATTCAATTATGTCATTCATTCTGTGGTTTGTTTTCCCATCACATCACACAAGACACACCAAGCAAACAAAAGTGTCATACCAAAGTGTCTCAAAGGTAACAAAATCTCACGAACTTAGGAAAAAAAATCACCTACTACATTTAATTTTTTATAAAATTTAAATTCCAATCCAACAGCTCCTAATTACTACCAATACCCCAAAAAAAGGTAAAAGAAAACAGTATAAATTTGTTGGTATTATGTTGCCACTTAAATTCAAAAGCGCCGGGCGGGCCGCTATGCTACGCCATCGCCATCGCCATGCCATCCTTTTTCATTTGAGAGGATCTAAATAAATTAATTAGTTCATTCCCTCAATTATTAAATGCTAAAGGCTAAGGCTAAAGACTAACATCAAAATGAAAGAAAGAATGAATGTCCATTTTTGAATTAAAATCTCAAGTGGAAGTGGTTTTTGAATTCCATAATATTGTGTGTCCGTCTGTCAGACAGACAGAAAACAGAATACATACACCATTCCAGGTAATTACAACCTTTTAAAGATTTTTTTTTTTTTTTGGTTCATCTCACACTCCTCACCTATGTCAGATTTCCTGACATACTCGTACGTTAGGGCCAGGGGCTCCCTGATTGCTTCACTCTCCCATCATCATAGTCCCATCTGTCGACAGAAAGTGTGTTGCATGTGTTATCAGAACCGTTCAAAGGTCAAACAATCCTCCTTTTTTAGCGCCGCCGCTGCCGCTACCACCACCGCCGCAACTCTTATATTTTAAAATCTTCCGATCAGATAAGAAAGATTTGTAAGAGCGCATAATGAAGACGCATATAAAATGTGTCTTGCCCATCTCAAGGAAATAAGAAAAGAATATAAATGTATATAGACACAGGGAGACGGAATTTAAACAAAAGGCTTCCCAAATTAACCTCTACACATATCGCCTTCGTCGCTCCGTCCGTCCGTCCGTCCGTCGTCGGTCGTCTTGAATGAGAATGAGTGAAGAAACCTACAGCATCGAAATTGAGGACGCACAGCGCTGCTGTGAGGAGAGGTGCGCTTGCTTATTCAGTGTGCACCGCCCTTAATGTCCACTCAACTGGTGTTCATTTTATATCTCATACTCTAACTCCTGATTTTGGTGTTCCTTTCCTCTTATAGGTTTTATGAATTTAGGTAAAAAGTTGGATCTTGGATCCCATGCCCATCATCAGAGATCAGCAGAGTAATATCTGGGTGTGAGAGTCTCGCAGTTCATTTCTTACACTTTCCCAAAATCCCATGCTCATCATGCCCATTGCCCTGCAAATGACCATGCATCAGGAAGGAGTTTTCGGAGATGACGAAGAAGCGCCAGGTAAAACACATTATATACTCGCCTCTCTGCTCACCTTCTACAAATTTATGAGACTTGAAAGATTGGAACAAGAGATTATTCTCTGCGGCAATCCGCTGCTGTACCGCTCAGCTCAGCAGCACGGGCATCGGGCATCGGGAATCACGGTTTCGGTTAATGTATAGGTATGATTGTATTGTAAAGATAGGGAACAGATATATGAATGATGAGACCGAGATACCAATAATAATAATAATAGGTCATCATGATGATATTATTTTTATAGAATACGCTTTTATGGGTTCGATTTTTTGTCTTACTAATGGTGGAGTTCAATCGATTAGTTTGGAACGGGAGTGATCTTTATCAGACTTCGGACAATCCTGAAAAGTGATGACGCATTCAAGAATTAAACAAAAAAAGTAGGTTGGTTTCTCCAGCGGGGATGTTGGTATATAGGCCTAGGCTAAAGGCATTCGGTACTGCCATCTTAGGCAAAGGTTCGGAATATCAGTAAGTTAACTTTGGTGCCCATAAATTTATTGATGGTTGAAGAACTTTCTTAAGAACACTACAAAATCATTTTATTTATACTCATTGCCTATTTGTACAGTTGCCTTGACATTGCTTGTGAGATAACACAAAAAAAGAAAGTCTTAAGGTGTTGAATAAGGTGTTAATCTCGTTGGCAATATTGTGATTAATTCTTTGAGAACCAGTATTGGTTTATTTATTATAATTCGTTAAATACTAACGTTAACAATTCTTATTAATATAATATATATATAAAATCTAAAACTTAAACAAGACTGTTGAAAAATATTAATTTGCAATTCATACTTTTTATATTATCATTTGGTGAATTAATACAAGAGTGAAATTTATTATAGATTTCAATTAATTGATTTAAGGGGCTATGTACACCATAGATTCATCTACTAAAATTACTATTCAATGGTTTCTGGAGTCTTATACTTGAACGACTAAAACTAAAGTTTAAACTACCAAGAACTGATGTTGATGAAATTTGTCCGTTTATTATTCCAACAATAAAACAAAACTGCAAGTACATCCTATGATTTGTCAAAGAAGGAAGATTTATAAGAGAAAGTCTTTGTGAATAAGGCGGTAGTATGAATATCATAAAACCACGGAAGGGATCGTAGACAAAAACGCAAAAATCTTTTCTGAATGGCTTCGAGTCTTGTGACGTGTACGGCGGCGTAGTAAGGTGACCAAACTGTACAAGCATATTCCAGGACATGGTGTCACAAATGAAACAAAAAGTAATTTTAAAACATATGGATCTCGGAAATCACGGCCAAATCTCTTAATGAAACCCAGAACTCTATTTGCTTTTTTAACTATGAAGTTAATATGTTCATTAAATGTTAGTTTCGAATTTAAGACAACACCCAAGTCAGAAAATACATAAACTCTACTTAAAGGACGAGAATCAAACATGTAACTAAAAACGATTGGAACTTTTTTGCGTGTAAAACTCATGGTTTTACATTTGTCAACATTTAAAACAAGACGATTATTATTGCACCATTCCCTGAATAATATTAAGTCTTCTTGCAAGAGAAGACAGTCAGACGTAGAGTTAATTTTTTTAAAAATTTTAATATCATCAGCATATATTAGGACAGACGAATTTTGTATGATCGAAACCAAGTCATTTATAAATAAAACAAATAGAATTGGACCAAGGTGACTACCCTGGGGGACACCAGAATTCATAACAAATGAACTTGAACACTTATTTAGTAATAATTTAACACTATAACGTCTATCTTGCAAATATGAGGAGATCCAGTTTATGAAACAGTCGTTAAAACCTTGCTGTGATAGTTTTAAAAGTAATGTTTTATGACACAATTTATCAAAGGCCTTGCTGAAATCAGTAAAGATACAATCTACTTGTTCACGTTTTTCAAAAACATCTAAACAAAAGGACGTAAAGTTAAACAGATTAGTAACAGTTGAACGCTTTTTAACAAAACCATGCTGGTTATCACAGATAATTGAACTACAATGAAAAGAAAGGACGCTACATACGATTGACTCAAACAGTTTAGGTATCACAGATAGTTTTGCAATAGGTCGGTAGTTCATTATTTCGTTTTTAGGACCTTTTTTGTGTACTGGTATTATGAAGGAGCTCTTCCAGATAAAAGGAAACAGCGAGCTACTTAAAGACGTGTTAAAAAGAACACATAACGGGTGTGCTAAATACGCAGCACATTTCTTTAAAATGGATGATGGTACACCGTCGGGACCAGGACTAAAACATTCGTCAAGTTGTAGGATACTATTAAGGACAGTATCTTCACTTATAACGAAATTGATAGAATTTAAGTGGGGGAAATTTATAACAGTGGTAGATGTGTTAGGAAAACTAATAGTATTATAATCTACAAAAGCATCTTTGAAGTAGTTTGCAAACATGTTCGCAATTATTCTCGGCTCATTACTATTTGATGTCGAATCAGTCATTAAGTTAGGGTACCCAGATGTTTTCTTCTTACGATTAACGTATTTCCAAAAACTATCAGGATTATTTTGAAGGTTTAATTCAATTTTCCGAATGTAGTCGTCATATAGGATGTTAGAGTAGTCAGTGAAAAGTTGTTTTATTAAAATGAACGTCCTATAATCATCATCAGTTCTTGTTTGATTATACTTTATCCAAGCTTTATCAGATAGCATATCAGGTGAAGCCATGTTTAAATTAAGTGCAATGTCTAATGCAGGATGATGGCGATCTTCGTCCACAATTTTGACAGCAGAAGAAATCACAGCTGCTTCAGAGCATATGGTTTCGGAGAAAAATACCAGATCGAGTGTTTTTCCAAAACTATTCTTCACACCGTTGAGTTGACTTAAGCCACATGAAGACATACCATCTGTTAATAAAAGCTCATTTGAAGATGACGCGTTTATTGGAACGTAGAAATTATCATCGTTAATTTGAATCCAATTGAGATTGGGTAAATTAAAATCACCAACAACCTGTACTTCGTCTTCAGGCTTCAAAAGGATATAAATACTTTCTATACAGTTGTTTAGTTTTTCATAAACCTCGTTCTTGGAACTTGGAGGTATATAAGCTGGTACAATAAATAAATGTCCTGTTGCCATTTTAATTTTTAAGCATAGTATTTCGATGTCTGTTGATCGAAAGTCGTCAATCAGGTAACCTGTCAGACAAATTTTCCTGATAAATTACGATTCTTTCGTTGCTTGTGTGTTGCACTTGGCGTGAATTTGTTGTTGAAATAAACATCGGTTCCAATTCACCGAAACAGTTGCACTAGCCTCTTCTCGAATAAGTAAGGTCTATCACATCACCAGCCAAAACTGCACCGACTAGTTGAGGATGGAGAGGAGGCTTTCAAAAGTCATTCTTGCACTTCCCAAGTTTATTAACGTGCCACAGAGCATTTCAAGGATCCAATCTATAAAGATAAGACTTTTTTGATGATCGATTTTCTTGAATCCTTGTGAAACCTGAACATTAAAAGCCCTAAGACTTACATAAGACCTTATGCAAAATACGGTGTAATGTCGATTGCACACTCAAGGAAAAATTGTGTGTAAAATTGCCTTAACTCACTTAGGTAAATTTGCGTGATTGAAATTTTACTAGTTAGGAATAGTTTTGCCATAAACTTAAGGCATTTTATGTACGACTTAGGTAGTGAAGTTAAGGGTAAACTGCTTTAAATCACTAGCGTGTTTTCTTTTTTTTTTGACTGCGTACAGCTTCCTAAAAACTTAGGTAAATTTGCCTTACATATGAAGCAATTCTTCTCTTTGTCCTTTTTCTTAGGTAATTCAAAACAGGCTTTTATGTAAATCTGCCTAAATTTTAAGTTAATTTGCCTCCAATTTTATCAGTGTAACTTTACCCAAGCGCTAAGCTTAATCTGCCTTAAATAAAAGATGTTTTTCACTTTAATATTAGAAATATCAGTGTAATCTTACCCAAGCTCTTAATTTTAAGGTGATTTTCATTCCAATATTATAAACAACATTGTAACTTTACCCAAAACGTGGAAAAAAGAAATTTGTAAACTACCTAAAGCACTCAATCAACTTTACTTCTTACTGAGGTAAAATATTGGTGAAAAAACACCCTAGTTTACCTTAGAAAACTGACATAAATTACCCCAGCTATAGGCTAAATTTTAAGTGTGTTTGACGCCTTGCTAGGGTAAAAATACCCAAGTGTTAGATTATATACTTAGGCAATTTACGCTGAGATAGGGTTAATGGATTGGGTAAAATCATCCTAGCTTAAGGTAAAAATAACGTTAGCAGATGTAATGCAAATTAACATATGTAATTGTAATTAATTTTAAGGCAATTCTATACATTATGGATTTACGCAAGAAAAAAAGGGTAATGTACCTTATAGATAAGTAGGCTCAAAAAGGGCGCTAGAGCAAAGATAAGTTAACACTTGATATATGTTGGTTTAACACATGTTTTTCTTTGAGTTAAAATTTCAAATTCCAATAAGATCGACAAACCTGGGATTTTGTCAACATTTATAGGTACAGCAACATTACTCACAATTGTTCATAAGCGACGCACATACACAACAGCTCAAAATTTTCGACCAGTTTCACTAAAGACGGCCAATTTAAGTAGCTTTACTTCCACCTTAATGAATTGAGTGTTTTCTTAGATGTGTGGTTTTTAATCTGGCAATAGTTTTTTCTGACAGCTGTGACTTGATTGATGCTTATTTGGTTTGTCATTTCATAATAAATAGAATTTACTTCTGAAGAACGTTTGCAAATAATGCAAATTTAATACAGAATGGTTTTGTTTGCGCGATGCATTAAAATGACAAAATAATCAATTTATTGAAAAAAGACTTTTGGTGAGAGCGTTATCTCGCGTTCGTTGGCTTTTGTCATCTAAAATCGTGAAAATAAGCACCCCTGGACTATTTTTGTTTGTCAACAGTAAATCCGTCCGTATCAGCGGCTTGTTGGTGCTTCGCAAATAGGATATTTTTACGTAGTCAGGAAGTCACCCCGACGCGGACGGCTCAACCCCCAACTTGGAGGGCCAGATCCTTTGTATAACTCCAAGGACGGGGATCCGTATAAACCGCTCCTTATAGGCCTGAGCTCCGAATAAGTCGTAGAAGCCATATAAGATGTTCACTAAGTGCTTCAACCTTCCTGTAACTGTAGACGCCACCGTTGATTCCATCTCGGGAATTCCTCCGCTGCCGTCTGGATAAAGAAAGGTGCCTTAGTGGAAACTCTCTCGTTTGCTGCCCCCAACAACTTTCCACTAGGGTTAGTATCCAATCTCCAGTTAAGGTACTAGGCACTCAATGTTCACCGCGCAGAGGTGAGAGTAGGAGTTGATAGACAGAGGTGGGTTTTGAGAAAAACCTGTGGATGTGGACGCTTGTGTCCTCTTGAATGCACATGTCTGCCATTTGAACATCAAAACAACAAAACGTCACCATGGACAGCTATAATTAGAGGTAGTTGAGTCTAGCGTCTACCTAGGCACCGCCCGCTATAAACTCAGACAACGACACCGGTGCTGAAATCAAACGAAGAATAACTTAGAAGGCAATTGAGTAGTAAAGTTCTCTCTCGAGTATCTAAAATCACCATCTATAAGACACTCATCATCCCGGTTCTTATGTATGTCGCTGAGGCCTGGACCCTGTCAAAGAAAGATGAGAGCGTCTTAAGATGCTTCGAGAGAAAAATTCTTCGGGTTATTTTCGGTCCCGTCTGCATAGATGGAGAATGAAGGAGAAGATATAACGACGAACTGTACGGGCTGTACAGCGACACTGACCTGGTTAACAGATTTAAAGTCCAACGACTTAGCTGTCTGGGTCATGTAGGGCGACTGGACATCAAAGCTCCAGCCCGGAAGGTCTTCGAATCCAATCCCGAGGGACGGCCGGCGCAGTAGTGGAAGACCGCGACTCAGGTAGCGCACGCAGGTGGGTGAAGACCTCACCCAACTTGGCGTGCGAAACTGGAGACAGCTAGCTATAGGGACTGAGATTGCTGGAGACGCATGTCGGTTGAGGCATAGGTCCGCCTCGGACTGTAAATAAGTAGCCACCTTAAGTTAGTAAGTAGGACTATATTTTGTGGGGTTACGTGAAGTCGCTTATCGAGACGATTGACGAATTAGAAGAGAATATTCGGCATTTTATTGCTGACATACGGACAAAATTGCTGCAACAAGTTTTTGAAAATTGAGCATCTTGGCTGGAGTATTTTCGAGCCAGCCGCCGAAGCATAATGATAGACCTTACCTTCAATGTAAAGCTAAATTTTTCTTCATAAAATTCTATGCCTATTATTTCTTCTTAACAACTGAAAGTCTAAAAAAAACACTTTTTCTTGTAGTTTTGCGAACTCTGACTACAAAATATTGACCATTTTTGAACTGTTTCTATGCGTTATTGAAGCGTGTACAGTTCCATTTTTAGTATTGGCATGTAGTATTAGCTTGTCTAATGTGAAGATGACAGCTGTCCAAAATTGAAACATAGCGTTGGAAAACTCTTATTTGAAAAAAAATGAAAATTGAAGGCTTTCTCATTTTAAAGCTAGAAAAAAAAGATAAACTTATCAAACTCTTTCAAAATAATATTCACGTACAAGACTTCGTTTTTCTCATGAAAGTGAAAATTGTGTATGAAACAAGATCATTCTCAGCTTACAAACTAATAAACGCAGTGATATCTGATTAAAAAAGTACACACCTCATTAATTGTTAAGCGTGTCTAAAGCATTCTGAAAATTAAATTATGATTATTGCCCATGTTCTGCATTTCACTTATTGTGAATACACAATTCCCACAATTCGTTATAGTGAATTGGATTTTCGAACATGCAAATGGATGTTCTGTATTTCGGTTTGTTCCATTTTTTGAACGCATTCTAATCACATTTTTTATTTCTGTGAATTGGTTTTTGATAGCTTTCTTCTGCTAGGAATCGGAAGGTTGCAGCAACTTTTTGAATTGAAGGAATCGATGAAGGTATTATAAAATGTTCCATTTCCCTTAGAACATATAAAAAGGCGTCTTTGCTTAATCTAAAATTACAATAAAAGCTTAAAAGAGGAAATCAAGAATTTACTTTTTTATCAGAACAATTCTACATAATTTTCACACACTTGTACATTGTGTCAGGAAAATCCAATATATTTGATTTGTCTCGCAAAATTCGTCTTCTTATTTTTTATCTTGAATTCTGCTTCCTTTTTCCACTTAAAATTGCCAATAATATTGCATCCATCTTCAAAACAGCAAACATTTTCCTTTAGAAACAAAATAAAAATGGATGATCCTTCAGTTCTGACAGTTCGAAGCAATTTCGAAGTTTTCGAAATCGATTGAATTAAAGAACATGCGATTTCATTTCACGTGAAATTGAAAAGTGATTTCAATTCACTTTCGATCGAAATTCGGAACATGGGCGTATGTCTTTTCAATTTAGTTTTTTTTTTTTTTTCTTAACTTTCAACAAGTTGATTAATTTCTATCGCAAAATCTGCCATCCATTTGCCACTTCAGTATCAACTTACAAAAAATTATATAAAACGTCTGGAAAATCTTATATCCCATGTGACAGCAACAACTGTGTTAGCTTCACTTAATCATGCGGTCCAGAAGCCTCTGATTCAAATTCAACATCCCACACAAATCGATACCACCTGAGAAGAATATTAGGTCGTCCTCGATGGTTTCTCGTTTTGGTCATTGATAACCGCCACTAAACTGGAAGGAATTCTCACACAATGCGTCTACTAAAAAGCATTTCTTTCGCGTTTTCGTTTTCGTCGTCGTCGTCGTCTTCATCCAAAGTCGTCGTCGATCGTCGTGGATCGTTGTCGCGTCTTCATCTTTACCAACTAGAGATCGTCATTTACATCTGTATACAATTCTGAAGACCACACGATCATAAGTTGACTGTGCTCTGCGCAGCGCACCATATCGCAGGACCAGACCATCAGGATAGTTGTTTTGTCGCATATACTGAATGAGTGGAGGTCCGCAGTGAAATGCATAAGCGGGTATATCAGCCTCGGAATGGCTACATGATCTCCTTTTTAACTTCTGGTTGTTATTTGATAACACGCAGACAGGTGGAATTCTATTACGATTCTCTTATCATTTAAGTCCATTAGAGGTTAAATATATGTATTTGTTTATTGCGGCGTTATATTTGATCCGGCAGTTTTCTGTGGAAGGAGACAACGAACGCAGCACCATCATGATGCTTGCAGTGTGTTGGGTAGCCCGTAGCCCATCAGCCAGTCCCAGGCATAGGCACACCAACTATGGCCTAAAGAAGTGGTAGCAACCAATTTATTGATTGTGAGAACTGCTTGTATAGAGCACAAGCGATAAAAATCCCCCGGGTGGTTTTGAGAAATGTGGACACTTACATATTACCTGTGTTGGCATATAGAGAGAGGTACCTATATGTTGGAGCTCTCCTATAATATAAGCGTTGAGATGGTCAGTGATCTGATGATCTTAGGAAAAATTTCTAAATTTAATTGGTAACGCTACTTGATGGTGATGTTGGTTTGTTTCATAAGAAAAAGGTAAATTTGAAGAATGTCCTATGACGTTTGTGTGTTTCATTAAGCAGGAAGTTACTTTTCAACTGATACAGAAGCTGGAGTTATCTAACTTCATTCTTGTCCGAGTAAATTGCTGATGGGAAAATTAGTATGGACTTTCTAATTAGATGCAATTGCAAATTGGGCTGCTTCGGAAACTTGTTCATGATTAAAATGCTCAGGATGGTTTTTGTCGTATGAATTCAGAATAAGAAGCTTGAGTAAGTTAAAAAACTGGAAGGTATATGTAACTAAGATTTTGTAAGGAGATTTGACTTTTCCTTGTTCCAACAAAATTGGCGTATTCGTGATTCTTAACCAAGTTATTGGCTTCTAATGCAAATGAACATGAACTGTCGATAGAACTGGTAGGACTTTAAGTACAAATAAATCAAAACCGAAGGTCTACAGAGTAGCAGACTTTTAAAAATTATTAACTTCCCATAGGAAGTTATTGTAATGGGTCCGATTTGTCAAATTGAAAATTTTGACATTTCTCGACGTTTGAAGGTCCCTAGAGTCGAAATAAAAGATTTTTAGAAAGATGTCTATGCGTGCGTGTGTACGTACGTTCCTACGTCCGTACGTCCGTACGTCCGTACGTTCGCGACGTTTTTTTCGTCGTCTATAGCTCAAGAACCATAAGAGATATCGACTTCAAATAAATTTTGTTATACAAATAATAAGGCATAATAATAATAAGGCGTGGGTGGTTTTTTTACCATATCAGTTTAAAAAAAGATGAACATTTTGGTTAACCCTAAATATCTCATGAACCAATGACGCTAGAGACTTGAATTAAATTTTATATTATATATTGTAACGTGGTACAAAACAAATATATTTTTTGAAAAAAAATGCAATTAACGTTTTTTTTTATAAATCAAAATAACTGAAAAAAAAATTTGTCACCTCGAAAATTTTACGACTAAAATATGATTTCATCTCCAAAACAATTTTGTGCAACGAAGAATAATGTTTTTGACATCTGATAAAATTTTGAGAAAAATCTAATTGACAACTTTTTTATAAAAAATAAAATCCTAAAAAAAAATTTACTCATAGTTGGTAAAAATTGAATTTCGTCGCAAATATTTTTTCAAAAACTTGAGATTAAGGCTTCAAACTTTTTTTGTCTTATAAGAAATATTGTTTTCAACATTCTGAAAAATGTTGGGAAAAATCGAATTGACATTTAAAAAACAAAAAATAAAAACCTAAAAAAAATTAATAAAAGTTGGTAAAAATTGATTTTCGACTTACATATCTTTTCGAAAATTTAAGATTATGGCTTCCATTTTATTTTATCTTATAAGAAATATTATTTTCAACATTCGGTAAAATTTTGTGAAAAATCGAATAGACACTTTTTCTTACAAAAAATTAAAACCTAAAAAAAAATATTAACAAAAGTTGGTAAAAATTTATTTTTGACTCAAATATCTTTTCAAAACTTTGAGATATTGGTCTTAAACTGATTTTATATTTTAAAAAATATTGTTATCAACATTCAGTCAAATTTTGAGAAAAATAAAATTGTCAGTTTTTTTACAAAAAATAAAAACCTAAAAAAACAATACCACTACAACTTAGTAAAAATTTACTTTCGACTCAAATATCTTTTTAAAAATTAAAAATATTGGTTTCACACTTATTTTATCTCACAGAAAATATTGTTTTCGACTTTCAGTAGATTTTTTATAAAAATCCAACTGTCAGTTTTGTCATAAAAAATTAAAATCTACAAAAAATAGTACGCAAAATTGGTAAAAATTGATGTTCGGTTTTTGATATCTCGTGAACAATAGAAGATATTGACTTGAAATTAATTTCATTCATCCAATTTGTATTTGTTTATATAAGAAATATTTTTTTTTAAGAAATGCTACTAAAATTGGTAAGAATTGGTTTTCGACTAAAAATCTCGTTAACAAAAAAATAATTTCGAAATCAAACTATTTCATTATATGCAAAATATTATTGGTAGTTTTCAAAATTTTTAAGAATAATTCAACTGATAACTTTTTTAACAAAACACGAAAACCTACAAACTTTTAAGCAAGACTAATCGACAGACAGGATGGGACGTTATGAGTGTGGGTCGCATCCCAGCCTCTTTTTTATTTTTTTTTAATTCGAGTTATTGAAAAAAAAAATGATTTAAAAAAATTTTAAATTATTGCAAAGAATGTAAAATAATACAAAAAGATTGCATTCATTAAAGATTTCAGTATTTTACAACCTTATAAATCAAAAATGAAACCACTTGTTATCTACAAAAATTCTTTATCAATCAGCTACAAAAGAGTAAAACAAAGGTTCTAGTACAGTATTAACTATGATGACCATCAATTAGAAAACAATTAATATTGAAAGGATGTTTGTCAGAATTAAAAATTACATACACAAGACCTTACTCAATATTACATCTGCAAGTAAATAAACGCGTGTTTATTCATTATGACAAAAATGTAAACCGATAACAATTTGTCAGTATAGTCGAAAAAACGCAACTATTTCTAGCTTTCCAAAATTGTGTCCTGTTTATTTTCTTCAGTGTTACATTTTCCGTTAAAAAATTGTTAAAGAGAATTTGTTTGATGTTCCAAACAAATCAATCAAATTATTTGCTAGCAGCACTCAATTATGGTTTCTGTCTTGCTTGGTTTTTGTTACAACACAATTCTTACCTTCAACATATCAAAAGAATTATTTTGAGATTATCTAAATTTTAATAACAAATTTCTAAGTAATTCTGTGTAATACATAATGGCGTAGTACTCATATAGCTAGAGGTACTGCCAAAGAGTATGCAACAGTGGAGGAAAGTGATCTGTGTTAGATAAATGTCTTTTTAGCTGCAATGCAGATGTGCAACTATTTAAATGAATCATGAACATTTAGAAATGCTCGGATAGACATTAAGAGAAATTTCTATTCATTGAATCTGTCGAAGTAATTGAGTCTGAAAAAGTGTTCATTCTGAATATAATTGTGTACAATTTACTAAACATTCTATGAATGAATTTGTGATAGAAAGAAAACACGTCAATAGTTTCTCAGAAAACGATTTTTAATGTTTACATTTTTATATTCAACAGTGTTCAAAATAATCTTAAATAGAGCAAAACAATTTAGGAGTATATAAATCGATTGTAAAGGTGACTCTAATTTCAAAGTAATACAAAATTTAAAAAAGTTGTCACGATTTTCCAAGTTGCATTGTGTTAAATGAAAATAGTCTCGTGAAAATTACGCAATAATGTTAAGTTGAAAAAAGCCAGAAAGCAAAATGGAAACTAGACCAGAACACATTCCAACATTTTTGGAAAATATCAGGTATCACAACATTGTTTCTCCGCACCGGTGCGGCGCGCGCTTCTGGACCAAAATCTTTGGGGTGTATTTTTTTGGCAAAATCGGTATCTTCTCCAAACAGCGTTGTTCAAACGTATACACAACTATATTCGTTCAGCGGAGGGATAAAACTTATTATCTGTCAAATCAGACATGAGCTAAGTGTTACCATTCAAGAAATAAGCACTAGTTTAAAAAAAACGTTAGATGGCGGACCCTATATTTTACTTTATGATTTTCTTTTCATTTATGTCTATCATAATTTTTAACATTTCGGGCTTATTTCGCAAAACATATTTTGACACCAAAAATGTAGTTTTTGACATTTTTCAAATAATTAAGTATATCTCAACATTTATTACTCACAACATATAATAACTATATGACAAGTTTTGCATTCGTAACAAATTTTGAACTCGAGATTTTAATCAAACATGACATTACGATTGTAGAGAAGTCAAAAAATAGTTGGTCCCTCGATTCCGTCCGTTTGTATTTCCTCGTCACTTCAACCCAAACCATTGGGTGGAATGAGTTCGAACTTGGAAATTTTTATTTTAAACAGGGTTAGGTCAGCTTGGCGTTTTTTTAAATTATGTTTAAGATCAAAAACAGGAGTGGTCCCATGAAATTTTTTTTGTTCAAAATCGAAAATTCGAATTTTCTCAAATTTTTTGTCAAAAGTTTGTTTTCTTAATTTGGCTTCTTTGAGTAAAAAAACATATTTTTACATTGCTCTAAAAGGGTACCCCCCGATAGATAGAAAGGATTCTCAAAAAATTAAGTGGGTGGTTTTTTTACCATAGCAATTTTAAAAAAAGGTGAGCATTTTAGTTAACCCACAATATCTTAATATAACGCTTGAGACTTGAATTAAATTTTAAATTATATATTGAAACGTTATACCAAACAAGTATATTTTTGGAAAAAAAAATCCAATTATCGTTTTTTTTTATAGTTCAAAAAAACTGAACAAAATATTTGCCACCTCGAATATTTTACGAACAAAAAATTATTTTTATCTCCAAAATAATTTTTTCCAACGAAGAATAACGTTTTTGACATCTGGTAAAATTTTGAGAAAAATCGAATTAATAGTTTTTTTTATAAAAAATAAAAACCTAAAAAAAACATTACTACAATTTTGTAAAAATTGATTTTCGACTCAAATATCTTTTCAAAAATTTGATATATTGGTTTCAAATTAATTTTATTTTATTAAAAATATTATTTTCAACAATCGGTAAAATTTTGAGAAAAATCGAATTGACAGTTTTCTTACTCAAAAATAAGACCCTAAAAAAAACATTACTAAAACTTGGTACAAATTTACTTTCGACTCAAATATCTTTTCAAAAATTAAAATTGATTTCTTTATACTAATTGTATCGCACAGAAAATATTGTTTTCGACATTCAGTAAACGTTGTATAAAAATCCAACAGTCAGTTTTTTTTTATAAAACAAAATAAAATTTACAAAAAATAGTACGCAAATTTTGAAAAAATTGATGTTCGGTTTACGATATCTCGTGAATAATAGAAGATATTGACTTTAAATTAATTTCATTCATCCAATTTGTATTTGCTTATTATAAGAAATACAATTTTTTTAGAATGCTGCTAAAGTTGGTAAAAATTTGTTTTCGACTAAAAATCTCGTTAACAAAAACAGATTTTGAAATCAAACTATTTCATTATATGCAAAATATTGTTGGTAATTTTTAAATTTTTAAGAATAATTCAACTGACAACTTTCTTAACAAAACACGAAAACTTACAAACTTTTAAGCAAGACAAGTCGACAGGCTGGATGGGAAGTTATCAGTGTGGGTTGCATCCCACACGGGATTTGGATAAAAAATATACATTTTTTTCAAAATTCGTTGTCTCAAAAACTGGTCATGAATGTATATTAATATATTCTAAATAATAACATACCACAAATGTTTTATTCATTTATTTTTAAAATATCCCTCTAGCGATTTTCAAAAAAAAATCTGAAAAACAAATAACATTTAAACTTTTGAGAACGCACTTATTTTGAAGATATATTTTTAAATCTTAAATTACAGGTACTATTTTTAAAGAGACTCTTTCTAGCAAGTTTGGGGGTTCCGGTTGTGCATTTTGTTCTATATCTTCAAATGGAAACAACGCTAGAAAATTTAAAGGAAATAGTTCTAGGAAATTTCAGATCTTGAAGGAGTTTCGGGTATTTTAAATAAGAAATAAAATAAGATTTTGTATGTGTTAAAAAAGTCCGGATAAGTTTCTTAGGATGAAAACTCGTAAAGATGTTGTTTTATATATGTATAACATTGTTTTGAATAATAATACAGTTGAACATTAATTATTTGCTTGTACTATATTAGTTCGAAACAATCCCCGAAATTACCAACAATAAAATTATTTCAAAAAAAGTTCCTGACTAAATATGTAATGTATATATCAAGAAAGTTAGTTTACGTACAAAAATACAACTTTTTTAACCTAAAGATGTTTTTTGATCCTTTTTTTAACAAAAAATTCGATTTCTTTGATGTTTTTTATTTGAACTTTAATTCCAAAAATTTCAAAATCCCCACTAAGGATTTTCCTACGATTTCACAATTTGCATTTACTAACCTTCTTCTTTCCTTAGATACCACTTAAGAACTTTATTTAAAAAAAAATAAGAAAATAAAAACTGGTTGAGAGACTTTGAATTTTGTATCTTATACTCGTATATAAAAATGAATCGCAAAATGTGTTGGCAAGCGCATAACTCAACAACGCCTGGACCAATTTGGCCAATTCTTTTTTTAAAATGTTCGTTGAAGTTCAAGGATGGTTTTTACGGCGAGAAAAATTCGAATAATTGCCGGAAAACCATAAAAACAGCCCTTTTCTTTTTCGCATACAAATGTTTTCTAACTAAAACGTAATCAATTTGAGCTTTATTTCTATTGTATAAAGTTCATATTAAATTACAAGCACTCACTGTTGTCTAAGCAATGTAGGTGTGTTCCTAACGTCAAAGATCATATTTTTCAAAACAGTGTGCGTGTGTGCGTTAGAGCACAGAATACATTAGGCCTGACCGCGCCCAATCGTCCAATGCATGATGCTTTTAACCAAGAGTTGCATTGAGAAAAACTGTATGATCTCAACACTTTGAAAGAATTACAGGAAAAACTTTTTTGATTTTATTAATATTAGCATCAATTCGCTCACAAAATAAAATTGCACTTGCACTCGCTTCGTCGGGAATCGCAGCAACTTTCCTTGAAGGTGGTCGAACAGCCCATTCAGCACTAAAATTGCCATTAAATATGCAAAGCAATGAAACTCCAACCTCTGCAATATTTCGAAGATTTCTTCAATGGCAAAGGTTTTGCAGCAATGTACATTGATTTTGTTTGGGATGAATGTACGATGTCACATACAAAATCTTTGGAGGCTTTAGACAGAACCTTAAAAGATCTACGAAGCAATAATAACAGATTTGGTGGTGCAATGATTTTATTAGCAGCAGATTTTCGTCAAACATTGCCAGTGATTCCACGGTCAACGCCAGCTGATGAAATAAATGCATGTCTTAAGTCCTCCATTTTGTGGAAACATGTCAAAGTGCTTCATTTAAGCAAGAATATGAACAACTCATTGACATTGGTAATAGCAAATTTCCTATATAAATGTTGACTGGCTGCATTAACTTTCCTCAAAGTTTTTGTCAGTTAATGCAATCAAAAGATAAACTTATTCAGAAGGGGTTTTCAGATATTTCTCAAAATTACAGAAACCAAGATTGGTTGAGCTAACGATCTATGTATATTGGCTGCAAAAAACATAGATGTAAATGAATTAAATTTCAAAATTCAAGAACAAATTACAAGCGAATCGAGGATTAATAAATCAGTTGATTCAACTACTAACCAAGATGAAATAGTCAACTATCTACCGGAATTTTTAAACTCGCTGCATTTGCCAGGATTGCCACCTCACAATCTTCAATTAAAGGTTGGATCAATAGTTATAATGTTGCGAAATATCAACCAACCGCGCCTTTGCAACGGTGCACGGTTAGCGATAACCAAATTACTAAACAACGTGATAAAAGAAACTATACTCAAAGGAAAGTATAAAGGAGAAGATGTTCTCATACCGCACATCCCAATGATTCCGACTGATGTGCCATTTGAGTTTAAACGACTGCAGTTTCCAGTGCGGCTTGCGTTTGCTATGACCATATGTTTTTGTGGTATTAATCTAGAATGTTTCCATGTTTCCATGTTCCATGTTTCTCACATTGTCAATTGTATGTTGCTTGTTCCTGTGTTGGAAAACCATCAGATTTGTTTGTCTATGCACCAAACAAAAAACATCGTATATCACAAAGCACTACGATGATAATACAACTGATTTCTGTCAATAATTATGATTCACACGATTAACAATAAAGCTATTACCTACTTACTTTTGAATCCTTATTTATGTTTCATTTAATTATTTTTTATTCACAACGCCCTATTACCAGGGTGACGGTTCTGTTCACGAGAATTTTTAGCCACGACAATAAAATACGTAGGAACAAAAAACTGCCACATTACAAATCTTTATGACAGGACGAAGTCTGTATAGTACCTACTTTTTCGAATTTAAATTTTGAAATATCCTTAATTTGTTAATGATTTTAAAAGTTAATCTAAAATTTTGTTGCCATACTACATACTTTTACAAAATTTCTACAAACAATGTCAGATTTTGAGTTAAGGTAACAAAGTTATTCAAAAATGATCAGAGAAATAATTGAATCAGAAATATCGAGGTTACAATAATTAAGATTATTAATGTGTTGCATTAAAATTGGGTTATTTTTAAAATCAATTCAGTGTTTCATTTTGTTATTGTTATTTTAATAGAAATATTTTGAAATCATGCCGCCATACTATCTACTCGTAGCTAGAATTATTGCATTTTTACCCCAGGTATATAGAAATTGTGCAAAGTATGATGTGAACACTTCAATCTCTCATACTCTTTGTAAATAATGCGTAGGATAAATAAATCTGAGAAGTACGACACTCGATGCATATAATTCAGCGTTACTGCTAATCCTATAATGCCACTAATTCCTTAAAAGGATGACAATGATCATATCGATGGAAGACCAATGACTACAACGGCAACGACCAACGCACGACGCACGACACGTAAGCCCAATTAGGACCGAAATGAATTACTATTACAATGAAAATAGATAATGACTATTACATTGAAACGTTTTATAGCTCTGCGCATATTATTAAATCTCGCAGTATTTAGAGCAGAGCAAAAAAGGACTAGGATAGTTCTTACTAGAAGTCCTTTCAACTATTAAACGTTTTGAATCTGTAGAAACAAACCAACATCTACTCGTATATACACTTTTTTCAAATCAAGATAAGATAAACTTCAGAGGAAACAATAGAAACAAAACCAAACACATTCCCTGACACATGAGGAAGGTACACGAGTTTATATATATTGAGAGTTGAAACGCGGATGGCAATAAATCTAGGATCACCTTCTAGGAATTAGCTATTGTTCTGGCAAATTAGCATTTAATACCACCTTCGAGGTGTGCGGTAGTGGTGGCATGGCATGGCATGGCAGAGTGTGCTATGCACACATACCGCTTCTTTTCAACTTAAGGGTTTGTTTCCCATCAAAAATACATCCATTTGCCAGTAACAGGTACAAATCATAGGACTAATCCAGGACACAGGTATACTTACACTATGTATCTTTAATATGATGCTGATGACTATGTTAAAGTATAACTAATGGAATAATGGTACATTTTTTCGTTCATCGTCAGCAGCATGGGATAGATCAAAATTTTATATTCTTCATCCGTGAAGTTTAATTGTATCTTTTGTTGATATTCACATACTTATACACGTGTATAGGTATATTTAAAAATGTATGTATATGAAGGCAATTTTGCAGGGCTCTAGGCTTATATGGAGCACATACAAAGTTAATCTATTTAAATCGGTTCAAGTTCCTGAAGATCTTACCAATGTATACTTTAGCTTATAATAAACTCAGAAAATGAGAGCCATGAGAATTCAAATGTTATCCAGATTTTGTACTATTTTCAAAAGAAGTTTGCAAAATACAAAACGTTTGAATTTATGCAAATCATATGTAATCGGATTGTCATTATTTTATACGTTTTGTGCATCAGTGGGCTCTTCGTTTTGTTTACATTTGTAATCAATACTTTAACATTGAGTACATACTCTTAAACTGGTACCTTGTTAGAAATCATTTCAAAAGAATAGTTAATTTTGAAGTAGGCTATTTTGAAAAGAATTCAAGTTTCAGTATGTACTTATAGAAGGATTAGGACGAAATCAGAGCGCACCTGTTTTCAAAAATGTTGTATTTAGTTGATTTGGTTTAGACTGTTGGGCTGCATAGCTTGAACAAAATTGTATGTTGCATTTTTAGTTGATAAATATTTTATCAGAAAAAAAAAAACTGTTTTGAAATTTAAAAATATTGAATTGTGTTCAAATTAAGAAATTTAAGAATATTTAAATATAATTGTAAATCGCATAATTAATATTATTTATTAAAAAATAACTTAATTCTTCCTATAAGTCTGCTGAGCAAGGGTATTAGCTCACTTTTTTCACTTATTTCTGCGCCATTTGAAGGAAGGTGTCGTTTCAATGGTTTGTCGTTGCCATTTGAGGAATTTTAGTTTAAGAAGTTTAAAGTTTTGAAATGGAAATAAATCAAAAACTATGAGGGTTACAAAATAAAAATGTTTATTTTTAATTTTCTTGAGTGCTATGATAAATTCTTGAAAACAGAAACGTTTTATTTTATAAATTCTGAAAGCTCACATGAGTAAGCCTAAGCATATTATACTTTCATTTTTAAATACCATTTGTGCTATAAGTGTGTGTTCTTGCACAACAAATACATTTTTGAAAAGTAATAATTTCTGTCAAAAAATCTTTCAAACTTAACAAAACAAAACAAAAAATTAGAATGACCCAAAGAATGCTAAACGAAGTAACCATCTGCAGTCTCTTTGTGGTATCAACATACACCAACTCATAAGTAATGTTTGGGGAGATGAAAGTGTGCCCGACGAATTGAACCTTAGTAACATTCACCTTTTCAAAGCAGCTGAAGATATTTTGGTTAGAAGCATGTACCAACGTATCTGTAAAATAAAGTCGGAAAAAAGCATGCCCGATGAATGAAACCTCGGCATGGTTTGCCCGATACTGAAAAAAGGACACCCTCTAAACGAGGAATAGAGGAATTAATTAACTTAACAATGCTTACAAAATCTTCTCTGCCGTAATATGTGAACGTCTAAAGCCCATCGTCAACAACCTGATATGTCCTTATCAGTGTGGTCTTAGACCAGACGGCAGATCCTGGAAGAAAACCCAAGAACATCAAAACGACACCCACCATCTCTTCATCGATTTCAAGACCGCATATGACAGCATTCACAGGGAAGAACTGTATAGAGACATGGGTGTGCTAAACTCGTCCGTTTGTGCAGGATGACCATGGAGAATTCGAGCTGCTTCATAAAGATTGGAAACAGCTCAACCGAGCCTTTCGATGTCAAAAAAGTCCTCAGACAAGGTGATGCACTATTATGCGATTTCTTTAAAATTGTCCTTGAAAGCACTACAGGCGCTTTCTTTCAAAAGTCTGTCCAATTACTGTCATATGCTGATGACATTGACGTAATCAGCGTAATTCGAATGGGACTTTTGTGAGAATTGAAAAATGGGTTGGTGCGGTTAATAAGGCCAAAACAAAGTATATGCTGTCATCAGAAAGGACCTTCAACAACTACGGCTCGGTCAAAACTTTACCATCGACAGACGTGATTTTGGGCGCAGGGACATAGGGCCCAGAGACAAAACGCCCAACTTTTTTTTTTTGGGGCTTATGTCTCACTTCGGTGGGACATAAAACCGAAATCTTATTTGGGCCCTAAGTCCCACCCAAGTAAGACCGAAGCCCCAAATAAAAATGTTGGGGCTAATGTCCCACTTAATAAGAATCACCAAATGACACAACTTGGAGCACTTCAGTACCACAAGACTTTGTTTTGTGGAGTTTGAATCCTGAGATCCCGCAAAGCGGGCCACCCACAGGTGCTTTTATTCAAAAAAGCTGTTGATATTGGCGCCTGCCTGGCGACTTTACATACCCTAAGCGGAGCAACGGAGTTGCGTGAGCGGGTGTGACCCCGAAAAAGGGAGTTAAAATCCTGAGAACCCGCGAAGCAGGCCACCCACAGGTGCTTTTATTGAAAGAAGTTTACATACATATAAAAATAATGTTGAAAATAAACTTTTTTGTTTTTCCTAATTTTTGTAAAGGGTGTCCCAAAATTAACGCAAGATTTGAATTAAATAGAAAACGCCGTTTTTAGTCTTTTGATAGTTATATTTTTATTGACTCGTAAAGTACATAGGATAGGGTTATGTATGGAATAACACATCGGACAAATGGCCTCCACGGCTTTGCATGCACATGCGCACTCTTTTGTTGAAATTTTCCATGACCATTCTGCATAAATGTGGCTGAATTTCGTTGATGCAGCGTTGAATCTCCTCCTTTAATGCACGGGTGGTTGTGGGCTTGTTGACATAGACTTGTGATTTCAAATAACCCCATAAAAAGAAGTCTAATGGTGTTAAATCACACGATCTAGGAGGCCAATTTTGATCACCGAAACGAGAGAGTACACGACCTGGAAATGTCTCATGCAGTAATTGAATTGTTTCACGGGCTGTATGACATGTGGCACCGTCTTGTTGAAACCACATATTGGACACATCAATATCATCCAATTTTGGCAGAAAGAACTGTGTAATCATGTCACGATATCGAGCACCAGTAACAGTCACTGCTTGACCAGCATCATTTTCAAAAAAATATGGCCCAATTATGCCTCCAGCCCAAAATCCACACCATACAGTCACGCGTTGTGATGTTGACAAAGCCATCAAGATGAAAATGTGCTTCATCGCTTAGGATGATTTTGCTCGAAAAATGTTCAATAATCCATTCAACGAACTCTCTTCTCTGTCCATGGTCATTAGGCTTCAATTGTTGTGTTAATTGAATTTTGTAAGCATGAAGACACAGATCTTTGGTGAGTATACGCTGTAGAGAGGTTCTTGAAATTTGCAATTCTTGTCCACGACGTCGAATTGAGGTTCCTGGATTGTCAGCAACACTCTCACGCACTGCTTCGACATTCACCTTTGAACGGCTTGTTTTTGGACGACCAGTGTGTTTGGCGTCTCCAACAGATCCAGTCTCCATGAATTTTTCAATTAATCTCTTCACAGTTGACGAAGTTAAAACACTATTCCGACCATATTTTGCATGAAATTTTCGAACTGCAGCCGCCAAGCTTTCACTATTTTTGAAATATTCTTTAATAATGAAGACACGTTGTTCTATCGTGTAACGCTCCATTTTTAATAACCCTATACTGTTAGCTGTCAAATTGCTTTTTTTTCAGGGTTGCCAACACTTCACTGCACAAATTACGGCAAATTCAAATCTTGCGTTAATTTTGGGACACCCTTTATTATCACCGTATCAAAAAATTATTGTTCATTGTTTTGAAATACAAAAACTTTATATTCTTTTTTGGCTCTGCAAAAATTTGGGTACAATGTCCCATTATTAACAAACAAATTTGGGACTTAGGTCTTACTTGGGTGGGACTTAGGGCCCAAATTAAATTTCAGCTTTATGTCCCACTCGGGTGGGACATAAGGCCCAAAAAAAAATTTGGGCATTATGTCCCTGGGCCTTATGTCTCTGCGCCGTGATTTTGTCTGTACCTAAGTTCCGCTATAAGTGCAGAAAACAACACCAGCTCTGAGATAAAAGGAAGAATTACTCTTGCTACCGATGTTTCTTTGGTTTAAGAAAGCAATTTAGTAGTAAAGCCCTCTCTCGAGCTAGCATAATGTCGCTGTATAAGACCCTCATCATCCCCGTCCTGCTATACGGTGAAGAAGCATGGATTATGACAAAAGCGGATGAAAGTACCTTGGGTCGTCTCAAGAGAAAAAGTTTTCCACGTGATCTACGGTCTTGTATGTATAGAAAGTGAGTGGAGGAGAAGATGATACGACGAGTTGTACGGGCTGTATGCATGAAGAAACCAATTGTCCGGCCTGGGAAGTCTTCGAACCCACGTCCACAGGACAGCGCAATAGAGGAAGACTGCTGATCAGGTGGCGTATACAAGTGGAAAGTGACCTCGCCCAACTTAGAGCGCGCAATTCGAGACATCTAGCTAAGGACCGAGCTGATAAAGAGTTTTGTTGGGTGAGGCCCTAGTTCACACAGGACTATAGCTCCACCTTTAGAAAGTAAGTAACATTCCCCTTATCCATAAAATAGGTGACCGCCTTTTCTGCACCAACTACGACATCATGTTAAGAAGTAAATGATCGTTATCTAGTAAAGAGTCAGAAGCGAATCAATTGATGTAACGTTATTAATAAGGATGAGACAAAATATAAGTTGTCATAGAGTATAACTTCGAGTCTGACTTCGATATAACTTCTATAATTTGTAAACTACTGTAAACTCTAATAAAAAATTATAAAGACATCAGTTCGAAAATCGAGCGAAGAACAATATTCCTTCAAAATTTATTTTAAAACCAGAATTTTATATATGCAATATTTTGTTTGTTGCTTCAACATTTGTTTTAAACTAGAATCAACATCTGTTAAAGAAGATAATGAATGAAAATTAAAAATGTTTTTTTTTTTTAATTTTGTTCGTAAAACTTTAAGCGTAACTAATTTGTCACTGATAAACACAGGTATCCAACCCAAAATAGAACACAAAAATAAGGAGTTATTCACATTTCACATCATATTATATATATCTGATCGAACTACATTACAAAAGGGTCCAAAAGGAATGACTTAATAAAATAATCTTATAAAATTGCTGTTATCTTTTTTTTTATTTTACTTTCAGAAGAATATTATCCCATTTCCTTTAGATAAGTGGTTTTGTTCTTTCTTTGACTTTTTTTAATATCTTTATTCTTTTTTTTACCATAGATACATATTTTGAAGCCTTTGTTGAACGATGATGGTGGCCTTAAGGCCAAATATCAAAATTTACCTGCCATGCGTGTTAAAATACATTATATACCTTATTCATACATTTTCTATTTTTCTATCTAATATTTAAAAAAAAAAACAAAAAATTGTTTAACACTATTATTTAAAAAATATATTTCCAAGTGGAACCTGTCTTTCTTTATTATGTATATACAAAAATTCTTAAAATGTTGACTCAATTACCTACTGTTATTCTATTACCATCATCATGGGCTGGACGTTGATTTTGGTTTCATGGAGAACTCCCTCCCAAAAATTTAAAAAATTATGAATTGAAAGAAATGAAAACTATCTACATATATACCTATACTCCTACACATACATGGAGGTACATTCCATATCTTCTATTATGTATATAATATCTTACTCTCTTATAGAAGAATTTATAAATTTTTATTTTCTAGTTTCTAGTGTCTTTGAGTTAGCTAGAAAATTGTTTGGTCATGGTGCATGATTATGGCGTTTAGTTACGCTTTGATGACACAGTAATTTATTTATATTCGAAAAGATGAAAAATTATCACCATTGGTCTTTTCGTTCCGTTGCTTAAAGAAAAAGGTGTTAAACTTTTAAAGAAGTCTTTTATTGTTTTTTTTTTGTTTCTCTCTTTGAATATTATGTACATTATCTATGAATATGTATATAAATATGTATATAAACGATTCTATAGGTAGCAGCTGAAAGTCTGTATGTAAGACTTTTGAATATCATGGAAATAATTTCTTTATTGGCTTCTTTATAAATATTTACCCTACAGGGTGAACTTAGTAGTTTAAAAATGTTATAAAATATTTTTAGCGTATTATACCTATAAACGATTATTAGGTCTTCTTAGCACTTTTTCACTTTGATGTTTAGGCCAGTCACCCACTAGGTTATTTTGAGTTGCACATACATATCAGAATATGGTACTTTTTAACTTCCCATAAGAAGTTATTGTAATCGGTCCGATTTGTCGAATTGATAATTTTCACATTTCTCGACGTTTCAAGGTCCCTAGAGTCTAAATAAAAGATTTTTAGAGAGATGTCCGTACGTTCGGGAAGTTTTTTCGTCGTCTATAGCTCAAGAACCAGTAAATATATCGACTTCAAATACATTTTGTTCTACAGATAATAATGCAGGAAGATGCAGAAAGGACTCTCAAAAAATTTGAGTGGGTGGTTTTTTTACCACAGCAATTTAAAAAAAAGGTGAACATTTTGGTTAACCCACAAATGCTAGCGACTTGAAATAAGTTCTATATTTTATATTGTAACATGCTACCAAACAAATATATTTTTGGAAAAAATCCAATTAACGGTTTTTTTTTTAAATCAAAAAAACTGAACAAAAATAATGGTCACCTCTAATATTTTACGAACAATAAATGATTTTATCTCCAAAATAATTCTATGCAACGAAGAATAACGTTTTTGACATCTGGTAAAATGTTGACAAAAATCGAATTGACAAATTTTTTTTTATAAAAAATAAAATCCTAAAAAAACAATATATTCAATATATCAATATATTCAATTCAAATATCTTTTAAAAATTTGAGATATTTTCTTTAAATTAATTGGATCTTCTAAAAAATATTGTTTTGAACATTCATTAGTATTTTGAGAAAAATTGAATTGACAGTTTTTTTTTATAAAAAATAAAAATAAAGAAAAACAATGCTAACACTTGATAAAAATTAACTTTCGACTTAAATATCTTATAAAAAATTAAAAATATTGGCTCCAAAATAATTTTATATCACAGAAAATATTGTTTTCAAAATTCAGTAATTTTTTGTAATAAAAATCCAACAGTCAGTTTTTTCATAAAAAAAATTATAAACTACAAAAAATAGTACAAAAATTTATAAAAATTGGTTTACGACTAAAAATCTCGTTAACAAAAATAGATTTTGAATTCAAACTATACGCAAAATATTGTTGGTAATTTTAATTTTCCATAGAATAATTTAACTGACAACTTTTTTAACAAAACACGAAAATCTAGAAACCTTTTAAGCAAGAAAAATCGGCAGACGGGATGGGAAGTTATCAGTGTGGGTCGCATCCCATCCCATCCTCTTTTTATCTTTAAAGGGAGAATTACGAAATATTGTTGTTCAGAATTCTAAATGATCAAAATTCTGTATGATACTGTTTGTATATCATTTTGTAAGTTTTATTAAAATTACTGTGAAATTAAAATACTGTATACCAAAAAGCTGTATGAACAACAAATTGTACGACAGAATACTGTGTCCGAATTTTCCATCACAAAATACTGTATCCTTACAAAGAGTGTATTTGATAGTTCTTTTATTAAACTATCTGTATTCTTTAGACAAAAAATCCAGCAATTGAGTTAATGAGGAGGGGGTCGAAATGTTGTATTTTAAAATACTGTATCTCATAATACTGGATGATTTTGACAGATCAATTAGTTAGGTGCGCACTTTTTAACAATATTAAAACGATTTTTATTTTTTAGCATTATTACAGCATTTTAAAATACAGAATTTTGATATAAAGAATTTTGAAATACAGAATTTTTAGATACGGCATTTTGATCATACGGTATTTTGTACGTACAATATTTTGAAATACAGTATTTTGAGATACAGTATTTTAAATACAATATTATGACCCATACAGTATTTTGACCCCAACCCGGTAAAAAATTCAAAATTCACGTGTGTCTTGTTTAAAGATTATTAGAAAATGTTACTGTCTTAAAATGCTTTGCAATGTGGAGATATTGAAAAATTTGTTATGATACTTTATTCTTAAAAATATATTTTGTTTTAAATTCTGTATTACAGACTAAGCGGAATTATGAAATACAGATTTTTGTGATACAGAATTTTGATCTTACAGAATTTTTTAATGACTCATACTGTTTTTCAAACCCAACGCCTGAACAAATACACGACAAGTCTTATCTCTTTGGGTAATAGGCGTCTGAAATGTTGACTGCGTTTTTGGAGAAACTTTGATCTGATGTGGCTAGAAAAAGTCAAATTTTGGGATTTAGGGGTACTGCATATCACCTCCATGTATTGCTTGAAATTAATTTCAAAGCATTAATCCTGTTTTATTCACAGAATGTTGGTGCCAGTATCTTCTTATTCAAGTCAAAAACAGTAATGATGTGACTATTCAATTTTGAGAGATTTATCAATTCTCATTTGAGGAAAAATATTTCTTTTTCTAAAAAAATTTGCTTTTTAGCTATGGTGGGCGTTCTCAATTAAAAAATTAATAAGCATGTGATAATTTCGTAAAAAACTTGAACCAATTTGGATGATCCTTTTTTTAATACTAGTAGTACAGTAAAGAAAGAAATAATTTACAAATTTGAATACGAACTCAAAAAACCCATGAATTGTGTTGTCATGTATCAAACATTAGTAGACAAATATTTTCCACAAATCAGGAACAAAAAATATTCTTGAAAATATTACTCAGATGGGCAAACGTAACTCTTACATCATTTTGTGTTAAAAATAAAATGATTTACTAGTGATTGTATCGAAACTTCTCATAGAAAGTTATTGTAATTGGTCCAATTTGTCGAAATGAAAATGTTGAAATTTTTCGACGTGTTAAAATCCATAGAATCTAAACCAAAGATTTTTAGAAAGATGTCTACATGCGTGTTTACGGACCACTTTTTGTCGTTCATATCCCAACAACCAGTAGAGATATCAGCTTCAAATAAATTTTGTTATACAGATAACAAGGCAAAAAGATGCGGAAAGGAATTCCAAAAAATTTAAGTGGGCGTTTTTTGTTTACTACAGCGATTTAAAAATTTGGAAAATGTTGGTTTTCCTTAAATATTTCCAGCCAGCTACTTCAATCAAATTTTATATCATATAATTAAAACAAATCAATTTATTTATTCGAAATCGAAAAAAACTGAACAAAATATTTTTTAACTCGACGTCAAATTCTGAAAAGAAAAGTGAAAACAGTTTTACAAAAAATAGAAACAAAAAAAAACATTTCCAAAATTTGGTAATAATCAATTTTCGACACGAAATTTTTGGCAACAATTAAAGATATTGGCTTCCAACTAATTCCATCTTATTAAAAATATTGTTTTCAAAATTCTTTAAAGTTTAAATAAAAAACCTAATAAATAGTTCTTTTCATATTACACAAAATAGATATTCGATTCTCTATAAATCTCGATATAAGAAATATAAACTTTCAAAAACTGGTACTAAAATTGGTAAAAATTGGTTTTCGACTAATAATCTCGTTAACTTAAGTACTTATTTTTGTGCAAATAACAGTTCTGGCTCTACAACGCCTTCAAATACAAAATTGGAAAATTTGTCTGTTTAAGTTGCGAAAACCGTATTATCAGCACAACAAAAGCTAAATTTACGAAGTTTTTAAAATTTTGTCAGTTTTTTTTTTATTTAGGGTGTACCGAATGAAAATCATAAGAGAGCGTATCGAAATCCCGCTTTTTAAAATCCCGTTGTTAAAAAATTCCGAAAAAAAAGTTTTAAAATCCCGTCTTCTAAAATAACGATTTTTTAAAATACCGTCTTTTAAAATGCCGCTTATTCAAAATCGCGACAAATTAGAATCCCGCTGTTTAAAATACCGACAATCACGTTTTTTTTACAAAATACGTGCATTAAACTTTATAACAATAGAAGTCAATGTTTTGGATGCTAAATTAAAAAGCGTATCGGAATCCTGCGCTTTAAAGTCCGAGTAAAATTGTTTTTTTTGTTTGCCTACAGTACACAGTTGAATTAAATTAATTATGAAAACAGTGTATTTTGTATATTGATAAGTTTTTGTTTTCTTTTGTTTTAAAAGAATACTTCTTTACTTTATATTATTATTTTTTGATATCTTACATTTGTTAAAGGTTACAATAACATGATATAAAAAAATTTATCATTTATATTAATATTATTAAATAGTATTTTTATAATTTCGATTTTGGAATCAAAACAAGTTGTTTAATTAAAAGAAAAATTGCGTGATTTTTTAAAATCAAACAACTAGTTTTGATTCCAAAATCTGGATAGTAAAAAGCGGGATTATAAAAAGCAGGATCATAAAAATCGGGATATCGTACCCAACCTAAATCGTAGCACTTCTTGCTAATTTTTATTGTTGACTTGTGTTAATCAATGGCTTTTAGGACTGGCTTTTGAAGGTTATAACCTGACCAAAGAACACCGTTGTGAGAGAAATATGAAGAAGTGGCTTTTTCAGGAAAAATACATTTCATACAAATCGGCATTGTTGTAATGCACACTCTAATTGACAGTGGAAATGCTTTCGGCAGATCTTGAATAAAATCGACGTACGGGTAATGGATTGATTGGAATTGGATTCATCCACCACACTGAAAAAAAAAAAAAACTAATGACGGTTGGGACGATTACGGCGACCTTAAAATGGCCAATGCTTGCAGAACGCTCCCTATACAGAACAGCCATTTTGATAAACAAACAAATTATAATTTGCGCATGTTATTTATCAATATATCCATTTAAGTTGATTTTTTAACATAGACTGAATAAATATATATATTTCAATTTCAATTTGACAGATATAGCTTTAACAATATGACTGCAATCAACTGTCAAAATTTTACAGTCCTTACAAGAATATCTCTTTTTACTTGCGACATATAGGAACTATATGGCAAGTGTTGCATTCGTGCAAAACTTCGAACACGAGATTTTAATCAAACATGATATTACGATGGTAGAGAAGTCGAAAAAAGTGGGTCCCGCGATTCCGACCGTCTGTCCTGTCTGTCTTCCCACGCTCCTACAGCCTACACTATTGGGTCGATTGAGTTCAAACTTGGAATCTAAGGTTTTGAGCAGATTCGCGTTAGGCGTTTTTTTCATTTTTTTTTAAAGATAAAAACTAACAGGCCCCCATACAATTTTTTTGGTCAAAAAACAAAAATTCGAATTATCTCAAAAACAAACCAATAGATTTGTTTTAAATTTTCTCTAAAATTTTATATTTTAACTTGGCTTCTTTTAGTAAGAAAAACATATTTTTGTACTGCTCCGGAAAGGTACCACTCATAAAACCATTATTTTGTTTTTTAATTTTCTCAGCAACTTATGAACCGATTTCAATATTTTTTGTTTTAAACGAGCTCTTATATTGCCTTAACAATACTTGATTATCAAAAGTGCAATTTTTGTTTGTTTGGATTTTTAAAAAAATATTAAATTTTTTTTTTCTAAAATTCTATATCTCAAAAACGGTTCAACATTTTCTTACGAAATTTAAATGTAGAGCGTATATTTATAATCACTAAACAACTTCATACCAAAAATATTTTTAGAACAAAATTGAAAAATTTTAATAATAAAAAGCTAATTTAAAAAAAAAACGCTCTACCGATTTAAAAAAAAAAAAATTTAAAAATCAAGGGTTTTTTGGTTTATAAAATGGCATTTAAATTTTTGAAGACAAACTTATTTTTCATGTAAAATTTTGAATCTTAAATTATTTTACTTGTATTAAATGTAACCCCCTTCCCTGAGCATGCCAATTCTTTATTCATAAGATATTTTGTTAGGCTCTTTTGGTCTTTTTGTTATGGAATGCAAACCAAAAACTTATTTCATTCTTTTCCCAACGTTTCGTAAGTGTTCCTTACTTCTTCAGGGGTGTCTTTATTCAATATTTTGTATTAAATCACATTAAATCTATCAATTTTACTTCCATTATTGCATCCTTCCAACGACGGCACTGACACAAAATTGAAAATAAATTAACAAAAAGAATATGAAATAAATAATAAACATAAACAAGAAAAACTATCAAATTAAACAGAATTGACACTTATATCACAGAATTTTCGCAGGTACTTTTTTGTCTATAATGCTAAAGCATAGCTTTGTTTTATTTTCTTTATTCGTTTTAGACACCTACCTAACTACACAACCAATAGGCGATCGCTTTACAATTTAAACATACATACATGTTCTTCCTCTTTCTTATCTTCAGATAATTTATTTTCCATCCTGGTTCTTCTAATATGAAATTAAAATAAAGCTATCCAAAGGAAAAAGCTTTGAACGAACTAGTTAAAAACACAAACAATTGTTTTCGTTAAGTATGCTTACAAGTATTTTCATTTCCGGGATGAGTTGTCCTAGGATGAGTTGTGTCTTGGGATGAAACTAGCTTACCGAAAAAAAATGGTTTGTATTCGATAAGTTCATTCAAATACACAAACCATTTCCCTTAACATAATATTTTCCGAGTATTTCATATTTTTAATATAGCAAAAGTTAAGTTTTTTTCAACAAATTATAAATTAATATTCAATAAAATACAATTCGCATAATCTTCGGAAAATTCTCTTTGTATTGACACCTTATTTGGTAAAATTAGTTCCGTATGTGAGCCGAAAATGGGAGACATGCTAACGAAATAAAATATATGTTGATGATTCGTCCAGACTAAATTTCTTTTCAATCGCTTAACAACTGCATAACAAAAATATTTTTAAGAAAAAATGGAAAATTTATATATATAAAAAAAATAATTTAAATAAAACCGGTCTAACGATTGTCAAACAAAAAAATTGAAAAATGGAGGTTTTTTTGACAAATCAAATGGCATTTATATCTTTGAAGACAAACTTATTTATATTTTACATGTATATTTTTAAATCTTATATATAGGTACTTTTTTAAACAGACTCTTTGCATAAAGGAGCAAGTTTGTGCGATCCATTCGTGCATTTAATTTAATTTGACCGACACTAGAAAAAGTTAGGAGAATACCAAGCCATTTTTTTTTTAATTCGTACACCCTGTAGTTATTTATTTTCATAATTTTGGAGTGTGTGTTAGTTTTTCAATCTATTTTATATTTTGTGAATCATTAGATAAGAAAAATACCTTCTTGAAACTTCCTCTCTTCCATTCGTTCGTCCACTCTTCAATAATACCAGAACTAATATGCGTGGTAAGAATTCTTTATCTAGTATAAAGCAGCCAGAGAAAGAAAATAGTTTATGGCCACCCTGCCCTTTGGGGGACGACATAACCTCTAAGCTTATTAGTTTTCTTTTGTGGTGAATGAATAAAATACCTTGAAAATGAATAAAATCAACTTTCTTTAGTTTTGTTGAGTGTTGAATGGTTAAAGACCGCACACAGATCACTTATCACATATGTGGAGTTTAGAGACACAAAAAAGATGATGATTGGTTATAACATTAAGAAAGGTGGGAGTTAGGTATAGGTTTAAAGGTTTACATCTTAAATATACATATATGTATATAGACAATCATATTTCTTCGAAAAACCAAAACAAAAAAAACTGTATTATATGAATTTTAATTCCATAAGTCATTAAAAGAACCAAAACAAAACAAAAACTTCTGAACTAAATCTAAATTCCAGAGCACATTTATCTTCTTTTTAATATCTAAACCCACAATTTGATGATCATTATTATAATGTAGAGTATATTATTTTATACATAGGTAAGTCTGTGTGGGGTCGTGACGGTCGATTTTGCAAATTATATCTTTTTCACAGAAAAGAATTGTAATGAATTTATAATTAATGTGGAACACTCATGCTCTCTTCTGTGCGGCCGGCCGGCGGCGGTGGTAACGGGGTAAAGAAGCTAAAAGCTGGTGCTTATAAATCAAGTTAACAGATTTCCCGCTGTGAGCTTGTATTATAAGACAATAAACAGCAATTTATCTTCGTAGCTATCATCGGTTGCTTATATTCGGATGTGATGAGTTATATTTTTTTTTTGTTGTTCTCGTTTTTCAACTTTGTTGAGCTTATAATTTAATTTAAAAAATTTAAATATCTTTTTTTTTTTGGATTGATATATCAGGCGGGTGTTATGTGGGCGTTATTGGCTGCTGCGGTGGTAATTTAATGTTTTCATATAAAATCAATTTTATTTGAGTAATAAATTTAGTGCAAAAGTAGATTGTATCGAAGAATTTCGATTGAAGATTTATTTATGCATAATTTTAGATTATATGTACATACCCGTTTTTTTGAATATATCCAAAGCTTTAGGTTGATTGCCATCTCTACGCTTGTGCTCCAGAAACGTACGTTTGGCATTTGAATATAATTAAGAGAAGAGCTTTGCCAACAATAACATCGTTGATTTACTTCGGTTGCTTGTAATGTTAAAGTAAATGTTAATAATTGTTATGTTTTGTATTTTGTGCGTGTGTTAGGCTATAATTTTATTATTTTCTTACTAACAACTGACACATGCACTTATGATGAGCCTCTGATCGTAGTTTGACGCTTGCTATAAGCTTACTACTTTCTGAAAAATTCTGAAGTGAAAAAAAAAAGAGGCTGGGATGCGACCCACACTGATAACTTCCCATTCCGTCTGTCGATTTGTCTTGCTTAAATGTTTGTCTATATGTATCAATTTTTACCAAATTTGCGTATTATTTTTTGTAGATTTTATTTAATTGAATATCGAAAATAATATTTTCTGTGAAATAAAATAAGTTTGAAGCCAATATTTTTAATTTTTGAAAAGCTATTTGAGTAAAAGTAAATTTTTACCAAGTTTTAGTATTGTTTTTTTTTTAGGTTTTTATTTTTTTTTGTAAAAAAACTATCAATTCGATTTTTCTCAAAATTTTACTGAATGTTAAAAGCAATATTTCTTATAAGATAAAATAAGTTTTAAGCTATAATCTCAAGTTTTTGAAAAGATATTTGAGTCAAAATTCAATTTTTACCAACTTTTATAAATTTTGTTTAGGTTTTTATTTTTTGTAAAAAAAACTGTCAATTTGATTTTTTTCAAAATTTTACTGAATGTTAAAAACAATATATTTTGAAAAATAAAAGTAGTTTAAAGCCAATATCTCAAAGTTTTGAAAAGATATTTGAGCGAAAGTCCAATTGTTACCAACTTTTATACATTTTTTTTTAGGTTTTTATTTTTTGTAAAAAAACTGTCTATTCGATTTTTCTCAAAATTTGTCCTAATGTTGAAAACAATATTTCTTATAAGATAAAATTAGTTAAAAGCCAAAATCTTTAATTTTTAAAAAGATATTTAAGTCGAAAATCAATTTTTACCAACTTTTGTTAATTTTTTTTTAGGTTTTTAATTTTTTGTAAAAAAACTGTTAACACTATTTTTTTCAAAATTTTACTGAATGTTAAAAGCAATATTTCTTATAAGATAAAATAAGTTTTAAGCTATAATCTCAAGTTTTTGAAAAGATATTTGAGTCAAAATTCAATTTTTACCAACTTTTATAAATTTTGTTTAGGTTTTTATTTTTTGTAAAAAAAACTGTCAATTTGATTTTTTTCAAAATTTTACTGAATGTACTGAATGTTAAAAACAATATATTTTGAAAGATAAAAGTAGTTTAAAGCCAATATCTCAAAGTTTTGAAAAGATATTTGAGCGAAAGTCCAATTGTTACCAACTTTTATACATTTTTTTTTTAGGTTTTTATTTTTTGTAAAAAAACTGTCTATTCGATTTTTCTCAAAATTTGTCCTAATGTTGAAAACAATATTTCTTATAAGATAAAATAAGTTTGAAGCCATAATCTCAAGTTTTTGAAAAGATATTTGAGTCGAAATTCAATTTTTACCAACTTTGAGTAATGTTTTTTTAGGTTTTTATTTTTTATAAAAAAAAACTGTCAATTAGATTTTTCTCAAAATTTTATCAGATATCAAAAACATTATTCTTCGTTGGACAAAATTGTTTTGGAGATGAAATCATATTTTAGTCGTAAAATTTTCGAGGTGACAATTTTTTTTCAGTTTTTTTGATTTATAAAAGAACCGTTAATTGGATTTTTTTTCCAAAAATATAATTGTTTTGTATTATGTTACAATATATATTATAAAATTTTATTCAAGTCGCTAGCATTATTGATTCGTGAGATATTTTGGGTAAACCAAAATTTTTACCTGTTTTTTAAATTGCTATGGTAAAAAAAACCACCCACGCAATTTTCTTGAGAGCCCTTTCTGCATCTTTCTGCATTATTATCTGTATAATAACATTTATTTGAAGTCGATATCTTTACTGGTTCTTAAGCTATGGACGACGAAAAAAACTTCGCGAAAGTACGGACGTACGAATGAAGGTACACACGCACGCACAGACATCTATCTATTTTTTTTTATTTCGACTCTAGGGACCTTGAAACGTCGAGAAATGTCAAAATTTTTAATTCGACAAATCGGACCGATTACAATAACTTCCTATGGGAAGTTAAAAAGAAATGACACTCATTTTTAAAACAAATTGTGTTAAATTTAAAATCAACATCGGTCCTTAAAAAAGTAGTATACCCGTAGCGTGATGGTTAGTGCGTTGGACTGTCATGCAAGGGGTCTTGGGTTCAATCCCTGCCTGTATCACCTAACTTTTTTCACGGGTACTGCCTCTTGCGAGGAATTGACAAATCCTCCAAGAGTAATTCTTGTCATGAAAAGTGCTTTCTCAAATAAGCCGTTCGGATTCGGCATATAAACTGTAGGTCCCTTCCATCTCTGACAACATTACTCGCACACAGGGATGGTTGAGAGTTGTAAGTCACTAGGCCCTGGTTCTTCATGGACTGTTGCGCCACCTAATTTATTTATGTTTATCGGTCCTTAAAATGTAACCACCTTTTATTTTTATTTAAAACCTTTTGGTTTCCAATAACTGAGTCTTTTCTCGTGGTCATGATTTTTGTCTTGAGCTACTTTGTAAGATAGTTATTTTTAAATGAAATTTGACACTTTGGCAAATTATATTTGAGACCGAGGCTTTTCCTTCTTTCTATAGCCGCTCTATATTAAACCATTCCCTTGTGTTTTTTTTTTAAGGAAAGACTAATTTTTAAGGCTCACAAGAAGAATTATCTGATAATCAAAGCAATTTCATTTAATTAAACTCACATAACTTTATCATTGCAAAAATTATTTTGACATACCTTACTACAGAAAAAACTAAAAATTTTAAAAAATCCCTTCAAAATCTGAACCACTCATACTCAAAGATCACGCAATATCAATGGACTGCTAAAATACAGACAGCCGAAATTCGCGTTCATAACGACAAAAAATTCAAAAAAAATCAAAACTTTTCTGTCGAAAAAGTTATATAAATAAAAAAGATAAAATATTTCAACTTTTTTGTGAGTGAAAAATAATATTTATAGTCAGCTTCGAATCTTTTTTTAAATTACGGCCATGGGACATAAAATATTTCTTTATTATTCCAATAATCTCAGAGCTCTCGAATAAACTTCTATAAAAATACGAAACGAAGAAAAACAAAAATTTAAAGGGAATGACCGTCAGCGACGACAACTAAAACCGACATATTTCCCCTGGACATTGGACCGGGACCCAACTGTAAATTAACGAAAAAAAATTCACCAAAAGAAATAAATCTCACGCATTTCTTATATATCGAGACTTTGATTTGTGAAAGGAATTTGTTATTCCCTTGAATTGAAAAACCACCAACTTTCAACGCAGTACCGTCCGGTTCGGCCCGGCCCGTCCGCGGCCGGCGTAAAAATTCCAAGGGCAACGCAAGTAAAAAAGTGACTTGAACTCCATCAAGCTATAGGTAAGCTACTATATGGAAGGAGGATGAGGAAAAAAAATTCTTTAAAACAAAGTCCATCGTCCACCATCATCATCATCCCATGCATCGGCATCAAGTTCCGCAGCCCCAGATGAATCAGAAAGCCAAAAAAAACAACAAAAACGTTATAAGAAAAGACCAACCGAACACTTCTCGTCTCGGGTCCCTCGAATCCCCAAAATGACAGAAATCGTATACGTCTGTCAAAGTTGCGTTGCTGTCGCATCGGCAATTAAGCAAAAACAACACGGGAAAGGACATTAAATTGTCTCCCACAGTTCCTTTTTTTTCTGTGTTGTTGTTGTTGTTTTTGTTGCTGGTTATATATTTTTGTTGGGCTTTCTATAGAGAGACAGGTCTTCGCCGCTGACGTCTGACTACTGACCACCATTGCTGCTGATGGCCATTGGCCACGGCGTTTGTCATTCATCTAAAAGGAGGCTCAGTTTGCGTCTTGCAAACAATCATCAACCATCAGCCAAAGGGGCAAATAGCTTTTAGTGGAAACTATTTTTGATCACTTTGTTGGCTTTTCCCATCACACAAAAATATTTTCCTTCTCTCTAAAGAGGTAGTTATATTTGTATACTTTACCTGTAAGCTATGACCATGGTAACAATGACAATAGACTTTCAGCCATTATGATGAGTCTTGAGTGTAGGATGATGCATTTTTTCTTAATTACTTGACAGGGCCGTGCGAATGATTTAGTGAGGAGTGGAGGAAGTAACTTTAGAACTAAAGATTGAATGATTTCACCGGGTCTAATTTCTTGAGACTGACTTTCATAGAATTAATCTTAATATATGATTTTTCTAGATGTCAATCCTTCAATGTGAATTCTTGACTTGAGTGAAGTGAAATTTTTAGAATTAGAACTGAAGTGAATTATGTTGAGGTGAAGCCAACAAAAAAAAAGAGGCTGGGATGCGACCCACACTGATAACTTCCCATCCCGTCTGTCGATTTGTCTTGCTTAAAAGTTTGTCTATATGTATCAATTTTTACCAAATTTGCGTACTTTTTTGTGTAGATTTTATTTTTTTATGAAAAAACGGACTGTTGAATTTTTATTAAAAAAATTACTGAATATCAAAAACAATATTTTCTGTGAAATAAAATAAGTTTGAAGCCAATATTTGTAATTTTTGAAAAGCTGTTTGAGTCGAAAGTAAATTTTTACCAAATTTTAGTATTGTTTTTTTGTTAGGTTTTTATTTTTTGTAAAAAACCTGTCAATTAGATTTTTCTCAAAATTTTACTGAATGTTGACAACAATATCTCAAAGTTTTAAAAAGATATTTGAGTCGAAAAACAATTTTTACCAACTTTTATTAATTTTTTTGTTTAGGTTTTTATTTTTTGTAAAAAAAAACTGTCAATTCGATTTTTCTTAAAATTTTATCGAATGTTGAAATAAATATTTCTTATAAGTTAAAATTAGTCAGAAGCCGTTATCTCAAATTTTTGAAAAGATATTTGAGTCGAAAATCAATTTTTACCAACTTTTTTTTAATTTTTTTTAATTTTTAATTTTTTTTAAAAAACCTGTCAATTCGATTTATTTCAAAATTTTACTGAATGTTGACAACAATATTTTTGAAAGATAAAAGTAGCCAATAACTCAAAGTTTTGAAAAGATATTTGAGTCGAAAATCAATTTTTACCAACTTTTATTAATTTTTTTTTAGGTTTTTATTTTTTGTAAAAAAAACTGTCAATTCCATTTTTCTCAAAATTTTATCAGATGTCAAAAACATTATTCTTCATTGCACAAAATTGTTTTGGAGATGAAATCATATTTTAGTCGTAAAATTTTCGAGGTGACAAATTTTTTTTTTCAGTTTTTTTGATTTATAAAAAAAACCGTTAATTGGATTTTTTTCCAAAAATATAATTGTTTTGTATCACGTTACAATATATAACATACAATTTAATTCAAGTCTCTAGCGTCATTGGTTCATGAGATATTCAGGGTTAACCAAAATTTTCACTTTTTTTTAAACTGCTATAGTAAAAAAAACCACCCACGCAATTTTCTTGACAGCCCTTTCTGCATCTTTCTGCCTTATTATCTGTATAACAAAATTTATTTGAAGTCGATATCTCTTCTGGTTCTTGCGCTATGGACGACGAAAAAAACGTCGCGAACGTACGGACGTACGGACGTACGGACGTACGTACACACGCACGCACAGACATCTTTCTAAAAATCTTTTATTTCGACTCTAGGGACCTTGAAACGTCGAGAAATGTCAAAATTTTCAATTTGTCAAATCGGACCCATTACAATAACTTCCTATGGGAAGTTAAATATAAGTCAAAAATTATAAAAAGCAAATAAAAGTAAGAAATGGAACGAAAAAAAAAACTCCGTGAAGCGAAGTGTGGAATGAACTAAGCTAAAGTGAATTACAAAGTGAAATGACCTAATGAAAAATAATGTTAGTTGCAGTTCGAAGTGAATTTAGTGAAAATATAAAAATATTAGTGAGTTAAATTAAAGTGAAGTGATTTAAGACGAAGTGAAATAGTGACTCTAAGTGATGTAAGCTGTGTAGAAGTTTATTACGTGCTATAGTGAAGTGATTTAATTTGATGTCAGTGAAAAATACTAGGAAGCGAAGTGAAGAGAAGTGAAATGAAATGAGTTTTTTCGTGAAGTGAATTGATTAAAGTAGTAGTTCTTTATAATAAATTGAGTTTAGTTGGAACAAAAGTAATTTGAATTGAAGCAACTAAGGCGAACTTTAATGAAAAGAAGTAATATAAGCTAAAGTGAAGATTATTTAATTGAATTGATGTTTAGGAAAAAATACAAGAAAAAGAAATTAAGTGAAGTGAAAATGTGATCAGAAGTGAAATGAATTGATCTTAATACGATTATTTTGTAATTAAATGAGTTAACTTCAGATGAGAAACAGGAAGAATTGAGACAAGCGCTGGAGAAAATTAAATGGGACATTATAGGACTATCAGAAACAAGATTACTAGGACAAAAAATAATAAATAATGAACATGATATCTTTTGCTACGTAGGAGAAACAAAAGGCCTCTACGGTGTTGGATTCCTTATTAAAAAAGAACTTAAAGCTTAAAAATAACTGACATCAAGCTATATAATGAAAGAATGTGCAGCATACAATTGAATATAAAAAACACGAAAATGACACTAATTCAAGTATATGCACCAACAGAAAAAGCTGATGACGAAGTGATGCTAGGTTCTACAACAACTTAGAGGAAATATATACAAATAACAAATCAGAAGTAATGTATGTGATTGGAGACTTTAACGCTAAGCTTGGAAAGAGACAAAACGAAGAAGAAAAGAAAACAACATGACCCTACGGATATGGAGAAAGAAACGAAAGTGGAAAAAGGGTAATACGATGGATCGAAGAGATGAATTTGAAATTTGGTAACTCGTTTTTCAAGAAAAAGGACAACAGAAAATGGACGTGGATATCACCGAATGGTAAAATAAAAAATGAAATAGACCTGATTCTGACAAACAAAATTGAGACAGCCAAAGACATATCCGTGCTCAACAACGTAAAGTTCGACAGTGACCACAGATTAGTAAGAACAGAAATCATTATAAGCCATAAGACAACGAAAAGAAACCGACAAGTCCATTTCATCCCAAAAATGATTCCCGACCAAAAAATAGTAGATTATAACCAAACATTGACAGAAAAGATCAATCAATTATCAACCTCAAATCGTGACATACAAAACACATATGACGAATTAGAAAAAAACCCTAAAAAACTTTGCAAAACTATCAATTATGGACACCAAAACATCAAAAGATAAATTATCCAACAATACAAAAATCTTAATCTCAAGAAGAGATACTCTACGAACCAAGCAACAATTACTTGACCAAGAAAAAACTGAACTAAAAGAATTAAGAAAAACTATCAAACTAGAAATAAGGAAAGATATCAACAAGTTCAACGAAACAATAGCTAGAGATACGATTAGACAAACAAAATCAATAAGGAAAACAAAATCATTACTTAACAGTCAACAGGAATGGATTATTAACTTAAAAAGCCAAAATGCAAGCAACATAACAAATAGAAAAGAGTTAAACGAAAATGCTACTAAGTTCTTCGAAAAACTATTCTCCTCGATAAAATAAATATAAATGAAGAAGAAAATATTGAAAACATAGATATCAATCTCCTAACAACGCAAACTCCCATGTTTAGCAAAGAAAATATTGAAAGGACCATAGACGATTTAAAAAAGGACAAATGCACTGGAAATGATGGAATCTCTGCAGAAATGATAATATACGGGAAAGAATCGCTTTCCGAAATCTTAACATTTATGTTTAACGAAATCATAAGAACTCAGCAAATCCCTAAGCAACGGAGAAAAACAACCATTACACTTATACATAAAAAAGGAAAAAAGACGATTTGAACAACTATAGACCTATAAGTAACATTTCGACAATTTATAAGCTGTTTTCAAAAACAATCTACAGGAACATCAAACAAGATTTTAACAATAAACAACCTAGGGAACAAGCTGGATTCAGAGAAGGTTTCTCAACAACAGACCACCTACAGACGATGAATCAACAAATAGAAAAGTGCAATGAATGTCAACAACCAATACACTTTTTATTCATAGACTTCAGTAAGGCATTTGACAGTGTTGTATACGAAACAATATGGACATCTCTAGAAAATCAAAATATGGACCAAACGTTATAAGGACTATCAAACACATATACAAAAATAATGTAGCACAAATAAAAACAGAGAGTACAGGACGTACATTTAAAATAACAAGAGGCGTCAGACAAGGAGACCCACTTTCACCACCACTATTTAGTGCAGTCTTAGAGGATATTTTTCAAAAGATGAACTGGAATACAAAATATGGTATAAGGATATGTGGACAACTTCTAAACAACCTAAGATTTGCGGACGATATAGTACTAATATCTACAAAAGCTAAACATATACAAGAAATGACAACAGAACTTACTAGCTTGTGCAAGAACTATGGACTACAAATCAACAAGTCAAAAACAAAAGTGATGACAAACCACATCAGAGAAGATATAATTCTGGACCGTGAAAAAATAGAATACATAGAGGACTACATATACTTGGGACAACTAAAATCTTTTAAGGACCAAGAGAAAAAAGAAATCAACAGACGCATCACAAACAGCTGGAAACAATTTTGGAGCCTCAAACAGATTTTAGAACTGGACCAAAGTGCAGAAACACGAAAATATCTCTTCGACTCCGCTATTTTACCGGTGCTTACTTATGGACTACAAACCCTGAGCTTGACTACAAAATCTCTTGACCAGCTAAGGATCTGTCAATCCAAAATGGAAAGAAAAATCCTCAGAATAAAACCCAGCGAAAGGATAAGAAATGAAGACATCCGAAACAGTACTCGAATAATTGACGTGATAGATAGAACCAAAAGACAAAAATTTAGTGGGGCAGGACATATTTCAAGACTACAGGATCAAAGATGGACAAAGTTGGCAACAAAATGGAGACCGGAAAGCAAGAGACGAACAGGCCGACCGAAAAAGAGATGGAGCGACGACCTTTGCCAAATAAACGAAAATTGGTACAGTGAGGCGAAAAATCGAGACCTAAGGGCCGCTTTGGGGGAGGCTTACGCCAAAAAAATTTAAAAAATAAATAACCAAACTTTTAAATATCAATTATCTTACTTTTCCATTATCTAATTAATAATTCTATATTTGTAATTTGTATCATTCTAACAAATAATTTGTAAAAATTCTAATTAAACAAATTAAAAATTGTATCTATAAATGTATTTAAATGTATTTAAAATGATAAGGCAATAAAAGCTTATAATAATAATAATAACTTCATCATAAAGTGAAAAAAAAGTAAATTCAAATAAAGCAACTGAAGTGAACAGAAATGAAGTGAAGTGAAAAATGGAAGTAAATTTCCTCCTAAATCTATAAATACATTTTATTTTTTTTAGAAATTCCACCAATAAGTAAAATATCTTGACGTTCTTAGTGTTCTGACCTTATACTGCACTTTCCTTAAAGAAATAATAATAAAATAATTCTCAGGGTTGTTGGTAAAAGTGTTTGTCTTTATCGTGGGGGTTTTTTTTTTTTTTTCTTTCTTGGTTTCATTTTGTTAATTTCTGTTAATTATAAGCAATCGAATAACAAACAATAATCGAGAAGACGCATACTCGTATTTACTCAAGCTAATAGCTTTAATGCGATTTCACAGTAAACGTAGCTTATCTGTCGTGGGTGGGAGTCTTGACTTGACTCTTTTTTTTTGTTCTGTCTACCTTTACCTATCTTTATGTTAAATTCTTTCAAGAGAAAAAAAAAACTCTTAAGATATCGAAACAAAAAGTATTTGCTAAGAGTAAACATTGTACTGACACATCATATCATATATTGTATACAGGTGTGTCGATGGCAAACAATATTGCCGCAATGACTAATTGATGACAAAAAGGTCAATATTTAATTTTTCCGACGACAATGTTGTATATTCATAAAAAAATACAAAATATAGAAAAGATAGTACCCATGCGCTATGCACCTTCCCACGCTCCATAAATAGAAAAAAAAATGATTTTATGGTAACACTTTTTTTTTCTTTTCTATTGATAAGTGAACCATTTTTTTTTTCTTTTTAATAAAATTCTCACGTTCAAGAGGGAATCTTTAGGACGCAGTTTTGAGACGGAATTTTTGAAGGTCTATGCCTATGCATATATGTACCTTCACTCAATAGGTACTCGAATAAAGACGAAAAGAAGGGATACTTGATTTTCAAAGAACAGTTGAAACTCCTTTCTTAGAAAGAAGCTCATATTTTAAAACAAAGACAAATCTGAGCATTAGGGCTTTTATGATATCTACAAGCTCTGATTATTTTTTTAGACATATTATTATTAGTGCATGCAGAATAAAATATTTTTTTTTTACTTATGTGATAATTTTTGTCTGCATAGAAAAATCTCTTTATTTTTTGTTAAACATCATATTGACCTATAAAAAAACCCTTATTATTTTTTAACTATTTAAAATATCTAAGAAAAAGCTTCTTGCAACACATATTTCACATTAACTTACAAAAATATTTGGAGATGCCGGGGATCGAACCCGGGGCCTTTCACATGCAAAGCGAACGCTCTACCACTGAGCTACATCCCCTTCATGGTGGATATTAAGGTTTAATAAAATTCTCGTTGCTTCATTTTTCAAGGTTTTTTTAAAGTTTGTATGTGTATGAGTGAGAAATGAATGATTTAAGATTATGGGCTTAAGATCAATGAAAACAAAGTCAAGTAATTTGCAAAATTTTGTCAAGCATAACAAAAGATATGTCTCAAAATGTGGGACAAGGAACACTTAGGGCCTTACCAATAATAAATCGCTAAACACACGTTTAGGTATCGTTGAGTTAAATTTTAACAGCGAGTTAATTTCCGTGTATACTAATAACCAAAATAAACTCGTCTTTTACTAATTAGTCGTCTATTACAATATTTGCTACATTCTCTGTCAAAAAGACAGCATTGAATTTACATTAGTTAAATTTGCAAACATAAACAAAACAAAAATATTAGACTAAAATTAAATTATGCAATATTTAAATTAAAATTATTGAGAGTTCGAAATAATAAATGGTTCGAATTTTTGAGAGAAAAAATAAGAACAAAATAAATTTCTGATCAACAATTATTTATTAATGACTTTTTAAAAAAGGTACATACGTTGGTTCATGTTTTAAAACTAAATGAAATACTTATTCTACTTAAAATGCTACAATCTATCTAACAATCAACTTCCAGTGAAGGAAATGAAGCTTAATTCAATTCTCGTCCATTGGCAGATAAATTATCCGTAAAATTCAGGTTCTGGTGGATTTGATGGGAATGGTATGTTTTCTCTGGAATAAAAAAAATATTTTAAAAACAATTGCAAATCATATCGAGAAAATATTCTACTTCTCATCATAATCATCTAGCCATGTTGCATCGCAATCAAATTCTGCGGTATCTTCAACAAAATTCAGAGCGGAAATTTCAGCAATTTCATAATCGATCTCACAAGGTTCCTCAGGAGGTTTTCCACCACCGGTATCCATCTGAGATCGATTAAATTGACTTAAATTGGTCCACGCCTCCTGCTTGTAGTGGCTCCATTGGTCTTTTATTTGTTTCGGCGTCAATTCAAAGCCACTTGCCTGAAACGTTGCAGCAATATTTTGCCAGGCTATAGCTTTGGCTTTTATTGACTTCCCGTCATTAAGCTTAGAATCTATAACATGCGCAAGTGATCTAGCTGCTTCGTCCGTTTAAATTTTGTTTTTCAGCCATTTCTAAAATTAGAAATTAATTAGAATATAATCACAATTATATATTAAAACAAGTATTATTCGACTTAATTTTTTATAAAATTTTGCCACGAACAATCAGCAGACAACAATCACAACAAATCTCAACTCTTGTGACCTGAAAAGTATTTGTTGCGTGTGCTGTCAAAATGACAGTGCAAACCATGGAGTTTAATTTAAGTGTCCGTTTATAGTTGAGTTTCCCAACAATAAAATTTAACTGGGCGTTAGCCCTTAACCTAACTATTAAAATGTTTATTGGTATGGCAAAATATTTAAAACCCAGTTAAATATTTAAGTGAGCTTTAATTTTGATTATTGGTAAGGCCCCTAGTCTACTCATCCTATTTGTGTAGAGTATCAAAATCAACTTAAGTAAAGCCATTTGCAAAAACAAAACATACTTCGAACCTAGACAGGCTATTTAGACTGAACCAAAGTTGTTTCAGACGAGTTCATATAGGCGCGGAAAAATTGATTAAGGTCAAGTCTTCTGCGTAAAATTCGATACATGGACCTGCAATATTTCCAAAAAAATAGATCAATACTATTTGGCGAATTTGTTGGCAGACATCTTTGACCAAAGCTTTACGAAAGTTGTTAAATAAATCTTCTATTTAATCTATAGGTTTTTTTTTGCGCGGGTATATTTTGACGCCCCGTGGTGGCCATTTTGTTTTGGTGACATCTGTCTAATCTTTTGTTTATTATTCAGTTGTTTATGCCAAATCATTATGGCCAGTTACACGATTGAACAGCACATTTAAATGATAAAACTTTATTATCAAAATGAGTGTTCGTTAACGCAAACTTTGCGCGCATTGCGCTCATTTTACGGTAGACGTGGTGGCCCTTCATAGTATACTCTTCAACATTTGGTAGCCAAGTTTGAGACGACCGGTTCAGTAAACAATCAGCCAACACCCGTACACCCGTTCAAGGAATGCAAGATCGGCCGAAAACATTGTCGCGGTCCGTGAAAGTGTACAGCAGAACCCGAGGCAGTCTATTCCTCGCCCTCGCCGTGCACAAGAACTCGGCCTTTCACAGACTTCAACTTGGCTAATTTTTTGTCATGAGTTAAGCCTACACCCGTACAAGATCCGACTGACTCAGAAGCTCAAAGTTCAAGACCATATACAACGCCGTTTTTTCGCTGACTGGGCTTTGAATCGTTTGGAAGAGGACCCCAATTTTGGCCGAAAAATCATCTTTAGTGACGAGGTGCATTTTTGGATGAATGGCTCTGTTAACAAGCAAAATTGCCGTATATGGGATGACACCAATCCACGCGAGGTTCACAAGGTGATAATGCATCCTCAAAAAGTTACCGTTTGGTGTGGATTTTGGGCCAGGCCGGCGCGGCGGCGTAATTGGTGCGTACTATTTTGAAAACGACGTTAGTGAGGCGGTCACCGTCAACAGCGAGCCCTACATAACGATGATAACTAATTTCTTATGGCCCAAATTGAACCATATGGACCTAGACGACATGTGGTTCAAGCAGGACGGCCGGCGCAACATGCCACACACCAAACGCCTCGACATCTACACACAACATCTACCAGCCCTTATTGAAAAACCTTACATAACAAAAATATTTAACCAAGGATTTTTTCGTTTTTTTAAACCTGTCGTTTTTAGGAAGAAAACGACGCGTAAAATTAAATGTTGTGGCCAATAATTTTGCTCTATTATAAAGATGAGGGTTATTCATAATGTTTTGAAAATGATTTCGGACTTGTGGCTCGAATAAATTCCAACCGAGAGGGCAAATTTTCGACTACTTTTTGGAGCGATTGAGGGCGTCTATCAGTAATAACTACCAGAATATTCTCATACAAGGCTTCAATAGCCTCGGACTTACAGTAGTTGGTATAAATATTTTGACGAAACCTTTTTCTGACTATTGAACCTAGACTTTGCTTATTATCGTTAAATAACGGCAAAAAATAATGTGCAAAACAAAGAATATGTTTTTAGTTCTATGCATGACAAATTTTGTATTGTTTACATTTTGCATTTTCTTTTTGCTCATAAAAATGCATGTAAACAACGAATTTTTGTGTGGCATAAGTATTTTGACGGAATCTTTGTGTACCTGTTTTTACACTTTGCACGTGAAAACCAAACAACTTATGCAATATTAAACTTTATTTGAAGTGAAACGTTAATAAAAAAATAAAATTTGATCAAAAGTTATTTAAAACCATGGTTAAAACAGTGGAGTTGAGTTTTGTTATCAGATCTTCCATTGTAGCAAAGTTTAACGCTGGAATGGCAGTAAAAGACATTGCAAATGAGTTTAATGTGTCACGTCAAACTGTGCACTATCAAATTAATAAGATTAAAAAGCATAGTGACATAAGAAACTTAAGAAGATCAGGTGATAGGCGCAAAACAACGCCCACTGAAGACCGAATCCTTTTACGGGAATTTAAAAAAAAATATTTTTGTGAAGCCTCAATCTGCTGCAGATAAATGGAATTTGACGGTCAAGAATCCAATCAGTGAGCGTACTGTCCGACGACGTTTAAAAGAAGGAGATTTCAAGACAATTAAAGTTAAGGACGTACCGTACCATATCAAAGGTAAACAAATTTAAAAGACTGGCCTTCGCAAAGGAACATCTGCACAAGCCAAAGGAGTTCTGGAGAAGCGTTCTATGGACAGATGAAAGCTCCTTTGAGTATAACTCATCAAAAAATAAATTTTTTGTAAGATTGCCAAAGGTAGTAAGGCAAAAAAAAGGCCAGTTTGTCAAAAAGTGAGCCACGGTGGAGGCTCTGTCATGTTCTGGGGATGTGTTGCTTATAATGGACTGGGTGACTTGGTTCCTATCACCCGGCTCTATGAACAAAAGCCAATATGTTAGTACCCTAAATGATAATGCCTTTCCATCCGGGGATATGCTTATTGGCGAATAATTCATCCTGCAACAGGGCAATGCCCCATGCCACAAAGCCCGGCTGGTAATGAATTTTTTGAAGGATGTTGGTGTTACTACTTTGGACTGGCCACCTCAAAGTCCAGATTTAAATATTATAGAAAACGTCTGGTCTCTTTTGAAACGCAAAAGAACAGTTTCTTTAAATAAAACCAGACAAGAGACAATTGCCGAAGTAACTTCCCTTTGGAAAGAGATATCTCCAGATATTCTTCAAAATTTAGTGGATTCAGTACCGAGACGCCTTCAAAAAGTTATTGAAGCCAAAGGAGGTTATACATTTTACTAATATCTTCATTTCTTTATTTTTGTCAAATTTAAACTTTGTTTTCTTAATAATGCATACTTGTCAAAATACTTATGCCAACGAGTGAAATCAATAATTTATTTATGTCTTTTTAAGTTTCTATGAAAAAATATTTGTTTGGCTATTTTAAAGATTGTGTTAGTTATATATAAAAAGGAAAAAAATAAACAAAAATTCTTTATAAAGCCATTAAAAAGTTAAACTGAAAAATGCACGATTTTTATTTCGTCAAAATACTTATGCCGACTAGTGTATCTGCAAAGATAAGTGACTTCATATAACCCCACAAAAATCATATGGTCTTGGAAGCCACGCCACAAATCCAAGACGCGAGATGATACGAATGCAAAAGTTTCCTGCGTTGAATTAATCCGTTGCGCGAGCTGAACAATTATTTTTGTAATATATGTGCACAGTTCGCAAACGTTGTTCAAGAGTTAGTTTTTTTATTTTAAAAAAGGAAACCATACTGAGAATAAATCAAGTACCAGCTGTCAAAAAGACCATCTCTGAAAAAAGTATTGCCAGATTGAAAACCACACGTCTAAAAAAAAAAAATACTCGTTATAATGTTTAAGTCTACATAGCTTTTACTATTAAACATAAATATTAACAGACACTTAGGGTCTTACTAATAATCAATTTAATTTTGAGGTTATGCTAAGGACTCTTATTAATAAACGATATATGCTATGACTTAAATAATAAGATCGTCTCTTAACAATCAATAAGCCATTTATGGTTTTGCTTCAAAAACATTGGACTTACATTTATGGTTTATTATTTGTGATTCTTACAATATTTGGTAATTTTTCCTTAATTTTAAAGTCCACTCTTAATGTGATTATTTGTGGGACCCTTAGCAGTTAATTTTAACGTGTTATCAAAGCATGTGTTGCTCTTATCTTAGTAATGGCGAAACCTCTTATTGGAAATAGCTATACAAGAATTTTACTTTATTAAAAGGAAAATCGGTCTATGATTGTGGAGTAATTTAAACTTTAATTTTTATAATAAGGGTATTCATGCAAACACAGAAAACCCATAGAAACCTTAAAATCTGTAGAATTTTCTATCGCTAGAAATCAACTGTCAAAATTTGTATGGGAAAAATATTCTGCAAAATATAGACTTTTATCTCTCAAATTTGAAGCAGAAATCGTAGAAAAAAAAAACAGATAAATTTTGTTTGTTTCTAACGTTTCCGCAAATATTTTTAATGGAGTGTTCATGTAAACCCTTTGCGGAAATTTATATTTTTCTACAAAGTAGAAAATTATATCGTTACATGAATACCCTTAATCTGTGAGGTCTTTTTAAGTTTACACAAAAAAATAAAATTCATAAAAAACATATTTTTTAAGGTACATCCTTTCTTTGTTAAAAAGATCAAAATAGACCTCCTTACCCTCCAAAGCGGTAGAAAAAGGTTGTAGTTTTTTGAAAAAAAAAAAACTATAAGACAATGAATACAAAAATTTTTAACTTCCCATAGGAAGTTATTGTAATGGGTCCGATTTGTCAAATTGAAAATTTTGACATTTCTCGACGTTTCAAGGTCCCTAGAGTCGAAATAAAAGATTTTTAGAAAGATGTCTGTGCATGCGTGTGTACGTACATCCGTACGTCCGTTCGTTCGCGACGTTTTTTTCGTCGTCCATAGCTCAAGAACCAGAACAGATATCGACTTCAAATAAATTTTGTTATACAGATAATAAGGCAGAAAGATGCAGAAAGGGCTCTCAAGAAAATTGCGTGGGTGGTTTTTTTACCATAGCAGTTTAAAAAAAAAGGTGAAAATTTTGGTTAACCCTAAATATCTCATGAACCAATGACGCTAGAGACTTGAATTAAATTTTATATTATATATTGTAACGTGATACAAAACAATTATATTTTTAGAAACAAAAAACAATTAACGGTTTTTTTTAAAAATCAAAAAAACTGAAAAAAAATGTGTCACTTCGAAAATTTTACGACCAAAACATGATTTCATCTCTAAAACAATTTTGTGCAACGAAGAATAATGTTTTTGACATCTGATAAAATTTTGAGAAAAATCGAATTGACAGTTTTTTTATAAAAAATAAAAACCTAAAAAAAAAATTATTAAAAGTTGGTAAAAATTGATTTTCGACTCAAATATCTTTTCAAAAATTTGAGATTATGGCTTCCAACTAATTTTAACTTATAAGAAATATTGTTTTCAACTTTGGGAAAAATTTTGAGAAAAATCAAATTTACAGTTTTTTTTTCCAAAAAATAAAAACCTAAACAAAAAAATTAATAAAAGTTGGTTGATTTTCGGCTCAAATAGCTTTCAAAAATTAAAAATATTGGCTTCAAACTTATTTTATTCAACAGAAAATATTGTTTTTGATATTCAGTAAGTTTTTTATAAAAATCCAACCGTTTTTACATAAAAAAATAAAATCAAATTTGGTAAGTATTGATACATTTAGACAAACTTTTAAGCAAGACAAATCGATAGACGGGATGGGAAGTTATTAGTGTGGGTCACAAATCAGCCTCTTTTTTATTTATTAGGATATGAAAATTAAGTTGTGAACAAAATTAATTTTAATTTGGTAATTTAAGGATGAAAGTTTTTTTTTTTTATTTTCAATGAAGAATGTATAATTATAAATTTTTGACCAATTACGAACATTTTAACATTGCGTGTCTGTAAAACTCTTCTCTGTACGCCTTCTAGGAACCCAAGTGTTTAACGAAAACTAAAATAAAATTAAATCCAAGATGGCTGACAATTGTTAAATTTTACTGATTCGAAAAATTAAGATAGTGAGCCTCTATCATTCAGACACAAAAAAAAATAAAATAAAATTGTGTAGACAAAACTTCTTTTCGTTTTAATTTAAATATTCAATGTTTCAATTTTCATTTTCCTACCCCCAACAACTATTTACATTAACAAAATTTTAAATATTGAATATTTAATTCTGTTTCAGTGAAGTCTCCACGTATCTTACGTATATTATCTAAGCGCCTCTTGACATCTGCCGTTGCCACTTAAAAGGGAGGGAACATATTATTTCCCTATTTCCATCATGCTATTGATTACATCACGCTTCATAATGGAGATGGATAGGACACCTATCTGATTCTAATTCGTTGTGGTTGACATACCCACGATACATAAAAATATTGTCATACATTTATCAAAAAAGTCTATTCTTTTCCTATTTAAAATTCTGACCCCCTCTCTCTAGACATCAGAAGTCCATAAAATGATATGAAAAAAAATAGAATAACACTGACCACCCTCATATAACAGCTTGCGAGAAGATTTTTCGTTTTTGATACCGACCGACAAAAGGGTGCCACATAAAGGCGGTAACATTTCTATTATTTTCAAATATAGTCAAACATGCTTTTTCATTAGGTACATAGGTTAGGTATTGCGAACGGGTCTGAATCTGAATCTGATGACCGCCAACAAACATACCGTCAGGCAGCCCTGTTTTTGTGTCTCAATCCAACATTTTTTTTTCTGTTTTCTGTTACAAAATGATTACACGAAGTGCTACAACAACTACAAAGGCCACCGTCTCCGACTCTCCGAGTACATTCATAAAGGGATGGACATCTTTTTTGTTAAATTGAGATGTAATATGTTATTTTCTAATACCCCAAATTAGGCACCTCAAAACGTTGTTGAACAAGATCGAAGAAAGACCACCTAAGCGAAGGCGAAGCTGAAGCCGAAAGAAAAAAATGTTATAGAACAGAGGTGAAAGGTTTTTTTGGTAGAGGTACTAGAGTAGGCCCTTTTTGGTTGTAGTCCTGGGATCTTTTTTTTCAAATGTTTCTCTCATACCCGGTGGCTCTGTAACTGTGTTCAATGATAACACATCCAGAGCTGCAGACACAATGTAATGCAGAAGCAGTGATGACAGTTTTATTGTTATAATACTTCTCTGTTGGAAGTTTTGCAGCTTCCTTGAAATAATGAGTGTGCGTGTACCTATGATGGTGATGGGAAAGACTCCCTGCAAGGACACTTATCACTTTGCGATAATTTGACTGACATAGCGTGTCCTTTTTTGTTCTCTTTGTTTTTAATTTTGACCACCCAAAAAGTTTTACTGCTCTCCTCATGATAAATATGTTAATAAATAAATGGTCATATCGTAAGTGGTTTTGTATACCACAAAATAAAAATGGAAGAAAATGTTTTTTAACATCTTTATCGGAAATGCTTCTTATAAGAGATATGACCTACATGGACCGCATTACAATTAATGTTTTAAAATGGGACGTCTGATGCTGTGATGGTTTTTAAAAATGTCTTCATGTTATTCCATACTTAGTGGATAAAACATGCATGATACATGAGGATATAAGTAGACATTTTTGACAAGTGAAACTGATCTAAAAAAATTATGTTGTCTAAACGAGAGTAGAGTATCTACGGCCAAATAGATAATTTAATAATTTTAAAAGGCCAAGTCAAAGGGATTAAGAAGATAGTTTTGAAATAAAGTCTAAATTGTTTTTAAATCGCGCCATAGAAAAAGAAGCAGTAGGGAATCAACTTTGTATGTTAATTGGTAACAACTTTGCGAGGGAAGCGTATCGGAATCCCAGTTTTTAAAATCCCGTTTTCAAAAAATCCCGAAAAAAAAAGTTTTAAATTCCCGTCTTCTAAAATACCGACTTTTTGAAATCCCGTCTTTTAACATCCCGCTTATTCAAAATCCTGACAATTCCGTTTTTTTTTTACAAAATAACTGCATTAAACTAAATAACAATAGGAGTCAAAGGTTTTATGTTAAATTACTTGACTAAAATAAAATAATATCGTAATTTGTTTTGTTTTTACTGTACATAAACATTAATTTTTGTCTACAATATTAACTTTTGCACAAACAATATCCTACAGCAAATCTACCTTTCGATAACGGTTTTACCGCTATCGTTGACTTTGTTCATTGATTTGAGTTTGTTTTTAAAGAATACTGCTTTACTTTATATTCTTATTTTTTGATATGTTGTATTTGTTAAAGTTTACAATAAAATGAATCTAGAAAAATATCTCATTTTTTAATTTGTTTTAATTTTTTTTCTAATTTCGATTTTGCAATCAAAACTAGTTATTTAATTTTAAAAAATCGCGCGATTTTCGAAAATTAAATAACTAGTTTTGATTGCAAAATCGGGAAAATAGAAAACGGGATTATAAAAAACGGGATTATAAAAAGCAGGATTATAAAAAACGGGATTTTAAAATCGGGATTTTAAGAAACGGTAATATAAAAACCGGGATATCGAACCCAACCCCTTTGCGAGCTATAGATGGGTCATTTTACAAAGTAAGAACATTAAATTGTGTATTTTAAGAAAAACAGTTTGAAAAATGTTTGACAAGAAATACCACCATCGATTTTTACTATGACGAAGGTTTTTAAGTCACTGTAAATCATGTTGTAAACTATTATTTAAGGAATCTGTAAGCAAAAATATATTTATTTATTTATTTATTTTCGTCTTTCAAGTAACATGACTTTAAGGAGACTACAATTAAATCAAATAATAATAAGATTTATAGAGTAATTCTTGTCATGAAAAGTGCTTTCTCAAATTAGCCGTTCGGATTCGGCATATAAACTGTAGGTCCCTTCCATCTCTGACAACATTACTCGCACACAGGGATGGTTGAGAGTTGTAAGTCACTAGGCCCTGGTCCTTCATGGACTGTTGCGCCACTTAATAAACAAAAAAAAAATAAGATTTATAACATATGAGTTCAATATAATTAACTTAAAATAATACAGTTTATAACAAATTTAATAAATTTCTCTTAATATCTAACCTACTATTATTAAAATCAATTAAAAAATCAAATCCATTAAAAGCAATACAGGAATCAGTAATTGGATTGTGTTTGGCATAATTTGTACTATGAAAAGGAACATGTAAAAAAATTTCCATCTCTAGGTCGCAAACTACGATAAGGTACGTAAATATTAAACATTGATAGCAAAGTAGAACAATCTATGTTAGAATTCAAAACATCGAAAACAAAGAGTATCGAATATAGCTTTTTTCTCTGCATTAAAGGTTTTAAATTAATTAATTTACACCTGGTCTCATAAGGTGGAATATTTGAAAACCTCACGTAAGGCGAATTTGGTAAATCTTTTCTGAACTTTTTCAATCCTAAGGATAATTGATTGAGTATTGGGATTCCATATAATGCAACAATACTCCAGCAAAGGTCTGACAAGGGATAAATAAAGGGTTTTTAGAGTATATGGATCTTCAAAAGACTTAGAACTTTTAGATGTAAAACCCAACATCGAGTTAGCTCTAGAAATAACGTGGTCAATATGAAGCGAAAAACTCATTTTATAATCGAAGATAACTCCAAGATCTTTTTGTCTTGTTAACCTTTGCAATGGATGATTATCAATTTTTAATGGATCTAGTATCTTAAAAATGTAACAACACTGCATTTTTTAATTTAATCAAACATCTTGAGATCATCGGCATAAAAGAGACACTTTGCATAAGGAATATAATTTGGTAAATCATTAATAAAAAGAATAAAAAGGAGTGGCCCAAGATGGCTGCCTTGAGGAACACCTGAAAAGTTTATTATTTTATTTAATAAAACATCACCAATTTTAACATATTGACTACGTCCAACCAAATAACTTTTAATACAGTCAAAGAGTGAAACCCTAGCAGCTCAAGTTTTTTCAAAAGAACTTGTGTTGCACACGATCAAATGCCTTTGAAAAATCGGTGTAAATAACGTCGACTTGCAAGCGATTTTATTAACAACCAAGACAATAATTCGTAAATATTGATAAATTGGTTGCTGTCGATCAACCACTCATAAAGCCATGCTGATGCTAAAAAATGTTATTTCGAACTAAATTATACAGTTTATTTTTAACAATTGCTTCAAATACTTTTGGAATTAACTGAAGTTTAGCAATAGGTCTATAATTTTCCACAGATTCCTTAGATCCAGATTTATGCAGAGGAGTAATCAGATAATGTTTCCATGTATCTAAAAATATACCTTGTCGCAAAGACATGTTGAAAATATAACACAGCGGAGCTGCTAAATTGTATTTACAAAATTTTAAAAGAAGTGCAGGAATATTATCTGGTGCAGCGGAGAAACTATTGTCCAGAGATGATAAAGCTGACAACACATCATCTAACGATAAACAAAGGCTACCAGCATTTATATTAGAATTGAAATTATTAAAATCTTGATCATAATTTATAATAAGGCAAAATTATTGCAAATATCACTTAAGTTCTCCGAAAAGACCCCATTGTAAGATACACTAGATGGAATCCCAATTGATTTTCTTTTAGTATTCAAAAATGACCAACAAACTTTAGAATTACTTTTTATTTTCGACTCCAGAGACCAAATATATTGTTTATAAGTAAATCTTTTTAAAAATTCATACTGTTTCCTAGTTCTATTAAATTGTTCGCGAATAGAGACAGAAATTTTATTTTAAGTTTAATCATAACATTTTTAAAGCTTGGATAAACTTTTATTAAACCAAATCGGTATTTTTTAATTTTTAAATTTCCTTATGGGAACAAAATTAAAAATAGCCTGATCCATTATATTCCGAAACATAGTAAAATCTATCTCTAAGTTATTATAATTTAAAATTATTTCCCAATTTACTGATTCAAAATATCTATTCATACATATTTATATTTAGAAACAAAATCAGCATTTTTAAAATCATGTTTAATAACTACATTAGAATCAAATTGGGATTCAATTAAAACAGAAAAATTAAATTTAATCTCAAATGCTTTATGATGTATACTGTCATCTGCTAACTTAAAACTAGCTGCATCTAATTTAGCTTATCCGCAGAATTGCATCAAACTCACCACTGTCAGCAACTAACTTTTCTTCGCGTTATCCGTAGTGCTGAACATTTGAAGCTTCTTAAACTTAAAAAAAATAGTACTTAATGGTGTTATGAAGAAGCAAAGCAATGCTTGTGCTCAAAAACGAATATGTCAATAAGATTGGTAGAAGTTGCATTGAAGTCGAATGACGCACTTCTTTATCTTAAAATTTTGTTTGGCAACTAAACTAATTTCTGGTTGAATGAATACGCTAACAATCAAATCTGCCGTATTTGAAGTGGACAGCAGCCAGAAGTATTGCAAGAGCTACCAATGCATCCAGAAAAACTCACTATTTGGTTCGAATTACAAGCTGGCGGAATAATTGGGCCTTATTTCTTCAAACATGACGTGAATCGCAACGTTATTGTGAATGGTGACTTGCATGATAATTGGTTTCAACAAATACCAATTTCGAGAGATGAATTCGGTGAACAGTTAAGTACAAGTTTGGATCCGGGCAATCGCCCGCCTTGATCGTGCGATATGTCATGTCTATGACGACAAGCCCGCTTAGATTAACGATCTGGAAGCCAGATTTCTAATTTTTTAAAGGTTTGATTAGGTTAGGTTAAAGTGGCTGTCAGTGATAAAATAGGACACCCTTAGGCCAGTTTAATGGCCCATTGTCATACCACATGAATCTTGAGGCTTTCTCCTAAGCTCAATGAAACCAGTTTGAGTTTCTTACGAAACGTGAGAGGCTGATTATGCTAATATGATTTAGATTGTTATAGAAGAATTCTTTTAGGTAATTCTTGTGTTTTTGAGCTAGCGCAGTGAATGTACAGAGAAGGTGAAGAACTGTTTCCTCCTCTTCCTCGTCCATAAAGCTTCTGCAAAAGTCATTTGAGAATACGCCTAGCCGCGTGGTGTGCTTTCCAATTACACAATGGCCGATCATGACACCTATTATCGAGCTTATATGTGATCTGCTTAAAGATAGCAAGCACCTTGATCGCTTTAAATCTAGTGCAGGCCAAATGTTTTTTGTAACCTGACACGCGGTGATGCTGTTTCACTGAAATATTTTTTTTAATAAGGATAAATGAATTATTAAATATAATTAGAGACTTTGTTCATAATAATGAAACTTGTAAAGAAGAAATATTTGACTGTTACCAGCCGAATTGTTTTTTCCAGAACACTATTTATTTTTAATAAATATGATTTAAAATCACAAAATAATATAAACCAGCATGTGTTCATATATGCGTTTCGCCCCGATGTAATGGTTGGGCTCATCAGAAGATGACCATTACACCTTGCTTGACGCATATTTTCTCGAATAAATCGAGATTCCATATAATCCGAGCTGCATAGAACAACTGCGAATTATATAGTTGCTACAAGTCTTCAAAGAAGATAAATTGTAGCTATTTTTATATCCTTGCTATGGGACTTTTAAAGAAGAAATATTCGACTGTTACCAGCCGAATTGTTTTTTCCAGAACACTATTTATTTTTAATAAATATGATTTAAAATCACAAAATAATATAAACCAGCATGTGTTCATATATGCGTTTCGCCCCGATGTAATGGTTGGGCTCATTAGAAGATGACCAATACACCTTGTCTTGACGCATATTTTCTCGAATAAATCGAGATTCCATATAATCCGAGCTGCATAGAGCAACTGCGAATTATATAGTTGCTACAAGTCTTCAAAGAAGATAAATTGTAGCTGTTTTTATATCCTTGCTATGGGACTTTTAAAGAAGAAATATTCGACTGTTACCAGCCGAATTGTTTTTTCCAGAACACTATTCATTTTTAATAAATATGATTTAAAATCACAAAATAATATAAACCAGCATGTTTTCATATATGCGTTTCGCCCCGAATGTAATGGTTGGGCTCATCAGAAGATGACCATTACACTTTGTCTTGACGCATATTTTCGCAGTTGCTCTATGCAGCTCGGATTATATGGAATCTCGATTTATTCGAGAAAATATGCGTCAAGCAAGGTGTAATGGTCATCTTCTGATGAGCCCAACCATTACATCGGGGCGAAACGCATTATATGAAGTATTGCAAGTATTTTGTATAAGGGAATACTCCTTTTAGTTGTTGTTGTAAATTTACTGATCAATAGATTAAACTTTTGATTGATTTGTTTTGTATTTATAATTTTGTGTTGCTTTTGTTCTGGAATTTTGTTAACGTTCAAAACCTCTATAATTTTTGTCTACACTAATATTTAACTCTTTGAATTCAAAAATCACATGGTTGAAAAGTTTTCTAACACACAAACAACAGTCGATCATGCTGATTCCAATTTACAAAGTATTTTTGTTTATCCTTTCCATTAATCGTTAAGCAAACAAAACCTTCGTGTTCATTGTCAGGTGGAATCTTGAATAAATTGCCGTTTGTTGACATAAAGCGCAATACCTTCCTTCAAAACTATTCGCGCGTTGACTAAAAACCCCTATTTATACCTACAACACCGCGTCGCGTCGTCGTCGGTCTTCGGTCAATCATTTAAAATTTTTTACCTTTGTACCTATCTACTATCTGTCTAGGTAGGTAAGGTAACCTACCTCCGTGTAGGAAGGCGAGGGTTTAACAAATTCAAACATCACTATACTATCGATTGATTGAATGCAACACTACTCACCCGCTCGCTCGCTGATGACTGGGATTTATTGTGTTTGCTACTGCGTAATAAAATTAATAACAAAACGCTAATTTATTTTACTTTTGTCTACTGTTGATGCGTTGCCGGTGGTTTTTCCCATTTTATAACCCAACACAAAACCTTTTTTTCGTTTGGACCTATACGTAGGTAGAAATAACAACTATAAAATTAAAATAACAAATTTATATTTGTATACTTAAGGAAGTACCTATTCCATGATGTGATTCTCTGACGCACACACAATATTCCACGTGAATACAACCCTTTAATTGGTTTATTGTGATGTAAAAACGCGGATACCTTCCTTTGTATTAGGGTGACCATTCGTGTGATATGTTTTTTGTGATGTATTTATGTAGTAGATACTCTAAGGCTTATAGTCAAATATCTGATCACGAGATTCTTAGGCAAACTCATGATTGTAAAAATAGTTCTTAAAACCTTACTCTCAGCCATATGGTCACCCCAAACCTTTCAAAAGACTACAATGCTGCTATTTTATCATTTACACTAAGACTGGTGCCATATTTGCAAAGGACAAACTTAAAATTCTCACGTCAAAGATTTGAATGGATGCGAATGGGTTGTTCTACGCAAATAGAGTAAAAATTCTAGTATATTGCTCATCATTAAAAGTCTTCAGTACACATTGTAAAAATCCTTCTTTCACGGTATTGAACAATTCGAAAATAGAAATTAACCGAAGAGAATAAGCGAGTAATGTAATTGGCGGTTCTTTTGCCATCAGTGAGGGATGAAATGGAGGTTTATGGCGATGCGATGCAATGGCGAGGGATGAACCATGAAGGTTAAAAATTATGTACGACTACATAAACATAGTAATTTGACCTTGGCGTTTTTCAACGCGTCATTGTTTTTGCGGCCATTCATTCCAAGAGTTTAACCTAAATGGTTGGTTTTTGTTCTTTTTGTTCTTATATCACAGTTAAATTAGTTATCTAATCATTCATGGTTGGTGGACAATATAATTTTTGTGGGTGAGAGACCTTGATATTATTTATAGAACACAATCTTCTGGAGTTGTAAAACTAAACAGCTTTGAATGGATTATTTTTGGTTCCACAGTGGTTTTGTTTTTGTGGTTGTTGTCTTCATTTTTCGAACGACCTTCAATAATGATTTTAGTAGGTAATTTAAGTTAAAATTGTCAGTGATATGAACAAATTTGAAGTGAATTTAAGATAAGCGTATATGATCAAAAATTCTCTTAAGATTTTTCGATAAGTATTAAACAGATTGGTGGGAGTTGTTATGGTGACTTTGAAATATTGCAGGCAGACTGTCTGTTACTAAAAAATTTGGTTTTCTTGAAAAATTGACAGTCAATATTGAAGATATTAAAAATAAAGTGCTTCTTGGTAAAAAAAAGTCAGAATATAATTTATGTCCTCATTTACGAGGTTACTACTTTGGCTTGAGTAACTCAATACCTAAAAACTGGACCAAAGATTTAATACCGTTTTTAGGAACCATAAATATTCCATTTCATATAAAACTTCTTCCTGGCAACCATTTATCATAGTCAAGACGCTACCTTTCAAATACACATGTACAGCACTTTCATAAATGAATTCTAGCTATGATTTATTCAAGATCTATGAATTCAAGCTTTTTAAAGTACTACTAATTTTGTATTCTATTTTGGAAAAAGAAATACAAATTTAATTTTATATATTAAATATTAAGTACAAACTTAATTATTGGATTTGAATCTTGAAACTAAAGGAGGTACGAGAATTTCACTTCTTAATAAACATTTTACAGTTTAAAAGCCAAATAAAATCTTCTTTAGTCCGAAACAAGTAATAGCGTTTTTCAAAAAATGCAATATTTTATTAAAAGGTGCCCTTAATCATTTTTTTTGTAGAGATCCATTGAAAATATTAACGATTTTGGATAATCTAGTTGACTAAATCAAAGCTCCCTTAATATAAAAATTGTCCAAGACCATTTCAACTAAAAGAGGCTGGGAGCCACCCAAACCGATAAATTTACATACGTGCACGTCTGTCGATTTTTCAAAATATTAAAAAAAATATAAATAACAGTATTTTGCGTGAGATAAACAAATTTGAAGTCAATGCCTTTTCTTATTCTCGTAATACTTAAATCGAAAACCATTTCTTATCAATTTTATGTTAAAAAAATAAATAAATTGACGACTGTCAAGTTAGCACTACATTTTCCGAAATTTAAGAAACTGAGTATGCAGTTAATTGTAGCTTTTTTGTTGTAAATTAGTTGTGGAAAAAAAAATGTGTAGCTCGACGATTTTTCAAAAAAGTGGTATGTAGTGCTATGTTGATATCAAGTTAGCACTACACTTTTTGATTTTGTTGAAACAAAGTACGCAATTAGTTGATAATTATTTGTTGTAAATTAGTTGTGGAAAGAAAAAAATTCCGAAAATTTGTTTTACTTTGATTTTTTTTTAAAAAGGTTGTTTTATGCCTGAACTCACGGTGTCAAGTTAGCACTACATACCCCCTTTAAAAAAAAAAAAAAAAAAAAAAAACAAAGTAAAAAAATTTTCGGAATTTTTTTCTTTCCACAACTAATTTACAACAAATAATTATCAACTAATTGCGTACTTTGTTTCAACAAAATCAAAAAGTGTAGTGCTAACTTGACAGTCGTAATAAATTGGGTGGCGCAACAGTCCGTTGAGAACTAGGGCCTAGTGACTTACAACTTTCAACCATTCCTGTGTGCGGTTAATGTTGTCAGGGATGGAGGGGACCTACAGTTTTTCAAGCCGAATCCGAACGGCTAATTTAAGAAAGCACTTTTTATGACAAGAATTACTCTTGGAGAATTTGTCAATTCCTCGCAAGAGGTAGTACCCGTGAAAAAAACTTTAGATGGCATAGGCAAGGATCGAACCCAAGACCTCTAGCATGACAGTCTAACGCACTAACCTTCATGCCACGGGCACTTGTTTATTATGTTGTTTTTGTAATTTTTCGTGTTTTGTAAAAGTTGTGAATTTAAATTTCTAAAAAAGTTCACCTAAAGTAAACGACAATATTTTGCATTTGATGAAAAATAAGTTCGATTTCAATAATTGTTTTTGGTCACCACATTTTTAGTCAAAAACAAATTTTTATCAATTTTATCAGAAATTTTTTAAAATTTCTATTTTCATAAATTGAAAATAAAGTACAGGATTGGGTTTTTTGTACGAACAACAAAATTTAGCATAGAATGAAAATTTAGTTCTACTCTCGAGATATATTTGAATCTGAAATTAGTTTTTACCGCATTCGCGAAGTATTTTCTTATTTGTTTATAAAAAAAGAGGTTGGGATGTGACCCACACTGATAACTTCCCATCCCGTCTGTCGATTTGTCTTGCTTAAAAGTTTGTCTAATGTATCAATTTTTACCAAATTTGCGTACTATTTTTTGCAGATTTTATTTTTGTATGAAAAAACGGACAAACGGACAAACGGACGCGACGGTTGGATTTTTATAAAAAAATTACTCAATATCGAAAACAATATTTTCTGTGAAATAAAGTAAGTTTGAAGCACATATTTGTAATTTTTGAAAAGCTATTTGAGTCGAAAGTAAATTTTTACAAGTTTTAGTATTGTTTTTTTTGTTTAGGTTTTTATTTTTTGTAAAAAAACTGTCAATTCGATTTTTCTCAAAATTTTTCCTAGTGTTGAAAACAATATTTCTTATAAGCTAAAATTAGTTAGAAGCCATTATCTCAAATTTTTGAAAAGATATTCGAGTCGAAAATTAATTTTTCCCAACTTTGAGTAATGTTTTTTTTTAGGTTTTTATTTTTTATAAAAAAAACGGTCAAATAGATTTTTCTCAAAATTTTATCAGATGTTAAAAACATTATTCTTCGTTGTACAAAATTGTTTTGGAGATGAAATCTATTGGAAATGAGTATTCAATTACTGCGCAAGTGGATGAACCAAAAAAAAAATAATAATACCAAACCGATTTTATTATTAAATACAAATATAACTTTATTAATATAAAAAGGAAACGTAGTAAAAGTTTAGAATACTGAAAATGAAGTTCGTGTGATGCGATGCGCTGAAATCAGAAGAATGAAAAAGAAATATTAATGACAGTATATGTCAGATGCCGAAATGGGTTTAGGCTTGTTCAGCTTGCTGTCGTTGATTGTATCAGAGTGACACGGAACGATAAAGTAGAACTCCAATAAAATCATATTTTGGTCGTAAAATTTTCGAGGTGACAAATTTTTTTTTCAGTTTTTTTGATTTATAAAATAAACCGTTGATTGGATTTTTTTCCAAAAATATACTTGTTTTGTATTACGTTACAATATATAATATAAAATTTAATTCAAGTCTCTAACGTCATTGGTTCATGAGATATTTAGGGTTAACCAAAATTGTCACCTTTTTTTTAAACTGCTATGGTAAAAAAACCACCCACGCAATTTTCTTGAGAGCCCTTTCTGCATCTTTCTGCATTATTATATGTATAACAAAATTTATTTGAAGTCGATATCTCTTCTGGTTCTTGAGCTATTGACGACGAAAAAAACGTCGCGAACGTACGGACATACGGACGTACGAACGTACGTACACACGCACGCACATACATCTTTCTAAAAATCTTTTATTTCGACTCTAGAGACCTTGAAACGGCGAGAAATGTAAAAATTTTCAATTTGACAAATCGGAACCATTACTATAATTTCCTATGGGAAGTTAAAAAACTGTCAATTTTATTTTTTCTAATAATTGCTCCAAATCTTGAAAACAATATTATTCATAACATGAAATACCTAGATATTCGAGTCGAAAATCATTTTTTACTAACCTTTAGTAGTTTGTATTTAGGTTTTAATTTTTGTAAATAAACCGTTCCTTCAATTTTTATCAATATTTAGCAGATATCGGAAACGTCATTTATCGTTGTACCTATAAAATTATTTTGAAGGTAACATTATTTCTTGCTCGAGTTACAAAAAAACTATTAACTTAAGTTTTTTCTAAAATTATATTTATTTGGTATAACATCAAAATATGTAATACTAAATTAGATTTAATTCAACAGCCTTATTTGTTTTTGAGATATTTCTGTTCAACCAAAATTTTCCTTAAAAAAAAAAAAAAAAACACCCACTCAGTTTTTTTGAAAGTTATTTCTGAGTCTTTCGGTGTTATAATCTGTAAAACTTAATTTATTTTAATTTATTGAAGTCTACTGGTTCTTGAGATATGGACAACACACAGACATATCACTAAAAATCTTTGATTTAGATTCCAGAGATCTTGAAACGTCGAGATATGTGAATATTATCAATTTGAAAAATCGGCCCGATTTTAACAACTTCTTGTGAGAAGTTAAAATTTTAAAACGATGCAGAGTTTTCGGGTGTATGGTCCTTGATATGAAGTCGATATTAAAATTAAAACATGTTTTTTAAACATCAAAGGACTACCTGTAAACAAAATATAAAATTGTTTTAATCCATTCGATATACTATTGGAAAAGTCATTTTATTTTATTTCAAAATATAAGAGAATATGTCATTTGAACTCGTCTTATAGATTTAAAGACCAAAAAGGCACTGTAGCCTTTGAGTCGAATTAACATTTCGTATGAAATCTTTTTCACTTAAAAAGTTTTTCCGATACTAAATCCACTTTGTCAGTGTTTGATTATGTTTGCTTTATGATATCAAAAAACGTTTCATTGAGTCAACTTGAACATTGATTAATTTCTAATTAACAATATTAAGTTTAACTCAGTACCTAGACAAAAGATTTCATAACGTTTTCGGAAACCATAAACATTCCACTTTGTGTAAGACTTCGTCTTTGGAACCAGCTATCTTAGTTAAGCCGCTCCCTTTCAAATACACATGCACAACATTTTCATTATATGAATTCTAGCTGAAAAAATTAATTTTTTAAATTACTCATTTCGCATTGTATTTTGGAAAAATCTGCACTTAAAATTAAAAAACTGAAAATAAAAAATTAAATTTTGAACATTAAGACAAACAAAATTTTTGGAATATGTAAAAAAAAAACAAACGAGTTCTTGAGCAATTTAAATACAAATAATATACAATTTAGTGTCACGCGTCTGCTTTGAAAACTATAGGTATATAAATAAACGGCTAAAATTTTGACGACTCTCGTGCACACCATTATTAGAATCATTAACTTTCTCTAGGTTCTGTTTAAAACAATAATAATTCCAATACAAAAATCAATGAACAAACAACAAAAATTATGTCCTCTCCAAATTTTGTTCATCCATAAAGTATTATGTATGTATGTATGTAGGTCTGAACTATAGACATATCTTTATTTAAAATTTTGTTCCGGTTGATCCTTGACGAATTGCTCTCGTCAGATGGATGAAAATTGAATTAAACAAAAGAAGCGATGACATGCCGCCATGGAGGTCCTACTTCTTTTGTCACCCATAAATAACAATTAAACAAAAGGACAATAGACAAAAACATCGCATTGCATCGCCCATATAGAGTGTTGGCGTACGATTGTAAATCATCAATTACCACTTATTGAACAAATATACATACAATACATGAACAAATGAATGCAAAAGATTCATGCAAAGGTAGGTAGATGCCAAATCCATGCTTCCTGTTTTTATTTTTGGGATAGGTACTAGGAGGTTGCATTTTTGCGCATTTTCTAAACATTTTCAAAAAGGGAAGAAGGTATAGAGTAAAATATGCAGCATCAGCAGTATTGAAAATCAAACAAAATGTTTTATAAAAATTATTTCTTTCATTATGACGAAAATGAGGATGAAGATGTGAATTGGATGGAGAATAACGAACTGTGTTCCATGCTGGTAAAATTTGTTATCCTTTTTGAGATACCATCATGGTGATTCTAATAGTTCATAATGAGCCAACACCCTTACGGAAGAAGATCAGTATCTTTGAAATCGATACTTTGTTTCGTGTGCAATCGTATCGAATTTCTTGTAGCTTAAATTTTCGAGTACTGATGCCATAAGTTTTTATGAGCGAGTTGGTACGTATTTATGAAGAAAATTTCATCTGGCATATTCAATGAACTTTTAGATACATGATGATGAATCTTATGTGGCTATAAGCATACATTTCCTTTGGAGATATGTCAGGCCCAATATACAAATGTAGTTATATCTAAGAAAATGTTTTTGAGAAACTCATATCCTCGACTCACTCCCTCAGAACTTTTAGCTTATAGTTATCTGAATTTCCCTTAAATCTCTCTTTATAGAGTTTGAGTTGGCTAAAACAAAAGGTTCTAAACTTCTTTCTATAGAACCTAGACCTTTAACAAATTTCGATATTTTTTTTCTGATGCCTCCCTCAAAACTAAAATAAAATCTACACACGTAGAAAGATGAACCACGCGGATAAAATTATGTACACTTATTTAACTTAAAAAATAATCTCCTGCCTATACAAGTAATTAGCCTGATTATTAATTAGCCAGATGGCTCCAATTCGAAATAGGTGCCTATATCGCCCCATCACAACAGCACCCGACTTCATATTCATAGACACATAAAATACAAAATACAAAAAGAACAAATTAAACCGCAGACAGATGTGGATATTTCATAAATATCCAATCCAGAATCCATGGACCATAATATAAAAGTTAAAGCTTCCAATCTTACTTCTTTAAAAATGCATCCCCGCATACTCATTGAATTGATTATATATTATTTTGTATGCATGAGATTTGAGATGCTTTTATACTTTTTATACTATTTTGTATAGAGAACCAACCAAGAGACCTGTTTCGATTTTTATTGCAATACGCTTTGGCTCTGATTATGAACTGCTTTTAATAAATTTCTTCTTCAATCGGATTGTAGAAATTATTATACTTTTTTGTTCCTTTTCTGCTTTTTCCTTTTAGTGTATTATGGGATAGGTATAGGTAATGGAGCAACATCAAGTCGAGATAGATAAAATAAAACATTCATGGAAAGTTTTAAAACACAGAATATGAAGATAAAAAAGTTGTTCTATAAGCTATTAAGAGTAGCTTATAATGATGGTTTTTACTCATACTATGTTGTAAATGCAATTATAGTATTTTAACTGATCATTTACTGATTAACAACATGTATGATTTTTATTTACAATTAACAATGTAAGGCGTTATCCTTACCGAACATATTCAACTTTTTGATAAAAAGAATTGTACATTTTAAGCTTTTAACGTAGTTAATAAATATAGTTAATAAGTAATAGTTTTTAAAAATAAAATAACTGCATGTACAAAGTTAATTGAAATTCTGTTGTGAATAGACAGCTTCTATTCGAGTCTCGAAAGCAATTTTTAAGCTTTTTGTTCTTAGACGTAAATGTACCAACACATTTGACACTTGATGGCTTTGATCGTGGGGTATTGTGCATTACACAAAACACTATGCAATGTCGGATCCGGAGGGTGGAGGGGGTTCATAGGGGTCATTACTTCCATGGGAGATAATTAGTTTTATTTTTTTCGTAGGAATTCCTTTCCATTCAAAACTCATCGTATTGCGTTAATGCATATGACCCCTATTATATTTTGAATTATTCATTTTTTTATATGAAAACAAAATTTTGTATTTTGATTCCCTAAACTTTGTTACTAAAAGTACTACTTTAAACTGAGGACTGGACCAAGAACTTAATATGAATCGGAAATTCAGCTTTATTCCAAAAATACAGAACAAATTCATCAAATTTTGATCAATTGACGAACCAGGGGGGGGGGGGGTCATATGAGTTATAAGCAGGGCCGGACAAAGCATATGTGCAAGATGTGCAAATGCACAGGGCGCAGAATTCTGGGGGCGCATTGCCAGGAGCAAGAAAATGTAATCTGATCTTGCAAACAAATATGTACTACTACATATTTGCCATTCTTTAACCACAAACATTCTTAAAATAATCTCAAAAAAACATCCATCACAACTGTCCTAAGTTATCTCTTGCGCACTAACTAACATCACTTTCATTGTTGCATTCAATGAAAATTTAACTCAAGATATCGCAGAACTAAAAATTCTACCTACCTCATTTCCAAATATTTCACCCTGTTCGTACAAGAGAAAAAAAGAAAAAAATCTCAACACAAAAAAATTCCATGCCACCTCATATGTGCAAGATATATTTTATGCACACCGAGTCCCAAAATTAACATAGAAGTATGACGAAGCAAAATACTTATTCATATTGAATCGTATGGGCTAGAACGTGCAGGTTTTGTATCACGCACAGTACCCTGTATGTGAGACTCACATGAGACATTGTGAGTTCTCATCTACAAAGAAAACAACAAAAAAAATATATGCTGTTTGCTGTGTCTTTGATTTGTAGTAGAAGGTAGCACAGAATACAGAAACCTACCTGCTCTCTTTTTTCAGAGACATTTTTTTGTACATTTTGTACATTTTCTAAATCTTAAAATATAGGAAATATTGTAAACAGACTTTTTGGAAGAAATTAGCAAGTTCTAGCGACCAAGTCGTGGATTTTATTTCTTTCAAAATTGATTATCTGTTAAATACAAAAACTTAAATAAAAGAAATCTACTTTTTGAAGTGAATTTGCTTTAGATGTTTTAGAATAGTGATTTAAAGAATATACATGTCCAAAAAGCAGCAAAAGGGACACTTTTGTTAAACTAATGGCTAATTGAAAAACACAATGTAGATTTCATATCTAATAATATAAAAGCTTTGAATCTCTTAAGAACTGAAGTGTCACACAAAAGTTTCTTCCCAACTTATTTCTTTACCTTCATTTGTTTTTATTTGATATTTAGAGAAATTATATACTTCAATGCACCTATTTCCTTAAATTCAAGAACCAAATATTTTTCTCTCTACAATGTTTAAGTTTTGTTGACTCCTTTAAGACAAAATATTTTCTAGCATCCAGCTCCAATCTACTATTTAGCAGACTGATAGCGATAGCAATAATAGACTCTCGAAAATTGAGTTCGAAAAAATCACATCAAAAAAAGCCAGAAAATTTTAAATATCAGATTCTTTCTCATTTTCTGGGTTTTTAAATTTTTGTAACGTTTTTCGCATTGATAGAAATTTCAATAAAAAAAAAGAATATAACAACTAAAACTCTCTAAGCTATTGTGTTTTAGCTCTTAAATATGGCATATTTAGAAAACTGTTGGAAACTTGGAATGCTTTCATATGTAGAGAGTCGTCCAAATTAAATAGTTAGACTATAATAATTTAATAACTAAAGTTGTCACTTTAGCCCTTGAAATGTGTAAATTTAAGGTTAATATACACACATTATGTATTTAAATTTTGTTAGCCTCTTTTACAAAACTTTAAAGAACATTTTTAAGCGGTGAGTAAAAACTCGTCTATATGTTAAGTGTGTGAATACCCCCCTCCCCCCCTGATTTAAAGTCTGGATCCGCCCTGACGCCATTCAAGATGAACTTTGATGCTTTGATTGTCGTTCGGCTTCAATTTTTGCATGAGTTGAATTTTTAAGCACGTTAACAAAGATACTTTCGTAAAATCTTCCATAAAGTGGATGGGCACAGTCTGCTCATAATCTCGTAAAGGCCCTAACTAACATTTTCACTATTTCGCGATAATGATGAAAACACTAAATCGTTAACCGCGACCTGAAGGTAAAAAGTGAAAAATACCAAAAAATATTTTGTGTAAAGCTTTTTTATTGCTTTATTTTTTGGAATAGTTTTAAACTCAAAATTTGTATGCATTTGGAAAACAAGGTAGATAGGGCTTTTTAGCTTTGGACGAAAAAAAAATAAGAGGCCCTATGTGCAACAATTTACGTTATTCTTTAAAATCCTTAATAAAACATGAAATAGAATTCAAATTCAATTAATTTATTTCAAACATTTTAGTTTGAGTTATGACACACAAATTTAGAGGCATTATTAAAATTATTACAAGGTTACAACCTTTTACATACAAATTTGCAGCCAGAAAAAAAGCCCTAACTACAAAAATTCTTGCATCAAAATTTATAAAAAGCCCTAACTGCCACATAGGGCTTTTTAAAAAAGAACATGAATATATGCTTTCTCTATGCAGTGTATTATAAAAGGCCCTATGTGGTAGTTAGGGCTTTTTATAAATTTTGATGCAAATGATTTGTAGTTAGGGCTTCTAGAAATTGTGTTTTTCTGGCTTATTTGAAGATTTAAGGTTAAGAAATGAATGTAGAAAAATCGGAGACAATGCCCTAACTCCAAATATGCAAAAAACTCAAAATCGGAAATTTTGTAGATAGGGCCTTTACGAGATTATGGGCAGAGTTCCAATCGGATGCAGTCATAAATTTGCAAAACTTGAAGAGTAACAACTGTCAAAAACACAAGTCCAAAAAAAGTATTGTCAGATTGAAAACCTTACGTTTAAGAATAAAACACCCGTTAAAATGTTTGAGATTACATAGGTTTTTGTATTGGACAAAAATATTAAAAGATACTTAGTCTAAGAAATTTCATCTATGTATTTATTTCAGTTAAACTTAATAATATGCTATGACAGCGAAATGTCCACAATTTTTTGCAGTGAATTTAATCTTGTTGTTAATTAAATTAAAATCAATCAGTTCTAGTCTGAATTTCGGTACTTATTTACAATTTCAATTATTGTGAAAAATTTTCAATGGAATCAACTTTCAAATATAAGAACCGAACTACCGCGGATCGTTGTTTGGCAATTTTTCACCTTACAATATTATATTATCCCAAAAAATGCGGACAATATTTCTGTAATAAATGTTTAAACGTCCAGCGATGGTTTACAAATAATATTTTTTGATCTCTATAAGCTTTTAAATGTGACTATATGTCCTAAACTATGCAAGACAGTCCTGCATTTTACGAATACATGGCAATTCCGCAGTACCTATATTTTTGCATTTAATTTTGTTTTGGCAATCCACATAATAATTACCTATACATTTAAAATATGGAAGCCATTTGGTATTTTTATGGGAAGGCGTTGTTTCTGCTTCCCAAAATATACTGTATTCAAAAAGTTATGATCTAGACTCCAGAGTAACAATTTTGAAAATTTCAAGAGAAACAAGAATAATTTTTAAATTATAAAATAAAATGATTCTGGGATGCGACTCACACTCATAACTTTCCATTCTTGTCCGTCTGTAGGTTTTTCTAAAAGTTTTACAGAATTCGTAAATGTTTTGTAAAATAAATAAAGACTGGATCACACGAATTTGCTTCTGTACCAAAAGAGTCTGTTTTATAATAGTATCTATAATTTAAGATTTCAAAATATACCCTTAAAATTTAAGATTTAAAAATATATCCCTAAAATAAATTTGACTTCAAAAATTGTAATAGCATTTGATTTCTAAAAAAAATTAATTTTTCACAATTTTTTTTTGAAAATCGTTAGAGTATTTTTGTTTAAATACAGTTTTTATATGCAGTTATTTATAATACATTAATATATACTATGTTTGATTTTTATAAACAAATATTAACCATTTTTCGAGGTATCGAATTTTGAAAAAAAAAATAATATTTTATTTTTAAATCCAAAAATAAAACAATGACATTTTAGATCACCAAAAAAGGCTCATCACTTGAGTTCAGAAAACTTAAAACCAAAATTACAGTTCTATAGGGGTAACCTTCTGTAACAATACAAAAATATTTTTTTATTGAAAGAAGCCATGTTAAGAAAAATAATTTTGAGAAAATTAAAAAAAAAATCTATCGGTTTGTTTTTTGATCTTAAAAGGAAAAATTAAAAAAAAAAACTACTAACGCGAGTCTGCTTATTAAAACGTTAACTTCCAACTCAATCGAAGCAATGGTTTAGGCTAAAGGGGCGAGGACAGACAGACAGACGGAAGAACGGAATTGGGGGACCTACTTTTTCCGACTTTTATATTACTTAATGTCATGTTTGATTAAAATCTTAAGTTCAAATTTTTTTTACGAATGCAATACTTGCCAGGTTGGGTACCCTATCTACAAAGCAAAAATCCCCAAAACAAAATTCCCAAATCTTAAATCTCCTAAACCAAACTCCCCAGAACCAATATCGCCAAATCCAGAATCACCAAAATCAAAATCCTTAAGTACATTATGATGAAAAACAACAGGCATTGACAGCGCCCGGCGCTTAAAAATTTTAGATCTGGGGATTACGTGTGTGGATTATGTGCATAGGAATTTAGATCCTAGAGATTTTGTTTTTGGAGATTTTGTGCTGGAGATAACGACTTTGTTGATTTTCTAAAGTGTGGGGGGTTTGTTTTTGGAGATTTTGAAGTTATGTATTGTCGGAATCCCATGCTTACCATATAGTTCCTATAAGTCCCATGTACAAATATTAAAGTCAATATCCTTCTTTGTTCCCAAGATACTTGGGTCGATATTTTTTAAAACATTTTTAGTCGATTGCGTTTTTGCAAAAAAAAATTGTCAATTGGATTTTTTTATGTTATTAACAAAAATTTACTACAATACTTTGCATATGATAAAATAAGTCAAACTTCAGTACATGTTTTTGTTGTCGAGACATTTTATTAAAAACCCAATTTTAAGTTGATAATTATTCTGTGTTTCAATTCAGTGAATTTTATTTTGTCATCTCTATCTGTATTGGTTTTAGTAATTTTTTTTATTTGCAATGACTGGACAATTCAGAGTAGATTATTGTAATATTCGTGGGCTAAGGGCAAATTTTTTATTGGCATACCGCCATACTGTTTCATACAGGCCAGCTGTTTTGGCACTAAGTAAAACCCAAGTAGGTGAGGATTCCGATCCTGCTGAATTTTTTATTCATGGGTATAGCTTAGTGCCTTTATTCTTTTCCCACCATGGCCTCGCCATATACATTAGGAATGATGTTGCTTATCAGCTCTTACCACAATATGGTCTTTGCACCAATTCCTTTTTTAATTATATGTGGTTTAAATTCTCCGTAAATAAGCAAATCATTCACTACTGCTTCCTTTATCGAAGCCCAAATTTAGACAGAGTATCAACTTCTCGTGAATTTGATGCTTTGTCTGACTCCATCCAAAGAATTGTTTCGTCCTATCCTCGCACTGAAATCGTTGTTACGGGCGATTTCAATCTACACAATTCTTCATGGCGTCAACATTCAGGCCAGACAACACCCGATGGAGTGTGTGCAGAAATCTTCGCTGAGTTGAACCACCTAACTCAGCTGGTCAACGAGCCCACCCGAATATCGGACGTTGAAGGTCGAGCAGAAAACACTCTTGACTTGTTTCTTACCTCTGACCCTGATAAGTACACTGTTAGTGTTCTATCTCCTCTAGGCACATCTGACCATTGTGTCATATCAGCTAATTTCTCGTGTAAAAACTCTCCAGTTAAAGAAAGAGCTCCTACGAGAACCGTTTGGCAATACGAGAAAGCCAACTGGGACGGTCTCAATAATTACTTCAGGATCTTTAACTGGTCACTTTGCTTCCTCGATAGTGACGTTGACGCCAGCGCTGATATGATCACAAGTTTAATTCTCCTGGGAATGAGAACTTTTATTCCGAATAGGGTTAAAAGTATCAGACCTAAGGAAAACGCATGGTTTGATGCGAGCTGTAAAGAGGTTATTAGGGCCAAAGAGGTAAGTTTCCGTTGCTATAAAGCCAACCGTACTGAGGAAAGCCGGAAAAAGTTCAAACAAGCCAGGAAGGCCTGCAACGCCCATATTCGACGAACTAAATTCTTACATGACCAAAAATTACGGCAAAAAATACTGCAATGTCCCAAAGGCAGTACAAATTTTTGGTCATTTGTAAAAAACATGAGGAATTCTTCATCTTCTTCGGTCCCTACGCTCGTTGTCAATGACACTCCATTTGTTAGCTCTTTAGAGAAAGCTAATCTCTTTGCTAGGCAGTTCGCCGCCAATTCTACGCTGCCAGTGAGTGTTATGACTCCGCCTGTACTTGAGCGAGTTAGTGATTCTATGGGACCAATCTTTTTTCGCACTCGTACTGTGGCAAGAGTCCTAAGAGATCTAAACACACATAAATCCGCTGGTCCGGATGGTATCCCCGCTATTGTTCTGAAGAGGTGTTCTTCAACGCTGGCAAAACCACTGCGTAAGCTTTTTCATCTGTCCTACTCCTCAGGTCTCGTTCCGAGTGGATGGAAAACTGCATTTGTCCACCCTCTAATTATCGACCGATTGCACTTACATCCCTTCTTTCCAAGGTCATGGAAACGCTGATAAATTATCAGCTTAAGAAATATCTCGAAGACCGAAAGCTTCTTAATGACCGGCAGTACGGCTTTCGCAGCAATAGGTCCACTGGTGATCTCATGGTTCATCTCACCGAACAGTGGAGCAAATCTTTACATCGCTTTGGAGAAAGTAAGATTATTGCACTTGATATTTCAAAAGCATTTGATAGGGTTTGGCATCAGGCCCTCTTATCGAAAATGCGTGCTTTCGGTTTTCACGAATCCCTGCTTCATTGGATTAGTAATTACCTTTCGGATCGTTCAATACAAGTAGTATTGGATGGGTTCAAGTCTGGAAACCACAAAATAAATGCTGGTGTGCCCCAGGGCTCTGTTCTATCTCCAACACTCTTTCTCATTTTTATTAATGATCTCCTGTCTGCAACTTTTAATCCAATACATTGTTTCGCTGACGATAGTACTCTTAGCTTTTCATATTCGTTTTCAGACTCACATCCCTCTTCTTCGGATGTGGAACTGCAACGACAAAATATGATAAGTTCATTAAATTCCGACCTAAACAGCATTCTACAATGGGGATTAAAAAACCGCGTGGAATTTAATGCTTCGAAAACGCAATGCTGTCTTGTATCGTTAAAGCGAGATATACCCCAATTGCCATTATCCATGGATGGCACTTGCATCGAGGAGACTGAACATCTCGATATTCTCGGTATGTGTATCACCAACCACCTTTTGTGGAACGAACACATACGCGATGTCGCCAAAAATGCCGCAAGATGTTTGGGTTTTCTAAGGCGATGCAAGAAGTTTTTCTCCCCCTCTGATCTGGCTGTTATTTACAAGACTTATATACGTCCAAAGCTTGAGTATAACTCCCATCTCTGGGCTGGTGCTCCTGCAACTTACTTAAGCCTCTTGCATAGTATTGAACGTAGAGCATTTAAATTGATAGATGACAATATCATCATAAGTTCATTTACTACGCTTGAACATCGTCGTAAGGTCTCTTGTCTGACTCTTTTTTACCGTTACTTTAACGGCTTATGCTCTAGTGAAATAGCCAGTTGCATTCCTCCCCTTAAACAGTTCAACCGTAATACACGCGCTTCTAGGAATGCTCATCAGTATACCCTCCAGCCCAACTTCGGCCGTACTGTCAAATACAGAGATTCGTTCTTTAGCCGTACTACGCGAATGTGGAATGCCTTACCACACTCTGTCTTTCCTAGTCATTGCAATATTCAGGAATTCAAAACCAATGTGCACCGACATCTCCTTTTAAACCCTCTCTCCTCTTCCTAGTGCTCACACTGTGCATCTGCATAATAAGGGTAGTAATATCCCCTTGAGTGTTTGCTTATTATAAAAAAAAAAAAAAAAAAAAGTAGCGTTTTTTAAAAGTTTTTATTTCTTTTAAGAAAAATAGAGATTGGATTTTTTTTAAGAAATGTATCTTATGTAGAAAACAATATTTTGCATAGATTGAAATAATTTTGGAGTCGAAACTTTCATTTATTCTCGAGATATTCAAGTCGAAAATCAGTTATTGTATTTTTTGTAAAAAAAAACAAAAACTATCAATTCGTTTTTTCCAAAAATTCTACCAGATGTTAAAAACGTATAATTGTTCGATGTAGATTTAAACAAAATACAGACATATCCTCATACAATACAAAAACTTAATTTTTGAAACTAAAAAATAAATTTTTGGTACTCTTGTCGATCAAAATTGCTTTGTCACTAAATTATTATTTTGATTGGGATATCACCAATATTCAATAACATAATTTTAACCTTTGGCCTTAAAGTAACAAAATATTTAGCATCTTTTTTTGCGTTTTTGTTTGTATAAAGTGAAGTTTATTTCCTATGTACGAGTATTATCGGTATTTAATTGTATTCTAAAAATACAATACATTACCCGTGTTTTGCTGGAAAATCTATCCATAGTATAGTAGGATTTTACACGAATAACAAAAACAAAATCCATAGTATGAATAACACCGATAAAAGTTAGAGTAGAATCTTACTATGGATGGGTTTTTGACATTTATACGAGTCTCGAATGGAGCTTATGTGATTTCGTTCTCAAATGTTGGTACGATTGATATTGCATTTTTGTATCTCGACGGCTGTGTTCGTTGAGTAGTTGTGCATTTGGAATCATGTATGTTTTCCATTGGAGAAAAAATCAATCTATTAGGTACTGTTGATATTACTTAGTTTTGTTAGTGAAAATGGACTAACTGGGCTTATTTTGCAAGAGAAAATAATAGAAAAGATAATTAAGTTTTGCTATGTTTCCACCAAAGGTTTATCTCAGTTTAGATTAGATAAATCTTTTTGGTGTTTCCACCGCACAAGAAGATTTAAAAATGATTAAGTTTGACAGCACTTTCTAAAATGCAAATGGTGTTTCGATGTTTCTTATGAAGTGCAAGTGAGATAGTTTGATTCGTGTTAAACAATGAAAAACTGAATAGTTCAGCACCATATAAGAATTATGCTACCTTCTCCATGTGCAATTTTTTTTTTTTTAATTTGATTAAAACAAAACTATATTTTTTGTACACAAACATGCAAATAAACAGACCATAACGCATTATCTGTAAACCCAATTCCTCCACACAGGTTTTTCTTCTCAAATGTTGAATCGACTCCGATCTCCCACGGAAATCGAGTCAAATTAAGCTCATTTCAACTCGATTCAAGTATATAAAGAATTGAGGCGATCTTCAAGCTCGCTTCAACACCACATGTTAATGTAGTAGTCTACGAACAAACCCCTCCTTGAAGCAATTGTTAAATGAACTTTTTTTTTATAGAATCTCAATTTCCAGATGTTTTCTTACCATTTCTTCTTGAAAATTGTCCATTTTATTAGTTTTAGTTAGTTTTTTTGCTAAGTTAATTTTAACATTTGATTTTCACACAACTTTCTTCTATTTGTGTGTTTTTTTTTATTATTTTTGTGACAGATCTTCTTTCAGTTGTACCAATTTTTAAATACAAAAATCTGGCTACTGCGGATCGTTTTGTTGGCAATTTCTCACTGTACTATATATGGAATACCAAAAAAACGCACTTATTATGTCAATTTTAATAGCTATTGCTGTATAGTTCTTAACAATTTTTCGCTTGGGCAGTTGCAAAAAAAAGGTTCGGAAACCATTTGTACATGCATGTTTGAATAATCCTAAAAATCTCTTGTAATTCTTCTCTTATAAATAACTACATATGTATATATGCAATTGGTTATTTAAAAATATTTCAAATGTATTTAGGAAATGCTAAATACAATAACAAACACACATAAATGAAATTTAATTAAAAAAAAAGTAAATCTCTCCTAAAAATCTTAAGATGACAGCTCAAATCAATGAAGTTCAAAAGGCGCATTAAGGATAATGTTAAGATGTTTACTTTTTTTTTTTAAGTTCTCTTCATCTTGAATATTGATTTCATTTACTTTGTTTGTTTTGAATGGATATCTCTAGCTAAATTACGAAAAACCTTTTTTTCTTCAACAGATTTCAAGAGGCTTATTGATGTTTTAAAAGGCACTCAACCATCACTCATAAGGAAACAAATAGATAGTAACAAAAAAAAGCGGCAGCAATTTCTTTCAAAAAATCATTTGGTTCGGTCGATTAAATATTTGAGAGCACAGCAAGGACACATGAGTGTATGTTATTTAGTTAAGATTATGTATTTAAATAATAACGAAAATGTATCCTGTTTCCTTGTTTCGTTTTTCTATAGAAGTATTTAGATGATGAACATTTCTAAGCAGGTAAAATAGAAACAAATCAAATACAGCTGATGGAATATTAAAATCTCTAACTTCAAATCTATCTACATTATAAAGGTATATCTTATAATAAATCCTCTAAATTTTATTCAGAAGTTTATTTAAAATTGAAAAAGCATTAATTAAATTTAATCGTGTTACATATGTATGTATGTGTTTGTTCAAGTGGTACTATCAAAAAAACTTTTTAAATAATAGTTATGACAAAGTCAAATTTATATTTTAATATCCAAGATTATAAAGAAAATGGCGCAAGTCAAAAGTGTTAAAAAATTGATAGAATATTATACGTATCTGTAAACTTAAAACTGTATACAAATTGTAAATTGCCTTCAAAAACTATCAGTGTTATTTAAAAATGCTGTATAGAGCCTACATAAAGTTATGTAATCTTTATAATGCCTCTAAACGCAAAAATGCTATTTATAAAACTTATGCAATGTTGCATAGTCCCATAATAAGCTAAACGCGTTTTGAGGTTGAATAGAGCCTACATAAGGAAATTATTGTTATTATTATTTCGTAAATGTCATTTTGATTTCTCTCCATTTTTGAAATTAAAATAAAAACAATAATGCCTCTCCAGTTTAGCTCATTTATTAATGATTTAAAAAATTTAAATCGCGTTTTACCGACTCCAAGACGTCGGAAAGTTTATAAAAAAAGGTTCAACCCAATGAGCCTAAGAAACGAAGAATTAAAAAAAAATATATAGATTTTCGAAAGAGAATATCAAAAAAACAATTGGAATTATTTTTTTATATTTTATTTGTTATGACAAACAGCTGATTTGATAGACAGATAAATGGAATAGATTGCTCCATTTTGGTACTTTTTTTGATATATTTATTATAGCAAAATTTTTTATATATGGGAATTTTCGCAACGTTACATAGAGCCTACATAAATCCTTATGCACTGTATAACTGTTCATCTGTTTAGCGAATTCTATTAAATAAGACTGTATTTGTTTAATAAATCATAAATTGAAAGCATTCGAAATTAATTTATTGACCCCAGTTTTTCGTTTCTTTGGCTTAAGCATGAATACATGAGTAGTGGAATATTTACAAAAATTTGCTGAGCATTTAGGATGCAAAGATATTAATTGTGTTTAAGTTGTACTACAGAAATTAATAGTTTCATCTGTTGTTTAGTTATATGTTTTTAAGTTACTAAATAAATATACATAATTCTACAAATTATAATTACAAATCTGTTGAAATATTAGTACCAGTGGCGTTATGGTTATAGTAGAACTATGATGCTAGAGGTCTTGTGTTCAATTCCTGCCTGTGCCATCTATAGTTTTTTTTTCACGGGTACTGCCTCTTGCGAGGAATTGATAAATCATCCAAGTACAAGAATTACTTTCTAAAATTAGTCGTTTGTAGTCGTCACTATAGACTCTAGTTCGCTACGGACTGTTGCGCCTCCCTATTTATTTATTTTCAGTCTGTTGAAATTAAATTTTTGTATTATTTTCAATGTAAAGAAATTAAGTGCATGTGTAAGTTTTTAAAATATGAATATAAGACAGTAAATGGGAAATGGAAAAGAAACATCAAAAAAATCTGCCCCACACGGAGAGAATTGAAAAATAACTAATTGCTTAATTTTAGGTTGCAATTTACGAAACCCCTTTTTTTAGTAAATCAAGACGATTTTATTATAAAATGAATGAGAAAGTTGTAATTCAGCATTCAAATCTTCGTAAAATACAACATTTTATAATTTGGTAATTATTATCAAAAGTTATAATTCGAGCTTGTTGAAATGAAAGTAAATTGCAACTTTTGAGTCGCAATCTTCTACTTTAGGGGAATAATTTAATTAGACTACTCATTAATCTTGTTTTGCGAAATGTATGCGGTGATTTAAGCAAATTCTCAAATCAATAAAATATAATCACAATATAAATATTCAAGGTAGCAGGGAAATGAAAGTGGCTACAGTTTGTCTTCTTTGAAGAATTGTAGCAAATGTATAATTCGCAGTTGCTCTATGCAGCTCGGATTATATGGAGTCTCTATTTATTCGGAAAAGTATGCGTCAAGACAAGGTGTAATGGTCATCTTCTGATGAGCCCAACCATCACACCGCCCGGGGCGAAACGCATAAATATGAACACTTGCTGATATATATTTATTTTCATGATTTTCATCATTTTTAGAGTTTTGTTTTGAAAAATTTGAAGTTTTTTCAGGTGAAATTCAGCCAAGGGCGGATCCAGACTTTTCATCAGGGGGGGGTCACACACTTAGATGAGTTTTTACTCACCGCTTAAAAATGTTTTTTAATGTTTTGTAAAGGAGGCTAACAAAATTTAAATAACATAATGTGCACGACTATATTAACCTAACCTTTACATATTTCAATTGCTAAAATGACAACTTTAGTTATCAAATTATCTTAGAACACTCTTTTCCAGAAAGGTATGGTCTAACTTTTTAATTTGGATGACTCCCTAAAAATGAAAACATTCCTAGATTCCAAATTTTTTCTAAATATGCCATATTTAAGAGCTAAAACACAATAGTTTAGAGGGTTTTGCAGCATTTCACGCAGAAATGTAAGAAATTGTTTTGAGACGCAGCTTTTTTTCCAAAAATAAAATATAGGTACTTTTCTTGTATCCATTTCTATTTATGCTAAGAACGCTAAAAAAAATTCAAAAATCCAGAAAATGAGAGAGGATCTGATATAAAGAAATGTCGGGCTTTTTTTACGAAGTTTTTTCGAACTCAATTTTCCTGAGTCTATTATTACTATCGCTATCAGTCTGCTTACTCGTATTTTGACCTTAAAGGAGTCAACAAAACTTAAAAATTTTAGAGAGAAAAATGTTTGGTTCTTGAACTTAAGGACATACATAGGTGCATTTGTACATAATTTCTCTAAAAAATTAAATTAAAACAAATTAATGTAAACAAATAAGTTGGGAAGAAACGTTTGTGTGGCACTCACAAATTACACGTTTGAAAATCTCTTTTCACTTCAAATCTTAAGAGATTCAAAGCTTGTATATAAATAGATATGACCCGTTTATTATGTTTTCAATTAGCCATTAGTTTAACAAAACTGTCACTTTTGCTGTTTTTGGGACATTTATATTATTGAAATTCGTGTTTAAATATTAGTTCTAGAGCATCCAAAGCAAATTCACTTCAAAAGTAGATTCATTTAATTTTTTTAAGATCTTTTGTCTTCAACAGAAAACCAATTTTGAAATAAATAAAATGCATGACTGGGTCGCTAGAACTTGCTAATTTCTTCCAAAAAGTCTGTTTAAAAATATTTCCTATATTTTAAGATTTAAAAATGTACCTGCAAAATAAGTTTTTTTCAAAAATTAAAATGTCATTTCATTTGTCAAAAAATCTAGATTAACTTATTTTTTTTTCGAAAATCATTTTAAATTTGAAATTTTGTGTTAAAAATATTTTTGGTGATCACTAAATAAAGAGCTTATAAATATACTGTACATTTTACATTTAAATTTCGTCAACAAATGGTGACCCCTTTCTGAGATATCGAGTTTTGTAAACAAAATTAGTATTTTTTTAAAAATCAAAAAAAAAAAAAACTACATTTTTGATCATAGAAAATCATCATCAATTTGATCATTGACAAGAGCTTGCACAGAAAGAGAAGAATTTTGAAATCGGTTCATTACTTCTTGAGAAAACTTAAAAACAAAATAAAGGTTTTTGAGGGATACCATTCTGAAGCAATACCAAAATGTGTATGTATATTTTTCTTGTAGAAAAAGCCAAATTAAGAACACAAAATTTAGAGAAAGTTTTAGAAAAATCACATGTTTTAGCCAACAAATTTGTATGGGGACTGCTGTTATTTTTCGTATTAATAAAGTGAAAAAAACGCCTTACGCTAATCGGCTGAAAACCTTAATTTCAATCAACACAATTGTTTGGACTGTAGGGGCCAGGAAAGACAGACAGACGGAAGGAATCGGGGTACCCACTTTTTTCGACTTCTCTACCGTCGTAATGTCATATTTGATTAAAAGCTCTAGTTCGAAATTGTTTACTAAAGCAAAACTTTCCATATCGTTCCTACATACACTTGTGCCCACGCATTTAAGCCACATCAATAATCACGCGATGCAACTAAAAATATTAGTTTCCTGCAACTCTTATACTGATTGGACCATAACAGTTAACAAATTCCGTTATCTTAAGCTAAGTGTACACGATTGCCAGATCTGCAAATATTGCCAGATCTGTCACTGAAAAATTTCTGTCGAATGGCTGACAATCGTGTACACACCAAATTAATTTGCAGACAAATGGTTTGGCTCCTAATTTGCAGACAAATATCTGCCAATTAATTTGTAGATATCTGGCAATCGTGTACACGCAAGCTGACAACCGTCTACACACCAAATTGATTTGCAGAAAAAATTGTTCATCAATCATTTTGAAGACAAATTAATTTGCAGATGTGGCAATCGTGTGTACACAAAATTCATTGGGAGATCACCAAATTTTTTTCATTTTCTGACGTTTCTGCAAACGTCTGACAATAAATAAATTTGCAGATGCCGTTTGAGGAACATTTGCAAATTTATTCATTGGTAGACAAATTTTCTGACTGATGCGATGTGTGACAATGAGCTGAAAATAAATTTGCAGATCCAAAATTTGATTTGGTGTGTACACGGTTGGCAGAAAATCTACAAATGTTTGCAAATCTATTGCTAGCTATTTGGCCAAATTAGTTTGTCCACATTGTCAGACAAATATTTGGCAACAGATTTGCAGATGTTTGTAGATATCTGCAAACCGTGTACACACAAATTAAAATTTTCAGCTCATTGTCAGCTCATTTTCACACATTGTCAGACGTTTGCAGATCTGACAATGATTGTCAGACCTGGCAATCGTGTACACTAAGCTTTACTTTAAGAATCACATGACAAGGTTAGGTTGTAAGCAAGGTCTCGTCATTTATTTCGAATTATTTGTAAAAAACAGTCGACTAGAGTGCTCATATAATTAAGCCTTTTTTTTTAATTGTGGTAAAAAATAGTTTTTGGATCGAATTTTTTTTATAAATTAATTAAATTCATTTTTTTAGTGCATTTAAACCTTAAATTCATAACATTTTCATTAAAATGGGGAAAAATAAAAGTTCCAACCCAACTGAAAGGAAAATAATTTGCGAGTGCTTCCAAAAGGAGAAAAATATTTTAAAAGTAACCCAAACACTAGGTTTTTCTCGGGGCAGAGTCAGAAATGCACTTGCTTATTTAAAAAAAAAATAATACTTTTGAGAATTTACCCCGAAAAAGACCACGAAAAACCACTCCTGCTGATGACAGGCAACTTGTTAGGCTTAGCAAGAAAGACCCTTTTCTAACTTCAACTCAAATAAGAGCACAAATGGAAGAAAATTACAACGTCGTGCTAACAGCACAAACGATCCGAAGACGCCTCAAGGAAAAAAACTTGAATGGACGAATCGCCAGACGAAAACCGAACCTGTCGAAAAAGAATATTTCTCGAAGACTGAAATTTGCCAAAGATCATTTTCAAAAAAGTTCTTGATTCTAGAATTTGGTGGTTTGGAGTAATGAATCCAAATTCAATGTGTTTGGAAACGATGGTACACCATATGTAAGACGTCCACCATTAAAGGAATTAGATCCAAAATACAAAAAAAAAAAAACCGTAAAACACGGAGGCTCCTCAGTAATGGTCTGGGGATGTTTCACTGCATCCGGCGTTGACCCAATTGTACAGATAAGTGGAAAAATGACTGGCGAGATGTACAGGGACATCTTAGATACTCACTTAAATAGAGACTATGCAGACAATTTGCCACTTACCTGGATATTTCAACAGGATAACGACCCGAAGCATTGCTCCCGGGTCCTTAAATCCTGGTTTGAGACCAATTCTATTAGTGTTATGGAATAGCCAGCTCAGAGCCCCGATTTAAACCCCATAGAAAATCTATGGGGTATTATAAAAAGGGCAGTGGAAGGCTATTAAACCCATGAATAAGAGCTCTTTGTGGGAAATTATCCAACAGGAGTGCAATAAAATAACACCCTCTCAATGTGCGGCTTTGGTTGGTACTATGGCCAACAGATGTGCTGAAGTTATACGACAAAAGGGATATCCAACGAAATATTAGCTTTACTAAAGGTAAAACATATCTTTGGCATTGATTATGGTGTTATTTAAGTTCTTAATTGCAGATGGCTTAATTATGTGTTGTCTAAATTAATGATTATCGAGCAGAGAATCTGAACTCACAGTTATTTAAGAGTCTTAAATTATGTAAATTATGAATTATTTTGATTTTTTTAAATAAATTTATTTAATAAATACAATAAGTTTTAAAATGATCATGCCTTGAACCTTTTCTTGAATAAATACATTTTTTCACTAGAGTGGCTTAATTTCATGAGCACAAGTGTACATTGTATATGTCGCCAGTAAAAATCACTTCAATGTTCACTGTTTATGTGTGTCAAAAAAATGTAATAATAAAATTGAAGGTTAGTTTAAGGAATTGGCAAGAGTACGATAACTTAGGCGACAAGATATAATAACGGTTTTTGGTAGAGGGGCTTAATACAAGCATTTTTTACTATGGGAGGGGGGTCTATCTCCCCCCGTTCAGGCGGTAGGGGCAATTTAAAAAAATTATTATTTAAAATGGAAAAAAATAATTAAAAAATAACGGTGATACTTACAATTAAGTTTTATACATTTTTTTAAAGCCAACATTCTGTTTTATTAGCCAGTTTTTAATTCAAGTCAAAACTATGCGTAGTTTTTGAAAAATTTAATTTTAAACTCAAAATTTGAGTAAAAAAAGTTAAAAAAAAAGGTTTAAAGTGTAATTTTTCAATACTTCAAGATTATCTACCATAGTTTTAATTTCAGAATTTTTTGCTCTTTTTTGTTTTTGAAAACTAGATGATTTTATGTCTTTTAGTTTTTGAGAAAATTGAAAATAACCACAACTACTATTTTAATTTAATTCTTTTTTTTTTTGCTTGAGTGGTCTTATTTTGATAGTAACAATGGTAGGTGCGAGTTTGGGTGTATGCAACAGTGGGATATGTAAAGGGAGGCATGCTGCCCCCCTGCAACCCCCCTGCTTGGGAACACTATAGGATTTGGGTGGGTGCAAGTTGGAGTGCGTGCAAGGGGGCACGGTTCGGTGGGTGCAAGATGGGGTGCATGCAAAGTTTCTTTTGCATTTAAATAAGCTGGATTTAAGAAAAATTAATTTACCCTAGGTATATCTTAATCCATATTCGATTAATACTATCGAAATAAGACTACGTTAATACTTAAGCAAGGAAAAAGTAATTTAATTAAAATATTTTTTTTGGTAATTTTCAATTTTCTCAAGAACTAGAAGACATAAAGTCATCTAGTTTTCAGTTTTTGATCAAAAACAAATAAGAGCAATGAATTCTAAAAAAAAAAAACAGTAGATAATTTGAAAGTTTTGAAAAACTACACTTTAAACCTTTTTTTTAATTTTTTTTGCATACATTTTTAGTTTAAAACAATTTTTTTCAAAAACTATGCATAGTTTTGACTTGATTTAAAAACAAGCTAATAGACAAAAATGTTGGCTTTAAAAAAAGGTATAATACTTAATTGTAAGTATTACCGTTATTTTTTTTCCATTTAATGTACATATTTTTTTAAATTGCCCCTACCGCCTAAACGGGGGGAGATAGAACAACCCCCCCCCTCCCATAGTAAAAAATGCTTGTTTTTAGCTGTTCTATACAAATCCGTCATTAAACTTTGTCGCCTAAGTTATCGTACTCTCCCCAAGGAATTTAAAGGCAACTTAATATAAAATTGATGATCTCTTATTCAAGGTTTCTTCTTAAAAACCTGGATATTTGCTCTTTTTCTTAGAAACAATTTTTATGAAAATAATTGAAAGCATTACAAAAGTTTTTTCAAATTCTAAATTGAGTGAAAACAAAAATTTTAGTTGTTTTTGACAACAAACCACTTTTTGGTGAACGTCGTTAAATTACTAATAAATCTTTAGATGACCCCTACGACCCCCCCCCCCCCCCCCCCCCTGTATCGGCCATTGAGTCTTATGACAGTTGTTCAAATTAATAGCAACGAATTAATGCAGTGGACACTTGGGCGTATACATACTCTTTTATTTTTTGTATCAAAGAATGGAATATTCCTCCATTTTAAATTTAGAAACGCTGTTTGTTAGCTTTGTTTAATGATTGATAGTATTCTGTGCTAAATATTACTTTGTGAATAGAATTGAAACATACAATTCTAACAGAAAAGTAATATTCTGTACTTGGAACCACAGAAATCATTTAAAATACTTATAAACAAAAATGATGTTAAGTAGTAAAAAAAATATTTGACTGGTTTTTTCATTTGTAAAATAATTTAAAAAATAAGTAAGAAATTTTACTTGTTTAAAAATAAGTGCGAGTGTTTGATAAATGACTAAGAATCTGTATAATTTGAAAACTATCAAAAAAAATAGTAAAATTCTTACAAATTTGAATTATCTAAGTGTATAACTTCATGGCTGTTTTATGTACACATGAAAATTCCAAATAAAAATTAAACTTTTTCACTATCTGAAATCATAGTAGGTTAGTATATTGATATTATCTCAACTTGTGACTTTAACAACTTGAAGTATTATTAATTTCTATGCTCATGAAAGTCTATTTTACAATTTATACATCAAAAAGTAGATAATTCATAGATAACAATAAAATAAGAGAATAAACAAGCTTAAATAGTGTTAATTAAACTTACAGTTGATTTAAGACAACAAGAATATAAACACTCTTCAACTTTTTTTCAAATCAAACAATACAATTAGGAAGCTTATTTAGCCGACAGAAAACTCCATAGCTATTATAAAAACTAAAGAAAAGAAAGAAGAAGAAAAAAAGATATCGAAACGCCATTTGTATTTATCCGATCCGATCACCCCTGGCAACTCAAAATACATAAAGTAACCCTACAAACCGCCTACTTGCGCGATGATACAACAAAAAGCAACAACAATAAAACACTCTCAACGCAACGTGTGTATAGAAGAGTAAAACCATAGCAATCACACTGCACACAAATATTCCAAAGAATAGGGGACCCACGATATCTACACAATATTCAGTCCAATAAGAGATCATCATTCCAAAGAAGGTAGGTATATAATAAAAACATACACACAATGGCATTAAGTTGGAAATAAATTGGAGAAATCAAAATATAACAAAAAAAAAATTACTCCGAAAAATAAATACTTACCTACTCCGAAAATTGTATACAAGGCTGTGGTGAAGTGAATTCATATCCAATACATAGCAATTCTATTGGATTTTCATTGGCCACGCCCCTTTTTCTGGAGTGATCGTGTCGTGGGACTTGTGGGAACTGGGCACAAAAAAGAAAATTACATATCTCTCTTTTCTGCAAGGACCCAATCTCCAAGGGAAGAAAGTCGTTTGATCATCATCATCATCAGGCAAGTTTCTTTGGGGCGCAAAAATTTGAATGGAAGAAGCCGGAATGAACCTGCACAATTGTGTTCAAACACGATCGCCTCTCTGGTTGGTTGCACGATCAGTTAAATGAGAGAATATAAAGAGAACTCACTTATCTACTACTCAGACTAAGAGTGTGTGTGTGTGTGTTTGATAAGGTGTGAGTGAATTTATGTATGTGTGGAGGTTATGTTCGCTGTCTACTCCAACAGCAACACAAATTTTACGTGTGCGGAAAGAGGATGGATTTTCATTAACAACTTTTCTTCATTTTTGTTTTTGTTTTTTTTTTTTTTTTTTCTCAATGAAACCATTTACCCTATGCTCACCTTTTAACACCAATACTACTTAAAGAATATCAACAAAATCCACGGCTCATATCACAAGAGAGTGTGACAGAGTGAGTGAGAGAGAAAGAGAGAGAGATTGAGTGGGTGAAGGGAGAGTAAAAGAGAGAGAATTGTAGGCAAAAAGGTAAAGGTAGGTAAGGTAAGAGCTAAAAGCCAGAGTTGTATCGGTGGCGTGGTGCTGGTACTGTAGCTGTTAGCGAACTAGCGGCAAAGTGAAGTACAACAAACAGATAAATGAATTTCAGTTAAGCACTAGCACTGAACCGGGTAACAATATATTGTAGTAATTATTATATTATTGCCATTAGAACATAAAAGTTGTCGTTGTGTCGGCGGGAAATCATCATCATCATCATTATCATATAATATAAGACCACCATCACTATTGGCAACTTTATAATATATACCTAAGGTATATTTATACCTTTTACCTAAAAGCAACTATACTCTCTCTTCATCTCGCTCTTTTATCTGTCCATCATCGCAGAAGATACGTGTGTGGTACCGTCTTACCATACAATCATCTTCTTCTTGTCGTTGTCCGTCGTTATCGACGTTCCATATACCTTACCTTACCTTACCATACCTTGGCTACCTAACCTACCTATCCATCCATAGTGAATGTGTTACAGTTTCGATTGGGATTTCGGGGGCTCGCAACGGTTGCTGAACTAAACCTCTACCTCACTCGGTGTCTCATTATCACCTCTCTAAGATCAGTCAGTCAGTCATTCAGTTACAGTTCTCAGTTGTCGTTGCGGTGCGGTGCATCTACGAGATACGAGTATACGAAATACGCAGCATTCATCAGCTTCTTTCTTTCTTCGACTATAGTAGATACCGCACTTTTAACGCATACCAAGTTGTTGTTTAATTAGTTACGTGCGTCGTGTCGTCGTCGTGTGTTGTGTTGTGCTGTGTTGCCTTGCCTTGTCTTGTCTTGTATTGTGTTTGTCATATACGGTCATCAAATCAAGTCAACGAAACGACAAGTCAACAATCATCTCAATCTTATATACTACCTTTCACTTTCCGGATCATTTTTGCGCAACCATCTTAAATCAAATCAAATTGAATCTAATTCAACAACTACACTGTTAATTCATTAATCAGTCAGCGATTAATCCAATACACAACAATCCACGACTTCTCTACTCTCTCGCTGAATTGAGTCAGTTTAATCAAAAGCCAATTAGTAGTTTATAATGATACTGTCATCATCAAATGAGCTGTCGTCGCGATGACAACGTTGTGAACAACATAAGTATATTGTGTTTGATTACCATCATCATCATCATCATCGACATCAATTTTATCCCAAACAAACTTATGAATATGCTAATGTTATGAGATTCCTAGATTGATTCTGGTGTTGTAGAGTTTTGTGTTTTTGCTTGAGCTTGAGTTTGAGCTTCATATACCTAACAGTTGATCACGTTTTTGGTCTAAAATATCTATCAACATTGTTGTTTTTGTGATCTTTGATTTGCTATAATTATTGTTTTATACCTGCGCTGATCGAATTTGTATAGTCGTGCGAAATAATTAACAGAGTGAAATAAAATACTATATCCGTACAAAGCCCACGCTTCTTAAGATTTTTGATTTTTTGTTTTTTTTTTTTTTTTAAATATAAAATTGAGTGTTAATTGATCGTGAAAATTGATTAATGTTGTGAGTTGAAACAAGTGTGTTTATATTGTTAATTAAATACAAACAAAAAATACAACATCTGTCATCAAACATTTTGAAAGTATTGAAATTAATATTGATACGAGTATTTATGTTCCTAACATTGTCATTAATAATTTTTATTGTGGTGTCATAAAGAATTTATACTCGAAGTTTGATTTGAGCGCGTGGCGAAAAGTGATAATAATTAAGGACTTTTAATTAAACGAAATCAAATATACATAAATATACTATATAATCAATCATGGATTTGTCAATATACATTTTTATGTGCTTATTTGCACTATCATCGAGTTCATCATCAGACACAGAAAGTAAATCAAAACCAGGACGAGGTCGAGGATCAATGTGGTGGTATGTTTCTGCTTTTTTTTTTTTTGCTTCTTCTTCTGTTTTTTAATGAATGAATGTGGTTTTCTTTTGTTTGATTTTCTGATTAGTATGGAAAATTGTATCTAGTAACTTGAGTAGAAAATTGTTAAGTTTTGATGTACCTAAGAATTTTTGCTGAAACATGTTTATTCATGGTCGTTTTGGTATAATCCAGAGGCTTAGTTATTAAGCTTTGCAAATCATGAGTTTTCAGAAATGTTTAAGACACAAACAATAATCCTTTGAATAAAAGTTAATTTTGGTTAGTATTGTAAATCAGTAAGAAAAATAATGAATTCACGTGAAAATCCAGTTTATTGAGATTTTATGCTTTCATTTGTTAAATTTTTATTTATTTATTTATTTATTAACTTCCCATAGGAAGTTATTGTAATGGGTCCGATTTGTCAAATTGAAAATTTTGACATTTCTCGACGTTTCAAGGTCCCTAGAGTCGAAATAAAAGATTTTTAGAAAGATGTCTGTGCGTGTGTGTGTACGTACGTTCGTACGTCCGTACGTCCGTACGTTCGCGACGTTTTTTTCGTCGTCCATAGCTCAAGAACCAGAAGAGATATCGACTTCAAATAAATTTTGTTATAGAGATAATAAGGCAGAAAGATGCAGAAAGGGCTCTCAAGAAAATTGCGTGGGTGGTTTTTTTACCATAGCAGTTTAAAAAAAAAGGTGAACATTTTGGTTAACCCTAAATATCTCATGAATCAATGACGCTAGAGACTTGAATTAAATTTTATGTTATATATTGTAACGTGATACAAAACAATTATATTTTTGGAAAAAAATTCAACTAACGGTTTTTTTTATAAATCCAAAAAAACTGAAAAAAAAAAAATTTGTCACTTCGAAAATTTTACGACTAAAATATGATTTCATCTCCAAAACAATTATGTGCAACGAAGAATAATGTTTTTGACATCTGATAAAATTTTGAGAAAAATCGAATTGACAGTTTTTTTACAAAAAATAAAAACCTAAAAAAAAATTTAAAAAAAGTTGGTAAAAATTGAGTTTTGACTCAAATATCTTTTTAAGACTTTGAGATATTGGCTTAAAACTACTTTTGTCTTTCAAAAAATATTGTTGTCAACATTCAGTAAAATTTTGAAAAAAATAGAATTGACAGTTTTTTTACAAAAAATTAAAAACCGAAAAAAAAATTTAACAAAAGTTGGTAAAAATTGATTTTCGACTTAAATATCTATTCAAAAATTTGAGATTATGGCTTCTAACTAATTTAAACTTATAAGAAATATTGTTTTCAACATTAGGAAAAATTTTGAGAAAAATCGAATTGACAGTTTTTTTACAAAAAATAAAAACCTAAACAAAAAAATTAATAAAAGTTGGTAAAAATTGATTTTCGGCTCAAATAGCTTTTCAAAAATTAAAAATATTGGCTTCAAACTTATTTTATTTCACAGAAAATATTGTTTTTTATATTCAGTAATCTTTTTATAAAAATTCAACAGTCCGTTTTTTCATAAAAAAAATAAAATCTACAAAAAATAGAACGCAAATTTGGCAAGAATTGATACATTTAGACAAACTTTTAAGCAAGACAAATCGATAGACGGGATGGGAAGTTATCAGTGTGGGTCGCATCCCAGCCTCTTTTTTATGATTATTTTGCAACTCTATACATAATTAAGAATTAGATTCTTTTTTTCTTGTACAGGAAATAAAAGGATTGATATTATACAGTAATTATTAAAGACAAAATTATAAAAAAGATAATTGAATAGTCTAATGGTAAAGTATTTAAGGTAAAAAAAGAAAGAAGAAAAATGAGAAAAGTAGAACTATTAAATGCATGCACTCGAGCCAGTATTTTGTTAAAAATTACTTGCAAAGTGATCAAATAATAACCTTTCATATGTTCCATAAGTGTGTGAACTTCGAAGACTTTGAGGGAGATTATTCCAAAGGTGAACTGCATGTACTGTACAAAGAACTGCCTGCTGCTGACTAATGAACGATGTCTTGGTGGGACCATTTTAAGTGTTCTTTGAGAGTTATTAAATTTTATTTTAGCAAAGAGATAATTAGGCGTATTAGTGGTTATAATTTTATGTAATGCTAGGACTGTTCTATATTTTAGTAGGGCATTAAGGGAGCAACCAAGTATCCTTTTGGCAAACACTGAGACATGGTCATAATAACCCAAGTTGAACACATATCTTGCACAACTATTGTATACCACATTTAACTTCCTAAACGATTCAGAGTCTAGATTTGAAAAAAAATTCACATCCATATATGAGCCGTTTATTTTGAAAGTGGCATAAGTCACTTTTTCAAAAAAAAATCGAGTTAATGGCAACACTAAATAAAATTGAACGGTATCTTTTCATTTTTAAAAAATTTGCACTCAATAAGTTGAGAACTATTGAAATTTCTTCGAGAGAAGTATTGGTAATAATTAACGGTATAATAAATATCTTAAATATCTCGACTTAAAAAAAAAGTGACTTATGCCACTTTCAAAATAAACGGCTCATATGATGATGGGTACAACATAGGCCTTAATCAACTTCAGTTTGGCTGCTATGGGAAGAAACATTTTTGACACTACTTGATTTATATGATCGTTCCAGTTAAGATTTCGATTAAAGTATATGCCTAGATTTTTTGCTTTACTTACGAACTGGATTGTTGAATTATTTATTTTCAACGGCGGAGGTTCAATATTATATTGTTGCGTTTTCCATAATAAGAGTGCTTTGGTTTTGGATGCATTAAGTTCAATTTTGTTTCGTTGGGACCAGATATAGATATTATTAAGATCGCTGTTCATGAGCTCAACCGCAGTGGAATGGTCAGATTTTTTAAAACTAAGTGTCAGTTGTGCGTCATCAGCGAAAAAATGAAATTTTGAATTTATAATAACTCTAGAAAGGTCATTGAGAAAAGGGGGCCTAAAATTGAACCTTGGGGAACCCCAGTGGGCACTTGCAACATATCTGAATTGGCGTTATTGAGGTAGACTGCCTGTGTTCGATTGGAAAGATAAGATGCCATAAGATTGGAGACAGAATCTTCAAAGGCATATTGACTCTTAAGCTTATTTATTAGAATCGAGTGGTTTACCGAGTCAAATGCCTTTGAAAAAACCAAGAGCACCATAAACGACATCATATCTTCATCGAACCCATCAAGTATATCATCACTTACTTTCATTAGTGCAGTTATACAACTATGTTTGCATCTAAACCCAGATTGATACTCAGTAATAAGTTTAGCTTCTTCCAGATAGACTTTAACTTGGTGGCTGACAATTTTTTCAAAAGCTTTGCTAAGAAATGGAAGGATAGCTACAGGTCTAAAATCCATATTATTGGGTGAGAGTGACTTTGGAATAGGTAGCATTTTAGCACTTTTCCAGCTGTCAGGAAAAACACAAGTTGTAATTATGGTGTTATATATGTGTGTTATATGCTTTCCTATAAATGGTAAGAGTATTTTTATAATATTTGGGTGAAGCCCATCTAACCCAACCCAAAAAATATTTACAATTATCTTACTTCGTCCAAAATACAACAATACAACAGAAAAAAGACCGAAAACAAAAATAATTTGTTAAAATAATAAATTAATTAGCATTTCATGCAAATATTTCTATAAAATGTATTATAAGCTTATTGTTGTTGTTCAAACATTCAATGAAATTGACGGAATAAAGAATGGTCAAGTCTAATAAGCTGACATTCTAGTACGAATAGTACAATAAAAATAACAATAATAAAAGCTTATTTAAAGTTAAACAACTTAAGCTAATTTTTGACTGCTATTAACTCTTAAAATATCAATTTTCACACGTTCTAATTAAATGACTGTTTGGTAATCAAATTCACTGAAGTTATTTTAATAAATTAAACTACTTAAACTTTAAAACCTTAAATATTGATTAAGAAACTTAATCAATGATTTAACAATTCCAATAATTATTGATGAAAGAAAATAAGCTTTGAATTATACCTATTTTACAATACATTGCTTTTTAAACATAAATTAAGTATTTTTTTTTTAATAAATGTTTCAGAAGTGCATTTTTTAATAATAAAGTGCCAATTTAAACTTAATTATAGAATTATTTAATTTTTAAGTTGAATTGTATTTCTTAAAAATTTAACTATTACTTAAACCATTTTTTTTTTTTGAAGTAATCATAGCTTCTATGGTATGTCTATGATTTGTTTGAATAAATCAAAAGTTTCTTGTTCTAAATTAAATTATATCTCGAACTAAGTAACTGCTCTTACTATATTTATTTCAAACTCAAAAAATAAAAACTTGATAGAAAATAAAATTCTTTTACAATCGCAGCTTTGCATATGGAATGCATCTTTTGTTATTTAGTTTTAAGTTCTGTCATTAGTTTAAAGTTTGGCCTTTAAGAGCCACTAGTGAACGTGTGTCGGGAGCAAACACACGAATATATTAATAAAATACATTCTTGAAGTATGTATGCATATATTGTAATTTAAAAAGGTTTAAACTATTCTTTTATTAAACATCTTGTATAAGACAGACATATTAACGAAGTCGGCAGCATAATTAAAAAAATATTGTAATCAAAACTAATTTGTGAACTTTAAGTCTCAATAAAGAAAACTGAACTGAACTGAACTATGGTAGGTATGTCATTATATTTTATTATTTAGTATCGAACTTTTTGTGATAAAGTTAGTTTATTATCCATACAATTATATACACATTTTTTATCTCTAAAAAAAATTTAGTTTCAAGCCAAATCTTAACATACAATTTAAAAAACAAAAGTTGTGTGAAATAAAATGTTTAATCAAAATCGCTTAATACAATTTTGTGTACCTCAAAGAAAAACAAAACACGAAGATATATTTAAAAAAAAAAAAAAACATTTTCCAACAAAGTTATGGGTCAAATACTAAGATTGTTGCGTACCATAAAAAGCGGCGGCGGCTGAGCCCGCGTTTTCATTTTTACTTCTTTTTAACTTCCCATAGGAAGTTATTGTAATGGGTCCGATTTGTCAAATAGAAAATTTTGACATTTCTCGACGTTTCAAGGTCCTTAGAGTCGAAATAAAAGATTTTTAGAAAGATGTCTGTGCGTGCGTGAAAAAAATTTGTCACCTCGAACATTTTAAATATATTATTTATATATATATATTTTAAATATGATTTCATCTCCAAAAGAATTTTGTGCAACGAAAAATAATGTTTTTGACATCTGATAAAATGTTGAGAAAAACCTAATTGACAGTTTTTTTATAAAAAATAAAAACCTAAAAAAAAACATTACTCAAAGTTGGTAAAAATTGAATTTCGACTCAAATATCTTTTCAAAACTTTGAGATATTGGCTTTAAACTACTTCAATCTTTCAAAAAATATTGTTGTCAACATTCAGTAAAACTTAAAAAAAAAATCGAATTGACAGTTTTTTTACAAAAAATTAAAAACCAAAAAAAAAAATTTAACAACAATTGTTAAAAATTGATTTTTGACTCAAATATCTTTTCAAAAATTTGAGTTAATGGCTTCTAACTAATTTTATCTTATAAGAAATATTGTTTTCAACAATAGAACAAATTTTGAAAAAAATCGAATTGTTTTGTTTTTGTTTTTTTTTACAAAAAAATAAAAACCTAAAAAAAAATGTATAAAGTTGGTAAAAATTGTTTTACGACGTAAATATCTTCTTTTAAAATTTGCGACATTGGCTTCAAACAAATTTAATCTTTTAAGAAATGTTGTTGTCAACATTCAGTAGAATTTTGAGAAAAATCGAATTGACAGTTTTTTTTACAAAAAATAAAAACAAAAAAAAAATTAACAAAAGTTGGTAAAAATTTATTTTCGACTCCAATATCTTTTCAAAAATTTGAGATAATGGCTTCTAGCTAATTTTAACTTATAAGAAATATTGTTTTCAACAAAAGAAAAAATTTTGAGAAAAATCGAATTGACAGTTTTTTTACAAAAAATAAAAACCTAAAAAAAATTTATAAAAGTTGGTAAAAATTGTTTTACGACGTAAATATCTTTTTTAAAATTTGCGACATTGGCTTCAAACAAATTTTATCTTTTAAGAAATATTATTGTCAACATTCAGTAGAATTTTGAGAAAAATCGAATTAACAGTTTTTTTTTGCAAAAAATAAAAACCTAAAAAAAACAATACTAAAACTTGTAAAGATTTACTTTCGACTCAAATAGCTTTTCAAAAATTACAAATATTGGCTTCAAACTTATTTTATTTTACAGGAAACATTGTTTTCGATATTCAGTAATTTTTTTATAAAAATCCAACAGTCCGTTTTTTCATAAAAAAATAAAATCTACAAAAAATAGTACGCAAATTTGGTAAAAATTGATACATATAGACAAACTTTTAAGCAAGACAAATCGACAGACGGGATGGGAAGTTATCAGTGTGGGTCGCATTCCAGCCTCTTTTTATTTTTGTACGTATAATACATGTTTAACTATTTTTAACCCTTTTATGACCATAGGATTTCGAATGATCCTTTAGATTTAAAAACAAAATTTATTCCAAAGTACGAAAGTTAATATTATAAATTTTCAATTATTTGATTTTTTTTTAAATTTTTATTGGCCCTATTTAATAATATGTTGTCATATCTTGTAAAACTTTTAAATTCAAGTTTAGTAACTTTTATTTTATATTTTTATGAAAATAAGTAAATTATAGCTTTTTAAAAATCTTATAATCTTCAAGTTTAAATTGGTTTAAATTTGTCTACCGTTTATGATAAATATTTAAATTTCGTTGAGAAACTATTGTTTATTACATTTTAATAACATCGTAAAAATAAAAAAAATATATGAATAATTAATTTATTTTGGTTATTTCTTTGGGGTGAATAACACATTAAACTATGACTTTACAACATTTAAATACTCAGCTAATATTGTTCCAACATTTTTTCTTTTTTCAATTCTTTTGTAAAAAAAAATATTTGCGTATTTTATTGAAAGTTTGTTTAATTTAAATTTGTAAATATTGGATCTAGATAACAAATTCTGAGGAGTAGAAATGGTTTGTTAGAAACTCAAGGAAAATATTTTGAAAAATGTCATCTATGTTTAAAAATTGATAGATACCCAGTTCGACTATTAATGTCTCAAAAACAATAAGAGTTTATTAAACGACGTCATTTCGATAAATTTAACAAAAAAACTTCTTTTTTAATCAAACTTTTTATGTTCTTAACAAATTCGGCATAATCCTAAACTTAATCTCAAAAGATACCAACAAATTGACAAAAAAAAAATATATATTTCGAACAACTTAAAACACAAACATCATTTTTATCATCAGAAAACCTCTTAATCCCTCCCAAAAATTAAATATAAAAACACACACACAAAACAAATTCAATCCAATTCATTTGCTAAGAAAAATCCAATAAAAGAAATCACTGTTAAAAAAAAAACAGAAAATAAATAAAAACAAACAGATCTTAAAACAAAGTTAAGTTAAAGCAAACAAAAATGACAAGCGTATAAGTACGTGATACAATTCTTTATGATCATTTGGTGTGACAATTTCATTGCTCATCGCACTTTTTTTTACCAAAATCTAAAAAATTATAATCGAAAATGTTTACATATAAAAAAAAACCATTCGCAAAAACAAAAAAATAAACAAACAACTAAAAATACCAAAGTCAATTCAAAAAATTCCTTAAAACACAACACAAAATAAAAAATCGAAGAAAACAAAAATTGTCAAAGAAAAATATCTGTAAAACAAACTTAAACAACTTTAAAGGTTGTTTATATGTATGGTTTTTGGTCTTCATATAGTAAAGAGAGATACTTAAAAGAAATACAAAAACAAAACAAAATTAAGGACAAAAGACAATAACAACAACAAAAACAAAAACAACAAAAAATTGGTTCTCATCGCGTACTCGTAACGCATTTTGATGATCTTTCGCTTTTCTGACGGAATTAAAAAAAAAAAAGTTAATTTATCTTTTTTTTGGTTGGTTTGAGGAACAAAAAAGAAACTCAACTCTTATTCTTGCATCTGATGTGATAGGAGCATCCTTTTTTTGACAGGCTTGTTACTTTTGCGTGGTTGTTGTATCTTTTGCACAAAATCAAAGACTTAACCATCAACAAAATAAAAAATAAAGTAATGCTTGTCACATAGTTACGATTGCAATGCTCGTTCAACACGTTTCTCTTGATAAATTTTCTTCCTTTATTGTTTTGAATTTTTGTTTAAAACAGACTTTAAGTGAACTTTTAAAAAAGGACTCACGTATTTTTAAAGTCGCGCAATCATAACCAGAGAGTAGCTCTAAATCAAAGTCATTCACAGCATCTTTTGGTTCTTTTTTGCAACTCATAGAGAGTTCAGGCCATGTGCTCTTAGTAAACTATTAAATAAAAGACTGTAAAGTCACAGAAAAGAACTACTAAGGCGATCAAGACTACGTTAAGTTGGGTTGTTCCAAAGCGACGGACGACCGACGACGAACGACAAACGGACGTGTTGGAATTAGGTGTGTTCATATATTATGATATCTCGGATAGACAATCTTTTTTGGTTTTCATTGAATAGCGACGTGCATGTGTGCAGCCAGTGCAGATACATCGTATTGCTGTTGGTAGTAATTTTGCATTCAATGAGCAGAAGTCGCACAACTATTACACGATCGGCATAAACTTTTAAATCAAAGTAATCGCACGTAATATATATAATATATTTTTGTACAGCAAGAAGTTTTCCAAAGAATTAAATGCAATAGAAAGAAAGATATGAATGACAAGACTTGCTAAGCGCCCAAGTTCGAGTAACTTATGGTGTCTCTAGGGGGAATATCATGATGTACCAAAGGGAAAAGTAGATACCAATATATGTATGATTGCCATTGACAGCAAACACGAATGTTAGAAACAGATCTAGGAAAAGTATTGAATCATTAATCAATCAATGGATATTTTATCAAAAATGGTCTTATAAAACCACTTTCAATTAATATTAATATTAATCCACATCCATCTCAGGTAGAATTACAAGTGAACAAATTCTAATTAAGATTATATGCCCATAAATATAGCAAATAATTCACGACGCATTAATTTTATAAGAACTAAATGGTTAGATTTTTATTAAAAGTGCAATATTCATTCAGGTTTTAATTTTATTTTCTATTCAATGAAGCACATTTTTTTTTCAAACTCCATTAAGTTGAATCATTCTTTTGAAAAGTTGCAACTTTGGTTGAATCCATCAAATAGAAGCCATACTTCACTTACTGCCATAAGGTGCTGTTGCTGTTGGTGTAGACTAAGTGACGAGTTAATGTACGACACAACACTCATGCATCATAATATTTACACAGAGACTTGTACACCTTTTATAGAAAAATAAATTAAAAAAAAAAAAACGTCATACCCCCCATAGTCGTTGATCGGTTTTAATAATAAAATGACATGAAATTAATGCAAAAATGTTACTTTTTTTTTCTGTGTTTAATTTAATTTGTCACCGATAGTGAGGTGACACACATGTGTTGTGTGCTGCTGCCTGCATTACATTCTTTTTATTTTTCACATTTCATTCAATCATGTATCTTATTGGTAAAAATAATAAAATGGTAATATATGCGTGAAGATACACATATCACATAGTTAGATGCCATATATAGTTGTAAAAATGTGCACAAGTTATACAGTTAAGAGGCAACAAATAAAAAATAACATAACATAACACACGATATACGATCAATAAGATATATGTATGAGAATGTATAATAATGATTGCTTGTCGTTGATAATGAAAATCAATAAAATTATATACAATACAATGACATATTTGACGAGAGAGAGAGAACATATTGACGCGACGCCACTCGCGACAACCGCCGCGCCGCCGCCGTCACTGTTGCCATAATGACAAAAAGTGACAGTAGGTCAATTGATATTGTTTGTCTATCGGTAGATTTTATTTGTTAAATCAATAAAATAAATAAAAAAAAATGTAATAAACAAATGAACATATATTACGACTGAGAACGTATGGGAATTGTGTTTTGGAGGAGGTGCATAGCCGACGGGAAAATCAATATACATATAGAGATACAATTTTCATACCACTACCTCGAGTTGCACGGGAATTTCACGAAAAAATGAGAGTTTGTCTAAAGAATTCAACTTAAAACAAAAGATTTGAAGTACAAACTTGGAAAATTGAAGAAAGAAATTACATTTTGAATCTATTAATTTCCTTTGATACATAAAACGAAAGAGCTGAGTTTCGAACTTGAATTTTTAAAAAAGTTGTGATTGATGTTGATTTTGATGTATTTTATTTGTAATAACGGGAGAAACCAAGAGACGCGATTTAAGATTTATATTCGTCCTTATTCCAACCAGATGATATTCAGTCTTAGAAGAAAAATACAAATTCCACACACTTGATGCTTGCAAAATAACTTCAAAAAATAGAAAATCCCACCATGTGTGATGTTGATGTCATTGTGTTTGCTTGTTTGTTTGTTTTGTTGTCATTTTTTGTTTGTTGTTGTTGTTTTCTCTAAATTCTTCCCTGAGAACAAAATATTCCCGTCAACGTATGTAGAGTGCGTGTGGTTTAGTTCATATGTATGTATGTGCAGAAAAACCTTAACAGATTGCATAAACAATTCATCTTTTCATAACCATATAAGCGTGAAAGAAAAACACATTATACATATTTATAGATGCTAATCAAAAAACCCAATAATATATTTTTTTTGTTATTCTTCTACTTTCTGTTACAAGTATTATCCTCTCTGTATTTTCCATACTTAACATTGTATTTTTTTTGTATTTCTAGGGGCATTGCAAAAGTAGGAGAACCAAATAATATATCACCATTGAATTCTGGTATGTTATATGTAGATCCAGCATTTCATGCAAGATTACGTCGTAAGCAAAGACGTTTGGTACGTGAAAATCCTGGTGTATTTGCTGCACTGGTAAAAGGTGCAAATTTAGCTATATCCGAATGTCAACATCAATTTAGAAATCGTCGATGGAATTGTTCGACAACGAATTTTTTAAGAGGGAAAAATTTATTTGGAAAAATTGTCGATCGAGGTAAGTTAATATTCTTTTTGTTTGTTTACTTTATTTTTTTTTCTATTTTATTTTTTAAGTACCTTTACTTTTTCATGTTGTATTTTTTTACATTTTATAAATGATACGGAAGTAGATTGTTTTGATTGATTTGTATCTTCGAGGTATATAAGATGGGAATTTTCCTTTTTTTAAATATAGACGTGGTTCATTTTTTTTTTCTTTTTAAGATGTTAATATTTATTTGTTTGTCATTTACAAAGATATTTGTATGACTCAAAGAATAAATAAACAAAATAAATAAGTTAGACAGCTAAGAATAAAATTAAATTGAACAAAATAAAACAACTAAAAACGCACTTAAATCACACAAATGAAATTTCTTGATTGAATTAAAATTAAATTTGACACAATAAATTCAAGTGAAATGAAATTAATCAAATGTAAAGTAAAATTAAAATTCATTTTGATTTTAATATAAAAATTATTCTGCTTGAAATTAAATTTGAAATAATATTTTCCTTGGAAAAACTCATTTCAAACAAAAGCGCTGACGTCCGAACCTTTTTTTTAATTTATTTTATATTTTTGCAACTTCAAGGCAGAAATGTGCATTTTTTTTTGGAAAACCATCCTTAATGATTTTAGAAAATTAACATTCAATCAAAAAAATTGAAAAATATTACTAATTCCAACACTAAATTAAAAATCCTACCTTTTCATCATTACAATTTCAATAATTTTGATTTACAACTATAAAGGTTTAAGTGTTGCTCTCTCAACAAATATTTCAATCAAATCAAATCAAATCAATTTAATCCATTTTGGAATCACCTCAATCCTACCATAAGTTGTGTCACAGACAATCAGAAGGAACTCACTTTTATCAAAATCTAGAAATAATACTTTTTTTTTTGACGTAACTTAATTGACTGGTTCTTATCAGAAAATTCAATTATTTAAGATTTAAAAAATATCTTAATCCCAAATAAAAACCAAAAAAACAAAAGAACACTCTTATACCCTTTTTAATTCAGGAGCTATCCATAACCATAAAAAAAAAGTTGATAACATACCTAACCTATAGAGAATACAATGCAAATGAGAAACGCTACCTTAAAATCCACTTCCATCACATAACTTGTGTCTTCCTGGTATACTAGAGGTAGATATTTAAGTATCTACCTATCTCAACGCAAGATGATGAAACCAACAACAACAATAACAACAACAACATAAAAAAAAAAAAAAAAATATCATCTGGAAAACGCCAGGCATACGTCGTCGCATCAGAATACAACTTTAACTTCAACTTCAACAATAACAACGGACATTCTGAAAATATCGAATTACTATCACGGCATTGATATAAATGTACACACAAAAATATATATATATACATCGATACACTGGTCAAGAGTCACATATTCAAAGTCAACCCCGCATCATCATCATCATTGTAATCATCATCATCATCATCATCAGAGACTGATCAATGACCTTCGAGCATCAATATTGTGCCTCCAGATTGGCCGCATCGATGCGATAAGACGTTAAAGAGCATTAAGGATGAAAGCAATATCACAGCAAATGGTTGGAAGTGATTAATGTTCCAACTAACTTACAGGGACATTTTTAGATCGTGTTATTGTGTGTGGACGGACGGTGCATTCTTATAGAGTTTATATTGTTTGAAGTTGTTGTTGTTTTTGTTTTTTTGATGATTTTTTAACACAACTAAAATAATGCAACGCATTCCATTCCTTTGGATTTTAATTTGTTCATATTGCGCCAAGTATGCAAAAATTTATATTGGACTAAGTGCGTTCAAGGATTTTCATATTATACCAAGTATCTGTATCTGACATAGGATATGCTACACATATATGCAAACCAAAGAATTCATTGAACCCTTTTTTGTTTTTGTTTTTATTTTGATTTTTATTTTTATTCTTAGTTCGTTCATTCACATGCTACATCTTTGGGAAAAGGTTTACAACAACCAAATACAACAGAACAGAAAAAAAAAAAAAATATGATGATGAAGATGGTACAATTTTGATTAACTCAAGAGCGTGTGCGCGCTTGTATCCGTATATAGTTTCATTTGGGTTCATCTTCTTCTTTTTCTTCTCCTCTGGTTATGCTGTGCAGTGTGCACCCCTATGGAGATCGACAACAGTATCTGTCGCCAGGTTTTCAAGATAAAAGGGCACCCCACGTGTGCGCACGTTTACAACTTATTTTCAATTTTAAAGGATTTTTTTTTTCTTTGATTCAGTTTTTTTCTGTTGGCTTTGTGTAAAAAGGTACGAGATATTTCTGTGCCCTAAAGGAAGAGACTTTTGTTTGCCTTTTTTGAGTTAAAAAAAAAAATATGTCATGCTATTTAGTATAGTTAAATGAGGTTAATTATTTTAGAATAGCCTTTGGTGACATATGTGCACAATCTTCAGTACGACGACGCGGACTACAACGAGATATTAAATTTCTTGTGAGAGAATTAATCTGCATAATGGAGATATTAATCTAAAATGAGATTAACTGCTTTTAAAGGTATGGAATTTATACACTGGAAATGATATACAAAAATAGATACAAATATATCTATAATGGTGTTCTACTGGGTGGTATAATGGCTTTATTTCAGAATAAAGTTTTTAACTCATAATTTTTACTTGGAATTTTTATTGACTCATAAGAATTCACATTAAATACACAAATAACTAGTTTTAGAATACCCAATGAGAACTAGGACTAGCATTGCTTTCAAAAAAAGGAATCCTTTCGTTAGCTTCCTGTATTTTGTTTGGAGAATATAAAAACCTCAAGAAAGTCCTTGTGATGTTTTTTTTATCAACGTTTAGTCGTTAGTCCTCTATTGATTAAATGTTGAAATTAAGATCACAAATCTATGATATGATCCCATTATTTGATTTACCCATCCCCAAAGTTTTTGGTCATAAATCTCAAAAATAAACTTGTTAAACAGGGTACTAAAATTCCCCAACCATTATCTTTCTACATTTCCTCCATAACACTAAAACTTTAGTGTCTGAAAAATGTTTAAATACTTAAATTTAACCAGACAACTACCAATTTGACAGATATCAATCATCAAAATATATAAAAAAAAACACACACAAAATCACAAAAAGACAAACAACAATATCTACTTATATGATCGTTGACTTAACTAACACTAAATTCATTTAATTTCCTCTCCTCATTTATTTGTGAAGACTTGCTGACAAATGAACTGTCATCATCATTTATAAACAAAATAAAATTTAAAATGAAAAAAAAAGAAAATATATAAACCATAGCTATAAAAAAATGCCAAACCTTAAAAAATAAAGACAAGATACGAGTATACAAAAGAACTGAAGTACCTTGTACCTACATACCTTATACCAATACAAAAATTCTCAGAGACTATTAAACCAAAATAAAAAAAATAAAAAAAAAAATAGAACAACAAAATTGTTAATTTAACATGAATTTTAATGTTTACAAAATATTTTGATGTTTTGGGATGATGGTTGCTATGTGCTGTGCAATGCAACCCCAACCAATATATTGTTTGTGGTATTTCTATATTTGATGTTTTGTGTTTTATTGCTTCATAATCATTTTAAAAAGGAAACAAATCATGGGAAAAATTCCATCGCAAAATACAAAAACAGAAAAAAAAAATGGAATGAAACAAATTAAACAAAAATGAAACAAATATATAAAGAGATTGATAACAAGACTCACGCCTTCAATATTTACAAATATTTACAATTTGCGGTCACAATCTTTTATTCGTTATTTCATTAGAAGTCGAAGTAGGCAAACAAATTTTATTTTTTTGTGTTGAGTTTTTCCTGAAGTTCCTTTTAATGTGCAATATACATAAGCCACTATCTGAATTTTGAATTCTTAGAGATAGAGATTTGAGCTCCCAGGAAGGCTATGTCGTAATAATTCTTCGTAAGTGGTTTTGCGCTTGCGCCACATTTTGTATATACAATACATATTTTTATAATCATTACGAGGAATTCACAACTGCAACGCCGCGGGCCGCCGCTAATGATGAAAGGTATATTTTCATTTCCACAATCGCGTTCGGTTACCCACCTTTTTTTTTTAGAAATTCCTTAGAATTTAGATGAGTGAATTTTCACAGAAAGAAAATTTAATAGTGTTTATTTTGCTTCCGATTTAAGTTGATTTTAAAATTCCAATCAGAATTCGTGTTTTTACTTAAAAGAATTTTGAAGTGGCTTAAATTAATTAAGTGTTAAATAATTTACATAGTTATAAACATTAATGATGCACTTTACTCTAATTACTTAACAGTGGTCCCGAGATAAAGTGAACTTCTTTCTATATACTTTTTAGGTATCAAAGATAATAGTCTTTATTTGGTTGTAGACGATATAATACATTTTTAGGAGAAACAAGCAAGCTTTTATTAGAAAAATATTCAACACAACACATTTGAGATTTAAATAAGAATATTGAAATAGATCCGAAAATAAATGTGTAAACATTTATTTCTAAACACTTTTTAAAATATTAATTTTATTCTTTAAACTAGCTGACCCGGCAGACTTCGTACTGCCTCAATCGATAAATAAAAGACCTAAACTTTTGTATAAATTAATTTCAAAACAAACAAAACGTATTGAATAAAAAAGCATTTTTTTAATGAAGCATGAAATTTTATTATTATTTTCGACACATCATGTTGCTTACTTAAAAAAAAAACAGAGTTTTTCTGAAATACTGGCAAAAACAAAAAACAAAGAAGACGGATTTCCGACGCGCGAACACGCGACGTATAATTTTCCATGCGCAAAACACAGGAAACTCAAACTTCTAAAGACTGTCCTTGCTATTTATTTATTCTCATCGCAAAGGCCAGACGTAAAGAAAATTGTAAGCGTTTAAAATCGAATGGTAAATCCGTTGGAATCATCGGTATTCGCGGAATCAAGACATCCTCTCCTTTGTATTTTCCTTTTATGTTGTTTTATGACGTTATTCATCAGCTTTTTTACAGCCAGTCTTGTTACATTGCATATTCGAGGTTGATTAATGTTACGTAGCATGATGACAACTGATCCTGGAAGAGTCTGACGAAAATCACTTGACAAAAGAATCATGGCCCCACCAACAATATTTTGGTTGTCACGAAGATTTTTCAATGTTCTGTCCATTAGCGCTTCCAGTGACCTCTTATGAGCCATTGTGCATTCATCCCAAACAATTAATTTGCATACCTGTAGGATTTTGGCCATTGCAAATTGGTGTTTCGGTGATTTGCATGTTTAATGGCAATTTCAAGGCAGAATGCGCAGTTCGTCCGCCTTCTAGCAGAGTCGCAGCTATTCCAAATGAAGCCAACGCTAGAGCAACATCATTTCGTGATCTGATCCTCGCCAAAAGCAATGAAATTAAGAACGTTTTTCCGGTTCCTCCGGGAGAATCAAGGAAATAAATTCCACCAGATCCACTGTTCACAGCTTCTATCAAAGTGTCGTACGCAATTCTTTGTTGTTGATTTATTTGTGGAACATTTGTACGAACTGTTTCGGCCAATGCTTCAATGTCGTACTGTTGTTCCCTTTGCAACTCGTGGTTTAATGCATCGTGCATATGACGATTGGGTGCTGTCATTCCCAAACACGACAATACTTTATTTGCTATCAATAAACACATATCTTCTATCATGATCAATGTGTTATTTTAAATTTCTTCAGTCATTTGTAGTGTAGGATTCAAAGTTTCACGGCGCACACGATACAAAACATCCTCAGACATGTCATCTCTATACTTAGCCCAAATATTATGGTTGTGTTCAGAAACTTAATTTGTGACAAAACTTAAGATTTATCAAACTTAAAAAAATAATCTGATACAGTTACAACTGAAGTTGCTAAAATTAATTTTCGCTAAGCCGACCAAATTAATTGGAAATCAGTACTACTAATAGTTTATTACATTTTTTGTAACGTTCGCGATTCACTTTTGATTATTTTCGGAACGCGACATTAGATCCTCCAAAGCGCACGCGAAGACTATTTTCATAGATATGATTGAATTTGAACTTTATGCAGTGGTAATAAATTGAAAATTGACTCTTTGACGTTAGGAACACACCTAAATTGCTTAGACAACAGTGAGTGATTATAATTTAATATGAACTTTAACTTTTAGAACTATTGAACTTTTAGAACTATTGAATAGCAATAAAAGTTCAAATTGATTCTAGAAAACGTTTGTATGGGAAATAGAAAAGGGCTGTTTTTAGGGGTTTCCCGGAAATTATTCGATTTTTTCACGCCTTTTAAACCTTCCCTAGACCTCCACGATCATTTCAAGACTAAGATAAGATAAATCCGTTCAGCTGTTCTCGAAGAAAGAAGACCAAATAACACAACAGTATTCCAGTATGGGTAATATTAAAGATACTCGTATGTAAATCGTTTTCAGAGTATAACTATCTTTAAATACCCCCGTGTTGCGTTTTCAAAAACCTAGCAACGAATTCGCTTTTGAAATATAATAAAATGTATGTGTTCAGAAAAAGAAAACTTATAGTGTCAAAAATAACACCAAGGTCCTTTATTTCACTCACGGTTGAAAGACTTTCATTGCCGAGACTGTAACTGAACAGCGCACTTTAGGTGTTGTACGAGAAGCTCTAAAAATATTTTACATTTAGAGATATTTAGCTCGAGATGATTATATTTACACCAATTAAAAAAACGCATCTATATCTTTTTGAAAGTTAACACAATTTTCAACTGAAGAAATTTGGGAATATAGTTTCAATTCATCTGCGAACATCAAATAATTAGAAAATTGCAGACAGTTCGGAATGTCATTGACGAAAAGTTTAAAAAGGAGGGGTCCCAAATGACTTCCCTGAGGCAGTCCCGATAAGACTTCAATAAAAAAGGATTGATTGCCTTCGATTTTAACAATCTGTTTTCGATTTGACAAATAAGATTCTAACCGAATCTGAATTCCATCCTCTTCAACTTTCTTAATAGAAGTCTATGATGGACTCTATCGAACGCTTTCATAAAATCCGTGTACAAAACATCGACCTCCATTCTTTTTTCCAAACTTGTAAACAGACACAAATTCGTAGTAGTGGAGCGACCACTACAAAATCCATGCTGTCTCGAAGATATTATGTCTTTCAACTAAGTAAAACTAAGTCTATTGAACACCAACTTTTCAAAAAGTTTTGGAATCGCTGAAAGTTTTGAGACTGGTCTATAGTTCTTAATTAAGTGCTTGAGACCGCACTTTTATAACTAGGGCAGATGGATGATATTTTCCACTTCTTCTAGAAAAACCCCAGAATGGAGCGATTTATTGAAAATAATTTTTAATACTTTACAAAGCGAAACAGCACATTCTGATATCAAGGTTAGATTAGGTTAGGTTATAAGGGGTGTGCACAGCATGAAGCTGTTGCGTACACGGGGGCCTGCTGGTCCATTGTGATCCCCTGCAAAAGTAAAAGTAAGCATCGGTGCTCCTCAATTTTGCTGATTAGCGTAGACTGGCTCGTTAACGAACCAGCCTGTGCTATCTATAAATTTCCTCATGTTTGCCATTAAGACCTGTGCTAGATCATCCAGTTCTCCAACAAACCTGTTTCCGAAATGACGGAGTCGGCTGGTTTGGAGGTTCGGACAGTCACAGAGCAGGTGTTTAATGGTTTCTATTTCCTCCTCATCCTGACAGCTCCTACAAAAATCGGGTGCAAATGCCCCTATCCTGTTAGCCATTGTGCCAATGGCGCAATGACCTGTTAGTACACCTATCAAGATTTTGATGTTCTTTTTACTCAGCGATAGAATATACCGAGTTTCCTTTTCATTTGTGTTAGGCCATAAACTTCTAGAGATTGCGCAATCGTCCCTGGATTTCCAGGAGTTATGGATTTTCTCTTTTAGTTTAAGGTATATCTTCCTCTTGAGTTCCCCAATCGGGACGAGTGGTCCCCTACCTGAATGGTCGCTACTACTTATGTCTGCTTCTGACCCTTTCCTGGCTAGTTCATCTACTATATCATTCCCTTATATATTGCTATGTCCAGGAACCCAGCAGAGCTTTACCTGGTTAGTGTGGCAGATTTTGTTTAATTCCTTCCTACAGTTTAAAACTGCTTTTGATCTTATGGTCTCACTGGCTAAGGCTTTGATAGCAGCCTGGCTGCCCACGAAAAAAGTAATCTCCGAAGAGCTTAGCGTTTTGTGATGTGCCAATTCAGCTGCTTTTTGAATGGCAAAGATCTCGGCCTGAAGACACTACAGTCAGCTGGGAGTTTATACGACGCTCTGATGTTGAGAGATTGTCAAAACACTCCAGCACCTGTTCCTGATTCCATTTTTGAACCGTCAGTTTAGAAAGGGATACCCTGTTTACTTATAAGTGCACTAGGATCCCAACCCTGCCTTTCTGGTATGAAAATAGAAAATTTCCTATCGAAATCTAGTAAAGGGGAGATGTAATCGGCTGACTCCCTCAGTCCTGGAATCGTGTCATATCTTTGTAAGATTGACCCGTGTCCATAAGTGCTGTGCCTCCAATAACTCAGTTCTCTTAAACGAATTGCAGTTTTGGCTGCCGTGCACCTTATGAACTCATCCAGAGCCGGGAGGTCCAAGATCATTTCCAACCCAGCTTGTGGTGTGGATCTTAGAGCCCCTGTAATTCCTATACAATCTAGTCTCTGTACCTTATTCAGGTTCTTGAGATAGCTTGATTTTTCCACCGCCTTCCACCATACAATAGAGCCATAGGTAAGAATGGGTCTGACAATCGCTGTGTACATCCATTGGATGACTTGCGGTCGCATACCCCAACGTAAACCGAAGTTCTTTTTGCATGTGCAGAATGCACATAGTGTCTTTTCATTCTCTCCTCAGTATTACGCTTCCATGTAAGCTTGGAGTCAAGGATTACTCCTAGAAATTCCATAGGGGTAGGAAACGCAGAACTTTTGCGTTTTGAATTTAAAAAAAAAAAACCAAAAAAGATTTCGAGTTGCATTTGATATCCCTTTCAACTGAACTTATATATTGTGAATATAGAAATCTACTCAAAAAATCAAATTCCCCTCGCAGTTGCATAAAACGAATTCTATCTTCAGATTTGCCTGTTACCTTACATCTTTTTAAAGCCTTGTTTTTTTTCATTTTCTAAATTCTTAAATCTTTTATTGAACCAGGGAGATTTAAAAGACGATCTCTTTCGAACTACTGGAACGAACTTCTGAACACCCTCAAAAATATAAAATTATTCAAGACAAATATTTAGGACTGTAAAACAAAATCATGATTTGAATTTCAGAATTCTATAATATTCTGTTTCCAATTCAAAAAAGCAACGCAAGCACGGGTTCGCTAGTACTTGCATATACTTACAAAAAGTATACCCAGTGGCATCCATACAAATCATAAAATATATAGAAGTAGTGGGCGTAAGGACTAAAAACATGTTTTTTTTTGCTTTTTTCAAATTCCTTCGAAAATTTGATATCAAATTTCCTTACAAAAAATTGCTTTAATTTCACCAAACGGATATCCGCCTTCAATTTATTATTATTGTGAACCATTCACTTTAGATTGTGAATACAAAAATGGGCGTGTCAGAGAGGATGCAATTGTGTGTGTATAATTATATAGTTCTCTTTAAAATGTCATAATTAAATCTACAACAAAAATCGAATCCTCTATAAAAGCAAAAGCACCCGCGTGATTAAAGGACATGATATGGGAACAAAAATTGAGAAATACACAATTAAGTACGAATCTTTTTTAAAGTGCGCATGATATCCCTAATTCCTTAGGAACGATTTAAAAATGTTTATTGTTGAGCAAGCAAAAAGGATTAACAAAAGATATTATTGTAAATGTTTTTTGTTGTTTTTTTATTTTGCAAAAAAAAAAAATAAACAACAATCACTTAATAAAGGACAAAGCCGTATGTATATCTTAACCTCTATAAAGAAAAAACATAATAATAGCGTCATAATGATGCGATCCAATTTCAATGGAAGATGATGATATCCTTAGAATATAATATATGGGTGAAGGTTTACATACGAGTATATTAGGGTCCTTATGATTATCCATTCATTCTTTTGTCACACACACGTTTTTTTTTTTTTGTTTCCCTTGTTTTTGTTGTTGATGTCGAGATTCATCTTAACTTCAACCATCATGGGACATGATGAGAGAACAAAATTTTGTTAAAGGATCACTCTAATTGTCCGAAACCAAAGAAGCAAGGAATTTCACCCATATCCATCCGTTACACCGTCGCGTCTGTCTGTCTTATTCGTCACACATTCATGATGAGAACAGAATTTTTGTTTATTTTAGTCCTTTTGCACAATAATCATTGTCAGTTTTTCAGAACATCATGATGAAGTACTGATGACCTAACCCTGATGTTGAACAAAAATATAAGAAAGAAAAGAACACAGCTAACAGCTTAACATGTCAATTATGGCACTTTTGCAACGCCAAGAATAAGGTACTGTCCAAACTGTCTGGTAGGTCTAAAAACAAAAACAAAACTGTTTACACTTTGTTCCCAACTTAAAGCATGAAAATTCCTCATCTATCCTCTTTTGCGCTAGATCATGACTACGATCAACGACTACGACGAACGACGAGGCTCTATATCTTTCCAAGGTGTGTGCAATCTATCTTTAATTCCATGTCTAATTTGTTCAAGCATAAAGAAGCAGCAAAAGTCTTCTCAAAAAGGTAAAGGTACATGCACAGCACATTACCAATTAGAAAATAAGCATCTTCAGTATCTATCTTTAAGGCTTTAGCTCTAGGTTAGGTACGAGTAGGTATACCTACCATAGAGGTGGAAAAATCAACTGAGACAAATTATCATAAACCAAGCGTGCAAAATTGTCTTCCATGAAATAAACATACACATAGATATTTGGGAAATAAATGAAAATTCTTTTAAAGCATAAAAACCCATCCATACCAGTAGGATACAATATTCAAAAAAAAAAAGAAGAAAAAAGACTAAAAGATTGAAAGTAGGTAGACCAAGATAGATTGAGAATTTTTGCTACTTTTCGGCCAATAAGTAGCACTACCTATTGGGTTTGTATAACAACAATAAGATGCAAGGTATATGGGACATACAGGGCGCAGCAGGGTGTTTCATTTTATTGTTATAATTATCTGCATAGAAAAAGAGAGCTAGAGAAGCTGTAGAGGAAAGTATATCTAATGGTACCTACTTAACTGGATATTTTCGGGTTAATTGAGATATACCTTCATATATTTTCTTCTATTTTGAAAAATTCAATGGTTTTTTTTCAAGTTTTGAACAATAATAATAATTGATCTGTCATCGTTGAGTCGACAATATAATAAACCTGTCTGTCAATTTTTGACTTAATAATAGAAAAATAAAAGATACAACCTCCTACACTTCATGTGGTTAACACTATATCTACCTTTTATAGTTTTTAGTTTTTGTGCAACTGGGCAGTGTTAATTTTTCACGCCTAGAGGTGTGAATAATTTGAGATTCGTTTAGGATCTTAATGAATATGTTTTGTTCAGGGTTTTACATTTTTTTCGTGTGTGTGTTTGAAATAAAAATAAACTATACTTATGAGGGTATATATGTACATATGACTTGACTTGACAGATTGGTAAAATATACGCACGAGTTTATGCCCATATTTGTGGTTTTTGAAAATTGATTTATTTTAAAAGACAAATTACACAATGAGCACATGCCTTTATTACGTAGACGTACATTCTAATACAGCCATACTCAACCTTTTTTTCTAATGGGCCACATTGATAATTTTGTAACTGTACCCCGGGCCACAAGAATTTTTTTTTATAGTAAATACTCGTAATAATACTCATTTTAATGTGTACAAATATTTTAATTGGATTTTTGAAATTGAGAACACATTTTCAAAACTTTATTTAGATCTGTCTTGTTGCTTCATGCCAACCTAATGACATCATCTAGGTGGGAGTCCGTAAGTTTGTTTCGGTACCTAAATATTTTTAACTTCCCATAGGAAGTTATTGTAATGGGTCCGATTTGTCAAATTGAAAATTTTGACATTTCTCGACGTTTCAAGGTCCCTAGAGTCGAAATAAAAGATTTTTAGAAAGATGTCTGTGCGTGCGTGTGTACGTACGTCCGTACGTCCGTACGTCCGTACGTCCGTATGTCCGTACGTCCGTATGTCCGTACGTCCGTACGTCCGTACGTCCGTATGTCCGTACGTTCGCGACGTTTTTTTCGTCGTCCATAGCTCAAGAACCAGAAGAGGTATCGACTTCAAATAAATTTTGTTATACAGATAATAAGGCAGAAAGGTGCAGAAAGGGCTCTCAAGAAAATTGCGTGTGTGGTTTTTTTACCATAGCAGTTTAAAAAAAAGGTGAAAATTTTGGTTAACCCTTAATATCTTACGAACCAAAAATGCTAGAGACTTGAATTAAATTTTATATAATATATTGTAACGTGATACCAAACAAGTATATTTTTTGAAAAAAATCCAGGTAACAGTTTTTTTTATAAATCAAAAAAACTGAAAAAAAAATTTGTCACCTCGAAAATTTTACGAATACAAAATGATTTTATCTCCAAAACAATTTTGTGCAACGAAGAATAATGTTTTTGACATTTCTGGTAAAATTTTGAGAAAAATCGAATTGATAGTTTTTTAATAAAAAATAAAAACCTTAAAAAACATTACTCAAGGTTGGTAAAAATTGAATTTCGACTCAAATATCTTTTCAAAACTTTGAGATATTGGCTTTAAACTACTTTTATCTTTCAAAAAATATTGTTGTGAACATTCAGTAAAATTTTGAAAAAAATGGAATTGATAATTTTCTTACAAAAAATAAAATCTTAAAAGAAAATTTAACAAAAGTTGGTAAAAATTGATTTTCGACTCAAATATCTTTTCAAAAATTTTGAGATTATGGCTTCCAACGAATTTTAACTTATAAGAATTATAATTTTCAACATTCGGAAAAATTTTGAGAAAAATAGAATTGACAGTTTTTTTTACAAAAAATAAAAACCTAAACAAAAAAATTAATAAAAGTTGGTAAAAATTGATTTTCGACTCAAATATCTTTAATATCTTTTTAAAAATTTGAGATATTGGGTTTTAACTACTTTTATATTTTGAAAAATAATGTTGTCAACATGCAGTAAAATTTTGAGAAAAATCGAATTGACAGTTTTTTTTACAAAAAATGGAAACTTAAAAGAAAATTTAACAAAAGTTGGTAAAAATTGATTTTCGACGCAAATATCTTTTCAAAACTTTGAGATATTGGCTTTTATCTTTTAAAAAAAATTGTTTTCAACATTCAGTAAAATTTTGAAAAAAATCTAATTGACAGTTTTTTTACAAAAAATAAAAACCTAACAAAAAAACAATGCTAAAACTTGGTAAAAATTTACTTTCGACTCAAATAGCTTTTCAAAAATTAAAAATATTGTCTTCAAACTTTTTTTATTTCACAGAAAATATTGTTTTCGATATTCGGTGGTTTTTTATAAAAATCCAACAGTCCATTTTTTCATAAAAAAATAAAATCTACAAGAAATAGTACGCAAATTTGGTAAAAATTGATGTTCGGTTCTTGATATCTCTCAAATTAATTTAATTCATCTAATTAGTAAAAATTTAAGAAATGCTACTAAAATTGGTAAAAATTTGTTTTTCACTAAAAATCTATTTAACAAAACTAGATTTTCAAACTTAACTATTTCTTTATATGAAAAATATTGTTGGTAATTTAAAATTTTTAAGAATAATTCAACTGACAACTTTTTTAACCCAACACGAAAACCTACAAATTTTGAAGCAAGACAAATCGACAGACGTGATTGGAAGTTTTCAGTGTGGGTCGCATCCCAGCCTCTTTTTTGCATATTTCATTTTCGAAAACGAAGATTCGCAAACAAAAATGTAGATCCAAATAATGTCAGCAAAATCTGTAAACTTCTTTTGACGATTGCATATTTTTCGGAGACGATGCTCTAAAATTTTAAGTATTCCCCTTTTTGCCTTTTTTCCTTAAACAGAGCTTCAAGATTTGAATCGTTTTTAAAACCGATGAACTCATCAAAAAACTTTGCCTGATCTTGATTTAAAATAGAAGCCACCCGTGAGATAGTCGTTGTTTCCAGATGCCATGGGTTTTCTACAAGCGTTAAGAATTTTTTTATTTTTCTGATATCATGAAACTTTTTTTCAAATTCTTTTGACAGTGCTGTTAAGTAATTCAATATTGTTGAGTAGTTTTCTTCAGAGATGTTGATAAGGTTCTTTGTAGCTATTACCATTGTTGGAAAATTTTGTAGCTGTTTGCTTCTTATTTCTTCATGAAAAATATTAAGCTTTTCTTCAAAAGCAAATATTTTACTTGCCATCTGTGAAATAATGTTATTTTGTCCCTGTAAATTTCGATTGAGGCTATTTAGTTTTACTGTGATATTGCATAAAAATGCTAAAAGACACCACCAATTCAGACACTTGCAATTCTGGGTAAACTTTTTTATTTTGTTGTAAGAAGGGGATTATTTCGTGGCGCAAGGAAAAAAACCTTTCCAAAACCCTTCCCCTACTAAGCCATCGCACAGAGGTATGCAAAAGAACGTCACCATACTTACTTCCCAATTCTTCCAAAAGGCTTTTAAATTGTATGTGGTTTAATGGGTCTATGAAATAACTCCCACGAAATAAGTCCCACTTTTAAAAACGAAATAAGTCCCACCAAAAATTGCTATTTTGAAAGTGGGAGTTATTTCGTTTTTAAAAGTTGGACTTATTTCGTCAATTGGTGGGACTTATTTCGTTACGCGTTTTTATTTTAAGTGGGACTTATTTCGTTTTGAGTGGGAATAAATTCGTTTGGTAAAGTGGGAGTTATTTCATACCCCTAAATTTATATTTTGGTGGGATTTATTTCTTTTTAAGTAGGACTTATTTCATTTTCATAATTTTGCATTTTAAGTGAATGCCTAATAATTTTTGCCGTTATTTATTGCTCTTCACGTTGTTTCTTATTGAATTTCATAATGTTCCTTTTGTTGCTTTTTAAAAAAAGTTTATTGTATTGTAGAATATGCTTTCGAAAAGTTCCGTTATTTCTTGCTCTTTACGAAATGAATGGTATTGTTTCAAATTTGTTGTTAAGTGTGCTAGTTTACAAGACCTTATCATTATATTGATTAGTTAAGTTTGTGAATTTCAATAGCGAACATGAGTGTGACATACGAAATAATTGCAGGGAAGAGGAATAACAGCAAGCTTCTTTATATTTTTTTTGAGAAACAATTATATATAGGGTGTGTAAAGTCGCCAGGCAAGCGTCTATATCAACAACTTCTTTCAATAAAATCACTTGTGGGTGGCACGCTTCGCGGGTTCTCAGGATTTTAACTCCCTTTTTCGGGGTAACACCCGCTCACGCAACTCCGTTGCTCCGCTTAGGGTATGTAAAGTCGCCAGGCAGGCGCCAATATCAACAGCTTTTTTGAATAAAAGGCCATTATGGCTTTATTTCTCATTTGTTTCTTATGCAAAAAGTTATATATTGGACATTTCGTAAAAGGTACAACCATAATTTTTTGTCCTTATCTCTCATGGCTCTCCTATTTGTGTTATTAATTACTTTATACATACTATAATAAAAAAACTTTAAAGAAATGTGTACAAATAGGTACCGAACTTAACTACTGGAAAAACAATATTAAAAAAAATTGTTGACGTAATTACGTATGTAATGTCCAATTTCATAAACAAACACTAAAAGCACTTTTATCTAGAAAGTTTTTAAATTTTATCAGGCCTTTAAATTTCTTCAGTTTCACCAAGCTTAAAATGTGAAATTTCAGGGATATTTTTGTTAAAATAGAGTTCTCTTCACAACCCTGTAAAAATAAAACCCCTTTTTTCTTTCTATTAAGCGAATTGTGTGAGAAAAAATGAGAAAGCATTATATGTTGAAATAAATGACAAGAATCGCAAAATACAACAGTGTAAACTTCTTCAAAATCAAAAAAAACCGTTTCAGTAATCGTGTGCCGTAGAATTTATTTTGAACGTTCATTATATCATGACGATCAGTGGGAAGTGTAATAAATTGCGGTCTCATTAATGCTATATGGTGGGTTACTTTTCGTACGATTGAAGTCAATATAATTATAGTCTGAAAATGGATTCTTGTGAACGCGAAACACTCTTCAACGGCGAATAACTATATGTTGTTCTTCTTCGTCAGATGAAGATGCCCAATCTAATATTCTTTTTAAAAATTAAAATCATAAAAATGATATTATAAATAGTAATGCAATGTTGAATTTGTTTACCTATTCATTCTGTATCTCCAAATATTGAGAATACAAATTTTATAAAACAAAACATCAGCGGTTAATCTGTCATATTCATTTTTTAATAACACTTTTAAAATTTAATGAGCCAAAAATGGGCATTTAGTTTTAAAAGGTGTTTAAAAGCTTATTTACTTTAAAAACGCTTGGTGAAACCAAAATATCCCATTTAACAGTTTAGAATCCTGTTAAATGTATAAAAGTTGTTTATGAAATTGGGCATAAGTCTTTTATTATATTTTTAGTAGGAAATTGGAATTCGTGTTCCATGTTTTCTAATATCACCATTACAAAATACAACTAATCCCAATGCCACGTTAAAACTATAATACCGTCTACCATGCACTGGATCTTCAAGCCATTTATAAAGGTCGATAATTTTAATCTGATGGTCCTTCCGAAACGGTTTCCTTCATAATAATAAGAACAATTGATCTGTACTTAATCCATTTACGAATCCAAACGTTGTTACTAGTGGGACTTATTTCGTTTTTAAAAGTGGGACTTATTTCGTGGGAGTTATTTCATAGACCCGGTTTAATTCTCTCGCTCGAATATAATTCACAATATCAATTACAATCTTCATCACAGCATCGATTTTTAAATTGTTAATCCGTGCAGCTAAGTTTTCTTAATGAATAATGCAATGAAATGTAATTAAATTTGTCAAATTATATTTTTTTTTAAACAAGATTATAAATCCATTTTCAGATCCAGTCATGTATGGACTGGACACGGACAGCCATCTGCACATACACCCACGATTTTTTTAATATCAATATCATTCTGCTCTAGAAAATTTGAAATTGTATCAAGATAATCTATTCCCCGGGTCTGACCTTTCATCGGAAGGAATTTGAAAAATTCTTCGAAGATTAAATTCTGTTCTGTGCAATATCTAAAAAACACCGAGCATTGAGATGTTGCTGAAATATCAGTGCTGGAATCGAAAGCCAAGCTAAAAAACATACAGTTCCTTAAGTTTTCTATAAAATTGTCACGAATATATTTGGAAATGTCTTCAATACGTCTCACACATTTTGAATCAGACAGCTGTAGTTTTTTTTATTACAGACAATATTTGTTTTTTTTTGTTGCTAAATTTATCAAACAGTATATCGGCAGCACTTACGAAACATTCTTTGACAATTTCTGCATCGGTGAACGGTTTCATGTGCTTACCAAGAGTATAGCAAATTTCGTAAGATGCCTTAGTTACCACAGAGTCTTGAGATAAAACCACGGACATCACATTTTGTTGCTGTTGTTATGACCTCTTTAAAAAAGTCAATTTCTCACTTCTTCATTGTGTTCCAGGAGGATAAGTTTCGTTGAAAGATTTGTGTTTTCTGTTAAAATGACGACCAATATTATACTTTTTTAAAATAACTTTTTCACGGCATATTAAACAGGTAGCTGCGTTGTTTTTGCTTGGCACAACAAAATATTCTGTTACTGTTTCCCATTCGTCTTGAAATGATCTATTTTCATCAGATAAATTTCGTTTTAGTTTCGAAGAAATTTCTGCCATTATTCTTTATTTACAAAAATTCACTGCAACCGCACTAACTGAAATTCAAAATGTAAGTAGGTACCTAATCATCAAAACGAGGTACGAGTATGTCGGCAAAATAGTTTCCTTGACTTATTATGCCTGGACTGCTGTGTTTATGAATTTTCCATTCAAAATTTGAATAAAATGATTCCAATTCAATTTCGCAATGGCAAGAAAAGTAAGGAATACTCAGCGACAACTGTTTTTCATTTAGTTGTGCAAACTTTTCCTGCCGTTGAAAGGAGTGACATCTAGAATATTTTTTGAAAACACACGATGTCCACTTTTCCGCTAATGTACGTTCTAGTGTTGTTTGAAAACTCAAAAGGATATATTTTTCTCACGTTTTTCTGCAGTCACTCGATATTTTAAGAATTTATTAAACTATGCTGCGGGCCAACTTTTATAAGCTCGAGGGCCGCAGTTTAAGTATATAGCTGTTCTAATAGGTAAGAGTTCATAGAGAAATTTGTGGAATTAAGTTTAAAAAAAAACGTAGATTTCGAAATGTATGTATTTTTTAAGAAAATCTAAATTTTTTAAAATTAGATTCAAGTAATTTAATACCTTTGGATATGATAAACAATATTTTAACTTTATTTTGAATGATTTGTCAAAACTTTTTCAAAGAACTTTGATTTTTTCATAACGAAAATTGTCAGACTTCAATTCAAAAAATGTGTAACTTTTAAAAATATATTGAAATTTTTATGAAAAGAAAGAGAATTTACAAAAATCTCCGTTCAACACTTTTAAAAATGTTAAGGTAGCTAATTTTCAAAATTCAAGCCTACTTACGACCTTGTCCAAATTCCTTACTTGGATTTGATCTTGAACTTGTCATATATGCTTACCCAAAATAATTACCAAATTTCATACCCAACAAATTCCGTCATGTCAAAATTGTTAAATATAAATTTTGAAGATCTTAATAGTGAAAAATTCACCATTCAACACACATAACTATTTCCAAGTGCTATTATTCAAAACAACGTTGGTGGTTAAACAAAAACAAAAACACTCAAATGCATTATACACTCAAAATCTTTAAGATTGAGTGAGAAAGAGGGTGTCAAACTGTCCACTATATTTGGCGTATTTAAAAAAAAAAAAGTACCACAATCCTCCATGGTCGAATATAATTTAATGATGATGATGATCATGTTGATCGGCTTAAGTTGTTATTCACTGCGTATTACTCTCTTTGGACTTTGTATGTCTTTTGGGAGAAGTCGAGATGATATTGAAATGTAGACGATTATTCGATGCTGTAAAGAAACTATCAGGTCTTAAGATAGTTTCCATTCTCATAAAGAGATACCTCAAAGCCATGAATCTTATATTCATATGTTGTTGTAGGTTATGGATTTAAACAAAATAAAAAGAAAAATAAATGTTCATCTATTTTTTTGTTTTGTTTCTTATTCACAATTAATTTTCTTTTTTTCTTTTTTTTTTTCTTAATCATTTATTCAACATCTCATTTCAAGTGTAAACCGTGCGTATAGTAGATAGGTAGTCTTTTTTTTTACAGAAATGATTATTATATAAAGCTGCGTGTGTGGCATGTGGTATGGTGTAGCTTAAGTGTTCTTCATAGAGCTGTGCGTATATGCACAGCTTTTTTTCTTGAAATTGTAAAATAAAAGATTGTATAATGTCAGATCAAGGAGATAACATCATCTTCTCGCACTTAGGAATGTTAATTCTGTTTTTCTTGTTCATTTTTGTGTTTGTTATTAAAAAATGCACAAAAGAATAATAGTCCATATGGTAGAGTTGTAGTTTAGTAGAATTTTTGAGTATGTTAACTTTTTAAAATTCAATAATTCTTTTTAAAATCACTTTTAATTGTAAAAGAAACACATTTTCAGTTTTGAAACTTACGAAATTTTGAAATCCTAAAACTTTCAATTTTCTAGCAAAAATACGAGATTTTTTGTAAGCTTTCAAAATTTGGTAAATGTTTTTTTTAATAATTTGCCATTATTAATAAACATTTTCTGTTTTTTTGACGAGTATTTTTGAATGTAAAATCTTAAAAAAATGATTAAGGACATTAGCTTAGGTTAGGTTAAAGTGGCTGCGGATTCAGAATCCACACACCATAGGCCAAAAGAAAAGGCCCATTGTGATACCACATGAATCTTGAGAATTACTTCCTACTAGTCGAACCATTTTGAGCTTTTTATAAAGCGAAGAAGATATTTGATATCCTTTTTAGCTAGTTCACTGGGATTATCAAAAGATTAGTCTCACAGATGAAGTTTGCGTCTTAGTGAAAGAGCAGGGCAAGTGCAGAGAAGGTGAGAGATTGTTTCCTCTTCTTCCTCGTCCATACAGCTTCTGTAGAAGTCATTTGAGGCTACACCAAGTCGTATTGCGAGTCTGCCTATAAGACAGTGTCCCATAAGGACACCTATTAGGGAGCTAATATGAAGTCTGCTTTGAGATAACAAGTCTTTAGAGCGCTTTAGGTCCAGTGAAGGCCATATGAGTTTTGTGGCTGCGCATGTTGGTAAATTGTACCACCTAGAGTTTGCTATCTCGAAAGCTGTTTCTTTTAGCAGAAGTTTACATGTAGCTATCGGTATACCTATCTTCTCCCTTTCAGGTGAAATAGGTATGACGGTTCCATTTTTAGCGAGTTCATTGGCTCTACAATTTCCTGTGATGTCTCTGTGGCCCGGCACCCAACAGAGGTGAATGTTAAATTGCTGCGCCATCTCCATAAGAGACGATCGACAATCGAGGGCCGTTAGAGATTTGGTTGAGACGCCGTCAAGAGACTTGATAGCAGCCTGACTGTCTGAGAAGATGCGGATATCAGAAGTTGATATCACTTTTTCTCTTAGCCAGGAGAGAACCTCTTTGATCGCTTAAATTTTCGCTTGGAAGACGCTTGGAAGATGCTTAGATTAAGCTTTTCTGAATACACACCACTACCAACTCCTTCATTTGTCGTGGATCGATATGTATAAAAATGAATGCTTTTGTCATCCAGGAGTTTTTGTCTTCCCATTTATCTCTGGATGGAATGGATACCGGGAAGTTATTTCCAAATTGGGGTTTTGGAATAGTGTAGTCTATGTACTTTGGTATAGAACCAAAGAGGTTCAAAATGATGGAGTGCCCCACATTGCTGTTGGTCCATTGAGTTGAGACGTTGAGTCTTATAGCTGTACTCGCTGCCACTTGTTTGCTGAAGATGTCGAGGGGTGTCAGATGGAGAAGAGTGTCTAACGCTGCTGAGGGTGTGGTTCTCAAAGCCCCGCTTATGCAGAGACATGCAGTGCGTTGGACTCTGCTGAGTTTGTCGTACTATGTGCAGTCCACCATACTGCAACCCCGTACATAAGTATTGGTCGGATGACCGATGTGTATAACCAATAGCTTATGCGAGGTTGAAACCCCATTTGCTTCCTATGGCTTTCTTGCAAAGGAAAAAGAGCTAATGTAGCTTTCTTAACTCTTTCCTGAATATTAGGTTTCCAACTTAATTTTTTGTCCAATATCAGACCAAGATATTTGGCTTCATTGGTAAAAATTAGTGGTACACCTTTTATTGAAGGAGGTACAATTTCTGGGATCTTGTATTTCCGTATAAAAAGGACGAGGTCTGTTTTTTGAGAATTAATACTAAGTCCGCAGTGATCAGCCCATCTAGTGAGCATATTGAGTGCGTTTTGGATGAGGATTCTCAGTGTATTAGAATGTTCTCCTGTGACGGCGATAGCAACATCATCGGCATTATGCAACCACTATGTAGCCTTCTCTCTCAAGGGATATTAGTAGCTCGTTAACCACTATGTTCCACAGGAGAGGGGACAGAACACCACCTTGCGGAGTGCCTCTACCGACAGACCTTTTCGTACAAAAATCCCCCATCTTAGAGTTGATGATCCTGCTTTTAAGCATTAGATTAATCAACTCACAGAGTGAGTATTCGACGTTTAGGGTCGTCATAGCAGAAGTGATAGCGGATTTGTCAACGTTGTTGAAAGCGCCCTCAATATCCAGGAAGGTCACCATAGTATATTCCTTTTGCTCTGGGGAGTATTCGACAGTTCTTACCAGAGTGTGCAAGGATGTTTCTACCGATTTCCCTTTGCAGTAAGCATGCTGAGACATCGATAGTCTCTTATCAATGCTATTACGTATACATAGATATCAATCAATCGTTCCAGAGTTTTGAGAATGAGTGATGATAGGCTAATAAGTCTTAATGACATTTATTTGGACTTAATTTCTTTTTGCCACTTTTTTAATTTTGTTTAAATATTTTGTGGAAAACTCTACTTTTTTTTTAAAACAAACTAAACGAAATGTTCACTTTTCTTAGTACTCAAAAAGTTATATGGATCTACGTTCAAAAACCTAAATTTAAACAATTTACAATTTTTTTCTATAATTCATTGACTTTGTGAAAACTTCTTCTAGTTAGAAACAAAAAAATGTCAACATCACATCTCAAACTATGTAACAAATTATAATAACTATCTTCTCATATTTTTATTCATTTACTTAATGTTTGTTTCTATTTTTCTATATTTTTTCAGGATGTCGTGAGACAGGATTCATTTATGCTATTACAAGTGCCGCTGTAACACATGCAATTGCACGAGCATGCAGCGAAGGATCAATTGAATCGTGCACCTGTGATTATAGTCATCAATCTAGATTGCCACAAGCAAATCATCAAGCTGGTGCTGTGGCGGGTGTACGCGATTGGGAATGGGGTGGTTGTTCTGATAATATTGGTTTTGGATTTAAATTTTCACGTGAATTCGTTGATGCTGGTGAACGTGGAAGAAATTTAAGGGAGAAAATGAATTTACATAATAATGAAGCTGGAAGAGCTGTAAGTATTTTAATAATCTTTCTTAATTTAATTTAGAGGATAAATTATAAGAAATTTGGAAATAATCGGTTAATTAGGTTTGTAAGTTTACTTTCTCAGAATTTTAAGTGTAATAATTAAAAAGTTTGACTGACGATTTTTTCCATTTTAAGAAAAAAAAATTTGATCATTAATTATCAAATCTTAAAATAAGTTGTTTTTTGACGAGTTCGAAATAAAAGTTAATCCTGGGTTAAGTTATAAAATCGTAGTTAGATTGCCCTTCACATGAAATTTTCACTGATTTAGCTCTGATATTAATTGAGGCTTAAAAATGTAGCCTTAAGGTTTTTCATCTCATACTTTCAATCTTTTGCTACTGTAAGTCCTTATTTTATGTATTTTTAACTCAATTTTGAACTTGGATTCAGAAGTTTTGACATTGGCTATGATTATGCTTATAATGTTAAATACAGTACGAATGTTAGAAGAATAGGAAAGAAGACACCGATGCACATTGGTCTAAGGATTTTGCATAAATTAAAATGGAGTTGAAAACAGAGTTGGGTAAACCATTCCATATTATTAATGTGCGGCTGAAAAACGAATATCTTCATTTTAAAAATGATCAAAAAACATTTAAAATGCTATGTTTTGTTTTTATATAAATGAAACGTTATGTTATTTAATAAAAAAGGCCTATGTTTAAAAATTTTTAAAGGTTATTATCTCAATTCATAAATTTTGTTGATACATCATCAAAAACATTTTCTTGCAACTAATACACCAAAAATGTTGCGCTGAATAAAAGTAAATGAATATGTTATATATGGCATTTATGTATATATTGTACATATACATCATTTCAATTGTATCTAAACCTAACTCTTATATCATTATATATAATTTGTTGTTGTAATATTAATTCCTTATGGTATAGCGAGCACCAAAGGTAGCCTAACTATGAACACGAACTTTTTCTTCCAAGTTATATTGTTGTTGACCATTTGTTGCCTCTTATAAAAGTGTGTATCGGAGGCAGAGCAGTTGTGTCTATATAGTCTGTGTCTTTGTATAACCTAGTATTATACCAATTGCCAGCTTGAATAGATAGATAGACAAGGCATACCTCCACAGCCACCTTCATATAGATATGTACATATCTATAGATTGGAACTTTTGAAAAAAATAAATCGTCAGCCAGCAAGATATAGAGAGATTCATTCAAGAGGCAAATGTTTAAAGTTGCATTACAAGACACTGTTGGTTCGAACTTCTATACTTTAGCTATACACCATCGCGTCTATCGATTCAAGTCTTGCATTAAAAAAAAAAAACAAAAATGCAATTGAAGATTTAAGACGGTTTCGTTGGTTGGAGATAAAATTGCAAGAAAAAAAAAACAAAAACTTCAATACTTTACTTTAACAAAAAGTCGAATGTATGAGCTCTTATAGCTTAGTTATGAGTAAAAAGAGAAGCATTGGTATAAGTTGTTGCTGATGTTATTGTTGTTGTTTTTGTTGTTGTTGTACCAATACACAGCATGTGGTATTAAAGATTGAGTTTTTCTGCTTTTTTGGTGGGGGGGAGGAATATAAAAGAGATATAATGTATCCTGGCTTGATAGATATACATACATAGGTAGGTAAGGTACGTACAGTACTTGCGGGTTATAGTATAGTAAGTACGCGGTTCGTTTTATTGTAGTTTACGAGAAAGTTGCAACTATAACGATATCGATTGAAATGGTGGTATAAGATCAATGGATTGCGAACCACACACGTTGTTTTATGTTATATGAAAATTGTGTTATTAATGACTATGCTGCTGCTTTTTTGGCTGCTGTAGATCTTATACTATAAACTTATTTATATAGAATTATAACATACATAAGTATAACAACAACTATAAAACTTTAATGTATTATTTCAAAGATATATTTTTGTGTAGGAACGAGTAGGCATAGTTGTTATCGAGATAAATGAAAAATTATTATGATCAAGAAATTTTGTATCTTAAAAAAGGTTATGATTTGTGTATTTTATTTATTTTTATAAGTCAAATGCACAATTGGCAGCAACCTCATGGATTTTAATCACTTCGTTCAGGGTATCCATTTGTCATCACTTGTGAAATAATTATCAATGATTCATTGCGTTTTTTTTTTTTTTTTAATGAAAATTCTCTTAATGTATTTATTGATAAAATATTACATTAAAGTAATGAATTATTCATTAAGTCCAAGAAACTGTTTATTATTATAACGAAACCATTTAAATTATCTGAGAACCAAACAAACTTCAACGAATATTTCAGACTCTTTTCGACCACATTTTCTTGACAGTAGCTTTGTTTGTATTTTCAATACAATTTTCATTTTCGGTTATTCAGTCTTTTCCTTTAAAAAAAACTGATTTTTAAACCTTAATTCTGTTTTTTTTAATGTGAGAAGCATTCTTAAATTTCGAAACTGGAGTATTAAAAAGCATAATGATAAATAAACAAATTAGATGGCTAAGATTGCGCAACAGTCCGTTGAGAACTAGGGCCTAGTGAATTACAACTCTCAACCATTCCTGTGTGCGAGTAATGTTTTCAGTTTTAAGCCGAATCTGAACGGCTAATTTGAGAAAGCACTTTTCGTGACAAGAATTACTCTTGGAGACTTTGTCAATTCCTCGCAAGAGGAAAAACAATAGGATCGAACCCAAGACCTCTAGCATGACAGTCCAACTCACTTACCATCAAGTCACGGGTACTACAAATATTAAATTAAAGTAGTGAATAATTCATTAAGTCAAAGAAATTGTTCGTTATCATATGGAAAACATCTTTTAAGGAACTAAAAAAATTTCAAAGAATTTTACTGACTCTTTTCGATCATTCCTTTTTGACACCAGTTTTGTTGATATTTTCAACGCCATTTTTAATTTTGATTATTCAGTCTTTTTCTTTAAAATATCTGATTTTTTTAACCTTAAAATTGTTAAATTTTGAAGCTGGAGTATAAAAAGCATTAGATATTTTTATAAATAGGCATGTTGATGATTAAGAAATTGTTCATGGCTTCAACGAACGCTGTTAAGAATTTCTATGATAGATACTGAATTTTCGGAACTAATGTCCTCTCTCTATCTAATTCTTCACAGTGCTAGGATAGCTTAGGGGTTGTTAAAACCTCTTTGTTTTTTCTGAATATGAATTGCTTACCCCGCGGAACATTAAAGCATCACAATGTTTTCCAACATATTCAAACTATCTATATACAAACCTAAAAGTACATACGCACTTCTCTCAATCCCTAGATTTGTAATCCCTTTTTAATATCAAACCCTTTAACTACTATTAGTTGTTTAATACTCATAAATTATGATGAAGAATCATTGTACGTTTTGTACCTTTTAATTTAATTTTGTTCTGTTTTGTTTTTGTTACTGGTTGTATGTTAACTTGTTTTAATTAACATGATGGTCGATTTTTATTTTTATTTTCGTTCTGCCCCATTTGCATAGTGAAGTTTAACTCGAACGTCGAACGTTTACGGATGCAACAAAATATAAACGTTAATGGACGTAGGAGATTAAATTGTATCTATGGGGATAAATTAGTACCTAGTCATGTATTGCGAACATCGCGTTCGCTCATCGTCCGCGTCGTCGTCGCGTCGTAGTCCTTTTTTTCGCATGCTTGCGTGCGCACTGCACACAGTTTATATTTTGTTGTTGTTGTTGTTGTGTTTGATTTTTTTGTTTTGACGTTAAATTGATCGTGTTCGATGATAGACCACCGCGCACGAGTAGGCGGATAAAGTGAGTTCGAATTGAGAATCCAGGCATTAAGCCATAAAAATGTTTATAACTTGTTTGTTTTTTTTTTGTTTACTTCATTTGGTTTTGTTGTTTTGATTAAATTGTTAACCGATTTTATGTATTTTTTTTAAATTTTCTTCTGTGTGTAATCCTCCTTTTACAATTCAATTTCTATCAATATAAAATTATCTAGTAACTGACCTTCATCCAAGATTATATTTGTATTTATGTCTTTCTTTTTTGTCCATTGCAGCATGTTCAATCGGAAATGCGACAAGAATGCAAATGCCATGGAATGTCTGGCTCATGTACGGTTAAGACATGTTGGATGCGTTTGGCTAACTTCCGTGTAATTGGCGATAATCTTAAGGATCGTTTCGATGGTGCATCACGTGTTATGCTTAGTAATAGCTTACGCAGCAGTAGCAGCAGCAGCAGCAGTAGTAGTAGCAGCGGTAGCATTAGCAGCAGTAGCATCATCAACAATGCAGCTGGTCCATTAAATAGTGGTATTGGAAGTTCGAGTGCCTTAAATAGTGGTAGCAGCATTAGCAGCAGCAGCAGCAGCATCATCGGTGGTAGTTCTATGACCATTGGTGGTGGTAATGCAGTGAGTGGTAGTAGTAATAGTGCGAATGCTTTACACAACATCAATGTGGATAATTTGGAGAATTCTATGAAACATCATCCGAATAACTTACCGCCAAGTGGTAATAGCATATCGAGGAATTCGGTTAAATCTAGAAATCGTTTGAATAAAAAAAATAATAGGTAAGCATTATTATTTTTTTCAAATTATTACAATATACAATATATGAGTCTTTAAAAGTTGCTAAGAATGTTTGAAAACGTTGTAAAATGTTCATCAAGAATTGATTGTTTCCATTTTAACATATAATTGATATGGGAAAGACTATTTCGCATTGTGCAATCTACGACCACGAGACAGGAACTGAAAAAGTGAAAGGTCTCCATGAGAACTCTTCAAGCTATTTAGCTTTATTTTTCGTTAGAAACTTAGTCTAATATTTTCCTTATTATAGGAGATTGAAGAATTTCCTTTCTGTAAAAATGTTGAAAATTTGGAATTCAGAATTTCTAAATATTAACGAAAAAATCACAATCTTGAATGAATTTTTCATATTATATGTTAAGAGAATTCCCATACAAAAACTGACAGTTTTGAGTGAAGAAACTTCTCATTTCAATCTTATTCTTATTTGCTTTCAACATGAAAAAAAATTATAATCTTCGAACAAGAATTAAATAAAATTTGAAATACAGTTTTTGATCTGATAAGACTTTTCTTATCGGCGAATCAATAAAAACGACAATCTTATTGAAAATATATGTGAATTATGTGGTTCTTAATTGTGTTCACTTTTGTTGCAAATATCAAACGATTTTTAAAATTGATTAAGATTTTTCTGATCGTTAAACTAAAAAGAAGAATTAAATCGCAACTTCGCAATTTTAATAGCAATAAGAACATTTTTGCAAAGTGCAAAATTAGTGCATTTCCTTTTAAATCAGACTTTTCTGTCTTTTTAGCAATTTATAGAACCAAAGTAAAGTGCACAAGAAAAAACAAATAAATTTGCAAGACGATATTTTATTCGCAAAATTATTATTTCCACTTCGCAAAAATTAATGTCACGTATTAAAATTTGCAAATGTAATATTGTCCAATTTCGCTGCTACTCTTAAGTACATAAGTTGGACAAAATATACAAAATTTTGCCAAGTAGAAAAATCGAATATATTATTTTTCGCAAAAATTTATAAATATTGGACAGAAGTTCGGCACATTAATAAATGAGAACTTTCATTTTGTTTAGCTCGGCTAACTGCAAATCCCTGATTCAAAATCTTTATATGTAACACGGTTTTCTAAGTATGAGACGGATAGCAGCACGTCTTCATTTTTTTGAATCGCAACTTACTCTCAATACACTCAATCTTTTTACCATTTATTTCTTTTTACAACATTTTGTGTTTAAAAAACCCTTTTTAACTTTGATGCAACATTTTTCCTTTTTTTCCAATTGAAAACTAACAACAACAATAACTAACGTACTATATTTTTTTTTATTTTTTTTGCAGATACCACTTTCAACTAAAACCACACAATCCAGAACATAAGCCACCCGGCACAAAGGACTTGGTTTACTTGGAACCATCGCCAAGTTTCTGCGAACGAAATCTCCGAATGGGCATCCAAGGGACGCATGGGCGCCAATGTAATGACACATCAATTGGTGTCGATGGCTGTGATTTGATGTGTTGCGGTAGAGGATATCGCAAGCATGAAGTAGTTGTCATCGAGCGTTGTGCGTGCACATTCCATTGGTGTTGTGAAGTCAAGTGTAAACAGTGTATGATGAAAAAGACGATATACACGTGTTTATAGGTTTCTTTAAATTTTTTTTTTTAATTTTGTGTGAAACTTTCATGGCGAGATTTTTTTGTTTTTGTTTATATTTTTTTTTTGAAAAATTGTTTCCTTATTTGCTGCTTAGGACAGCAAAAATTGTAAGCAATTCTTGTATTTTTTGTTTTGCAAACGCCAGTGTTAGGAGTTTTTGTTAACTTTTTATTTGTCACTTAAAAAATTGCCCAAAAATTATATTTGCACATACACACACACACACATAATATTATGCCCTGCTGATTGTTTTTTATTTCTTTTTTTGTTTATTAATTCGAAAAACTGAGCAAATACCATTCAAGTATTCTATTATTTTTTTTTTGTTTCATTTAATTTTTGTATTACTATAATTTAAGTATTTATTTAATTTTATTTAAAAAATAAAAATTTATTTGTAATAATTGAAAGATTATAATACCACGACACTCAAAGCCCAATTTAGATCGACTTGCTGCCTAGCACTTTTATATTATTATTAAAAATTAAAGAATTGTTGTCTTTAAATTTATTTATTTCTATATAATAATAATTAATTGTACGTGTAAAAATAAAAAAAAATATAGTAGATAGGAATTCTTTTGCAGTATTAATAAAACAATTAATTTTTTGCCCCAGTTGTTAGTATTTAAAAATGTCTAAATTATAATTTAAAACTTAAAAAAAAAAACAAAAACAAAAACAACGAAAATTGATGATGAACGATAGCTTCATAAAGACTGAAATAATTACGTTTTTTTTTTAAATAAATGTTTGAAAGTTTATGAGAGGAGCAGTTTTATAGTTTTTTTTTTTCTTATTATTTCCTTAATTGAAAATAATGAATTATAAATTATTTTGTTTTGTAAATACATATTTTATTTTTTTTTTGTAAACATAAACAATTTTGCTAGTGATTTAAATGTTAATTAAAGAAAAAAAATAAAATAGGAATTATTTAAATAAAAAAAAAAAACTTAAAAAAAAAACAAAAAAATTAAAAAGAAATTGTAAAGAGTTGAATAATATTTATTTGCATTAGATATAAAATAAGTTAATTATTATTATTATAAAAATAAAAAACATATTTTTTCTAATTTGATGTGTAATTGTATAAATGATAATGTTTTTTTTGTCGTAACATAATTATAATGAAGAAATTATTGTAAATGTATCGATGTAAAATGATTAAAAAAGTGAATTTATAAAATACTGAAAAAATTATAATTTTTGATTGTTTTATTTTATTGTTGGTTATGTATTTGGGAAGTTATAATTTTCATTGGTTTTTGGATTTGTTTTCCAAAATTTGCAAGATTTCACACCTCTTCAATTTGAAATGGCTACCAAAGTATAGATCTTTGTTTCAAAAAAAAATAAATGTTGACTTTATCACTGGACCCTTTGTGAGCTTATGACATTTTTATAAGTCTCTTGTGTTGGTAATTTTTTTTGTCAAAAGTCTATTTTATTACCTGGACAAGTTTTGTATGAATAAATATGTATGTAAGTAATGAAATATGATTCTATAATATTGTGACTGAAATATAAACTTTAAAAAAATGCAAGCTTACAAATATTTTTGTCAATAGTAAAAGAGCTAATGCCTTTTTAAATTTAGAGACTCTTAAACTTATTGTGGTAACCGATCGTTCTTGCTTACCGATTCGGAGAATAAATATTAATTTAACATTTTACAATTTGTCAACGATTGCATGGCTTCAAGATCAGAGTAACGTTCTAATGCAGTTCAAAGCAGAAATTAAATGCAAAGAAGTTTTATTGCATAGTTTTTAGTAATTTCAAAAATGTTTAATTGGTGAACAACATATAAAAATTAAAAATAACAACTAATGAAAAAAACTTACAAATCTTTTCCTTGCAACTTTTGCTCGCCATTACCAACAATCTCAAAATTTGTATACGGAATTTATTTCCGCTGTGTTTGTTGTCGGAGAAAATCGGAACACGCATCGCATGAAACTATATGCGTTATTAGCCCTACTTACTTTTGAAGGCATGCATCGAACGATTTTGACATTTTCAACGTAAATCAAAATTTTGTTGCCTCTCAAAATTCCTCTCCTATCGGTTACCTTGATAGGGGTGCTATCATAACTTCTAGACGTTAGGGCTTATATTATAAAGCAATGGTTCTGTAATAGATCAACGATGCAAGAAGTTTTTTACCCCTTCTGATCTGGCTATAATTTATAAAGCCTATATTCGTCCAAAACTTGAGTACAATTCCCATATTTGGGCAGGTGCTCCTATAAACCACTTGAGTCTCTTGGACAGAATTTAAAAGAGAGCTCTAAAAATGATAGGTGACCGTTGTCTTACTGAAACTTTTGCATCTCTCGAGCACCGTCGTCGTAAGGTTTCATGTCTCTCATTATTTTATCGCTACTTCCATAAGCAATGCTCTAATGAAATAGCCAGTTGCATTCCTCCCTTCAAACAATTCAACCGTAATACTCGTTCTTTTAGGAATGCCCATCAGTTTACCCTTGAGCCCAATTTCGGTCGTACTGTAAAGTACAGAGATTCTTTTTTTAGTCGCACTACACGAATGTGGAATGCTTTACCAGACTCAATATTTCCCACTCATTACAATGTGCAGGCATTCAAAACCAATGTGCATCGGTATCTCCTTTCAAATCCTATCCTTCCTTCCTAATTACTCGCACTGTGTATATCATTATAAGGGTATTCATATCCCCTTGAGTGCGCGTACAATATAAAAAAAGAAACTTATGGCACACTATGTGTAAGACGGCAGTGTTGCATGAGGTGCTGGCCAGAAGGTTTTAGTTGGGCAACTGGATGCAATGTTATAGCGATGATTAAGGAGAATGGTTAACATGAATGCTAGGAACAGATATACCTAGATTGATAAATATAAGATAATTTAATGACATATTTTAAGACAATTTTCTCCAAAGAAATGCAAAACTTCAGATTTTCGGGATAATCTTTCCACTCAAAATGAAATTCAAATCTAATAAAAATATAAATTTGAGTTCTGAAATTCACTTTTATCGATTTTGTTTTTTTTTTTCGAACTTAAAACGAAGTGAATTTACGTGCTCTACAACTTGATTTTTGAGATTTCAAGTGATTTGATTTTGACCATATTTACATGATTTTCATGATTTTAAATCATTTTATTAAAAATAAACAGTGATCAGAAAAAAATAGTAATTGGCTTTTAACAGTCAAATATTTCTTTTTCTATGAGAAAATTATTTAAAAACAGTAGGAGATTCAATAAGTTGAAATGAACCTTACACAGGGCCGGATTTAGTGGTCCAGAGGCCTCGGGGCAATAAAGGAATGGAGGCCTCCTCGCCCCAAATTATTTTCAAAATAAAGTAAACCATTTTTTTTCACTCGAGTTTTTCAATAAATAATTTATTGTGAAACCAAGTAGATTCATTTAGTATTGAACAAACACATATAAATATAAACGGAAAAAAGAATTATCTGAAATTAAATTTTAGGGTTAACGAACGGAACCTTTCGAGCTTTTTTTCGCCGAAAAATCGTTGATGATTTCGTTGAAATCCAGTTCTCTGTGTAAATCGCTTTCAATGCTCAGGAGAGAAAGCTTCGCTAGACGATTTTGTCCCATCGTGGTTCGAAGAATATTTTTAATAATTTTCGTTTTTAAAAATGAGCGCTCTCCAGTTCAATTTGTTACCATCAAAACCAAATATGTACATTCTCAATGCAACTGGAAGTGCTTCTTATCAGGGCCATTTGAGATTTTGAGATTTCACTGATTGCCTGATTGGAGTTAACAAATATAGATCAATGATTTCTGTTATTTAAGAAAAATATAATTAAATAATCATGAATGTACAAAGTACTGTAGGCTGTAGATAAAGGTAAAAGAGCAAAAAAAAATACATATCAAAGGAAAAAATCTTTACTAGTTGGAATTTGAAACAATAAATTTCCGAAGTTTCTATTGGGGGGGCCCCATTTAAGGAGGCCCCCCGTTTGTGGAGGGCCCTGTTTATGGAGGCCCCGGGGCTTCTGCCCCCGTTGTTCTCCCCTAAATCCGGCCCTGGTCCTTACATTTTTATATAACGCACTTGATTCGTGAGAAATTGCTGCTTTTACTTTGAATTTGAGGGAACAGAAAAAGAATTTAAAATAATTTTTAAACACATCAAGTGTCTTCTCTATAACATTTCGAATAAAACAACGTTCTTTCAAACATTTTGAAAACATATTCAGAAACTAGACTTTGACACCGAATCTTTTCTAACCGATATTTGGAAAAGGCTGCAAATCTGCAGCTAGGTTTCATTTGCACCAATAAAATGGAAATTAGAAACTAACGTTTTATTTTTATATTATATAATGCACAATTTAAATAAAAACATAAGAAATTATAAAAATTATGACAGTGAAACAAATTTGTATTGACTGATGTGATATGTGTGATGTATAACAGCTGCTTTATTTGCGCTTGAAGTGATTTCGAAAAGTATTTTAATTTATGAATTTGATCGAATGATAGAACCCTGAAAACAATATCACTCGATTTTAAGTTTAGATTTAGATTTAGATTTCATTTTATTTGGAACCTATCTGAAAGACTATTCAAAAATAAGTGGACAATAGTTTTAACAGGTTTTTGTTTAATATTTTTGTAATGCTGCACTCTTTTTCGAAAATAATTGCAATTCTTATTGAAGAGTGGATTGTCTTCAATTATTTTTTTTAAACAAATAGTTCGCCGAAATACTTATTTAAATAGCTTTAAGACGGCTTTTGTTATTCATCGATTTTTTTTTATGAAGAAGCACTATTTTTGTCATGACACATACAATTTATGATAAGATTGGAAAAAACTTGACGCAAATTTCTACAAAAAAATAAAAAAAAATGTGAGACATATTTTTTTAACAAGAAAACGTTGAGTTAACAAGGTTTGGATTTATTTCAATACTTTTACTTTATTACAAAAATAGACGTTTAAAACCGTGTTATATCATAGTTGTATTAAAAGTCCAATTTTCAAATGCTGATACTCTCTGCGATGGGCGAATGTTTTATGAATATTGGACATACCAATATTACTTTCAGACCAATAAACTGTTTAAAGTTCATACAATTTACCAGAAATTACTCCTGTTATCGATCAGATAGTATTAGTTGACTTTTTAAAATTAAAAACTTAATAAACGAAGTAATTTGACAATTTTAGGCCAACTGCCCTTAGTTTTGAATATTAATCCAAATCAAATTCATTGTTTCAAAAATAAGTATCCAACTGACAGTCAAACAAATAATTGGCGCTATTTCTTGAAGCTTTTCATTAAATTTGTGTTTTAAAGAAAAAACAGTTCAAGGTTGAAAATTATGATTTGTTCAAAAGCTAAACCTAATTATACAACTCGAAAGAAATTTGATGTAGAGACCCCTTAAAATTAAAAGGTTTCGATGTTTAAAAAAAAAATAGAAAAACACTAAGACACTTTGTTGAAAAATTACGCCTAATATCTTTTCGTTATTAATTTTTGTCTTATATTCACAAACTCCTTTATCTTACTTTTTATTCTTCCATTTATTGTTATTAGAACTGTTTTTTAGAAACTGTTAGTTTTAAAGGGTGTCCCAAAATTAACGCAAGATTTGAATTAAATAGAAAACGCCGTTTTTAGTCTTTTGATAGTTATATTTTTATTGACTCGTAAAGTACATAGGATAGGGTTATATATGGAATAACACATCGGACAAATGGCCTCCACGGCTTTGCATGCACATGCGCACTCTTTTGTTGAAATTTTCCATGACCATTCTGCATAAATGTGGCTGAATTTCGTGGATGCAGCGTTGAATCTCCTCCTTTAATGCACGGGTGGTTGTGGGCTTGTTGACATGGACTTGTGATTTCAAATAACCCCATAAAAAGAAGTCTAATGGTGTTAAATCACACGATCTAGGAGGCCAATTTTGATCACCGAAACGAGAGAGTACACGACCTGGAAATGTCTCATGCAGTAATTGAATTGTTTCACGGGCTGTATGACATGTGGCACCGTCTTGTTGAAACCACATATTGGACACATCAATATCATCCAATTTTGGCAGAAAGAACTGTGTAATCATGTCGCGATATCGAGCACCAGTAACAGTCACTGCTTGTCCAGCATCATTTTCAAAAAAATATGGCCCAATTATGCCTCCAGCCCAAAATCCACACCATACAGTCACGCGTTGTGGATGCATTTGTTTTTCGACAATCACATGTGGGTTCTCCGAACCCCAAATGCGGCAATTTTGGCGATTGACAAAGCCAAAGTTAAAACACTATTCCGACCATATTTTGTATAAAATTTTCGAACTGCAGCCGCCAAGCTTTCACTATTTTGGAAATATTCTTTAATAATGAAGACACGTTGTTCTCTCGTGTAACGCTCCATTTTTAATAACCCTATACTGTTAGCTGTCAAATTGCTTTTTTTTCAGGGTTGCCAACACTTCACTGCACAAATGGCGGCAAATTCAAATCTTGCGTTAATTTTGGGACACCTTTTACATATTATGTTCCTGGTTATAGGATTAAACCATAATAAATTTTGTCGCCAGTAAGCGAAAGACCTAATACATTTTTGTCTTTTTCGAGTTTTAGCTATTTCCGGTTAAAGTAGAAAACTTTGATTATTCAAAAGGTCAACATTTTAAATGACTAAGAAAAAAATCATAAAGAAATATGTCTTGAACTGTATAATATCTTATAATGGTGAAAATATATCTCCCTGAACTGAAAAATCAAACATTGCATAATGTAATTTCGAAATGCACTCAACCACATCACAATTATAATGGATTGTTAAATAAATTCCTTTCATTAAGATAAAGCTAATTGTTATTGATTTATCTCATCACAAATTAAAAAAAAAAAAAAACTCACATTTTCCACACCGTTCATCATAAACGAGAATCCCCTTTATTATTTTATATCAATATACAATATTGACGTGCACAAAGTGCTTCACTAAATATAGCATCATTTTGAGATAAATTCACTTAGTTCTTTTTATTTTGTTCATTTCCAATCATCTCGACCCATTGGCATACATTATTAAATTTTCTCTCGGAATTAAGCAATTATCTGTTTTTGTTTTATTATTGTTCCTCTTATTTTTTCTGGAATCATTTCATCAGTCATCGCATCGCACCCCCCATCCACCAAATGTTTATGGAAACTGTCATTCAATGCAAATGGACTGTGTACAAAATATATACGAGTGTTCTTCCAAAATAAAAAAGGATCACCCAGCTTCACATGCAACATCCCGAAAAAAAAAAACGATGCATGCAGCTGAGCAACTGTGCGATTGCGTTGTTAGTTATACTATACTTATACTTCATCGACAAAGGATCAAACTGACAAGCAACTAAAAGTGGATTTGTAACTGACGTGTATCTTAATTAAATGCCACCCAAGTGGCGATACCACCATCATGCCAAAAATGGTAAAATTACATTATAAACATTAAATAATTACATGAAATTCAAGGGCTACTGCGATGTTGATGCCTTATGGTCGTTTCCCCCACGAAAGCCCTTTTCGACGCTGTGTTCTTGTGCTTGATATAGAGACCCTTAGACCCTCTGTATGGACGACACTAATTCAACAAGTTCTGTTCGCCGCGCAGCATGTCGCCTCGTTCAATGTTCATAAAATATACAAAATGAACAAAAAATACAAAATAAAAATAAAAATAAAATAAACTTAAAATAAAAACGACAAATCCAAAAAACTTATAAAAATACAAAACATTATAATGTTCGTACAGATATTGAGTGTGTCGTGTTGAGTTGACTCGACTTGACTCGAGACCAATCGTGTTAAGAAACTTTGTGAAACATTTCAAAAGCACACGACGCTGATCCTTAAAAAATACAATTAATACACTTTAAGGGGTTTGATGAAGTTGCTCTTTTAAATCAAAGGGTTTAGAACTTTAAATTTAAAGACATAAGGTTAAGGGTGAAATTGCAGATAGGGAGGACAAAAAAAGTGGTGCTCATTTTATAGATCTAAAAAGTAATTCAGATGTCCCAAACTGGTAAGAAAAGTGCTTGCTATCCGGATAGTAAAAAAAGAGGCTGCGACCCACACTGATAACTTTCCATCCCGTCTGTCGATATGTCTGCTTAAAAGTTCGTAGGTTTTTGTGTTTTGTTAAAAAAGTTGTCAGTTGAATTATTCTTAAACATTTAAAAAACTACCAACAATATTTTGCATATAATGAAATAGTTTGATTTCAAAATCTATTTTTGTTAACGAGATTTTTAGTCGAAAACCAATTTTTACCAATTTTAGTAGCATTTCTTAAACATTTTTATTTCTTATCTTACATTAGCCGCGTTTTATTATCACCATGATCTGATCTGAACAACAACACAAGATCCTGCTTTGTGTTTGGATCTCAATTTGAGATCCAAAATTTAATTCTTTTTTTCACAACAAGGAGCGCTTTATCATTGTTATTTCACATGTAAATGTTGGTATCATTGCAAACAAATTAAATAAAACCTGTGTTGCCATATAAACATTTCCATTTGACTGAAATAAAATATTTTTTTAAATAGAAAGCGAGAAGCTTTATATTTATTTATTTGGTATATAATCCATGAAATAATAAGATATTTTAACAAAACTAGATATTAATTGGTATAATTAAAATAATTAAGTCCAAAAAATGTATATTTGACATAATTTATGGGTATTATTTTCCCCGAAAGAAAAAAGGAACAAAAAAATATCATTGAGCAAAATGTTCTTTGGGCAACCCTGCTTTAAATGTCAAAAAATATAAAGTAAATCGTGAAAGCTGCAGTACAAATGGGAGAAAAGATGTTCAAGTAAATTGTAAGTAATCTCTAAATTAAATTATTTAAGTGTCACATTTATTAAAAGGTCAAAAAGAATCTGGACTACATGTGAGACCAAAGCGTTCCTGGATGCTTTGAGTTTGAGAGTGCAATGGTGATTTGCAGAAACATTTTCAAAAGTTGTGGAGCTTCCATTTTTGGTATGTGTTTGTTTTTTTTTTACTTCGAAATGTCACTTTTGAAAGAACGAATTTGACAATGCGACAAACTTTAAATAATAAAAAATATGATGATTCAATGCTGTTTTATTATCATGATCTGATCCGGATCAGATCACGGTGATAATAAAACGCGGCTATTAGAACGCTGGTCACTTGAAAACGGTCTAATCCTGAACCCAAATAAATCAAAGTGTCTTGTGATTTCAAAAAGCAAAATTGATTTGTCTCACTTTCCCCCAATCTTGTTAAATGAATTTCTTTTGTAGATTCCGCTAAAAACTTAGGAGTTATTTTTAACCGCAGCCTTACCTGGACGAACCATGTAAATAACACCATTGGTAAATCGTATGGTGTCCTTCGAACGCTATGGTATAGTCAACACTTTATTCCAAGACATGTAAGAGCCTTACTTGTGAAAACACTGGTTTTACGGTTGTGAAATATTTTGCTACTTAGATGACGAAAGTAAAAGAAAATTAACAGTTGCTTTTAATAGTAACTTCCGATATGTTTACGGGCTACGACGCTACGATAGTGTTTCTCAACACTCAAATCAATTTCTTGGTATGTCATTTAAAAACTTCTTAAAGTTCCGAACAATTACCTTGTTTTCTGATATACTTTTAACCCGTCAGCCTGAGGATCTGTACAGTAAAATAATCTGCCTTAATACAAAAAAAATTGATCTCTAGATCTTGGAATTCCGCGTTTTCGTTGCCTGACATCCGAACGCCAATTTTTTGTGTACTCAGTAAGGATTTGGAATTCTTTGCCAAGAGAGATAAGAAATATAAGCAACACGAAGCAATTAGGAAAAAAACTTAAACTATATTATTGTAATTCTTAGTTTATTTAGCACTAATCAATGTATAAAAATAAAAATTTGTAACACTTGAATTTCAATCAAACCTGTAGCATTTAACACATCGCTAGCTTCACTTTTTTTTTTATAAGATATTGTATCTTACAGTGTAAGATAAATAAAAATACTAAAAAATACTAAATACAATTTGGATGAATGAAATTAATTTAAAATCAATATTTTCTATTGTTCACGAGATATGGAGAACCGAACATCAATTTTGACCAAATTTGCGTACTATTTTTTTTAGGTTTTATTTTTTTATGAAAAAACTAACTTTTTGATTTTTATAAAACAAAATTACTGAATGTTGAAAACAATATTTTCTGTGAGATAAAATAAGTTTGAAGACAATATTTTTAATTTTTGAAAAGATATTTGAATCGAAAGTAAATTTTTACTAAGTTTTAGTATTGTTTTTTAGGTGTTTATTTTTTTGTAAAAAATTTCAATTCAATTTTCTTAAAATTTTACTAAATGTTGACAACAATATTTTTCATAAGCCATGATCTCAAGTGTTTGAAAAGATATCTGATTCGAAAATCAATTTTTACGTACTTTGAGTAGTGTTTTTTTAGGTTTATTTTTTAATAAAAAAAACTGTAAATTCATTTTTTCTCAAAATTTTATCAGATGTTAAAAACCTTATTCTTCGTTGCACAAAATTGTTTTGGAGATAAAATCATTTTTTGTTAGTAAATTTTTGAGTTGACAAATATTTTTTTTCATTTTTTTTTTGGTTTGTAAAAAAAAACCGTTAATTGGAATTTTTTCCAAAAATATATTTGTTTTGTATCACGACATAATAAGTAATATATTGCTATGGTAAAAAAACCACACACTCAGTTTTGTTGAGAGTCCTTTTTGCATCTTTTTGCATTATTATCTGTATACCTAACAAAATTTATTTGAAGTCATAATCGCTACTGGTTCTTGAGCTATGGCCGACGAAAAAAACGTCGCGGACGTACAGACGTACGGACGTACGTACACACGCACGCACAGACATCTCCCTAAAAATGTTTTATTTCGACCCTAGGGACCATGAACCGTCGAGAAATGACAAAATTTTCAATTCGACAAATCGGACCGATTACAATTACTTCCTATGGGAAGTTAGTTAGACCGATACCTGATACTATCCGGATGCTCCTTTTTACTGGCACCCACAAGGGGATGATACAGTATCCTTATCTAAAACGGATAATACTGGATAATCTGAATGCTAAGTGTCAACTATGTCATGTAACTCTCTGGATATCCTTCAATGTTCGTTAGGTTTAGATGGTTTGAATAATATTTAAACCTCGGACATACTTGAATGTGACTAAGTTGATTATCCTGATGGATAAAGGTCTCAGTTAATATCTGAGTCTAATTAGAAAATGTTGTATTTACGATGTGAAATCCTGCATTCAGTTATCCGATATCCGGATATTTCAAAATAGATGAGATATCTTATATTGGATCTGAATTTGATGTGGATATTCGTGTATCCGAACTATCCGGATAATCCAATAAAATGAGGATCAATTCACGGAAGTTTTTAATGTCGTTTTTTAGCGACTACAATATCTTCCCCGCAGATCAAGATGGAAATTATTTCAGCGATAAAAAACAAAACAAGCAACATATCTATAAATTTATTTATATAAATAAATATGTACATCGGATCAACAAAAACAAAAAATGGAATAAAAGTACTATCATGGCAGAACATCGTTACGACACGGCACAAAACAATCGATTACAAATGAGGATTACTTCGGCACAAGTGTCCGTTATTCATTCACCTCATTTTCGCATCTGTGCGATTTGTGCGATGCGAGAATGAAGCTTCAAGGCAAAGCTGCTGCTGCTGCTGCTGCTTCTTCTTGTTTCAGTCTCAGTATCAGTCTCAGTCTTAGCTCAGTTTAACTTGGATCGACTTGGCTGGCAACGAAAACAAAAAAAAAAAATAACTTGAAGATCTTCGAACATATATGGTCATTGAAGGAATCAATCGAATGGACGTGTGGCGTCTGCAATTGTTTGTTAAGCTTGCCACAGAGAGCATCTCCAGTCAGATATGGAATTTGCAAAGCCTGCCTAATAAGTGAGCGACGCGCGCGAGTGCGAGCGTGGATTACCAAGATTGGAATTATCCGCTTCAACTTATAGTAGCCTTCGTGTCGAAGGGGGTTGTTGGATGAGAAGGCGAGGGGACAAGACTAGTGGATGTAAGCTTATTGTACAGGTACGTATATGAATTTTATATGGCATACGTAACAAAGGCAATTCGCACTTTGTGTCTCGGACACACTCTGTCGCCTTGCATTTTCCCATATATGCACAATTTGACGTGAAATCCCAACACGCTGATGTTGTTGCTGCTGCTGCTGCTGCTGATGTTACTACTACTGATGATGCTTCTGCGCACAACCGCATCTCTTGTGGGTCTGAAAGATAATTCTGGATGATGATGATGCTTCTTATCCTAGCTTTGGGTGATCCAGCCACTCTGCTGGCTATATGGCGTATGGCGTATGGCGTATGGCGTATGGCGTATGGCGTATGGCGATATGCATTTCAGACGTCAATCCAGCCGGCCGGCGGCGGCGGTGGCGGTGAATGGCGGCGACCATTCGACGACATCATCGCTCGAAGCGTCATTACCTATCGTTAGGCTCATGTGACCGTCAATAAATAATTTATATGAACATAATTTTAGTTCGACAGTGGACGTCGTCGATGGACAGACGAACGAACAGACAGACAGACGAAAGACGAAACGCATGTGTGCGATATATAAGAGGCAAAGAGGGGTCACATCTCAAGATGTTACAAAGGACAGGGCACTATATGGCAGAATCGGTGACAGGACGTACACTATTAAAGCTCATTTATGGACATCATGCAAGAAGACATGTCTCCCAAACCACAAGAAGACGAACGAACAATAACACTGCACTGGAATGTTGAAGGAATAAAAAGGCGAACGAACAAAAAAGAAGATAAAGAGTAAAGAATGGTTGATCGACCATAACGAATGAACGTTGAACGAATGAACAGACGAACGAACAATCCTTGACAATCGATGCCTCAGTAAATCTTTCATTTTGTTTTTGTTTTGATTTTTTCTTAGTTTCGTTTCGTTTCATTTCATTCTTTTTGTTTTTTGTTTTTATATACGTCGAAGAATATTACTTTTGTTTTTGTTTTTGGCGGATTATTGTTGTTGTATTTGTTTTTGCTCCTGTCTTCACTTCAGTCGAAATTCCATTGAGATTCAGTTAAATCACAATAAATTACTGCGAAGTGATACAGATTCGCAGAGTCGCATAGTTAAGCTGACTGACAGGGGTGAAAATAAACTGAAAAACAAACGGAACAACAAAACAAAATTATAATACATCAGCTATAGGTACACATATTATAAAGGTAAGGTTTTGGAAGCCCTTAATGATGGATTACCTTATGCTCTTGACCAAAATAAAAACAAGAACCAAATGACAGAGAGTATAGAAGACATGACGCTTACATGACAAAAAGACGTTTTTGGTTTTAAAATTGTTTGTCTTGTTGTTCCAAAAAATTTAAGGCTCTAGTAGGGAACAGACAGTTGTAAACAGGGCGATAAGGTACAAATTCAGTTTCAGTACTTAAACGGATTTTCGCCTTATTTGTGAATGTAAGCAAAAACAAACAATGAAATTGACAATTGATAGTTGTAGAAAAATGTTGATAGTTTTTTTTTTATAATAAGCACACACTCAAGTTATATTACTACCCTTTTTATGCAGAGACAAAGTGTGAGCACTAGGAAGAGGAGAGAGGGTTTGAAAGGAGATGTCGGTGCACATTGGTTTTGAATTCCTGAATATTGCAATGACTAGGAAAGACAGAGTGTGGTAAGGCATTCCACATTCCCGTAGTACGGTTAAAGAACGAATCTCTGTATTTGACAGTACGGCGAAATTTGGACTCGAAGGTATACGGTTAAACTGTTTAAGGGGAGGAATGCAGCTGTCTATTTCACTAGAGCATAAACCGTAAAAATAACGGTAAAAAAGAGTCAAACAAGAAACCTTACGACGAAGTTCAATCGAAGTAATTGAACTTGATGATGATATTATCACGTATCAATTTAAATGCTCTACGTTCAATACTATCCAAGAGGCTTAAGGAAGTTTCAGGAGCACCAGCCCATCAGATATGGGAGTTATACTCAAGCTTTGGACGTATATAAGTCTTGTACAGAACAGCCAGATCAGAAGGGGTGAAACATTTCTTGCATCGCCTAAGGAAACCCAAACACCTTGTGGATTTTTTGACCAGCGTATATGATCGTTCCACAACAGGTGGTTAGTGACACGCATACCGAGAATATCGAGATGTTCAGTCACATTGATGCAAGTGCCATCCATGGATAATGGCAAATGGGATATATCGCGCTTTAACGATACAATACAGCATTGGATTTTCGGAGCATTGAATTCCACGCTGTTTTTTATTCCCCATTATACAATGCTGTTTAGGTCGGAATTTAATGAGCTTATTATATTTTGTCGTTGCAATTCCACATCCGAAGAAGAGGGATGTAAGCGAAACAATGTATTGGATTAGAAGTTGCAGACAAGAGATCAATACTTAAAATGAGAAAGAGTGTTGGAGATAGAACAGAGCCCTGGGACACACCAGCATTTATTATGTGGTTTTCAGACTTGAACCCATCCAATACTACTTGTATTGAACGATCCGAAAGGTAATTACTAATCCAATTAAGCAGGGACTCGTGAAAACCGAAAGCACGCATTTTCGATAAAAGGGACTGATGCCAAACTCTATCAAATGCTTTTGGAAAAATATCAAGTGCAATAATCTTACTTTCTCCAAAACGATATAAATATTTGCTCCACTGTTCGGTGAGTTAAACCAGATCACCAGCGGGCCTATTGCTGCGAAAACCGTATTGTCGGTCATTAAAAAGCGTTCGATCTTCAAGATATTTCTTGAGCTGATAATTAATCAGCGTTTGCATTTGGTCCCATAGAATCACTAACTCGCAAGCGGAGTCATAACACTCGCTGACAGCGTAGAATTGGAGGCGAACTGCCTAGCAAAGAGATTAGCTTTCTCTTAAGAGCTAACAAAAGGAGTGTCATTGACAACGAGCGTAGGAACCGAGGAAGAGAAAGTATTCCTCATGTTTTTTTGCAAATGACCAAACATTTTTACTACCTTTGGGACATTGCAGTATTTTTTGCTGTAATTTTTGGCCATGTAAAAATTTGGTCCGTCGCATGTGGGCGTTGCAGGCCTTCCTGGCTTGTTTGAACTTTTTCCGGCTTTCCTAAGTAGGATTGGCTTTATAGCAACGGAAACTTACTTCCTTGACCCTAATAACATCCTTACAGCTCGCATCAAACCATGCTTTTTCCTTAGGGCTGATGCTTTTAACCCTGTTCGGGATAAAAGTTCTCATATCCACGAGAGTTATTTCAAATTTTTGTGATAGTATTCCACCTTTTTCGAATGTTTTTGGAAATTTTAATAGTTTTAGTTGGCTGTATTTTAATACCTGTGTACAATTATCCATATAAAATATTTATTTCGGTTTCAAATTTCGCATTCGAAAATATCGCTTGAAGAAATTAGAAATGTACATAGTTTGGGCTTACAGTAGTCTTTCCTTTTATATTGTTTTTTTTTTTTTTTCAAAACTTCTGTTTTTATTCAGATAAGTTAAGCTATGATTTTAAAAAAATATGAAATAAACTCATGAACCTTTTTTAAAAATACGAATTTTTGAAAAAATAAAATATGTTACACATACGCCTCGGTGTACCCAACTAATGCTAATGAAAAACATTGTTTATAAAGGTTGTTGCAAGAATATTTTTTTTGTATTTTTGAGTGAGTGGATTAGAATTAAATGTGTCAATATTATTTGGAAACTTAACTTAGAAGCGCTCTTTCTATCTTTGAAATTAAATGAAACAAAGTTCGTTTGAAATACCATAATTAAAATTTTTGGAAAACCATTTGATGTCGCCATGTATGGGTTGGCGCTAGCAAAATGTATGATTTGCCCAATGGGGCAACGGATTTGAGATCCGTTATGGCCTATTTGTACAAATTTACGACTTCAAAATAAATATAGCTGCCAGCGACGCTAACGGCCGGCCGGCCGGGCCAAAATCACTACCAAACTGAAACTCTTTTTGGAAGGCTTCGACGCCCTTTTGTTCTTACTTGTATGTGAAATGGAACCGCATCAAACTCCATAGCTTTATTTGTTATTCATCTTCCAGAAATGAGTCCCATCGCTCAATATAATTAGGGTCAGTTTCAAACTATAGCGAACGTCCCTTAGTATTTGCGAAAGTCGAAGTAACGATGCAAATTTCTTCAACTAGTAGTCTGTGAAAAGACAAGTTGTTGATATTTAGGCAAAATCGACGGCCTCACATTTTCCTGCCCAATGATAGATCTTGCGTTTTATCGAATTGGGTGTATTGGCTAATCATTTAAGTTTAACTGGGATACTCAGATTTGTCAATAAATCATCCATGGTGAATTGACGAACAGATTGAATAAATGGCAATTTGACAACAATACACTTACATACTTTAGGTGGTGCTACAGTCTTGTGTGAACTAGGGCCTCACCCAAAAAACTTCTCCATTTAGTTGTCTCCAGTTGGGCACTCTGAGTTGGGTAAGGTCACTTTCCACTTGTGCGCGCCACCTGATCCGTGGTCTTCCTCTACTGCGTTTTCCTGTTGGCGTGGATTCGAAGAGTTTCTCGATGACAGCATGTACTTTGTTTCACCCTCTTTAAAAATTATTCCCATTTTTGCCGCCTCTGCCTCAATACTATAAAAGCCCCATTGACATCACACTGAGTTCTTCCGATTATGTAAACGTCATCAACATGCGCCAGTAATTGGACAGATTTTTGAAAGATAGTGCCTCTAGTGTTGACGTGGGAACTCTGGGTTGTTCTTTTAAGGACGATGTCTCCAGCTGCTTTGAAAAGCTCGGCATTAAGCTATTTGCTCCAGCGGCTTTGTTAGGCCGCGTTTCCATTTGCAAGTCAACTCGCGGAAGTCTTGCAGAAGTTACTTGTAGTTGAGTTTACATTGCCATGTGAATTCTTGCAATTTCTTCTGCAATAAATGTCTTGCAAGAAGCTCGCGCATAATACTGTCGCAATTTATTGCAGATGTATTAATACCAGGAGAGCAATTAATGTCGCAAGAAATCTGGTTGTTTACTTAACGATTAGCAGCTGCGATGATAATTTTATTATTAAAAAGAGGCTGGGATGCGACCCACACTGATAACTTCCCATCCCGTCTGTCGATTTGTCTTGCTTAAAAGTTTGTAGGTTTTCGTGTTGGGTTAAAAAAGTTGTTAGTTGAATTATTCTTAAAAATTTTAAAATTACCAACAATATTTTTCATATAAAGAAATAGTTTAGTTTGAAAATCTAGTTTTATTAAATAGATTTTTAGTCGAAAACAGATTTTTACCAATTTAAGTAGTATTTCTTAAATTCTTAAAAATTGGATGAATGAAATTAATTTGAGAGATATTAAAAACCGAACATCAATTTTTACCAAATTTGCGTACTATTTTTTGTAGATTTTATTTTTTTATGAAAAAAACGGACTGTTGGATTTTTATAAAAAAAACTGCTGAATATCGAAAACAATAATTTCTGTGAAATAAATTGAGTTTGAAGACAATATTTTTAATTTTTGAAAAGCTATTCGATTCGTAAGTAAATTTTTACCAAGTTTTAGTATTGTTTTTTTGTTAGGTTTTTATTTTTTGTAAAAAACCTGCCAATTAGATTTTTCTCAAAATTTTACTGAATGTTGAAAACAATATTTCTTATAAGTTAAAATAAGTTGGAAGCCATAATCTAAAGTTTTTGAAAAGATATTTGAGTCGAAATTTAATTTTTACCAACTTTGAGTAATGCTTTTTTTTAGGTTTTTATTTTTTATAAAAAAACTGTCAATTCGATTATTTTTCATTGCACAATATTGTTTTGGTGATAAAACCATTTTGTATTCGTAAAATTTTCGAGGTGAACAATTTTTTTTTCAGTTTTTTTGATTTATAAAAAAAACCGTTAATTGTATTTTTTTAAAAAAATATACTTGTTTGGAATCACGTTACAATATATAATATAAAATTTAAGTCTCTAGCATTATTGGTTCGTGAGATATTTAGGGTTAACCAAAATTCAAAATCAAATTGACAGGTAAAAAACCACCCACTCATTTTTCTTGGGAGGTCTTTCTGCATTATTATCTGTATAACAACATTTATTTGAAGTCGATATCTCTACTGGTTCTTGAGCTATGGACGACGAGCTACGGACGTACGAACGTACATATATACGTACACACGCACGCACAGACATCTTTCTAAAAATCTTTTATTTCGACTCTAGGAACCTTGAAACGTCGAGAAATGTCAAAATTTTCAATTTGACAAATCGGACCCATTACAATAACTTCCTATGGGAAGTTAAAAAAGAAAAAAAGATCAACTTGGGTTCGAGATTGGATTTTGAAAAGACGGGAAGCTGGTGCCTTCTATAATTTATTAAACGAATTAAATATACTCGTAGAAGATGCTCAGCAATACTTCAATTTCACTCGCATGACCGCAATTTTTTTGGAAGTTTTGATATTGAAAGTGGGTCCTATTATAAAAAAACAAGACACTCGATTCCGTGAGTCAATATCACCGAAGAAAAGACTCCTATTAACTCTGCTTTTGTATAAAGCAAAGACGTCAACCAGCCACTTGCGCGAGATAAACGAAACTGTTTCGATAAGCTGCAAGAACTGTCGCGAGTCGATGCAAAAGTGTTTAAACTAGCAATTAATTGCACTTGCAAGTACTCGCAAGAAGTTATGAAAGTACTGTCGCCATAGAACTTGCTTGGTAGTTTTCACTTGCAATTCACTATCGTACAGACTATCGGACATTTATTGCAGAAGTTTTCTTGCAAATGGAAACGCGGCCTTAGACTTCAGCCTGAATGATTTGAAAACAATAAAGCTGCTGCTGACAACGTTGATAGCCACTTCAAAAAAACGTCTTTTTAAAAGAAAAACATCCTAGAGTTGCAAAACAATTCTAAGGTCAGGGTATGGGTATCAATATAAAAAATTTAGCAAAATTTTTATAAATCATCACTATTAACCTAAACTTTTTTTTTAATCCGCTATCATCAAAAATATATATAATATAAAATCATTTGTTTTTTTATGTCCATCACAAACCCTACTGAATAAAGTCATAACAAAAAAAAAAACTACCGCTCAAGGTGGTCCAAAACTCATTTGGCTGGGTAATCAATAAATTAATATACCCTTTAATACATAAGAACTTGTATATAGGTATACCTTCTTATTCACTCTTATTTATATGATTATGCCTCATGTTCAAGCTGATGGCGGCGATGCGATCGATGGTGAGACTGATGCGTGCCCATTCCAAAGGTAGACAAAGCTAAGGCATAACTAAACTATCTATTGAGCGTATAATCCCATTTAATTGATGACTTCGCCATCAAGAAAGGAAACAAGTTATAGTATTTACACCTTGCATTAGCACATACATTTCATTGTATTTCAAGTGGTCCAACTCTATAGCAACTTCAGCTCCCTTAATAACATCAATTCAACTCTTTGATATACAGAACAACAGAACTCTCATACATAAAACTTCAGGGAGTTCAAGGGAAACAAAGCGAAAAATCAAAGCAATTTATTGAATCAACATTTATCTGCGGGAACTTCTTGAGCCATATCATCAGAGAACTCAGATAGCCCAAAGATTATGGTGTCCTCTCTCTTCTGACGTTGTCAGGTATTTTTCGCCACATACGACTTTGTATGAGCAAAAAAGACGAACAAATCCCCGATAAAAGAAAAAAGGGTATATGTAGTTCTTTGGAACAAAAAGGTGCAAAAACTCTGCGTCGCCCGTCGTCAACCCCAATAAATATATAGAGAAGAACTTAAGCATCTGAAGATGATGGTATAGGTACATTGAAGTGGCTAAAAAGAAATCCATGCACGCGGTATAATAAAATGAATGCTCATTTGTTCTGACAATGAATCGACGATGCTTTTATTAGCAAATATATTAGTTAATTTGATGCTTTTAAGCCGATGCGATGACGATAAAATCCAACATGATATCCTTTTTTTTTTTTTTTAATTTTGGTGTAGATTTGTGTTCCTTTTGTATTATATTATCTCAGGCTTCCTTTGCACAGGCTTATAATATTAATGCAAGGGAGATAATTTTTGCAAAGTTATTAATTGAGATAGTGTTGTACGAGTATGTTATAATGTGTGGTGCTGGTGCTGGTGCCCTACATTATAATCAATGGGGGTATTATGCGTTTTGGTGAAGCAAAGCGTGAGAAAATTACGGCAACTGGATCATGTTAAGATTGTTTAAAAACAAAAAGTTCGTACAAAATGAGGCTAACAAGTTAAGTTTATGGTGGGATCTGTGATAGCTGATTTAATATGATGAAACAACAATTTGGTTAAGAAGGTAGAAACAAGCTTTTTTACTAAGCTGCACTGGTATAGTCTACAATTTTCTGTCCTTATGAGTTTAGAAAAATGTATTCCAGCTTCTAAAGGGTCATCCTATTGGGACTTCTGAATTTTGAAAGTTCAAAGTTGACAGTAAGTAAGTAAGTAAGTAATGTTGTTTATTTCACTTTATCCATACATTAAATTGTTTCTTATATTTTTATGATTTGATTCAGTTCTTATAGAATTAGTAATAATTTAACAAATGTGTTATTATTTCTTTAAACAAAAAGGTTTAACAATGACTTTTGTCGTCTGTCGCAATCAATACAATTTTTCTAAAAACTTCCCTAGATTTATAATTATTTTTAAGACAAAAATACAATTAAGATACGTTTCAAATTCTAGTTGTTAAATTCATTTATGAGTTGTTGGCGATAATTCAGTGCTGTTTGTAAGTATTTGATGATGCAGTTCCAATCCTTTATTCCATTTAATCTATTATAGTGTTCATATCAAGTGAACCACTTCCTAATGTCTCTCTGCGAATACTTCTTAAAATTGGGAAAGTTACCACAAAATGTGCAAGGGTCTCTTCTTCGTTTGAATTGCAGAGAGTACAGTTTAGATTTTCAGTATCTGTCCTTCGTGTTCCATCCCAGTCATCCGAGACGTAAACTTCACCAGCAGTATAATCAAGCAAATGGTATAAGCTGTGTGTTCTCGTTTGTTGTGCTCTTTGCAGAGACTCTAAGTGCTCGCGCTCGATTATTTTAACTGCTACGCCATCCACAACCAGCTTAAACAGAGTTTTGTTGGTTACGATCTCATCCAACTGTTCTACATCTTCCCGATTGAGGCTATTTTCCCAACTCCTAAACCAGAAAATCTTCTTTTCAATTATCAGCTTGGCTAAAAATTTTGGTAACCTGTTATTTGCGTAAGCACTGAGAACTCTTCCCACATAGTACATATGACATCTCATCGTGTACTCAAAGACAGGTTTCAACTGGCATTCAAGGTTCAAGACATAGTTAGGCGTCACACTTGGCAGACCTAGTACTTTTTTGTAGAAGTATCTATGCATCTTTTCCACTTCATCGTGTTGTAAGTCCCCCCATACTTGTGCTCCATAACCGAGAATAGCCCTGGTAACCGCTATAAGATATCGATCTTAGAAGTTAATTTGACATCTTTATTAGTGATAAACCGATTCCAAGTAAGATTTAAGCTCTGTCTACCTTGTTTGGATCGTTCTTTGAAGTGCTCCGTTAGGCTTAGTCCGGAAGTTAGCCATATACCAAGGTACTTGTATTTGCTAACAACTTCAATGGTTGCTCCGTTGAGGTTCCAATTTTCTTGTTGACTAAGTCTACCACCCCTTTTTCTAAATACCATCGCTTTCGATTTCTCCAGGTTTATAACAAGATTCCACCGTTGACAGTATTCTGCCATCTTATTTATCATACCTTGTGGTATGTCTGGCTTATCAGCTATTAGCACAATGTCATCCGCATACATTAGCAATCGAATTTGCATTCCATTCAGCGAAATACCCCCTCCTATGAACTCATGGATATCATTTATATAGAGTGCGAAAAATAGTGGACTCAGCAAGCAACCTTGTGTAACACCCATCGTTGTTTCAAACCAGTCTGACAATTGTTCCCCATCCCATACCGCAGCTGTTGTTTTATCGTACAGATCTCTTAGAATTCGGATGAGTTTCTCAGAAATCCCTAAGATTTGCAGTTTGTATAAAATTGCTCTTCGGTCGATATAGTCAAACTCCGCGCCGCAGCTTTAAAGTCAATGAAAAAACAGTACACTTTCTTGTTGTCATTCATTTGAAGTTTTATGATATTGAAGAGGTTAAACAGATTATCAGCAGTGCTGTAGCCTTCTCGAAATCCAGCTTGGAACTCATTTAGGATACTATATTCCTTTTCCCATTGCTGTAGTCTTGTTAATAGAACTCCGGCAAAGCTTTTTGCAATAGTGTCCATAAACGATATCCCTCTATAGTTTTGGACGATGTTCTGATCACCTTTTTTGTAAATTAGGAAAATATTAGTTTTTTTGAAATCTGATTCCACTTTTCCACATTCAAGCATTCGATTGAAAAGTTTAGCTAATATATTTATTGCTGATTGTGGGGCTTTGGTAAGGAACTCATGTGGCACTCGGTCTTGACCTGGCGCTTTATTCCTTTTTATATTTTGAAGAAATTCATTTAATTCGTTGACCGTGATGGGGTTGTCGTGAAGAGGAACAGCAAGATTTTGAGGCATGCTTTCGATATGCACTGGAGGCATGCGTGGGTTGAGTAGCACCAAGAAATATTCTTTAAAGTCTGCACTAGTCAAAGCATTTCCTTTCACAAATACAGTTGTTTTCAGCTCTTTTGCTAAACTCCACCAGTCCTTAGACGTCTTCACCTCTTTAAGTTTTGCGCCAATCGATTTGTATTACTCTTTTTTTGTGTTTTTACAAAGATTCTTGTAAGCTTTATTTGTTCGAAGATAAATTTCTTTAATATTTTGTGACGCATTTTTCCTCAGTTTTTTTAACCAATAGAAGGACTTTTTTCTTGCTTATTCGGACTTTTCATTATACCATTTCTTCTTACCTTCTACTCTTTCTGTGTGTCGTTGGTTTCCTGCCACTGATTTTATGACATCAATGATGTTTTTAGCAGTCCACTCTTCTCGGTCTTGTAATGCAGCAATGGCCTCATGAAACTTTTCCTTGTATAAATCCTCGGACTGATCATTCCATACAAGTTTGGGTAGTAACTTGAGCTCTGCAACTTGTTCCCTATTGTAGTCCTGCTCCAAAGCAAGTTCGATTAGCATATGATCCGAGTTTATCTGAGCCTCCACCTTTGTATATGCGGTAGCATATTATAATTTGCAATACAAATAGTTCAATTGTTGAAGAGCCATTTGAGTCAATGTAGGTGAAATTTCCATCCGCACCATCCTGGATACGTCCGTTCAGAATAACCATCCCGAAATCCTCACAAATTTCTGATAGCCTTCGTCCTTTGCTGTTTGTTACCTTGTCCTTTGATTTCCTTTCTAATGACAACTGGCTGTTAAGTGCAGCGATTTCATGTGAGATTTTTTGGTTTTCTCCTACTCTGGCGTTGAAATCCCCTAAGACAATGCAGTTCATAATGTTTTTTCGAAGTTTACAGTATTTCCAATGTGAGATTTTATTTTGATATTTAAAATTTGTATTTTTTAAAAGCAATCAACGGATTTTTATTTCCTCTTGAAGATGTTGCATGAAATTAACAATTAAAAGCGGGAAAGGGGGTTGATATAATGTTTTTTCAAAACCTACTTTATTGTATGGTATTGTTTGTTAATATTGCTGTATGTCCTAAATTCTGTATTTCAAAACACTTTTAGCTTAAAATACTGTATGCTTAAATGCTGTATGAACGAAATACTGTTTTTCGTTATTCTGTATCTATGAATTTCTTATCACAAAATATACTATCATTTTAAAGACTGGTTTCAATAGTTCTGCACTACTTGACTTATGTACTATTTTTTCTGGAAATTAGAATTAATGGTGTATTAGAATTCAACAAAAAAGCATATAAAGGATTAATATGCAGCACGTAACTTATTTTATACAAATTTAGAAAAAATCACAATCTATAAGAAAATCAAAGAGTCAAAATATTGAAAGCAGCCTAAAACTTGAAAAATAATAACTTTATTGGAACATAAGAAATGTATGTTTATTCAAAAATGTAGGTTTTATAACAAATTTGTATACCTTATTCTGAAGAACGTTCTGTTTTAAAAACTTTATACTTCAAAATTTTGTTTTTCGTTTTTTTTCTGAAAAAAAAAAAAAAATCGTGTTGATAATGTAAGGGCCGGTTATAGCTATCAGTAAAATCCATCAGTAAAATTTTTGTTTTTAGTTTTCGAACATGTTACAGATTTGTTTCTAGCAAAAGATTGATGCAATAGTATCAAGTATTTTTTTCAAAAAGAAACAATGCATTTAAAGTTTAATTTAACTTATAAATCCATTTTAATTTTTTTAATGATGAAATTTCATTTTACTAAACAGCTGACTGCCAAAAGCAAAAAATTCCATTTCGTTTTACTGTTGGTGTTGCAATTTTTTACTGTTCCGATCACATCATTAAAAATTTTACTGATGAAAGCGACAGTAAAAAAATTGTCTGAGGCGCGAAGCCTCAAAGTGAAATTTAATTTAATGACGTAAATTTACTGATTGCTATAAAGGCTCATCAGTAAAACATTTCAGATTCCTCCTGTTTCAAATTTTACTGACGGATTTTACTGATAGCTATAACTGGCCCCTTAAAACGATTTTTCACATTCACACTATTTACAGCATTTTGATACATAGAATTTTGAATATACAGTATTTTGTTCACACAGAATTTTTTAATACAGGGTTTTTAAATTGGTGCGGGTAGATTTTGGCACCCCTGGGCGGCCATTTTGTTTTGTGACATCTGTCAAATCTTTTGTTTATTATTCAGTTGTTTATGCCAAATCATCATGGCAAGTTACACTATTAAACAGCTCGTTCAAATGATAAAACTTTATTATCAAAATGAGTGTTCGTTAACGCAAACGTTGCTCGCATTGCGCCCATTTTACGGTAGACGTGGTGGCCCTTCATAGTCGATTCTTCAACGTTTGGGGACCAAATTTGAGACGACCGGTTCAGTAAACTATCAACCAAGCCAACACACGTACGTTCAACGAACACAAGATCGGCCGAGAACATCGCCGCGTTCCGTGAAAGTTTGCAGCAGAACCCGAGGCAGTCTATTCCTCGGCGTGCACAAGAACTTGGCCTTTCGCAGACTTCAACTTGGCGAATTTTGCGTCGGGACTTGGACCTAGACGACATGTGGTTCCAACAGGACGGTGCTATGTGCTACACAGCAAAAGCCACGACATTTACATACAACATCTACTCGCCGTTATTGAAAAACCCTATACAAAATGTTGATGCATTATTGAAGGTACAATATTGTATTATGACCCATACAGTAATTCAATTCCAACTGATATCAGCCAAATAGCTGCTAAGGGCTGTGGCTCAGGCGTCATGTACTATTCATGAAATTTTTCATGACCAATTTGCGGCTGTATGTCCTCGATTAATTCACTACACCATCTTTAATCTCTTGAATCAATTGTTCAGAATGGCATAGATGCTATTTTTCACAAGGCCTCAAAAAAAATAAATGGCCAGACGCACGTCTTAAATCAAAATATCTCTATAGCCAATTTATTGGAGAAATAAGACGGTCAACAATTTTATCTTCCAAAGCTATCAACGGAAATTAAAAAACATGCACTGTTGTTGAACTAAATGTTAACAATTTCAATGCATTGTGCTGCCTTAATTCTTACTTGTCAAATGTCAAAAAATAGTATCCTTAAAAATGATAGATACCCAAAAGCGTGCTATTCGAAATCAAGGCTTATTAATGGAAAGCCCTTTACTTTATATTTCAAATTATTAGTCCCTGACGGAACAAATTCAAAACGCTTTGTCTGTTTTACAATCTCTACTGTCATCCATCTAAAAGTACAGTGTGGTAGTACCCGTGGCGTGATGGTTAGCACGTAGGATTGTTATGGGTTATGCTAAATGTCTTGGGGTCAAAACCTTTCTGAGACACCTAAAGTTTTTTTTTTTCGACAAATCCTCCAATGGTAATTCTTATCATGATAGTGCTTTCTCAAATAACCTTTGAATTCGGCATGGAAATTTAGGTCCCCTCCATTCCTGACATGACTCGCATATAGGGATGGTTAAGAGTTGTAAGTCACTGTGAATTAGACTTGCTTATATATTTACAATTCCATTTGAACTGAATGACGAGTTGAATGTACAAGACAATAAACAACGACGTGTATTAGCTGTATTGACCTTAAGGTAGTTAGAATAAATACGCTTATTTTATCGAAAGTCATATTGAGCTATGTGATCTATTTCTGGAAGAAGGGTGAATCAAGAATTTCGGAGACTACGTATTTACATGATATCCAAGACCGTCTATTGTAACTTAAAAATTAGTAGTTACAGTGGATGATGGTGGCACCAAGGGTTCATGTTTTTTCGTTGGCTAGACTATAACTGTCAGAAAAGCAGATTTAGTTTTAACAGGATGGTTCTACGTCCCGAAAAACTCATATCCCATGGTCATGGTCATCTTTCTTAGGGTTGAACGGAACTGAAGGCCAATATCTTGATGATTTGATCCCATTCGATGCATTTTCTAAAGTTACAGATACAAAATAATCAATGTTCTAAAAATCTATTTTTGAAGAGGTATTTCAACTAACCAACATAAGGTCCAAATTTCTTCACTAAAAGGTCAAATTGGTGGACACTGTTGCGTCTTAGACATATATTTTTGAAAAAAAATCAAAAAAATAATAATGAAATTATCTTTATTAACATCATCCGACACCGCAAGCTACCAATTATTCCAGACCAACAAAATTTTGATTACTTATGATATGAAGGTTATATGCGCAAAGAAGATCATCACATCATACTCATATTAAAACGAAAAGAACACAAACACGAAAAGCTAATAGCGACGCGAGCCAAATTATATCTAATATTCTCTTCACAGCTCAAATTAAGAAATGAACAATAATAATAATAATACCGGAGCGCGGTGTGCACAAGAACGCTTCAAATTTTATAAACATACATAAATCCTTTTAAATTTCATATACTCATATGTAAGTATAGCGCCAAGTGTGTGGTCCCCGCGGTTTGGGAGCCCGAAAAAAGACGACGGACCCGTTCTTTTATAGGTATGTACCTATACCTAACCTACCATCCAACAAATTGGCTAAATTCGTAAATGATGGGAAAGGCCAGCGAGTCTCCATTCCAATCCGCACTTCCAAAAAATAACACCTCTCTCTGCATATATGTATCTATATAGAGATATTATGCACCTTTCAGAAGCCCAACCGGAATACCACACACACGTTTACCTACCTACATATATACCCATCAGCCATCAGCATCACTATAAGCTGAGTTCGGGAACAATATTATAGGAGCTATGCATTGCGCATATCTCCATGTTCTCAGCCAGCTATAGCCAAGCCAGATCCTCCTGTGTTTTTTTTTTTAACCATGCTGTTCGGTGGCATCCAAATTCTCGATGGGTATCTTAAATTATACCCGCCACGGTGCGCTGCGCTGCGCTGGTCAGGCTGCTACCCCGTGTATACTATGTAAGAATCAGAAATTACATTTTAACGCTTGAGTGTTCCATCGGGAATTTCCTTCCTTCATTCTCCCTAAAATCTTCATCATCGCAGCCGATTCATCCCAATAGCTATTAATTAGCACTTATTCCTTTATTTTTTTTTGTTCGTGGTGTTCCTCCACCATTTGGCCGAATGGTCAAATAAAAAAAATAAAAAGAATCAGAAATAAACCACCTCAAGCCTCGCAGAACCCAAAAGTAAGATGTTTCATCATTCAGTCTGACATGACGGTGTCGTGTCTAACGTGTGAGTAATTTCAAATTAATTAGTACAATTCGGTGTGTTTTTGGGTCTTCATTTTTTGACTTATAAGAGTTCGGACCCATCAGCGATCGCGATCACGCGGGTTTCATCTTTTTCTGAGTTGTGGCGGCCGGACGCAACTTAGCGCCCCGCCCGCCACCGTCGCGGTCGTCGCCGTCATAGTCTCTGAAAAAATGACTTTGCTTTGATTATGTTCCGGCGGCGGCGGCGCTCATCGTTGTCTTTGAATTTAGTCGAAGACAACATTGATATTTGCAACGTTTCTTTTCTTATACAGTTTTGAAAGGGATGAGGGCCAAAAAGTGTTAAATTACTGTCATTCACACTGTAGGGTGCCATAAAAACTTATTTAAAACTTCTTTGACAGTTGTATGACATTCGAAGAACATAAAATCTGAGTTGTTGTTTCATTTCTTTATGTGTGTTCAAGTTTGTTGGACATCAGGAGACATGAGCAAATAAATTTACATTTATTTTGCTTTTATTTTATTCGTTTCACAACCCATCAGCATTGCTCCATAAAAGTTGATTCGAATACGCTCAGGGAATGAGATAAGTGAAGGACGTTCATTTGTTTTACAATCAAACACTCGAAAAAAAAACGTTTGTTTCTTTTTTCAAAAAGTTCTTGGCTGAGGGTTGTGAGATATTGAACTTGCCTTTGAGAAATACATTCTGCTAAAGAGTGGTCTTTTCCTCAGAAAAAAAAATTAGGAACGTTTGGAGAAAACATCAAGAGTATTGTTCTATTGTTCAGAGTATTGTTTCCAGACTTATATCTGAATGAAGAAAACAATAAAACCAACATCTTTTGAAACTTAGACGACGGTACTTGGAAGAAATAATCCAAAATTTTGATGATCCTAACAACTACCCTTAATTTGGAAAATTCCATCAGAACCGATACAATGTATGAATATTTCAGTGCACAAATATGTCTCATTGTCATTCTAGAAGAGGAACTGTTTCAACCCCCATGAACCCGCAACCCTGACTCGTAAATGCAAGACGGGGTCTATCGATGCCCTAGCATTAATTAGTCTGTTGTCTGTCCCTAAACATGGGAAATCTGCAAATCCGGCTCGAAGGACCAAAATGTTTTGCACAAAAGTTTAATTTTGGTATGTAAAATATAAAAAGAAACTCAAAACTTCAATTTTATTAAATTTTTCTTTATTTGAGAAAACACTCTTTTTAAAATCACGAATTAAACAGAAGTGTCCATGGTTCTTGTATTAACCTCCATCTGACCTTCTTTTATTGAATTTGTATAACAGTCAAAAGGGTATGTGTTCAGAAGTTGGTGATTTTTAATTACACATTATATTAATGGTAAGTTGACATTCCGATTATGGTAGCATCCAACACAGCAAAACACATTTTTTTGTCTAATTACTCCAGGCAATATATTTTTTACAAAGTTATTTAATAACAATATTTAGAAAAAAAGAAAATTGTTTACAAAAATTATACCACATATATTTTATTTAATGTTTTCAACAATCTGTAAATGATTCTTGTTTCGTGAATATCAAAGAAATAAAGTTCACGACTTAATCCTGTACCTAACCAAAAACTTTGCTTTAAAATAGAAACTTATATTTTTGAAATTTTAAAATTAACTAATAAAATAAGTTTTTCTTCAAGAATTTAAATGCCATTTAATTAATCGAAAAAAACTTTGATTTATCCATTTTTTTTTCGAAAATCATTCGAGCTTTTTTTTAAACTATTTTTGTATATGTACAATTTTTCAATTTTAGTTTAGAAATATTTGCAGTATTATAACTTATTAATATACGTTTTACATTTAATTTTCATTAACAAATATTGAAATATCCAATTTTGGAAAAAAACAAAATTTTTAAAAATCTAAGAATTAAAATTTGACACTTTTGATCCTCAAATATTATTAAGACAGTATAAGAGTAATAACGGTTCTATGGAGAACATCCTTTTGAAGAAATGCAAAAACATATTTCTTTTTATTGAAAGAAGCCAAGTCACGAAAAAAATATTAGAGAAAATTTAATAAAAATCTGTCGGTTCGTTTTTGCAAAAATTCAGAATTCCGTTTTTAATCAAATAATTTGTATTGGGCTACTTTTATATTTAGTCTTGAACGAATTAACAAAATGCCTAACGCGAATATTCTTAATATTTCGAGCACGGTTGCCACTTGAAAAAAAATTGCATGACCAAAGCTGAAAATAAAAATGACCAAATTGTACCAAAAAAGGACCAAAATAATTTGTGTCCGCAATGACTTTTAACTTCCCATAGAAAGTTATTGTAATCGGTCCGATTTCTTGAATTTTGACATTTCTCGAAGTTTCAAGGTTCCTAGAGTCTAAATAAATTATTTTTAGAGAGATGTCTGTGTACGTACGTTCGGGAAGAATAACGTTTTTGACATCTGGTATAATTTTGAGAAAATCGAATTGACATTTTTTTACAAAAAATAAAAACCTTAAAAAAACCATAGTAAAACTTGGTAAAAATTTACTTTCGACTTAAGTATCTCTTCAAATATTAAAAAAAAATATTGGCTTTAACCTAATTTTATCTCACAGAAATATTTGTTTCCGAAATTCCGTAAATTGTGCATTAAAATCCAACAGTCAGTTTTTTTCATAAAAAAATAAAATCTACAAAAAATAGTACGCAAATGCTACGAAAATTTGGTAAAAATTGGTTTTCGACTAAAAATCTCGTTAACAAGAACAGATATTGAAATCAAACTATTTCATCATACTCAAAATATTGTTGGTAATTTTTTATTTTTTTTAGAATAATTCAACTGACAACTAGCAAATCAAGAAAGGAAGTAACATCAAGTTATAAACGAACTAACTTAAATTTTAAAAACAATATTCATTTGAAGCGCGTTTTTATGATAATTGAACTTTCCCCAAAATTCTTTAGGTATGTATTTTAATTTTGAGATTATTAAAGGAATAGAGTTGAGTTATTTTTTTTTCAATTTCTTAAAAAAGGGACCAAATGGAATAAAAAATGACCAAGTGGGAAAATAATGACCAAATTTGGTCGACCAAGCTGGCAACCGTGACCACGAGTTCAAAATTTTGTACAAATGCCATACTTGCCTTATAGTACCTATGTATATGTCGCAAGTAAATAGTACTGAAGTGCTACAAACTCTGGTGAGTGTGTAGAAATCTGAAACTTAGTCCTATATACATTTGAAAAAGAAATAGTCCCAATCTTCCGACATTTATTTTGACTTTAAAATTTACTTTGGACATTGTAATGAGTGGCAAATATTGAGTCTGGTAATTCGTGTAATGTGACTAAAAGAAGTATATCTGAAATTATAATATGTCCGAAATTGGTCTCAAGGGTAAAATGTTGAGCATTCCTAGAAGAACATGTATAACGGAATTTAATAAGCTTATCATACGCTGCCATTGATAGTCCACATCCGAAGGAAAAGGATGAGAATCTTAAAATGAATATCAAAGGCTTAGGGTATTATCATCAGCAAAACAATAAAGTGGGTTAGAAGTTTTAGACAAAAGATCATTTATAAAAATAAGGAACAGTATCGGAAACAAAACGGAGCCCTGAGGCACACCAGTTTATTTTGTGAGTATCAGATTTGAATCCGTCCAATACCACTTGAATTGGTCCAAAAGGTAGTTTCTAATCCAACAAAGAAAAGATTCAACAATACCAACTATTTATTAATAATCATTGAAACTAAAAAAATAACATACAATGGATAATAGCGGAATTCAGGAAACAGGTGGAAAAAGTCTTACAAAGTTAAAGACCAGGAAATTGTAGCGATCTACAGTGTAACTCCACATCTAACTTGTTTTTAAAGGCTATTAACTCTTGTTAATATATTTTAATTTGAAGCAGTGGCCGTTTTGTCATACATTTTAGAACCAACAAAGCAGTACATTGATTAATCTCGTTTTGGTTTAGAAAATTTTTAGAAGTTAAAATATTGTTCGTTGTTAATATAGAACTTTCAAAAACTTAGGTAATTTTTTTTTTTAAATTCCAACCAAACAATCTACACAAAATAGAATTTGTTTTTAGTTCATGAGATATCAATACAATACAAATATCTACTGTAGTTAATTTATAGAACGAAATTCTTTAAATTTTAATGAGAGCCTTAAGTACGGTTTCTCTAAGACCTAATATCCTTTTTCAAATGTTCTATGTTTAATTGACAAAGTGAAATGTAATTGTTTGTTCTCCTTCCCAAAGCCTTATAAAATAAGTTGCTATAAATTCCCAGGTTTTTGAGAATGAATAAGAAGACGCGATTATTATCAATTTTGTATTGTGATCCATACATTTCTTCGATTTGATCAGGATTTAATTTGAATGGACATATTTCTCACAGTGCAGTTGGAGAACGAGAACTAAGATACTCTGGATCTGGAAAAGGTAATATCCACTTCCACTTTTATACCTACCACTACGAATGATGATGACGACTTTACGAATATTTATAATATACAAATACGAAGGGAAAAAAGGAGACCTCCGTCATTGATGGTTCCATTGTTTGAATTTTGATATGAGCTTCAACAAAATGAGAAGAATCTTCTTCTACGTACATTCATCTTATTATGTGCTCGCGGTCTTGAGAATTTATTCGTTTTATATGACGGTGATAGTGATGGTGAACTATTCGTCGATTTTTGGAAAATTACAGAAGCCAAAAGCATCGCACGCACCTCACAGTCGTCGATCGTTGTGGTTGTTGCCGCTGGTGCTGGGCTGGCCATCAGTATATAGCATCACCTAGATCTTCAGTTTTTATATTGTATTGTGGAGCAAGTTAGGTCTTATGATGAGACTAACATTAACATCATATAGAAATACTCGTACACGTTCAACAACGATGTGAGATGATAATAAATTGAAGTTCACAAAAAACATGAGTCAGAGATAGCGAGCGAGTAAAGTGAAGCAGTTGTTTTGTATCATTACATTACAATGACCGCATCAAGCAAAACAGAGGGTTACCCATAATGCCCAATGTCCATCTACCATTCGTATCATATATACTTACATACGTACCTACCTCTGCCTCTTTATAGAAATGGACAATGGATTTTTGTTGATAGGCAATCTACATCGGCACCGCATTTTCTTAATCAGTCATTTGTGGCATTGATGTATTCAAGGTAATTTAAGCAAATTAATGAGATGTCAGATTGTTCAAAATTTGCATTAATTTTTTTTTTCTGTTTAGTTGTTTTATTCACAGATTTTTTTTGTTTTGTTTTGGCTTAGTAATATTTTGTCTTGAAATTCTTAAAGAAGAATTTTTAGCTTAGTGCTAAAAAGGAACCTGAAAAATAAATTAATGTGCTAAGTGTTGAATAAGAGGGTACTGAAAATCTTTTGTTAGATAAAAATGTAAAAATAACTATTGAAGTGACCGTGTAAAAATTGTATATACATATGTACATATGACGGAGCAGATGATATTATTTTGGTACTTAAAAAATTGCGCAAGCCCAAATTTTTCTAAGAAAATACATTTTTTCTACTCAAATTTTCAACGACATTAACTTCCCATAGGAAATTATTGTAATCGGTCTGATTTGTAGAATTGAAAAATTTAACATTTCACGACATTTTAATGTCCCTAGAATTAAAATCAAACATTTTTAGACATATGTTTATGTGTGCGTTTGTATGTACGTTCGTTTGTTCGTCGTTCATATCTCAAGATCCAGGAGAGATATCAAATTTAAATAAATGATGTTACACAGATAGTTAGGCAGAAAGACGCAAAAAGGATTCCCGCATACCAATTAACATTGCAATTTGAAAACAAAAATTAAAATTTTGGTTAACCCAAAATATTTCACGAATAAATTAATTTTTTTTTAATATAGTGTTAAGTGATACAAAACTTATATAATTTTGAAAAAAAAAATCAGTTTTTATAAAAATTAAAATCTACAAAAAATAGTACACAAAATTGGTAAACATTGGTATTCCATTCTCGATATCTCGCGAATAATGGAATGTATTGACTTCAAAATGATTTCACTCTGTGATAAATTTTCTTAGAAAAGTCCAATCAGTATTTTTTATATAAGAAATAAAAGCTTTTAAAAAATGCTACTCAAATTCGTAAGAATTAGTTTCCGACTAAAAGTCTAGTAATCACGTTTTAAAATGAATCTTTAACTAGGCATAGTAAATTTAATTTTTATAAAATTAACATTTTGAAAAATACATCAAATTAAAAAAACCGGCTGGGAACAGACCGATATATAGTGATAACTGCACATTTATGCCTTCTTACATAATGACTTTTTTTTCAATAAGTCACATTTCGTTTTATTGAAGTTCTTACTTCTATTTCAATCAATCAATACTTCCACTTGAGCTGTGTTTTTTTCGAGATATTCGGGAAGTTCAACCAATTTAGTTTAAAATTTTGTGTGGGATTTAATGTATTTGAAAAAAAGCCTATACCTCTATTTGTTTTCAAGATATTCGAATTGAAAACCAGTTTTTCCAGTTGTTACTATTTTTTTGAAGGTTTTTATTTTTTGTAAGAAAAAGTATCTTTATTTTTAAACTACACCTATTGTGAAAAACGGCACTATTCGTAGCATAAAATGAATCTTGATGAAAAATTATTTTGTTCGTGAATTATTGTTACAATTTTCCATTGATGGCTTGTTCTACGATTTTATAACGTAGTTAGTTAAAATCAGTCCAAATTTGAAGTTTAAGCTACTTTTTCATGAGATAGTCGGGATATCCTCTAGATTTAGTTATATTCTTGGTAGGGTTTTAATTTTTGTAAGAAACAACTATCGATTGAGTTTTTCTTTCAAATCGAATATCTTCATTTCTTTCGAAAATCTATTTTTTTGAAAATTGAATGTAATGTCAAAAACGCAAATTTTCTTCTTTATAATTTTTTGTTTGATATCATCTAAAAGGTTTAATGAACCCAAAAAAAATACAGTTGTTCAGTTTATTTATCTTATAGAATTTTGTTGAAAAGAACGCTATCATTAACTTGAAGAAAATCAAAAATTTTAATAATGATTCACCTAAAAATAAAGGGTAGTAATTATGTTAAAAAATCGTAGTATAATAGTTTGCAGTGAAAATTTCAAAAACTGTAAAGATTTATTGAAAAGTTCAAGAAAATTAAAGCAATTACTGATTGAAGTCATTAGCTTATAAGCTTTGAAACACTCTTAAGTAAATCTTAAACCTGACAAACAATTATTATCAGGGCCGGATTTAGAGGTCCAGAGGCCTCGGGCAATAAAAGAGCGGAGCCCCCCCCACCCCAAATTATTTTCAAAATAAAGTAAACCATTTTTTTTTTTCACTCGAGTTTTTCAATAAATAAATTATTGTGAAACCAAGTAGATTCCTTTAGTATTGAACAAACACATACATATAATAATATAAACGGAAAAAAGAATTATCTGAAAAAAAAAAATGTAGGGTTAACGAACGGAACCTTTCGAGCTTTTTTCACCGAAAAATCGTTGATGATTTCGTTGAAATCCAGTTCTCGGAGTAAATCGCTTTCAATGCTCAGGAGAGAAATCTTCGGTAGACAGTTTTGTCCCATCATGGTGGTTCAAAACCTATTTTTTATAATTTTCATTTTTGAAAATGAGCGCTCTCCAGTGCAATTTGTTACCATCAAAACCAAATACATTCTCAATGCAATTTAGAGGTTTGGGACTGTAGCTCTGAAATTTTGATTTTCGAGCTTGTCACGATGAGGTGGATTTTGTATTTTGTATGACAATCGAAATCGATATTCTTCAATAATTATACAAATAAATTACTATTGACCGACTATGATTTTTTTCAATTTCTTGCATGCAGTAAAGTTCGTGAATAATAATGCATACCTGACTGCATAAAGGAATATGAAACAAAGTACCAATTAGTCAATAATAATTTTTCCAAGAATTGAAGAACACCGATTCTTCATATACAGCAATTAATTTATATGTACATACAGTCCCCTCAAGATGGGTAGTGAATTGGAAGTGCTTCTTATCAGGGCCATTTAAGATTTTGATATTTTACTGATTGGCTGATTGGAGGGAACAAATATAGATCAATGATTTCTATTATTTAAGATTAATATAATTATAAATAATCATGTATGTACAAAGTACTGTAGGCTGTAGGTAAAGGTAAAAGAGCAACAAAAAAATACATATCAAAGAAAAAGATGTTTACTAGTTTTTACTAGTTGGAATTTGAAACAAAATTTGTCCGAAATCTCCATTGTGGGGGCCCACCGTTTGTGGAGGCCCCGGGCTTCCGCCCCGGTTGCCCACCCCTAAATCCAGCCCTGATTATTATTATTACGAAAAATTATTTTTTAAAACAAAATTCAAAATGCATTTGAAAAATTATATGAGTACATTAGAATGTCAATGAAAAAAATTGGCATCTACCTGAAAATTGACATATATGGAGAATAAACAAAAGACAGTTTAAAATCATAACAAGTTTTATAAAAAAATATATACATATACTATGTAGATGTAGAAAGATAAATAAATCAATAAATTGTATTTAAATAGACATTACATTATATCATCGCTTCTTGGTGATTGAGAAAGGTATACAGTATTGGAATTTCTTCCAGAAATGGTAAAACGGCTTAAAAAAGGTTGACATTGTCGATTGCATTTTGGTTGCAGAGACTACACCTGGAATTATTACATCTGTATTTTGAACATTTGAGTACCTGCTTGAAACAAAGTCCAAATTTGATTAATAGAAGGTTAACTATTAGAATAATTGCTTACAAATAAAGTGTGATTAATTCGCTTATAGATCAATAGAATAGGTCCTACTCTCTCCAAGAATATGATATACAAAAATAAAAGAAAAATGCACTAAGAAGACGTGTGCATTTTCTCTTACGTAACATTTTTACCTTGAAATGAAAAATCCATCACTTGTTGGATAATGTGAAAAGATATTTTTTAAACACTAACAAAAAATAAATGTTCAAAATTCCAAAAACTTTTATTAGTCTTATTAAAATTAAGTGATAAAGAACACAGAAATTTCAATATTAACACGTGTCAATGTAATAATAATAATACTCTACAACAAAGATAAAATAAAAAAATTGAGTTCATAAAAGTGCAAAGTACATTATGTAAAACAAGTAGAGGTTAACAAGGTACTAATATATAAGATCTGAAAATTCTGATTTAACTTAAGTTTCCTCCCAAAAAGCCATAAATACATTTTTATAATAATGCTGCTGGTCTTCTAAGAGATAATAATTCAGATTTTTATATGTTTTATGAAGCATTTGAATTCCTTTTGACTTAATCATGATCTTTTCAAAATTGTGTAGTTCAAATTTTTTAAACTCTTATAACCCAAAAAAAAATTAAATCTTATAATTAATGCCAATTTCCAAGTAGTGACATTTTGTTACTTACATACATATGTGTATCATTTTACATATATTTGTTTATGTTTTTTAGGGTACTATCATATACATACTAGTATACCACCCAGACTTATCTTGAACTCGATCTTAATGGTCCAAACCTTAAAAAAAGATTATTGCAAATTGCCTGAAACTCATTTTTCTTGTTATGTGAAATGTAAAACAATAAATGTTGAAAGTTGGAACATCAGTTAAGAACCCGGCACGTGACATGTTTTTTGATCACAGTAGGTATTTAAGTTGTTGGTTTTGATGACGGATCTTGTATGAGGAAAATGATACAAAAATTAAGTTAAACAAAAAAATAAATTGTGGCTAGGTATATGTACATATATAGGAACATTGAAAAAATGCTTATTTTCTTATCGCATCAGTATCATCTTGTGTATATTGTCACCTTTTTTTAAAGCTGAATTTCGGAGAAAAGTTGTCATTGGAGGCCTGATGTGACATATGTTTTTATGGCTCTTGAACAATGTAAAGTTATGCATAGTTTTAAGGAATGGTCAATTAGAGACTGGGCTATTGTAACTCAACTTTATCCTTCTATATTGTTGAACTTTATTATGAAAGGCCCCTTCTAAACCCGAATTTGAAAAAAATGTTATAACTAAGCTTAATAAAAATTCCACTTAAGCTGCTTTTAAATTTAAGTTCTATGTCATTTAGCTCCAATATACTCAAAAATTAATCATTTACTTTCATTGATATGCTAAGAATTTGTTGAAAAATTTTTACTTTGAAATTATTGTAACCGTAGCTTAATAGTGCTCAACTGTCAACCAGATTTACCACATTGCGAGCGACGCACGACACTTCTCTAGTATACAGGATATCCGAACTTTCCGAGGGGCTAACATTGACTCGGACCACTACCTCGTTGTAGCCAAGGTACGTCTACGGATATCCCGGTCCAAGCCAAAACAAGGAAGTACTGTGAGAAGTTTCGACGTTAGACGGCTACAATCGCAAGAGACTGCCATGTCCTTTTCCGATCGAGTCTCTAGTAACCTCTTAAGGAGTCCTATGCTGCATGCATTAAGCATTGAAAACCAGTGGCAACATTGCCTTGCAGCCATCAGATATGCCGCCTCTGAAGTGTTAGGTTTCACACGTCCACAACAGCGAAACCCCTGGTTTGACGACGAATGCCGGCAAGCGCACGCACCGAAACAAGAAGCCTACGAAACGGCGCTGCACAGAAGGACCAGAGCTGCTCGCGAGCTCTACGAGCAGAAGAGGAGAGAGGAACACCGGCTTCTTAGATGGAAAAAAAGAGAGCACGAGAAGCGCGCGACCGAGAAGATAGAGGGATGTCACAACAGGAATGAGGTTCGTAAATTTTACCAAAAGGTAAAAAAAACCTCCCAAGGGTACCAGCCACGAACCAAAGCCTGTAAAGACGATCAGGGGAACATCGTAGCAGAACCGCAGTCTATGTTGAGAATATGGAAAGACCACATCCCCAAATTATATAACGGCGATGACGAACAGAATTCCGCTCTAAGGGAGATAGAACCACTCAACCTAGGCGACGCAGATCAACAATTCCGCCTACCCGACCTAGACAAAGTGAAGATAGCTATATCTAAACTGAAGTCAAACAAAGCTGCTGGAGCTGAGGGCATCGCTGCCGAACTATTTAAAGCAGCAGGCGATGACTTGGTAGGGAGCATGCACCAACGCATCTGCAAAATATGGTCGGAAAAAAGCATGCCCGATGAGTGGAATCTCAGCATAGTTTGCCCGATACATAAAAAAGGAGACCCTTGAAATTGCGCCAACTACAGAGGGATCAGTCTCCTTAACATTGCATATAAGATCCTTTCTGCCGTATTATGTGAACGTCTGAGCCGTTCGTCAACAACCTGATAGGTCTTTATCAGTGTGGCTTCAGACCAGGAAAGTCCACTATCGACCAAATATTCACACTACGGCAGATCTTGGAAAAAACCCAGGAGCTTCAAATCGATACCCACCATCTCATTATCGATTTTAAAGCCGCGTATGACAGCATCCATAGGGAAGAGCTCTACAGAGCAATGTCTAGTTTTGGCATCCCTGTCAAACTTATCCGTTTGTGCAGAATGACGATGGAGAATGCACGCTGCTCCATCAAGGTCGGAAAAGATCTCACCGATGCATTTGATGTCAAAAAAGGTTTTAGACAAGGCGATGCACTGTCATGCGACTTCTTCAACATCGTTCTGGAAAGAATTGTGCAAAACTCAACCGTCAACACTAGAGGCACAATCTTCCAAAGGTCCATCCAATTACTCGGATACGCAGATGATATTGACATAATTGGAAGATCAAAGCTTGATGTCAGTGGAGCGTTTTTAAGCAAAGAAGATGGGTTTAGTGGTCAATGAGGGCAAGACCAAGTATATGCTGTCATTAAAAAAGGACATTGAACAACGAAGTCTTAAACAAAACGTCACCATGGACAGCTATAACTTTGAGGTATTTAAGGACTTTGTCTACCTATAGGCACCGCTATAAACACAGACAACTACACCAGCGCTGAAATCAAACGAAGAATAACTCTTGCAAATCGCTGTTTCTTTGGACTTAGAAGGCAATTGAGAAGTAAAGTCCTCTCTCGAGCATCTAAAATCACCATCTATAAGACACTCATCATCCCGGTTCTCATTTATGGCGCTGAGGTCTGGACTCTGTGAAAGAAAGATGAGAACGTCTTAGGATGCTTCGAGAGAAAAATTCTTCGGGTGATTTTTGGTCCCGTACGTACTATAGATGGAGAATGGAGGAGAAGATATAACGACGAACTGTACGGGCTGTACAGCGACACTGACCTAGTTAGCAGAATAAAAGTCCAACGGCTTAGATGGCTGGGTCATGTAGAGCGAATGGACATCAACGCTCCAGCCCGGAAGGTCTTCAAATCCAATCCCGAGGGACGGCGCAGTAGAGGAAGACCGCAACTCAGGTGGCGCACTCAGGTGGGTGAAGACCTCAACCAACTTGGCGTGTGAAACTGGAGACAGCTAGCTAGGGACCGAGCTGGCTGGAGACGCATGTTGGTTGAGCTTGAGGCCCAGGTCCGCTCGGACTGTAGCGCCACCTTGAGTAAGTAAGTAAGTAAGCTTAATAGTGCTATAATAGATAAAGCCACTGAAAACCATTCCACAAGTTCATCTACACTAATATTATAAAGAGGAAAGATTTGTATTTTTGTATGTAACGAATAAACTCAAAAAGTACTGGACCGATTTTAATAATTTTTTTTTCATTAGAAAGCTACATTATCACTGAGTAACATATGCTTTTAAGAAATTTAAGCACCCCCAATATGTGTAATGGTACAAGACTATTGATCAAAAAATTAAGAGATAATGTGATTGTAGCAACTATCATTACGGGTCCCGCGGTCAGCTCGCACATGTTCCGCGGATCCCGATGATACCAACTGATTTGCCCATATCTTTTAAAAGGTTACAGTTCCGTTTAAAAATATCCTTTGCCCTAACAATAAATAAATCCCAGGGACAAACTTTTTCCATAGTTGGTATCGACTTAAGGAAAGAGTGCTTTTTCCACGGGCAATTGTATGTGGCACTTTCTCGAGTAGGATCTCCTGAAAACCAATACGTTTTGTTGCCACCTACAAATGCCACCCTTGGAAACCCTTTGAACATCAAATGCTCTTATTCGCAGCTTAACATTTTTCAAATAATTTTAGAAATTTAATTGAAGCTTGTGTTCTAATTTTACAAACAGAAAGTTAAAACACTTAATTTTTCAAAAAAAAAGTAAAAATACTCTATACACCACACAATAATACTAAACCTTTGTTTAAGAGTCCTATACTTCTATACTTGAAATCGGCAACTATAAATCACGTGGTGAGGACGTAATGTACATTAAATAAACATTCATAAATACATTTAAAACATAATAAAAAGCAATAATTGTGCATAATGTATATACTATATATATTATACAGGTAAAGGTACAATATATTATTTACATTGTTGATGGCAATATATTTTAATGAAACACATATGCGTGCCTCCTGTGGTTTATGTTTTCGTTCCCACACGTGTGTGAGCACGATGCGCCAAATAAGACTAATAACCTGCATTTTGAGGACCCACTATAAGTCACGAAACGTCTTCATTTCATTGGAACCTCGCCATCAGTTGTTATTCGTTTAATCTCAAGAGTCCATTCTCAAGTCCAGTCTCCATCATCGCAGTATCAGTAGGTACGAGTATACCTAACCTTCCAGGTCCAGAATCAAGAGTTCGGGTTGTGTTCTTGCATCACCATCACCATCATCACAACCAAAACCAACACTTTCTGCCTCATGTCGACTATTAAATGATGATGAGGAGCTGCAACAAGCTACACAAAAACAACAAAAAAAAAAAGTTTAAAAACCTACAGCCCAAGTATCAGCTTTAACATTGAGCATACATTGCAATTATTATGGAATAGTGGAAGCACGTTAGGGCCGATGATGGAGAACTTAAAGAACCAATTTGGTGCACTCCTTTAGGAACACATCCATATAGCCATACGCCATCCATGGCATATACGAGTACCAAAGAAGAACAACTGCGCGAGACTGCACACCAAGAAAAAGAGAGCTTGACTACCTACCTACCTGTGCGCTGTGCGTGGCGGCGGCGGCAGGAATCAACCACATCAACCATCATGTAGGTTCATTTTAAATCTTTTATAAAACCACTCTTTATTATGTTTTTTCTTTTGTTTCTTGATGATCAAACAGTTGTTGCATTTAATTTAATTTTTGTTTTGTTTTGTTTTACATTTATACTGAATTAATTGTAGTTTAAGAAGTTATATCTTAATTAAGGACAAAGTATTATGAGGAGACCTAATTTAAAAAATAAGAAACATTAGTACACTTTGGAAGAGTGATAGTATTTTATTGATATCGTCTAAGGTGGTAATATGTATCGTTTGTGAGACTTGAGTCCAATTAGGCAGACGGATTGTTGATTTTAGATACATAGTTATACCATTTCTAAAGGAATGAACAAGATCTCATTGGACCCTTATGACGACGCACATCTTCTAGAAATATTATAGCTAATCAGGAGACAATTTTTAAAAAATTGTAAAATTGTTGTTGTATATGTGGTACGTTGAATATCGATCACTACCTCACCTACTGTTAATTTAGGAAGGCGTTTGACAGTGTTTGACAACAATCTCACTTCAAGCTTACCCTATCATAGGAGAGAAGCAGAAATCATGGGGCTAAAGATTAACTTGGGAACATTTAAATGGATGAGTTTTCTAACTTCGTCATTAATCCAAGTCAATATATTTGGACAACTTTCAGATATGGTGGAAGATTTCCAATATTTTAAAAGTATCGTCTATAAGGGTGGTGGAACCGAACTGGACGTAAACAGTGGTACCAAAAACTCAAAGGTGGCCTTAGCAAGGACTAAAAGACCAAGCTTCAACTGTTCCCCTACAATGTTGAACCTTAGTAACTTTATGGATGCAACACTTGAAAAGTCACCGACACAGTCACAAGAAAGCTGCAAACATTTCTTAACAGATGTCTTCGAAACATTTTGAGGATTTTCGGGCCTAACCGTATTCCAATGCTGGTCAGACGCCCATAGACTCTTTTATACGAAGACAAAAACGGCTGTGGATTGGCGATGGGTGCATTTCAGGCCAAGCCTTGCAGCGGAACCCGCTCACACAGGAGGGCAGAAAGTGGGCCGGCCTAAAAGAACTTGGCGAAGAACCGTCTAAAAAGAATCAGAACGAGTTGGGAAGAATTGGAGATAGCTAAAGTATGCCTCCAGAAATCCTACACGATGCCGCGGGAGAGTAGTGGGGTTGGAGAATTAAGTAAGTATGTATATGGCACTTAGCGCGATTTTACTGAAACTAAAAGTCACCAACTTCAATATCTTTAAATTAAAAAGAGCCTGGGATGCGACCCACACTGATAACTTCCCATCCCGTCTGTTGATTTATCTTGCTTAAAAGTTTGTAAGTTTTCGTGTTTTGTCAAAAAAGTTGTCAGTTGAATTATTCTTAAAAATTTTAAAATTACCCACAATCTTTTGCATAAATTGATTTCAAAATCTATTTTTGGTAACGAGATTTTTAGTCCAAAACCAATACCAATTTTAATAGCATTTCGTAAAAGTTTTTATTTCTCAAATAAACAAATACAAATTGGATGAATGAAATTAATTTGAAGTCAATATCTTCTATTGTTCACTAGATATCGAGAACCAAACAACAATTTTTACAAAATTTGCTCACTATTTTTTTTAGATTTTATTTTTTTGTTGGATTTGTATGAAAAATTTACTGAATGTCAAAAACAATATTTTCTGTGAGATCAAATAGGTTTGAACTCATTATTTTTAATTTTTGAAAAGATATTTGAGTCGAAAGTAAATTTTTACCTTGTTTTTTTTTAAGGTTTTTATTTTTTTGTAAGAAAACTGTCAATTCGATTTTTCTCAAAATTCTATCGAATGTTGAAAACAATATTTCTTATAAGACAAAATTAGCTTGAAGCTATAATCTCAAATTTTTGAAAAGATATTTGAGTCGAAAATCGATTTTTACAAACTTTTATTAATGTTTTTTTTTAGGTTTTTAAAAATCAATTTTTACCAACTTTTTGTAATGCTTTTTTTTGGGGTTTTTATTTTTTATAAAAAAAAACTGCCAATTCGATTTTTCTCAACATTTTTCCAGGTGTTTAAAACGTTATGCTTCGTTGTACAAAATTATTTTGGAGAAGAAATAATTTTTTTTTCGTAAAATTTTCCAGGTGACAAATATTTTTTTTCAGTTTTTTTTTATTTATAAAAAAACTGTTAATTGGATTTTTTTCCAAAAATATATTTGCTTGGTATCGCGGTACAATATATTATTACTAGTTCTTGAGTTAAGCACGACGAAAAAAAACTTCACGAACGTACGGACGTACAGACGGACGTACGAACGTACGTACACACGCACGTACAGACATCTCTCTAAAAATCTTTTATTTAGGCTCTAGGGACCTTGAAACGTCGGGAAATGTCAAAATTTTCAATTTGACCAATCGGACCGATTACAATAATTTCCTATGGGAAGTTAAAAAAGCAATAATCCTAGTAGGGATAGTTTTAAAACCACACCCAACGTTGAGGAAGGAGAGGTTTTTCAACAATCATTCAATGTGACAATTTGGTTATTTACTTAGCACCCAAGGTTAAAATGGGCCCTAGTACTGAAGATAATTTTTCGATAAGAATCCAAATCCCTTTAATATATGTATGTTTTTTAAGAACCCAATCAGCAAAAATTCGACTAGTGTTGATAGAACGGCTTGAATTCTTATGTAAACGGAACTTTGAAAGCCTTGAGACCTTAGTCTTAATGCATTAATGTAATTAATTTGTGGAATTCTGAATTAGGTGAAAGAGAAATCGATACAATTAGGTTTTCATAAATGCTTCTCTGAGTTGTTCTTAAGTGATGTTAGTTGATTTTTCAGCAACTTGTCAAAAAAGCTTAAAAAAAATAAGTTTTTTGACGTTCCAAAAGTCCTTTAATTTTGGATGTTATTATTGCGTAGTTTTTACTTATCAAATTTCAAAATATGACAGTTTAAAAAACTACAGTTGCTTTGATATTGTTATCAAATTGAAACCTCATATAAAGAGTCTTTCAGAGTTTGATATAGTTGTTTATGTGATGCTTTATTTTGTTCAAACAAAACATACACATTTTATATACTAAACTCTTTCACATTAACCCCACCGAAAATGCCACATACGAAAGATTTAAATAAATAAGCCTCAAAATGATACTGAACCATATAATACCTGTCGTAAATTTTATAAAATGATCGCACTAGAAGTGTGTCTTTCATTGAAAAAATACCATAATATACCTTACCTAACCTAAACTTATCCTATCCACAACTAGAGTGCGCATACTGATGATGTACATACTTCACCAATATTGTATGAAAATCCTTTCTGGCACTCTTGCACCACCATATCACCATCCAGAAAGTGAAGAATGGATGGTTAAGTTAAGCTTAAAAAAAAAAAAACAAGAAATAAAAACAAAAACTCGACGCCAAAGAGATAAATAGCTTTGGAGTTTTCCCTGATGATATTTTTGCACATTGAAACCCCAACACCAAATGGCATAAAGTGCGCGCACGACTTTTCAATAAATGTTGACAACGAAAAGTTTTATGGTATCCTAAAGGAAGTGAAATATGATATCAATGCAATTTGAAAAATACTTTCTGAAGTTTTTCTGTCTTATTTTCGTATCCGCTTATATCTGTGATGGCTATTAGATATATGTAAGGACTTTGTTATTTATATCCTTATTTTTATGGTTAGACTTAAACTATTTCATACGAGTATATGCGATGGTTTGTTCTATAACAAGTGAAATATTTCTAAAGATAAACTATTCGTCAAAAATATGGATTTATTTTTAAAATGTTTTATTTTTCTATTTTAACAGAACCGAGAGTAGAAAAGTTAAGAGGAGAATCTGTAATCTTTGTTGCAGAACTCAAAGGAACTTAAAATTGAGACATCTCAAAAATTATCACAAAATCTTTTGCAGTGTGAATTTGACTTAAAGTTCAGATACAATCTTTCAAGGATTCAATTCGTAAGCTAAAGCCTTCTTTCAATCTGAAAAATCGGGTCTTAGTGTTTTTTGACAATTTTGCTTAGGTTTTCTGAATTTTATTAAAAGATATTTAAAAGAAAGAAGTTCCTTCTTATATTTGTTGGCAAATATTATAAAGAACATCCCTATATACTCACCTTACATGCTTCCTTGCAGATGCCAATTCCAATGACCGCAAAGGCCTTAACCATAAAAGTTACAAATTGTTACAAAATACTTTAGCACAGGATGCCCTATCATACCATCTCTCTGTAAAGGAGCGTAGGGTAGGTAAGGTAAAGGTGTGCAATCTTTAGCAACAGTTAAAAGAAAATATTTCTATACAAGCACAAGATGTAAAAAAAAGTTCGTTTCGGACCAATTTCATACACTGAATTATATGTGTAGCATAACTGCCATTTTTCTATATAAGTACAAAGAACAAAATCGCATTAAGAGCACCCTTTAGCCTACAGTACAGGAAAACAGAGCAGCTCTATAGAGCTCGAGTGTATAGAGGTAACAGCATCCAGCGAAAAAATTCCTCTCCTGGACGATGATGATGATGGTGGTGCTTGCCTAAGGTTTGGTCAACAGCAACTGTGGTTTCCATCCAAGTCCACATCTTCAGATGGCTCGTTCATACGACCATATGAACTCATGTTAAACGTTCAGGTGGTGTTTCAGTTTTCGTCCCCTCCATTTAACCCAGTAACAAACCTATATTGAACTCTGGAAGAGGTAGAATGCTTTTTTGTGCATTTTTTAATTGCACTTTGCTGCGATTTTAACTCTTAAGCGTTCCACAAATCCTTCAAATTCCTTAAAGAGTTCACACAGATCTCAAAGATCGGAGAGACAGAGTGAAGATACAGAGCGGTGGTAAAAGGAAATGCCTTAAATCAATTAGCAAGCTACTAATTGTCTCGGTACTTGGTGGCATACCAATAAAAACTCTGGATTATATCGGAAAAAAATAAGAAAGAAGGATTAATCAGTGCATCGAAGACGGTATACGAAGATACGAAGAACCGTGATCATGAGGACGAAGTGATCCAACGACGACGACAACAACGACGACGCACAGGTAAGGTTTTGCGTTTGGATGGGAAAATATTTTATCAATGTGTGATTTTTCGTAGAATGTTTTTGGTGTGCTTATCGAGGAGACCTAAGATAAGTATCAACACAAAAGTTCAATACCATTCTAAATTAGAAGTAAGCAAGAGTTTGTTTTTACCAATTACTAATAGCCCCGCACTCACCTAACCAAGAATAATGGCACTTATGTTATTCAGTAGTACTTTACAGAACAGAGATTCGTTCTTTAGCGGTACTATGTGAATTTGGAATGCCTTATATTCCTTCCCTTTAAAACAGTTGAACCGTAATACTAGCGCTTCCAGGAACACCTTAACACCAATTTACATTAAAGCCTTCTTTGTCGTTACTTTAAAATACTGATATTCGTTCTCTAACCGTACAACGCGAATGTGGAATGTCTTAAAACGTTCTGAATTTTTCTGGTATTACAATGTTTTATGATAATCGCCTTCATGTGCTTAGGAAAGTGACTTCGCATAACCCCACACAAAATAGTCCGGCAGTGTTGAATCGCACGATCTTATAGGTCACGCCATAGGCCTACGAGCGACGCCCTCACCAAAAGTTTCCTTCAACAAATTGATAATCCTCGCTTACCGAACCATTAATTATTTTGGTAATAAATGTACAAGATGAAAAAACCAAACTCAGCATAAATCGAGTGACAGCTGTCAGAAATACTTTTTTTTTGTAATAAGCGCACACTTAAGGGGATATTACTACTCTTATTATGTAAAGACACAGTGAGCACTAGGAAAGGGAGAGAGGGGTTGCAGTTCCACATCCGAAGAAGATGTGAGTCTGAAAACGAATATGAAAAGTACTATCGTCAGCGAAACAATGTATTGGATTGGAAGTTGCAGACAGGAGATCATTAATAAAAATGAGAAAGAGTGTTGGAGATAGAACAGAGCCCTGGGGCACACCAGCATTTATTATGTGGATTTCAGACTTGAACTCATCCAATACTACTTGTATTGAACGATCCGAAAGGTAATAATTACTAATCCAATGAAGCAGGGATTCGTGAAAACCGAAAGCACGCATTTTCAATAAAAGGGCCTGATTCCAAACTCTATCAAATACTTTTGAAAAAATATCAAGTGCAATAATCTTAATTTCTCCAAAACGATGTAAATATTTGCTCCACTGTTCGGTGAGATGAACCATGAGATCACCAGTGGACCTATTGCTACGAAAGCCGTATTGCCGGTCATTAAGAAGCTTTAGATCTTCAAGATATTTCTTGAGCTGATAATTAATCAGCGTTTCCATGACCTTGGAAAGAAGGGACGTAAGTGCAATCGGTCGGTAATTAGAGGGTGAGGAAAAATCGCCTTTTTTGGGGATAGGCTGGACAAATGCAGTAGGACAGATGAAAAAGCTTACGCAGTGGTTTTGCCAGCGTTGAAGAACACCTCTTCAGAACAATAGCGGGGATACCATCCGGACCAGCGGATTTATGTATGTTGAGATCTTTTAGGACTCTCGCAACACAACGAGTGCGAAAATAGATTTGCCCCATAGAATCCCTAACGCGATCGATGACAGGCGGAGTCATAACACTCACTGGCAGTGTTGAATTAGCGGCGAACTGCCTAGCGAAGAGGTTAGCTTTCTCGAGAGATCTAACAAATGGAGTGTCATTGACAACGAGCGTAGGAACCGAGGAAGAAGAAGAATTTCTCATGTTTTTTACGAATGACCAAACATTTTTACTGCCTTTGAGACATTGCAGTAATTTTTGCCGTAATTTTTGGGCATGTAAAAATTTGGTCCGTCAAATATGGGCGTTGCAGGCCTTCCTGGCTTGCTTGAACTTATTTCGGTTTTCCTCAGTTGGATTGGCTTTAAAAAAACGGAAACTTACGTTCTTAACCCTAATAACCTATTTACAGCTCGCATCGAACCATGCGTTTTCCTTAGGTCTGATGCTTTTAACCCAGAAATATTACCAAAAAAAGTATTGCCAGATTGAAAATCCAGAAATACTACTAAAAAAGTATTGCCAGATTGAAAACCACACGTCTAAAAAATAAAAAAAAATGTATTAGGCTTATGATATTTTTATTTACTCATAATCTGTATGGACGTATCAATTAAGATTTTATTGGCATTTTTTTTTAAATAAAAATTATACAAAATATTTGTATCTATCAACTTGAGTCTGATTCAAAGTAAATCAGATTATCAAATCAGTGCCGCAACAGCTTCTGAAGAAATAGTAACCAAATACTATTATGTATTAGCCTGACCATCAGCAGATCAAGTTAACATCTCCGCCTCTGTCTACGATCATTTGTTACACATCAAAAATTTATAAACCAAGGTCAATTATTACTTCAATCTTCAAGTATCCCAGCCAACGAAAAAAAAAATAACTATCGATACAAAGTTGCAAAAAAAGTCAAGTTCGTTCAAATTCAAATTGTAGGTAGAAAAACTAATCAATATCGACAAAATTGAATAAAAAATGAAACCTAACAAACCACTAGACTTCTCGAAAAGTGCTAATGCCAAAAAACAATATAACCGCACATAACAAAACTCATAATCCATCATAATTAGCAATCTGATGGCCAACATGCACATTCAGATCTTTGTATATATGTATGAAAAAATAAATAATTTTGCAACCTAATACAAATCATTTTCGGTTAAGCAAGCGTTTCCGAGATAAACTGACAGCCCGGTGTCAGCAAACCTCAAAATCCCATTCGATAACTCACAAAAGGCATGTGTCAACGTTATGACACCACATTTCTTGGCCATGTCAGAGTGCCTCAGTGGCGAATTTATATATGTACGACGTACGTATCTAAGCCAAAATGAAGTCTGAACTTGTAATGACCGTCAGCAAAATTCTCCTGTATCTATACCTACCTACAGTGTATCTATATAGATACCCCTATTGTCAAATTCAGTACACACAAGACTGAAGACAGGAGGACCTATATTTACTTAGATGTGTAGATATAAGATGTTTCATATGGGATTAAAAATTAAATCGAGAGCTTTGTGTGATCTTCGATGGGTATAGAGAGTGGAGATATTTGAATCTTTTTTTGGGAATTTCAGATCAAATTTGTAGATACAAAAAGAAGACAACAAAAATATTGTTGATATGTTGATTTTCGCTCGAGACCAAAGATCCATAGCGAGATCAGACTCAACAAAACTGTAACTGTGAGTTAAGATCCAGAAAATGCGACGGACCTAGTCAGCCTGTGTCGTGGTGCTGTCATCAAAATGTTGGCGCATTGACTAATCCCATGCTACATCTGTCTGGCCCTGCTTATAATTTTGTATTTGATTTTTTTTTTATTATTTTGGCAATGTCAGGAATCAAAATCTGAGCCATGAACTCAATCCGGAGCAAGTATAGAGGAGCTTTATAGGCATGAGAGCGTCTCGTCTGGAGGGTTTAAGAAAAAAGAGTGAACTGCGCGAACTGCGCCGAAGATGCATTCACATGGCTAAACATTTTTAGACCCAAAATCAATCCATGAACGGAATTTGGAATTTGGATTGGCTTCATCGTCGTCATCTTCATCTTCATCTACATCCTCATCATCAGCGTCAGAAGCAATATTAGCAGCAACAGCAGCAGCAGTAGAAAAGGGCTGTCCATACTGCCAGTGTATGTGGATTAAGCTTCGTCTCTCTGGGTCGCATGTCCACATAACTCATCCTCGACTCAGTATTGGCATCGACTTGGCATATAAAAATATTAAAGACAGTTTTGTTGATAGTGTATTGGCTTGCTTCAATTTTGGTTTTTCTTTTTTTTTTTGTTTATTAATTTGACGGCAATGTCGAACTAAATAAGACGATGAAGAAGAGGATTATAAGGACTCAAAATAAGGATCCACAAAATATATCTTTCAAAGCATGCGTATATAAAAGTTGATAAACGTATCCGCAAAACATAATAAGAGAAGATAAAGAAAGTTAATACCCTCTGGCAAAAAACAAAAATAACGTCATGATAGGTTTCGACATATTCCCTTTAATGATAACTGTCAGGTAGTTAAATTAGCAAATGTGTCAGTGAGATATCAAGAAAGAAATTGTATGACTTAATTAGCAGACCATCGATCATTTTGTATTTTGGATTTTGCGCTAAATACACAAATAAATCTCTTGCTCGTGAATACAAAACACAATCTACAGTATGGCTGGCAAGAAATAAAGATTTTTTTTAGATATGGAAACATTTCGTTTGGATTTTTGCATCAGTGTTAGTTTTTAGTGTATTTTTCGTGAACAAAATGTTCACAGTCAAATTTCAAATACAAAAAGAGGCTGGGATGCGACCTACACTAATAACTTCCCATCCCGTCTGTCGATTTGTCTTGCTTAAAAGTTTGTCTATATGTATCAATTTCTACCGAATTTGCGTACTATTTTTTGTAGATTTTATTTTTTTATAAAAAAACGGTGTGTTGGATTTTTATAAAAAAAAACAATATTGTCTGTGATATAAAATAAGTTTGAAGCCAATATTTGTAATTTTTGACAAGCTATTTGAGTCGAAAGTAAATTTTTACCTAGTTTAAGTATTGTTTTTTTTTTAAGTTTTTATTTCTTGTAAAAAAACTGTCAATTCGATTTTCTCAAAATTTTATCGAATGTTCAACACAATATTTCTTATAAGATAAAATTAGTTTGAAGCCAATGTCTCAAATTTTTGAAAAGATATTTACGTCGCAAAATAATTTTTACCAACTTTTATAAATTTTTTTTTAGGTTTTTGTTTTTTGTAAAAAACTGTCAATTCGATTTTTCTCAAAATTTTTCCTAATGTTGAAAACAATATTTCTTATAAGTGAAAATTAGCTTGAAGCCATTATCTCAAATTTAAAAAAAAAAAAAATTTGAGTCGAAAATTAATTTTTAACAACTTTTGTTAATTTTTTTTTCGGTTTTTAATTTTTTGTAAAAAAAACTGTCAATTCGATTTCTTTCAAAATTTTACTCAATCTTTACAACAATATTTTTTGAAAGATAAAAGTAGTTTAAAGCCAATATCTAAAAAATTTAAAAAGATATTTGAGTCGAAATCAATTTTTACCAACTTTGAGTAATGTTTTTTTTAGGTTTTTATTTTTTATAAAAAAAAACTGTCAATTAGATTTTTCTCAAAATTGTATCATATGTCAAAAACATTATTCTTCGTTGCACAAAATTGTTTTGGAGATGAAATCATATTTTAGTCGTAAAATTTTCGAGGCGACAAATTTTTTTTGATTTTAAAAAAAAACGTTAATTGGATTTTTTTCCAAAAATATACTTGTTTTGTATCACGTTACAATATATAATATAAAATTTAATTCAAGTCTCTAGCTTCATTGGTTCATGAGATATTTAGGGTTAACCAAAATATTCACCTTTTTTTAAACTGCTATGGTAAAAAAAACACCCACGCAATTTTCTTGAAAGCCCTTTCTGCATCTTTCTGCTTTATTATCTGTATAACAAAATTTATTTGAAATCGATATCTCTTCTGGTTCTTGATCTATGGACGACGAAAAAAACGTCGCGAACGTACGGACGTACGGACGTACGAACGCACGTACACACGCACGCACAGACATCTTTCTAAAAATCTTTTATTTTGACTCTAGGGACCTTGAAACGTCGAGAAATGTCAAAATTTTCAATTTGACAAATCGGACACATTACAATAACTTCATATGGGAAGTTAATAAAACTTCGTCACTATTTTCAAAATATTAATTTGAAAAAATGTGAGAAAAATTTAGTATTTATATAAAAATTAACAGCATAATTTATTAACTTAATATTTGAGGACTTGAAAATATTGACATTTCTTCGTACATCTTTAAGGTCAGGATACCAATATTTGGCGGTTATATCTCAAGAACCACCAGAGATATTAACTTCAATAAAAAATGTATAAATGATAATATAAACAAATTTAAAATGGACTTTTAAAAGAATTTTGACGTGGTCAAAAATTGGTAGGTTTGAAAAAATTCAACTAATGTTTTTTTTTATAAAATCAAAAAATTAAAAAAAAAAACACTTATCGCCTCGAACAAAAATGAAATAACTTCGAAAATTATTGTTTGCGTCAAAAAATAACGGTTTTTGATTTCTGGTAAAAATTTAGGAATATAGAAATTACAGTTTTTTAACAAAACATAAAAACGTTAAAAAGCTATTACTAGAAGTTGGCAAACATTGATTTTCGATTTGAATATCATGGAAAAATTAATGAAATTTTTATCATATAAAAATATTGTTTTTCACATAATCAAAATTTTTGAAAAATCCAATTGCCTACTTTTTTTTACAAAACATGGAAACCAAAAACAACAAAATTGATTGTTGACTCAAGTTTTATGAGAACAAGCAAATAATGGGTGATTTTTTAAGAGCTTGAGAACTTTAAAAAAAAAAAAACGCATAAAATTTGCAAAATCTCATCGATTCTTTATTTGAAACGTTAGATTTGTCCATGACATTTATTTTTTGAAGATAATTTCATTTAAATGTTGACCGCGGCTGCGTCTTAGGTGGTCCATTCGGAAAGTCCAATTTTGGGTAACTTTTTCGAGCATTTCAGCCGGAATAGCCCGAATTTCTTCGGAAATGTTGTCTTCCAAAGCTGGAATAGTTGCTGGCTTATTTGTGTAGACTTTAGACTTGACGTAGTCCCACAAAAAATAGTCTAAAGGCGTCAAATCGCATGATCTTGGTGGCCAACTTACCGGTCCATTCCTTGAGATGAATTGTTCTCCGAAGTTTTCCCTCAAAATGGCCATAGAATCGCGAGCTGTGTGGCATGTAGCGCCATCTTGTTGAAACCACATGTCAACCAAGTTCAGTTCTTCCATTTTTGGCAACAAAAAGTTTGTTAGCATTGAACGATAGCGATCGCCATTCACCGTAACGTTGCGTCCAACAGCATCTTTGAAAAAATACGGTCCAATGATTCCACCAGCGTACAAACCACACCAAACAGTGCATTTTTCGGGATGCATGGGCAGTTCTTGAACGGCTTCTGGTTGCTCTTCACTCCAAATGCGGCAATTTTGCTTATTTACGTAGCCATTCAACCAGAAATGAGCCTCATCGCTGAACAAAATTTGTCGATAAAAAAGCGGATTTTCTGCTAACTTTTCTAGGGCCCATTCACTGAAAATTCGACGTTGTGGCAGATCGTTCGGCTTCAGTTCTTGCACGAGCTGTATTTTATACGGTTTTACACCAAGATCTTTGCGTAAAATCTTCCATGTGGTCGAATAACACAAACCCAATTGCTGCGAACGGCGACGAATCGACATTTCACGGTCTTCAGCAACACTCTCAGAAACAGACGCAATATTCTCTTCTGTACGCACTGTACGCATTCGTGTGGTTGGTTTAATGTCCAATAAAGTAAACTGAGTGCGAAACTTGGTCACAATCGCATTAATTGTTTGCTCACTTGGTCGATTATGTAGACCATAAATCGGACGTAAAGCGCGAAACACATTTCGAACCGAACACTGATTTTGGTAATAAAATTCAATGATTTGCAAGCGTTGCTCGTTAGTAAGTCTATTCATGATGAAATGTCAAAGCATACTGAGCATCTTTCTCTTTGACACCATGTCTGAAATCGCACGTGATTTGTCAAATACTAATGCAAGAAAATCCTAACCTCAAAAAAATCACCCGAATATTGACTTTAAACTTTTAATCTTACATAAAATGTTTTTATTAATATTTTTTTTTTTTAAATTCGAAATATTGAGAGATGAGCAAGAATAGATAATTGTCATGTGCCGCATTTCGGCATCTTTTTTAAAATTGAAGCTGGAAATTTATTCAGAAGAAATTATGGTATATTAACTTTGTATTCGGAAAATAACAGATTTTTGAAAAGTTGTAAATTGTTCCAGGTAGGAGTTTGAAGAAAGTCAGAAAGCCAAATCGAAATGGGACCTTAAAATATGGTAATATAAAGGGTCCGCCAAAATTTTTTTTTTTTGAAAATGCTATCAAAAAACATCGAGTGTAGCTTCGGCTGTGTGGCATGTAGCGCCGCCGTCCTGCTGAAACCGAATGTTGCCAATATCCTCCTCCTCCTTTTGTGAACAAAAATTCGTTCAACATGGCACGATAATGATCGCCATTGACTGTAACGGCCATTCCTTGCTCATTTTCGAAGAAAAATGGTCCAATTATGCCTCTGGACCAAAATCAACACCAAACTGCGACTAGAGTTGGGTGTATCGGCTTTTCAATGTATATGCGTGCGGGTTTTCTGTGCCAAGATCAAAATTAACTACATCTGAAAAGATGATTTTTTTGGTAAAATCGGCATCTTCTCTAAGCGTTGTTCCCAGCGTTGTTCAAGCGTATACACAACCATATTCGTTCAGCGGAAGGATAAAACTAATTATCTGCCAGATCGGACATCAGCTAAATGTTACCATTCACGAAATAAGCACTAGTTGAAAAATTATACATAATTATTATATGAGTAAAAAGTAAAATTTGTATATTTAAAAACTTATTTCCGAAACAATCGACTTGCTTGTTAACCTAGGTATTGAAACTTCAAAAAATAGCAATTTTAATAAATTCTCTTTTTTTCAATAAATCAGTGTAATTTCTTTTACAAGGGATAACATCCTAAAAATTTCAAAAACCTAAAGAAAATAAAGGATTTTTAATTTTTTTCATTTTGAAAAGTCAGCTATTTAGATAGCTAAAGAACTGGGAGTATTGCTACAGTGCTGACGACAACTAAGATTTGCTGGTCTTTGGAACTATGCATTCTATAAAAGAGATTTTACATTTTTTTTAAATTACTTAATTACTTAAGTCTTAAGACTTTTAAAAATCTGTGTTAAAAAAAAGCATTTAAACGATCACCATTGACATTCACCACCAAAGTCGTATCTTTGCTGATTGGGTCCTTAAAATGCATCAAAATACTTAATATTTCCAAAGAAAAATCCTTTTTTATTTATACATTTTATAAAGTGAAGTCGAAGATTTAAAATACTCCTGTTTGTTTAATTTGTTGCTCTTTAATTCCAAGTTAAAATTTTGTTTGCACAGTTTAAACGCTTATAACAGTTTAAACGTTTGACAACATAAAAAATGTTAAAACCTTTAAAATTTAGTTTGAAAGGTAAAAATTTTCAAATAATTTAAGTTTTGCACATTCAGAGGCTATTTTTTTTGTCTATGTGAGTAATGTGTGCATGCTATATCGAAACGTAAATTGTTGGAAATATCTCAATCTTAATTCCCTAAAAGCAACAAATTTACGCCATGGAAAAATTATCTCATTAAAAGTACAAATATGAGTAGATACATTATCGCAAGCTAATGAAACAAAATCTTTTTTGATGCTTGTCTCTCAGAACAATCCAGCTCTTGCAGTATCAAAATGAATATTTTACAGCACGTTTGGCTACTGCAGAAAGCTATTGTAAAAGCTTAGAAAAACAATTGGAATTTTTACACGAAAAATCACATGAAAACACTGTTGTATTGCGTTTGCCCCCAGACGAGAAAACTGACAAGGATAGTCAAACTTAAAAAACTTGTCAAAGTCTTCTCAATCTAGATGCAAATACACAATTATATTATGTGAAAAATCACAAGTATTCATTAACCAACACAACAACAAAAATAAGATGATGTTAAAATTCAATGAAAATATGGAATTCTTTACTTTTATTTACTGAAAGAATATTAAAACATTGAAATTTATTCACAGTTAATGAGATAAGTTCGATATTTAAGATCCTTATTAAACAAAAATAAATAAATTAGGCGGCGCAACACTCCGTTGAGAACTAGGGCCTATAGTGACTTACAACTCTCAACCATTCCTGTGTGCGAGTAATGTTGTCAGGGATGGAAGGGACCTACAGTTTAAAGCCGAATCCGAACGGCTACTTTGAGAAAACACTTTTCATGACAAGAATTACTCTTAGAGAAATTCCTCGCAAGAGGTAGTACCCGTGAAAAAGCTTTAGGCAGGGATCGACAGTCCAATGCACTATCATGCCACGGGTCCGTACTGAACTGCTTGAGCTAAATTAAAGACCTCACAGAGGTCTTGGCAATAAGCTGTCCAATACTCGAAAAAATCCGACGATTATACTTCAACAAAATCTTTTTTTCTACTGAAGGGAGTTACTCCCTTCTTATCACATTTGTTACAGAAGCTATAGCTTATAGAAACACCTATATGTGAATTTATTGTCAATCTAATATTTTGTTTTAGCTTAACTCAAAAACTCACCTTTTAATATACATATGTATTTATCAATATTGAATTTTTTGCCATTAATGTTAGTTCAGTTCAATAGTTCGTGGAGTTATCGACGATTTGCAGCTGAAAATGTTTTAATTGGCCATGAAAATATTCATGATAAGGATATGGTGCTCCAAAAGAAAAAAAATCTTTGGTGTACAAAAAGTCATAAAAGATTTTTGACCCTTTGATTGTATGTCCAAAAAATCACTAGATTTGTTTTGTTAGATTAGAATAGATTTTGTTCATAATTAATAAAATTAATATAACATTTTAATATAAAACAAAATCATAAGACATGGCTATCTGCCGTCTGCCGAATTGACTATTTATATACTTTTACAATATTATTTATTTTTTAAATTTGACTTTAAATTTTATAATTAGCGATTTTAAATTTATTTTAATTAACAATTATCACATAATAATAAGAATAAAAAAGGTGTTTCATCAAAAAAGTCCTTGTAAGATTCTATTTCGATATCTTAAAGCAATTGTACAGAACTGATACAGTTTAGAAACATTCACTTGATTTAATTCGAATATGAATACCTCAATGGTTAGAAAATCTTTTCCAAAGATACATCTTCTCGTTTCTCTTAGAGTAGGACACTTTCCCAAGAAATGCACAACGTCTTCCCTCTCCATCCTGTTGCATATATTACAGATGACTGGAAGATCTGCTCTGTGAGGTATATAGTTCAGGTTTAGAATTTCAGCTCGTAGTCTGACCATCATAGATATTTCCCTGACACTAAGCTCATCACGGAAGTAGTTTAACTGCTGCAAATTGTGGTTAAGCTGGCAGTAGATCGTACGATGTAAGGAGTTTGAAGCTTCATCCATGTACTTGGTTCTAGCTGCTTCATCTACCTTGGAAATAATTTGGTACATGTCCTTTTTTAATTTGTAAAGGTCCTCGACATTACAAACCTAATTTATTCCACAATTTTCTGCCAATTCAAGCCATTCGCGATACCATCCACTCCTTGAATTGATAGCCTTAAGAGCTGATATTTTGGGTAAACGATAGTCTGCCAAATTTAAGCTTTTAATTATGTAATCCACTTGCAGTTTTAATGTTTTCACAAAAAGTGGAGAAATTCCCGTTTCTAGCATTATGACATAGTTCGGTGTGTTGGCTGGCAAATAGAATGCTCGTTTAATGTAGAAGCGCAATAGCTTTTCAACCATCTCATAATATTTACTTCCCAAAGTTTGTGCAGCGTAAAGCATAATGGATTCTGCTACCGTTTCAAAAATTTTGTATTTGCTACTATGAGCCACACATTCGTTCGTGAAACATCTTTTCCATGTGAGGTTTATCGCCATTTTCGCTTTATTAAGCTTTTCACTAAAGTGTTTCTCCATACTTAAGTTCTTCGTGAAGATAACTCCTATAAGTACTTAAACTCTTTAACCACTTCAATCAATTCTCCATTGAATTTCCACTTTTCGTTTGCGCAATTTCTCCCTCCATGTTTTTTAAAGATCATCACTTTCGACTTCTCTAAATTGACAATTAATCCCCAACATTTGGAATATTCGTGTATCCGATTAATCATTAGTTGAAGTGATTCTGGATTATATAAAATCACTAATACGCCCTGTATGTCCATTCAATAATTCGAAAAATTATGAAGTATTGAATTTTGATGTCTACTGTTTTATTAAAAATCAAAGATGGAAAATACCAGAATCAATCGTGTGGGTGTCAATATTATACAAATTTATACTATATTTTAGAACTAGAACTTGTAAGGTAATTTTTTGGCGTACAAGACATTTTCTTTGTGCAACACAATATTTGAATAATATTGAGAATATAAAACAACAAAATGGTTAAAATTTTAACGGCAAACAAAATTTAATTAAGTATATGTATTTTAAGCTTACATACTAAACTCCTAAAATAATATATCAATAATAGTCACCCCTTAAAATACTCATCTAAATCCTTCACCACTTTCATTATGTTCTCACAAAACATTCAATGTCTTCTTTGAATTAAAACAAAAACTCAACTACTTAGCAAATCTTAAAGGGAATGCAACATGTTTTTTTTTTAAAAGGGGGGAAGAAAAAACAAGAAGTGAACTTCATCGTTAAGATAACAAATACATTATACGCAAGCAAATATACTACTTGTACCAGTTATGCTAATCAATTAACTTAATTTTATTGATATGAGTGTCTGAATTAATTGAACTACTAAAACTGAAAGAAATCCAATCACAATGAACAAATTCAACACAAAAATAAAGTGAATGAAAACGAAAAGAAAAAAGAACAAAATAATTTTTGTTAATCCGAGGGAAATGCATTTGGGGCTTCGAACAAAACTCATCTGGGACCCATCGCATCCCAAGACGGAGGGAATTCTTTTCCATATCACAACGTCCAAAACCCATCACCACAGAATCGAAAATTAGTGCATGCCCAATGCCCATTGCCCATGCCAAAGAGCCACAATCGTTCTTATATGTACTGTACATACATACCTCTCTCACTCTCTTGGCGCTTTTAACATCATATTATTTTTGTTTTTCTTAATTCGATTTCTTATCTTAATGATTGTAATGAATTAAATGAATAAATTTCGAATAAAGAAGCAATCAATGTAAGAAAAGAAAAGAAAAAGAGAAAAAATGCCATGATCCAGTGGCAGATAAGGCTTATTTCTTATCTGAACGTTAATTTGATATTCAATTAAAAATCTGAGAGCAATCCAAATCCAGACAGATATATTTTTGTATAGGTAGGTACTCGTATTGTTGGCGGCTAATGGGGCACATGGGGCACGTTGTACGCCTACGACATATCAATTGCTCGCATTTCTATGCAAATTCATGAACTAAATGTGAATGAAAATGCCTGCCATCTCTAATCGCTACCGCGATGACGGACATGAGGACTAAAATTCAAGAAACCAAAAACAAAAAAAACATCTTTAAAAATTCAGTTGCACTTTGCATAGTTTCTCAGTCCACTCGTCCATCCGTCCGTCGTCGTCGGAAGACGGCCGGTGGTGGTGGCGTTGGCGGCGGCGGTAGCGGCCGCGCGGCGGCGTCGTCATCACTCGTCGCATCATAGACACACAAAGTGGCGTAGAAAATCAAAGCTGTTTTTGAATTGAAATTGAAATTTATTTATTTATTTTTCTGTTTCTGTCTATGATTCGGAAACACAAAAAGTACATAAAGAGATCTTCCTCGGAAAGCGCACACTGATCTTTTTTATTTTTGAACTTTTAACTAAATGGTTTATCCCAATTATAAGTCAGAAGACTCGGACCGGACTTGGATAGGACAGGGTGAGAATAAGCACTACACTGATTTGAATTTGACTGTGAGTGGCGCGCGTTCTCAACAACCCAACACCTCAACTCAACAGCTCAACAGCAGTGGGTGGCAGTGGCAGGTGAATGTCTACACTACACTTAACATAGTACACTCCGAGACGCCCGACCGACGCGCGACGACGCAATGTGGACGATATAAATGCAATGATACTTATTTATTTTTTATTTTGCTGAAAGTGACTCAAAAAAGTTTCACTCAAAGTCAAAATCACATTAAAACAAAATCGTTTGGTAAACAATCGTAAATCTTCTTCCTAGCTGCTGAGCTGATGCGCTGCTGTCAACATCAGAGAGAGAGAATGATTTACCTTGTGCAGCGATAGAGATTTGTTTCTCTTGTCAAATTTAAGACTTTTTTTACAGTAGTGGGCAAGAAAAATCTGATTAATTGAAACAGATATAATGTAATTAATTTTACAGAAGAAACCTACAAAAATTAATTCAATTTTATATTATAAGCGATTGATGTGTATATGTGTTGATCAAAATCAAAACCCATTATATCCAATTTTGAAAAAAAAAAGACTTAGGTATGAGGTTTTGTTGCTATTATTCAAACACATACGATGGGCCAAAGTTTGAATCCCAAATCCCATTTTTTGCCATAGAAATCAGACCGCAAAATCTGTATTTAATTTCAAAACCCATTTTATCCAATTGAGTTTTTGTTTCAAAATCCATTATATTCTATTTTTTTGTTCACATCAAAATCCATTACATCCATTCAAAATATATTTTTAATTATCGGATAGCAACTCAAAAACCCCTTATCCATGGTACCTATGACGTTAGATGGAAATATCCAAATAGTTGTAAGAAATATTGAAAAATTATTCCCAAATAGGCTTTCTTTTTTCGAATCAAACACGAAAAGAATAAAAATACAAAAAGAAAGCTCTTGGTTGAGAAGCTGATCCATAAGAGAAGAGCCAAAGCTTTCTTTACTATATTAAATGAAGAAAGGGATGACCTTGTTACCATCTTTGACTGCCAAAAAAATATGATTTTGCCAAAGGTAGCAGATCAAGCTGCTTACTATTCTCGGCAATTTTACATTTACAACTTTGGTGGTGTTGTCGGAAGTTCCAAGGCTTCCCTGAGTAAAGAAAATGTGTTTTTTATCACATGGACCGAAAATGAGTTTGCAAAAGGATCAGATAGCTTCCGCTGTGTTCAACCGTTTGTGCAGCCCAAATGTGAGCAATGCTAAGACAGTCCGTGATGGATGCGGTGCCCAAAACAAAAACTCTACCATGATTGGTATGACTTCTTATTGGCTTTTTAAAAAAAGCTCCACAGAATATAGAAAGCCTAGAAATATAATTTTTCCTGTACCTGGACATTCGTATATTCCATCTGACCGGGCTTCTGCCCTTGTTTTTTTTTTTTTTTTTTTAATGTTTTTGAAATTGGTAAATTTTTTAAGCTCAAACATAAGCAGACAATCATTACGCCACAAGAATACCGGAAAATTCATGAAGAGTGCGCTACGGTTATTCATTTAGGAGATGAAAGCTGTCCCGTATTCGACTGGAAAGGTTTTACGATGGACTATATTCGCCCAACTGGTACCTGAACCTGGCACTTCAAGTTCAATGAATCTAAGAGATTCCTTTTAACTAAAAGCAATAGTGGGGCCATTTTAGTCCGCGGTGAACCATACTACTTGTCCGACATAGGAGCTCCGAGATCTGTTAAAAAAAAAAACAGATTTCAAGAATGGAGCCACCGATAATAGAAAAGAAAGTAAATATTAAAGCGGAAAAGTTGAAAGATGTCTTCAATTTGTTAACTAAACACTATATGGAGAAGACTGGAGGTCCATCGAAGAGCTTAAGTTCTATAAAAATATAGAAGACGTTAATGATATAGTGGACAATGACTACCCTTTATGTGAGCCTCAACCAGTTTTCGACGAAATTCGTATTTGAAAAATTTAGTAATATTTGCATTCCAACCCACATTGCCTCTCACCAGTATTTTTAGTATTGTTACTTAAATAAAAAAATATAAATGAAGTTTTAAAATTAAGTTTTTATTTGCAACAATTGTTTATTTTAAATTGAAATCCATATTTCTTTTTGGTACCACTCGAAAACTAAAACCACATTAACTGTGGAGGATCCCAATTAGAACAGTCTTGCAAGCAAAAAAGTTATAAAAAATGTTTCGTTTAGGAGATATAAGTTTTTCTTGATTTACTCGAAATCACTAAAAGTGGATAAAATGGGTTTTGATTTTGATCAACACATATGAATAGTTCATGTTCTTGTAACATGATAACTAAATGATTTTAAGGAACAAAAAAAAAAATGAAAATATTGTTCTGTTCATATGATTTTGAGTTTACGAATATAAAAAAATATATAATGTTTAGTTTTAATATTTTTTCTTAAACTCTAAAATTCAAAGAAATATAAGAAAACTATTGAAAACATATTTCATTAAATTAGATTTTATTTCATACATTTTTATTTTTACATGTGATTAATATTGGCAACGTTCAACCTTAAAACAACTGATTTTCAAATTAGATTTTCAATACTATCATGAAACTGTTTTGTTTAAAAATTTAATTTAAAATACATTTATTTTTATCTCCTAGAGGATTATGACAAACTTTGCATTTCGGAATTCAGACTTAAAATTGAGGATTTGATTTATAAATGAGTGTTTTCCAAAATGTCTACCTCGGCTTAAAGAACTGAAGCAAAAGAATTTTTATGTGATACAAATTTGATTAAAATTAAATTAAAAAATTGAAATAATATTTTTTATATATTTTTCAGTTAAGAAAAAATATGGTTGACCCCAAATATCTCTCAAAATAATAACTTCAGTAAAAACAATTATACCTATTTTATATTTTAAATTCTGACGAGAAAATTTAACTAATTTTTTTTTTCATTAAAAAAGCTGCAAGAAAAAATATTTTACACCTCCAATATTATGCAAGCAAAAAAAATATTACCTCCAAAATAATACTAATTATGTGCATCGTTTTTAAATTCTATATTTTCGTTATATTCTTTATTTTCCAAAAATTAATAAAAATAGTACTGAAAGTTTGTAGAAATTGATTTTCGACTCAAATATCTTTTCAAAAAATACAAGAATTGCCTTCAAACTAATTTCATCTTATAACAAATATTTATTTTATCATTTGGAAAAATTTTGGTAAAAACCAACTGACAGTTTTTTCATTAAAAAATAAAACCATAACGCCCAGATTCTTAAATGTCATAATTTCAAAATTGGTCACAAAGCCCAAAAAGTTAAAAAAAAAAAATCGCCAAAAAACCAAAGTGAATGTCGTAACGCCCGAATAAATTTTAAATAAAAGAATTTTTAATTTGGAATTTGGATTTTATGACTAAGAGGTTGGGCTTTGTGACATTAATTTAGCTTATAAAAACCCACATTTAAAAAATAGTTTTATATGGATAATCACTCATAACAAACTGTTCCAAACTTTTATTGAAATATGTTCAAAAATAAAGATAATAATTCCAAATACAACTTAACACTGTACCATTCTGTTAACCATATTCTGGCCCCACTTTTATGAAATTCAAAGTTCCAAAACTAGTTCCCAATTGTTCCGGGGCTCTTCTAAATTGTTTCAGAGATTCGGTTCTTAAAATTGATTTTTAGTATGAAAAATTTACAACAAAATGCTCCCCGCCCCCCCTTTCACAAAATCGAAAACCTAAAACTTGTTCCCTATATCCCTATATTCTTGGGTTTTGAGAATATAGTTAACAGAATGGTACAGTGTTAAGTGGTATTTGGAATTATTATCTTTATTTTTGAACATATTTCAATGAAAGTTTGGAACAGTTTGTTATGAGTGATTATGCATATAAAACTATTTTTTAAATGTGGGTTTTTGTAAGGGGGGGGTTGGGGATGTTTTTTTTTTTTTAATATTTTCATAATCATTATTTATTTCATAAGGTCGGAATCTTAAAGACCTTTTGGTCTTTGCTGAAAGAATAAAGCTTTGGCTTAAAATTTTAAATTCTTTCAAAAACTATTGAGGGGAAAAATTATTGTTTTCGATTGTGTGCAGCTTTAGCTATATTTGATTACAGTTTTTTTAGATGAAATTTGGACACGAACTAGAGGAAATATGGTTTGACTTAGAACATTTTTTTAATTTTTGATTTTTGAAAAAGGGGAGCTAAAATAATGTTTACAAAATTAAAAGATATTGAGATTTTTTTGAAAGTTCGACCATCAGCGTAAATAATAGTTTATAAGCCAAGTTTTGGTTGATGTACATGTGCTTATTCACGATTTATTATGCTGTAGGTAAAAAAAAAATGGAGAGACGTATTTTGCATTATCTTCCAAAATATAATTGCACGAATCTTAGTCTTTGGAACAATGGTTAGAACACTTTTTAGAATCTAAAAAAAATATAAAAAGTTGGAATTTCGAAAAAAGAGTGGCTAGAATTTTTGAAATATTGATTATAGAGGTCCAAAAATTTGGATCAATGTTCAGAACAACTAGACAAACCTGGAATCATTTTCAAAAAATCGATTTTCGAAAAAGGGGGGATGGGATAAAACAGTTTTTTCTTGTTTTGTGCTTGGACTCACGGTGTCAAGTTAGCACTACATACCCCCTTTTTTAAAAAAAATCAAAGTAAAAAAAATGTTTGGAATTTTCTTCTTTCCACAACTAATTTTAAACAAAAAAGCTACAATTAATTGCATCGTTACATTTTCGAATATCCTTGTTTTATGCGTGGACTCACGGTGCCAAGTTAGCACTACATACCCCCCTTTTTAAAAAAAATCAAAGTAAAAAAAATGTTTGGAATTTTTTTCTTTCCACAACTAATTTACAACAAATAATTGTCAACTAATTGCGTACTTAGTTTTAACAAAATCAAAAAGTGTAGAACTTGATATCAACCTAGCACTACATACCACTTTTTTGAAAAATCGTCGAGCTACAAATTTTTTTTTCCACAACTAATTTACAACAAAAAAGCTACAATTAACTGCATACTCAGTTTTTTAAATTTCGAAAAATGTAGTGCTAAATTGACAGTCGTCATTAATTTTAGGTATTATGACGGTTATGATTTTTAACGTTTCTTATGTCTTATATCACCCAACAACATATTACCAAAATCATTAAATGACGTCAAGCCCAAAAAAAGTCTATAATGTCATATCACTCAAACAACTTTCAATTTCGTTACGCCCAAATTTACAAATGTCATAAGGCCCAAAAGATTTGGGTCGGTTGGGCTCTTAGACACGTATTAGCAATGAAGTATATATGAAGGGGCATGCTGCCTCCCTGCAACCCCCTTGACTGGGCTCACCATTGTATTTGGAGTAGGGCAAAGTTGGGTGTTTGCAAAGTTTTCTCGTATTTAAAGAATCTGGATTTAAGGAAACTCTGCATACACACAAGAAAGCACCTACCCCAATTCCTATAGTGAGCCCAAACAGTTGGTTGCAGGGGGCAACATGACCCTCATTCATTTCAAAGTTTTAAATCTCAAAGGTTTGGTAAATTGTTATTGGCGCTATGAGATTTTTAATTTGCTTGATATGTTTTTGGACGAAAAGACTTTACGCCAAAACTAATATACCTACACAAAATTATTAAAACCTGATTTTCGACCCGAATATTTCGAGAATAAATAAACGTATCAATTCCAGAATTATTTAATTTTATACAAAATATTGTTGTTAACAAAAACTAATTTTCTAAGAAAAATCCATTGTACCTGCAGTAAAAATAAGAAATACGATTTTTCAAAAAAATATATTAACACTTGTCAAAAATTGGTTTTCCCTTAAACTTTCTCGGGAACTCGACCGATGGACACGAATGGGAAGTTATCAGCATCCCAATCTCTGTTTCTAGATTTTTTTTAACAAATGTGAATTAATGTAGATTTTATTAAATCTGTTTGCATTCCAATAATCTTTAATAAAATTGATTCATCTTAGCTATCTCAGTTTACATTTTACTATAATGTCAAGTGTTTTTGAAATCATTCGAATATTTCCAAATCTATAACTTATAGATGCTTGTGAGATTTTCAGAAATCGCTGATGGTCTTTATGCAAATAAGGCACACTCCACAGCAATGTTTTAATACAATTTGCAAATAGAAAAAGCTCAATAAAAAAAAAACCTTGTTCAAACCTTGATTTTGATCTTTAAGGCAAAATGTCGAGTCTCAGATTCAAGCAGAAGTTTTTTTTACAATTTTGTATATTTTTATATTACAAGATTTGGCAACCCTACCCGAATATGTCATTGTACTTTTAATTGATCTTGTTCTAAAAATTAATAATGCAAACAATTTGAATTTGTAATTATTCAAATTCGGACTCATGAATATAGTTTGAATCAAGGTCTAGATTTTCAATATGTGCATTTGCTAATTTGTAGTTAAGCTTGAGTAGGTTTTGTTGGTTGACTCTTTATTAAATAAAATCACAGAAATATTAATACTTTGACACTTTGTTTACTTTAAGCCCAATTTGAATTATTTATTTCAACTAAGACCCAAAAGTAAATAGTTTGTTTTTAATTAATATGAGTTGCTTAAAATTTAGGTCAGGAGATGATTATTTTAGTGATTACTTTTGCAAAAACTTCTTCGAGACATTAGTTTTCAAACTTTTGTGAAACTTTTTGTAAAAAAAAATAAATAATAATAACATAAGTCACTTACACGGAAAGAAGTGTATAGCATTTATGACAATGCTAGTATGGCCTGGAGACCCATACTAAAAAAGTATTGGTGATATTCCTACATTGTCTTCCAACAACTCCTATAAGTATGGGATTATGTACTATACTGTATTGTACCCAATCTTTGCTTGTAACACAAGGGCGCATAGTACGTTTGACGAGACAGCATTGCCTTCAGCCCCATACTGTACCGGAGATGTCGCAATGCTACTAGTTTTTCTCGCGATAATTTATGGCGTAATAATCGATACCCTTATTGGATTACTGTCAATAGTTATTACTCCAATATAAGCATAATGGCTGAATCACAAACACGCTTCAGCTTCGGCTTCGCCTGACGTTTACGAGTTCAGCCATAGGAATTCAATGCATGCTATCACAATGGAGCTTCGACCTCACGTTTCGTTTGACAATCGTAAGGAAAAGAACGTAATGTAACGTAATGTGACTCCAAACGGAAGCTCTAGTTCAATTATCTTAACATTTGCTTTGTCTGACAGCTCAACAGCTGTAAAAAAATGTCAACAAACACAATATTTGCTCTTTGGAGGGATGAAATACCTAATAGAAATGTCATTCAAAGCAACCTCGAAGCAGGCCCACCGTAACGCAGACGAAGCCGAAGCTGAAGCGTGTTTGTGATTCAGTTATAAGGGACATAACAATAATGTATAGACTTTTCTGCTAGGAGCGTTGTACATGCCGCCAGTCAGTATTAGCCTGACTCCCATACTGGCATTGGCGTATCGGCTATAACTATTGTCGACGTTACTGTTCTCAGTATGGCCAAATTAACTATGCTTAAAACTTTTTATCCAATGGAAATCTTCTAAGCCATACAGTATTGCGTTCACACACCCATAGTGAAGTTGTAATATTCGCAATGTATTTCTTTCCGTGTAATTCATTGAATGACTGATACCAGAATAAACTCATAAATTACTTTAACATTTTTTTAAATTGTTGCTTTGGACATTAGTATTACTCATTTCAAAACCAATGTTGTACGAAAATGAAACCATCATCAATTTACAACAAAACAAAATTTAAGCTGAAAGCAATTCCCAGAATTGTATAAAATCATTCAAATACTCAAATTCTTGTTCATTCACTCACGTGTCACTCCAAATTCGATGGACTGTAAATACGTGAACTAGATCCCATTTAAATCAGTATCATTCCAAGTATAAGCTTTGAATCATTTTGTGAGTAATGTAAGTCGTTTTATCTTTCACCTAATCTTTTCTCTCTTTGATCAATTAAAATCTATTAATTTTGTTTTGGTAAAAAAAACCCTTTTACACCTTCTTGTACCTAATATCAGTTTCATCGAACTAAAGTATTTCCGATGGAGGAGAACTCATCTTTGCTGGACAACGAACGATGAATATTTAAAAAAAACATTGCTGTTTTGAATTGAATTAAAAATTAAAAAAAAAAAATAATTTAAAAAACCAACATTGTATCCAAGTACGAGTACTGTCCGACTTGTATTCATTACAAATAGAGTTATAGCATCTTTCCTCCTATCTAGATATAAACAAGCTTCTAGCCAATGTATGACTATAGGTAGATATGGCCTATAGCTAAAGTATCATCAGTTAAAAATGGGCACATCAGAAAAATATATGTATAGGTACAAGTATTGGAAACAGAAGCTGCTATTTCATCATCGTTGTTGTTGTTTTTGTGATTTGCTTATGCTTATAAAAGAATATTTTGCTTACAATACTCTTACTACCTCCTTAAAAATTTTGTAGCTCATAAAATTTTTTATTACCTATACAGACTATACGGTGTGTAGTGTGAAATAACGTTTTCCTTGCTATTGCCGAAGAATTATGTGTGTTATTTTGTGATTTTTGTGTGTATGTTGTTTTTTCATACAAAAAACCAACAAACACAAAATTTTTAAGTAGCTTTTTCCATTGGAACAATTGAAAAATTTGTTATTCTTTGGAAAAATTATACGAGTACTCGAATGTGGAGGAATATACTGTAGCACTTTTGTATGTGAATTGAAGAAAAGAAGATGGTTTTTTGTATAAATTTGTTGTATATTCAAGTTTAATGCCTGGATTCATCAAAATGTACTTAGGTGATTTAGCAGGAAGTTATATTTTGTTTGAAAGAAAAAAAAAAAACTCTTTGGAAGTTCAAAAATAAAGAAGGAAAGCGTAATAAAATGTTAAAAAAATAATCGGATACACCACTTACAAGCCCAAAATTACAAAAAAAACGCATTTTACTCCTATCCTACTAATTTCCGAAATATTCACTCTGAAAACTTCTTCCTTTCTTATTTCTTTAATTTATTTTGAATTTAAAATTTATTAAAACTTTTTTGTGTATGAATTAAAAGAGAACTGACATAACCAGGCATTAAATGTGGTTCATATTCTTCGGTCGAAATGATCAGTTCCGTATAAAGAAGGCTGCTGGTTGATATTAAAGATATTGTGTGGTAAGATCTTCCTTTTTTTATAGTTCAAGCTTCTCAAGCATCTTATTATTCATTGTTCTGAAATTAAGTGTTCAATGTTAATATGGTAGGTACTTTTATAGTCACTATACTATACACAGCACTAAATTATGGATTTTTAATGTTAAAATTGAGATAAACAGGGAATAGCGTGTGATGGAGATTTATTTTAATTTAATTATATTGACTTCCAAAAATAGAATTTTTACCTTTTTTCTTTATTTTCTTTTGAATCAGTTTAATGTAAAGATTTCACATCTCGTCTTGTGACAGGTGAGTTGTGAGAGTACATAAGGTGATATTATGGTAAGACAGAAATGAGAAAGAGATGGAAAATTTGTTTATTAAACAAAGAAATTTAAAAAAAAATCGTTGGATGGAAAATAATATTGTTATCTATTTTGTAAGCATTTTTTTCCAATAGGCACAGTGACATGAAAAAGTAAAGACATATTTTGAATTTATTTTTAATATTTTTTATTTCCTCAAAACTTATTTAAATTAAAATGAAATACTTAGAGAACCATGGCTTTTAGAAGTTCTTATTTGACTTTTTATAAAATATGTTTTATGTTCATGAACATCAGTTTTAAGTTATAAACAGGTTCAAGATAAAATTTTCAAGAATACTATCACACAAGTTGCTCGAAAATGAAGTCAAATTTAAGAAAGTCAGTCGAAGCTTATTATGGTAAAAAATCGTCAGAAATTTAAATTATTTACTTTAATTTGAAAAAAATGTATAATGCATGTTTTTTTCATTCTAGATGTCAATTTGAGTTCAAACTTTCCATTTGACAGCTATGTATATGAAAGAAGCTGACATCTAAGCTCACTTTTTTGCTAACATATTATTTGAGCTGTCAGTTTTTGAGTTGACTGATAGTTGAGCTGATTTAAACTTAGTTCACCTAAGTTAAAATGAGTTAAGCTGAATTTAACCAAGTTGAGCCGAACTTAGCTGAGTTGGCCTAACTTGAGGTGATTTAAGCGACTTTGTTTAGGAAAAAAATGAAGTGGGAAATTTTCTTTTTACTCAAAATATACTATATTTATGTAAAGTAGACGCAAAGTGTGGTTTTCAATCTGGCAATACTTTTTTTTTTGGGTTGTTCTTTTTGACAGCCTAGTACCCGTGGCATGATAATTAGTGCGTTGGACTGTCATGCCAGAGGTCTTGAGTTCGATCCTTCCCTGTGCCACCTAAATAAAAAAAAAAAAACAAAAGTATTCACGGGTACTGCCTCTTGCGAGGAATTGACAAAACCTCCAAGAGAGTAAGAGAGAGCCGTTCGGATTCGGCTTAAACTTGTAGGTCTCCTCCATCCCTGACAACAATACTCGCACACAGGAATGTTTGAGAGTTGTAAGTCACTAGGCTTTAGCTCTCAACGGACTGTTGCGCCACCCAATTTATTTTTATTCTTTTTGAAAGCTGCCAATTGATTTATCATCAGTTTGTTTTGCCATTTCATTAAGAATAGACTTATTTCTAAACAATGTTGGAAAATTATTCAAATTTATTCCCAAAATAATGGTTCGGTTCGTGCGAAACATTGAAACAATCAATTTGTTGAAGGAAACTTTTGGCGAGCGCATCATTATCTCGCACCGTAGGCCTACGACGACGAGGCCTCCAAGATTGTGCGATTTAACATATCTGGATTATTTTTTGTAAAGTTAAGTGAAGTCGTTTGCCTACTCAGTTAAGCTCGAGACGATTGACGTCTTGGAAGAGAATATTCAGAGTGTTTTTGCTGACATACGCTGCAAAAGTGGTTGAAAAGTGGGCCTCTCGGCTGGAATTAATTTAAGTCAGTCACTTTGGTCACTTCAAGAAATCATTTTTGAAACATAATGGTGATTTCGCTGTAGAACATGAAAAAACGAGCTGGAGGTTCAGGGAGCGGTCCAAAATGACCTGGCTATATCTAGAATGATAGATCTTGACTAGGCGCAACCTAGTACAATTGAAAATTCTATTTTCACCAGTTTAGGAGCTAAAGGGGGTTACAAGGGAGCACGTGATTTTTGTGGGAGTATTTGATTTTGCCATAGAACACGGAAAAACGATCTGGACGCAAACTTTTATTTTTATAAAAAAGCTTGATTCTTGGCCATAACATTAAATTATATATGTTTAATTTTTTCTTGCAAACCACTGGTCTAAAAAGACACCCTTTTTTATGAATTTTATGACATTACTCTTACTTTAGCTCCAATGACTTATTCGATGCTCTTCAAATTGAAAATCTACGAGTAATTTTATTTGACTGAACGCATTCACCCAGAAATGGGCTTGAAGATTCAAATTGCTCCTGAGAAAAACTGAGTTTTTATGAGCGACTTGAAATCGAGTGCTTGCATTCACCTGCTTCTGTAGATGTTCGCAAATAATGCGAATAGGACAAAAATAGTGACCGTAAAATAGGCCAATTTCTGCACAGCAATTTGTGTTCATATTTACGAGTTGTTGAACTCTTTATCCATCCATTGTTATTCTTTAAAAATATATTATATATATAATGACATCCAATTTGACAGATGTAGATTCAAAAATATAACCGCTATCAAGTGTCAAAAACTATTTAAATAATCTTAATTTAGTAAAGCATTTCAAAACTTCATACATCTCTTGGTCAATCAATCAAATTCCGGAGGTTAGCCAAGAGATTTCTGACGTTTCGCGTCTTTAAGTGTTCAAAATTAAAAAAAAAAATAGATTTTAAGATTATATTAGATTTGATTTTATTTAAACATACATTTTTAACAATAATTTGGTTAATACAATCAATATGATGCATGGCATTGCCGTCTGCCTGATTGACAACTAAAAGTATAGCTTTATATATATTAAAAAAAAAAGAAAGTGCAGTTTAAGATTAAAACGCTTCATTTAAAATTTGATGTCTATAATTAAGTGCTGTTTTGCAATATGCATATAACTTTGTGACATCCATTTCCTGTAGAAGGCTTGTGATATCAGTATTTGAGAGAAGTCACTGCCTAGGATAAGTCTTCTTATTTCTCTCAGTATAGCACATCGTCCAACAAAATGAAAAACATCCTCGCGCTCCTTCAAGTTGCACATTCACAGGTTGCATAAAATCGGTAAGTCCTCACGGTGAGGAATGTAGTTTAGATTAAGGAATTCTCCTCTTAGCCGGAACATGCACGAAATTTGTTCGATGGTATATTTCTCGTGGAAGTAGTTTCTTTCCCTGAGATCGTAGTCTAGACTACTATAAATCATGCGGTGCAGTGAGCTTTATTGTGTTCTTGAGGCTTCATCCAGACGAGCTATTAGGCGATATAAACTTGGCTTCCAAGTTTCAAGGTTACTGTAGTTTGGGTCAACATCTACCTGTTCGGCTAGTTCTATCCAGTCTTTAAACCATCCACTTCGGGATTGGATTGTTTTAAGAACTACTTTCTTTGGGAGACGATAACTTGGCATATCCATAGTTTGATCGTTGAACCCAGCAATCGTGTTACGTCCTCTATTTTATAGAGTTTCACAATAACATTGGCCGTCTTGTTATTATTCGTCGGTCGCAAAACTCGTGTTGTTGCAATAACGTTGGCTTCATTTGTTTGCAACAGATCCAGGCAACACTCTTGGGCCTTCTCTCCAACATCTTCTTCACCGTTTTTCGGAAAATGGACGATGACATTTTGTTCGTTGGCCTTCATTTCCATTTGCTCCATTTTTTGTTCCAAAGCAATGCATCGAGCTTCAAATTGCTTCACCTGGGACTGCAACTGGCTGTTACTAGTCTGCAAGCTTTGAACTTCAGCATGAATAACATCCATATCAGCTCTCGTAGGCATGTCTTTCAATTTGACATCAAGTAGAATAGAGAAGATATCATGCATCATATGTCTCAAAGCTGTGACCTCCATGGCTCCAACTGCTGCACTTGTCGTTTCTTGAGGCGACGCTGGAGCAACTTCTTTGTGCAGTATTTTAGGTGGTTGATTATTCCCACTTGAAGAACCTGAGCTGGGTGGTGTTCGTTGTATGTCTTTTAATTTTGCAAATTCGGTTAACGGTGCACTGATAATGACTAAAATTCGATGCCTTTTTTTCGAAGTGCAGAAAAGTGATAAGGAAACTAAAGAACTCACCAATTTTAATTCACTTAGTTTCAGTGTGTAAATGTTGTTACTGAGGTAATTTATAATATTTTTTTTAACTTGTTATATTGCAAAAAAAAAGAAAAATTACTAAGAGCGATCGTTTAAACTAAACTTTACACTGCAAACCAAGGTTGCCAACCAAAAAAAAATATATCAACACCAAATCAGGCGTATAAGAAAATCACAATTTTACCAAACAATTTAACATAAATCAACCAAAACCCGGTCCATATCGTCATGAATTTATTTATTTTTCTCATTCAATATAATGAATAACATAAATAAGCGGTAAATTCTAAATTAACCTACAAACGCATAGAATTAATTAAGCGCGTATACTCTATACCTATATAGTCGCGTAGATTGTGCCCTTGATTTTTTGACGTGTTAACTTGCTGCCAAATCACCATCAAAAACCAAATTTATCTTCTTCTATGAATGAAAATAACTTAATTTACATCTTAATTTTTTTTTTTTGTATCTTCAACAAGAATAATTGCTCCCAAAAATCCACTCAAAACATCATCATCATTCGTTTGTAATCTATGCAAGATCAAAAGATAATAAACCCAAAAAGTCTACAAAATTTTGTAGAATGAAAGTAAAAAAAAAAAAGTATCTATCAAATAAAAATCTTTTGAGTGAAAGAGAGCAATTTTTTTGTTGTTGTTGTTGATGTTCCTCGAGATTTCATTTAATTCATAAAAATGAGTGAACACCTTCATTCACCTATAACGTCGCTTCGTCTCGGCCGGTCCTATGCTCGTATTCAAACGAAAATTTCAAAAACAAAAAAAAACCAACGTAAAAGCTAAGGAGAGTCAAAAAATCTACAAAATTTTGAATATAAGAACTCAGAACACACTTTTGTGTTGTCCATGCGTCGCTCATCGAATACCCTCTAGATGCCGCCGCCGTCGTCGTCGTCGTCTTTGGTGCTTTTTTTTTTCTTTTAATGTATCTCAAGTTCTCAAGCCCATCAAGACTATACGTACCTCTACCTATACTTTAAGTTCTTATACTCGCATCATTCGAATAAAAATGAAGAATACATCTTGTTCCCTTAGTTTCATTTAGTTCTGTGTGTCGTATAAACCAGAAGATACTCTCGCTGGTTCCTCGCATGCGATTGTTAGTTTATTACAAAGAAAAAATAAATAAATAAAATAAAATACTAAGGAGAACAAAAAATAAATAAAATTAAAAAACAAAATCAAGACTTGAATAAAAAAAAAAAAAAAAAAAAAAACGTTAAAAAATCTGTGTGTATAGAGCATTTATGTATAGAATCGGAACACACTCTACACCACATTAAAAGTGGTGAAGTGAAGTGAAGCTCCAGCTCCAGTCCTACAGTCTACAGTCTACAGCAGGTTGTTTTTCGCTATAGATAGAGGTACTCCTCCGTGCGGGCTGCAGAATCACAATTCGCAATCGCTCCACAAAAATTTTCGTTCGTTCGTTCGTTCCTTTCTACGCGCGGATGAGAGACAAAATCGCTTTTATGTTTTGTACGCGCGCGATATAATTTTTCGCTCGTTTGTAGTGACGATACGCTTAACGTTAACGGCGGCGGCGGCGACCGTCTCCAGAAAGGAGATTAACTATATAAGATAACACCAAAAAAAAAAAGAATCTCTTGTAAAAAGCGGTCATTCTTTTTATAAAACAAAACCTAAAAAAAAAACAAACACCGCTTATAGCTGCTACCTTCAGAGCGAATAACAAAAAAGTTAAAGCCAGTGAAGCTTGCTTCACAAGTGCAGTTTAAGCCAAATTGTAACACTTAAAGCCTGGCGATAAAGTTGTAAAACGTTTTGAACTTGTGATCTATTGTGTTGATTCTTTGCATCCCTCCTCTCAAGGATCCGGCCGAGAGTGTCAATTATTGTTGTATTATTCCTACCGGCCGGTTTATTTGCAGCTCAAGAAGAATTCAAAAATTAAACTTATTTAAAAAATCGAATAAAATTTGAATAAAAATCCTTTCGAAGAAATTAAAACATAACTTTCGAAATTCCCTTTTCATTGAGTTTAAAGTGAATTTGTTTTTTTTTTTTTTAATAATTGTTTAAACCAAAACGAACGAATCTCAAAAATCGCATCGATGTTAGAACGTGCGAGTGAAAGTTAAGATATGCGGCTACTTATGGTTATTGCAATTTTAATATTTGCAATGCCACTGACAGGCTTTGGATGGTAAGTTATTGTAATTTTTATTTAATTTTTAATTTTTTTTAAGTGATGTGAAAGTGAAATTGTGCGTCAAAAAAATCACATTTTTCTTAACTGAAATGATGAATGTTATCACAGTTGGAATTTTCTTAGTTTTGTGTAAATGTTTTTATTTCTTATCTTGACATGTATCTTGAAGATACGAAAATATAGGAGTAGATGCCTACCTCTATAGTCTTAATATACCTATTTGATGAATAGTATAGTTTTTTTTTTTTTAATGAGAACAATGTCATGGTTAGAATCGTTGTTGTTGCTTTAAAGAGGTATATCAAAAAGAGTGAGATAGGAAATGATAACCATTTTGTTTGTTAATAAAATTGAAACACATGTTTTTGGAATTAAAACAAAACAGGTAGAATTTTTTGTTAGTTAATTAAAGTTTTTTGTGTTTCTTTTCTTTTTTAAGTTCCTGTTTCAATTAAATTTGAATTGAAATTAAATGTAATTAAAGTTTGTGATGCTGCAAATTCTTTTGATTACTAGAATAATTAGGCCATCAAATTTTAAAGTTCAAATTGAAAATGTTACGCTCAGTTCGTTTGTGATATATTCACGCATTAAATTTGATTTATTGTGTTTTGAGATTCTAACCTAGATAGATATCTAGAAAAAACTGAATTTTATATCATTTAGTGGTTTGGTTATTTCATATATTGTTTCAAATCTGTTTTTCGTCAGTTTCGAGATATTCTTTCGTTCATCATATATCAACGTGTTTTCTATGACAATCTGGTTTGAATACCTTCAGTGCTTTATGTAGAATTTCTGCTATGGAAAAAGTAACACCTTTTTGTTGCTTTTTTTTTTTTTTTTAAATCCAAAATGGTGATTTTTCGTATTTTTTATCCAATCGCGAAATATTTATAATTCTTATTGATTGAACAGTTTAAAACCACCTTGAATAAATATTTAATAAGAAATACAAACAAAACTTGGAAATATGTTGGTTCTTTTTTACGTAAAAAAGTTTAATAGGAATTTTTGGAATACCTTACCTACACCTATACTGTAGTAATTCGTCGGTGTTTATTTAATTTTTTCAGTACATTTGAAATATGTTTATACTCATTTTAAAATAAATATATTTTATATAAAAAATACTTTCAGATTTCAGAAATATGTTTAAATTATACATTAGATGAATTTATTATAAATAGGTACCTACATATTTCTTTAATTATAATTTTGTAAATAAATTGTTTAGGAACAGCTTCTTGCGTTAACTGAACTTATGTTAACATTTTAAAGTATATATAGTGCACATTTTTTTACCGGAGGGTATAAAATGGAGACAATGATACAAATTTTACGTAGTTGAAGAAACTATAATTATCAATTTAATGTTTAAAATTATCTACAATTAGGAGTGAAGTCATATTTTACTGTGTTTTTTTTTAATCATGACATAATTTTAGTTACAGAACTGTATAATAATGCCATTAATTTTGGATTATCGAATATGAAAGGTTAGGTTGGTTTGGTTGGAGTGGCTGTCCAGATGTCATTGACTCACCTAGACCTCAAGGGTCCGTTGTGATACCACTAATGAGGTTACTCATGGGAGAGTAATGAACTTAAACAAACCATTTTGTACTTTTAATAAAGTTAGAGAGACATTTTGTGTCAATCGTTGCCAGTTCATTGGTATTATCGAAGAAGGGATTACCGAGGAAGTTATTCCTTCTAATGGAGAGTGCTGGACATGTACATAGAAGGTGTTGCACTGTTTCCTCTTCCTCCTCGTCCATGCAGCTTCTACAGAAGTCATTTGTGTAGACCTATATCCTCAGAGCATGTCTTCCTATGAGGCAGTGTCCTGTTATTACTCCAATTGTAGAGCTTATATTTTGTCTGCTCAGGGATATCAAGCCTTTTGACCGTTTTAAGTCCATGCTTGGCCATATTTGCTTGGTTGCTAGGCAGGTGGTGTTCTGTGACCATCTAGCATTTGTTGCTTCTAGAGCATATTGTTTGAGAAGATATTTGCATGTAGCAAGTGGTGTTCCTATGTTTTGGTTTTGTCTAATATTAGGCAGAAGTGTTCCGTTTTTGGCGAGCTCATCGGCTTTGCAATTTCCCGGAATGGCACCGAAATGAGGTGAATATTTAACTGTTCCGTCATCTCATTCAGAGATAATTGACAGTCGTGGACTATTAGAGAGTTTGTGGAGACAGACGCGAGAGATTTAAGAGCGGCTTGGCTGTCCGAGAAGATTCGTATATCCGTATATATATATATATCAGTATATATATATATATCAGGATATAACGTTTTCTTTGAGCCATGATAATGCCTCTTTAATTGCCATTACTTCTGCCTGGATTGATTGGGAAGTCTGTATGATAGACTGAGATTCAGTTGTTCCGAATAGATACCATTTCCAACTCCGTAATCGGTCTTTGAACCGTCTGTATAGAAGTGTACCGCATTGTCTTCCAGGGGTCTCTCTTCTTCCCAGGAGGATCTTGAAGGGATGGACACATGGAAGTTTTTACCGAATACCATTTTTGGGGTGGTATAGTCTAAGCGATCTGGGATAGATCTGAAACTGTCTAGAACAGTATTATGTCCAGTATTGTTACTGTTCCATTGAGAGGGGGCTCTAAGCCTCACACCATTTTGGAGAAGATGTCAAGAGGTGTTAGGTTTAAAAGCACTTCCAGTGCTGCGGTTGGTGTTGAGCGAAGTGCTCCTGTGATGCACATACCTGCTGACCGCTGGACTTTGATGAGCTTATTTAGATTTACCATCTTGTCCAATGCGGTCCACCATACGACAACTCCATAGATGAGTATCGGTCTGATTACCGAAGTGTAAAGCCAGTGGGTTATTTTTGGGGAGAAACCCCATTACAGTAGCCTTTTTTACTCTTTCATCAATATTTGCCTTCCAATTTATTTTTTTTGTCTAAAATGAGGCCTAAATATTTAGCTTGGTCGGAAAAGCTCAATGGTATTCCTTTAATTTTGGGTGGGCTAATCTGAGGAATTTTGTACCTTCTCGAAAAGAGTATTATCGAATATGAAAACTTTAATATAATATTTTTGGGTTTGAGTGTAAATATTGTATGGGTCATAATAATGTATTAAATTCTATGCAGTTAAAATACTGTTACGCATATTTTATTGAATTTATTTAAGACTATTGTTAATTAAAAACAATATTCAAAGGGATTTTAAGTTTTGATATTCCCAAAAATTTGATTCATACATATGTCAATCAAGTTAAAATGATGTTTCAATAAAAATAATTTTATTGACCTGACAAACTTATATCTAGTTCTGACTTTTGTATTATAGGAAAAAATCAGGACTGTTCAAAAACGCATTTTTAACTTTCCATAGGAAGTTATTTTAATCGGTCCGATTTGTCGAATTCAAAATGATGACATTTCTCGATGTTTCAAGGTCCTTAGAGTCGAAATAAAAGATTTTTAGAGAGATGTATGTGCGTGCGTGTGTACGTAGGTTCGTACGTCCGTACGTTCGGGAAGTTTTTTTTCGTCGTCCATAGTTCAAGAAGCAGTAGAGATATGGACTTCAAATAAATTTTTTAATAATGCAGAAACATGCAAAAAGGACTCTTAAAAAAAATTAAAAGCGTGTTTTTTTTTTACCATAGCAATTTAAAAAAAGGTGAACATTTTTGTTAACCCAAAATATCTCAAGAACCAATATGGTGAATTAAATTTTATATTATATTTATATTGTAACGTGATACCAAACAAATATATATTTATTTTTTTTATAAATTAAAAAAAACTGAAAAAAAAATATTTGTCACCTCGAAAAATTTACGAACAAAAACTGATTTTATCTCCAAAACAATTTTGTGCAACGAAGAATAACGTTTTTAACATCTGGTAAAATTTTGAGCAAAATCGAATTGACAGTTTGTTTTATAAGAAATAAAAAAAACATTACTCAAAGTTGGTAAAAATTGATTATCGACCACTCAAATATCTTTTCAAGACTTTCAGATATTGACTTCAAATTAATTTTATCTTATAAGAAATATTGTTTTCAATATTCGATAAAATTTGGGAAAAATCGAATTGACAATTTTCTTAACCCTTTCGGTACGAGAGTGGGACAGAAGAAAGAATATTTATATGTAAACGTACCACTCCCGTCCCGAAAGGATTAAAAAAAAAAACCTAAAAGAAAACAATACTAAAACTTGGTAACAATTTACTTTCGACTCAAATATCTTTTCAAAAATTAAAAATATTGTCTTTAAACTATTTTATCTCACAGAAAATATTGTTGTCGACATTCAGTTAATTTTCTATAAAAATCCAATTTTTTAGATTTCATTTTCTTATGAAAAACGGACTTTTCATAAAAAAATGAAATCTACAAAAAATAGTACGCAAATTTGGTAATTTGGATGTTCGGTTCTCGATATCTCGTGAACAATAGAAGATATTGACTTCAAATTAATTTCATTCATCCAATTTGTATTTGTTTACATAAGAAATACAAATTTTTAAGAAATACTACTAAAATTGGTAAAAATTGGTTTTCGTTTCGAAATCAAACTATTTCATTATATGCAAAATATTATTGGTAATTTTAAAATTTGTAAGAATAATTCAAGTGACAACTTTTTTATAAAAACACAAAACCCTACAAACTTTTAACTAACACAAATCGGCAGACGGGATGGGAAGTTATCAGTGTGGGTCGCATCCCATGCTCTTTTTATATACAGTATTATAAATATACAATATTATGGGCAAACAGTAGGTATCATTCAGTATTATACAGAAATACATAAATCATGCAGAATTCTGACATTCAAATTTTCGACCCCATTTTAAAACTTTCAAAAAAAAATCTATTCAAGGCGTAATTTAAAATAAAAAACTGTTCGAAATGCATACAAAAAGTACGTTACAAACCACAAGTAAGACATAAAATAATTTTTTTTAACTGAATATAAATTCATTTTGATAGTATAATGATATAAAATTGTTATCATAACATTATGGATTTTTACATTATAATCGTTGTATTGTAATTTTTACTTTAAATATAAATCTAATTTTGAAGGATCTTAAATATTGTAATTTGAAATATATTGTTGCTTAGGAAATAAATTAAAGCAGGTTCATAAAGCGTTTAATTAGACTTTTTTTCTGAACACAATTGAAATGTTAAAATCAGTTAATTTGTTTCAATTTTCAATTACAATTATCTATTGTAAAATTGTTATATTTCTTGGACAAAAATTGAATTTTGATTTCGGTTACCAATATCTCAAAAACTTATAACCGACTTGAAGAATTAAAAAAGGTAGTAAGTTATGAATAGGGAAAAATGTTCATAAGATTTGTATTGTGGATTTTTCCAATCAATAGAGAGTAATACGCAATGTTTATGTAGAAAACGGTAATTTTTGCAGATTTTTTGGTAATATTGAACAAGTATTTTATACTAAAAAAAAAAAAAAAACATTTTCAAAAACATGTAGGTACAAATTTAAAAATATTCGAAAAATTCTAAAAATTAAGTTTAATGTACTTTTTTAAAAATTTAAATTGTTGATATTTTCATCAGTCAGTCGTTCACTTTGTAAATACTTTAAGTAAATTGTTGATTGTTCTACAAGAAGCGTGAAATGTGGTATTTTATGTTTATGTTTACGAAAAATCTATGAAAAATAAGAAAAATGTATGCTTCTTTTATCTTTGACTCAGTGTAGATTTATTTCTTCAATGTTTGCATGCTCACTTGCTAAAAACCTAAATATTTGATACTCTGCTAATTTTTCTTCACTAAAAATTAAAACATTAGACAAATAAATTATATAACAAACAAATTGTTTTTTAAATTATAATTTCAGCTCTTTCTCTTCAATGCTTTACAAATTTCTGAATTTTGCATTTTGTTTTTAAAACGCTACAAATCATAACGTAAGAAATTTGATTTCGAATAATGTGATCAAACATAAGCTGACCCTATGGTTTTTAATATCTTTTTTAAGTTTAAATGAAATTATCGGGTTGGTGATAATATCCCCCAAGATATAATCCCCAAAGGAAAATCCCCAAATCCATAATCCCCAAAACGAAATCCCCAGAAGCAAAATTCCCAAAGAGAAAATACCCAGGGCGTAAATCCCCAAGTGAATATCCCCAAAACAATTATGTTCAAGTAGTGAATCATGCGATAAAATCGCGCACGCAATTTAATCGCATGATTCACTACTTGAACATAATTGTTTTAAATATATTAAATTTCATTTATATTGCATGAAATGCAAGCAAAAGATTTGGAAAAAATAACATCATCCATTTCAATTTTTATTTTAAAATTAAAGAAATTCTCGACACTACAATACTAAAGTCAGACTGAGAAGTGCATGCCTTCATAGTGATTTTTTGTTTAGAAACTGTTTATCATTATCATTTATAAATATCACAATAAGAGAATTTCATAAGAGTTTTTCTAAAAACTGCATGCATAAATGAAGATATGCACATATACTAGGGATTTGGAGATTTCGTGGGGATTTTGGCAAAATAAATTATTTAGTTGGGGATTTTGTCCATTTGTCTTATGTCTCTGGGGATATTATCAAAATGGATTAAATTTGTTTGGGGATATTATCCCGTGGGATTCTTTTTTTTGGGGATTCAATACGACACCCGAAATTATCGATACCCTTGCTTAAAACATTAGAAAAAGTTTGGTTTAAACAACAAATACTAACAAGGGTCAAGGTAAACAAACACCAATATTATGTTGTTTTCCGTTGAAAAAGTGTGTTGTTTAGCTATTTAATCAATTTGATTCCAATTTTGTTTGCATATCGTCGCTATACATCTATGAAATTTTATTTATCCCCAATTGAACATACAAATAAATTATAAAGGGTTAATGTGTGTCTACTTATGCAACTCAAGAATGAAATTAATGGAAAAATAGAAAAACCAAACAAACACATGCATGTCAAATATTTTTTTTTTCATATTCTAAATGTCTCAAAAGCAACTACAGTGCTTTTTTGACCTTGATTATTGTTTTTTTTTTCAATCAATTATAAATCTGTATTTGGAAACGGTTTTTTTTCTTAAATACCGCTATGTTAATAAAAATATGTTATTGTAAAAGAATAAATATTTATATCAATTCTTTTTTTAATTTGAAACAGGTATAATGTAAAAATGTAATTGCCTTCAAAACAGATTTTAAACTATAAATATTTGAAAAGCTATAAACAAGTAAATATTTTCTTATAGTATTAATTCTTTGATTTAAAGCCGAAATCAATATTAAATATATCTGATTGAAGTATAGCCGCTAATATATTACATTTGATGAGAAATAATGCATGTAAATATTTAATATAAAACAGCCTTTTTTTTAAAAATGAAACAAAATTTCTGGATGTAAAATATGCCGATATTTAAATTGTAAGACAGAGAAACGAAGTTGGATTTTTAACACAAGGTTAGAAAAACCCTAGTTTGTTTAAATAAAACTAAATAGTAATTATTTATTCGTTTAAAATTATGAATTTTAATCATTGAAATTTATATGGTATGGTACAACAATTTCACAGAATAATAAGAAAAAAAAAATGTTTAACATCTTCAAGGCATACATATAAGGTGATTTGCTTAATTGCGGTAGAAAAATATTATTTGCTGTTTAAAAAACTTGTTAAAAGTCTATTTTTCAAATTTCACCGGAAATATTGAAAAGGTTAACTTTTTATTATAATCACAAAAAGGGTATAAGTTTTATTGAGACCTCAACTTGTATAGGTACACATAAAATGCAATTTTAAAAAATCAGCTGTTTAGTTTTTGACTATAAATGGTGTTTCTTTTATTTTTATTTTTTTCTGTCTTATACCGCTATATTTACAAATGTGTGTAATTGTAAACAAATAAATATTTACACACATTAATTTTTTGTTATTATTTGTGACAGGTAATGTAAGAAAATGATTAATTGACAACCTTCGTAACAGATTTGAAAATTCAATATTTGAAAAACTATGAACAAGTAAATACATACTTTTTTAATTTCTTTGATTTAAAACCGAAAATTATATTGAAAATCTGATTGAAATATTACCGCTTTCAAATTATTCCATATTTGATTGGAAACAATATTTTTTTAAAAATATGTAACCATTGAATAAAATTGTATTCAATGACGTAACAAAAAACAGATATTTTTAAAATCAAATAAATTCTTTGACATGAATATGCCGATATTTAAATTTCACAACATACAAAAACACAAAATTGAATCAGGACAAGGCTTACAAGACCTTAGAAATCAAATTTTTGATTCCCTGAAAGTAATAAGTTTTAAATATTTGGTATTAAAAATTATGCAAGAGTAATGCCATTGCATCCGTTAAGTGTCAATCTACACAAATACTATAAAGAGGAAAGATTTGTATTTTTGTATGTAACGAATAAACTCAAAAACTACTGGACCGATTTTAATAATTCTTTTTTCATTAGGAAGCTACATTATCACTGAGTAACATAAGCTATATTTAGCATTAGATTACTATTGAAATCCTTAGAAATTCCTATTAAAACCAACCGAAGGTGTAAAAAAATTAGCCATAAAATGTCTTTCATCGCATAACCTGCGAAGATAGGCCAAAACAATTTTCTAATTGAGTGATTCATGGTCGTTTTAATAAGCATGCTTATAACTTAAATATCTGTACCTATTTATGTCTACCCGTGCGAAGCCTGGACGGGCCGCTAGTAATGAATATACAAGATAAGATGTTAAAGACTTACCAAATGACCGAACCTGTCTATAGCAAGGGTGATGATCTTCTTTCGATAAGTCGTCAAAAAATACAAATTTTAGTCTTGAATAACTTATAGTAGTTGGAAACAAATTCTTCGACAGTTAGATATACAAACTTTGCATAAACGATTCACTCACTAAAACATATTTTATGCCCATTTCAGTACTGGTATTTAAACCGAGTATTAACGACTTTTTATACTTGTTACTTATTACGAAAAATTGTTTAAAAAAATCCACTGACGACGTCAAAAACGCTAATTTAAAAATAAATCACTGCATTTCGATTTTCTTCTCAACAGGAAGCAATTAAACATCACAAAAACACACTTTAATATTGTAATATAGTAATAAAACTTCCTTTAAAATGACATTCTCCCAGGATAAATGCATATTTAACAACTTGTACCTGTTTTTTTAATCAATGTTTACATTATTTGTCTAAAAGTTTAAAAAAATAATTTACCACTTTCAACGGATTTTTGCACAGAAAATGTAAAAATTTGATTTTGTACAACAATTTGTTCATCACTTTTTATGCGTAGTGTTATGAGTTCAATTCTGACTCTAAAATTTGATAAAATTTAATGGTTAAAGAAATTTGTTCTGAAACAACCCTCGCCACCGCCGCCGGCCGGCAGCCGTGAGGGATACTTTCGTGGTTGTTTTTGCACTGCACCATATGATATTAATATCAAGGTTCAAAACTTTAAAAAAGAAATCAATTATTCTATTTTCTTAAAGAAACAATAATTTTGATAACCTTAATGTCAAAAAAATTCAGTATCTTGAATATGACGTATAATTCAAATATGTGTCGGCATGTTCAAGTCAAAAACTTCGTTTGACTTTGAAGAAGTCTGAAGTCTGTTTTATGTTACATATTTAAACTTCTTGTAAATATTTTCTTTATCAAATATTTAAGTCGGTGATACATCTATCAGATTTCCAATATTGTTTTCGGCTTTAAATCAAAGAATTAACATAAATTAATGAATTTACCTGTTTATAGTTTTCAAATATTTAAAGTTTAAAATCTGTTCTGAAGGTAATCGTATTTTAACATAAACTGTTGACTCAGAAAAATCTGTAAAATAATTAATACCTACACATTTTTATTTGTTACAATTACATATTTTTTATTAACATAGCGGTATTTTACAAACAAAATTCTGACATTAGACACAACATTATAATTAATTGTAAAGAAAACACTAATCAAGGTCAAAAAAACACTAAACTTCTTTTGAAAATTATTCATGAAAAAAATAACTGTTTGATTTTCTAACATGATTACAGCTGCGTTTATGAGACATGAGTTTCTTCTCATATGTGGTTGTTTTTGTTTTTCAATTATATTTACACTTCAGCTGCATAAGTTGGTAAACATTTTATTTTATAATTTCAATGTTCAATGAAGAAATAAAATAACTCTTTAGATGTTTAGCGATGATATGCAAACAAATTTAAGTTCGATTAAATCAATATAATACAAAATACAAACATTTTTAAAAACACATATAAAAAGCGGAAAACATGAATAAGAATTAACCTTTAACTTTGAAAATATTTTTGTTTTCAACTAATCACACATTTTCGAAAATTTAGGACAAGGATCTTGATAAGTATGGAAATTTTACATGTACATATTTTTAAAATACTACAATAAAGGTTAACTTACTTACTTACTTAAGGTGGCGCTGCATTCCTATGTGAACTAGGGCCTCACCCAACAAACTTCTCGGTCCCTAGCTAGATGTCTCCAATTTCGCGCTCCAAGTTGGGTGAGGCCACTTTCCATTTGTGCGCGCCACCTGATCCGCGGTCTTCCTCTACTGCGCTGTTCTGTAGGTGTGGATCCGAAGACTTTCCGGGCCGGAGCATTGGTTTCCATGCGCTCTACGTGACCCAGCCATCTTAGTCGTTGGACTTTTACCCTTTTGGCTAAGTCTACGTCGCTGTACAGCCCGTACAGCTCGTCGTTCCATCTTTTCCTCAGCTCCCCTTCGATGCATATGGGACCGTAGATCACACGAGGAACTTTTCTCTCGAAACGGCCCGAGGTGCTTTCATCCGCTTTTGTCATAGTCCATGCTTCTGCACCGTATAGCAGGACGGGGATGATAAGGGTCTTATATAGCGACACTTTGGTCCTTCGAGAGAGGACTTTTCCACTCAATTGCTTTCTTAGCCCAAAGAAACAGCGGTTAGCAAGAGTTATTCTTCGTTTAATCTCAGCGCTGGTGTTGCTTTCTGCGTTAACAGCGGAGCCTAGGTAGACGAAGTCCTTCACTACCTCAAAATTACGTCTGTCGATGGTGACGTTTTGACCAAGACGTCTGCCTCAATACTCACAAAAGCCCCATTGACATCACGCTGAGTTCTTCCGATTATGTCAATGTCATCAGCATATGCTAGTAATTGGACAGACTTTTGAAAGAAAGTGCCTCTAGTGGTGTTGACGTGTGAGCTCTGCACTATTCTTTCAAGTACGATGTTAAAAAAATCGCATGGCAGCGCATCACCTTGTCTAAAACCTTTTTTGACATCGAAATGTTCTGTTAAGTTGTTTCCAACCTTTATGGAGCAGCGTGAATTCTCCATGGTCATCCTGCACAAACGGACGAGTTTGGCAGGGATGCCAAAACTAGACATGGCTCTATACAGCTCGTCCCTGTAGATGCTGTCATATGCGGCCTTGAATTCGATGAAAAGATGGTGGGTGTTGATTTGGTATTCTTGAGTTTTTTCCAGGATCTACCATAATGTGAGTATTTGATGGATTGTGTACTTTCCAGGTCTAAAACCACACTGATAAGGACCTATCAGGTTGTTTACGATGGTCTTTAGACGTTAACATATTACGGCAAAGAAGATTTTGTAAGCTATGTTAAATAGACTGACGCCTCTATAGTTGGTGCAGTTTAGCGGGCCTCCTTTTTTCAGAATCGGGCAAATAATACTGAGGTTTAATTCATCAGGCATGCTTTCTTCCGACCATATCTTACAGATAAGTTGGTGCATGCTCCTAACCAAACTATATCCAGCTGCTTTGAAGAGCTCGGCATTCAAGCCATCTGCTCCAGCGGCTTTATTAGACTTCAGCTTAGATATGGCAATCTTAACTTCGTCTAAGTTGGGAAGACGGGATTGTTGGCTTTCGTCGTCTATGTTGAATGGATCATCCTGCCTGACAGCGGAATTTGGTTCGTCGTCGTCGTTATACAGTCTGCAGAAGTGGTCCTTCCATATCCTCAGCATTGACTGCGGTTCCACTATGATGTTTCCACTTTCGTTTTGCAGCCTTCGGTTCTAGGTTTATTAACTTGTGAATTTCGTTTCACCTGTTCATAAAACTTTCGAACTTCATTTCTGCTTTTAAACCTCTCAACATCTTCGACCACACGCTTCTTATGCCCTCTCTTTTTCCTTCTGAGAAGTCGGTGTTCCTCTCGCCTCTTCTGCTCGTAGAGCTCATGAGCAGATCTCATCTTTTTATGCAGCGCCGAATTGCGTGCCTGTTGTTTGGCTGCATTTGCCTGCCGACATTCCTCACCAAACCAGGGGTTCCTTGCTGGTGGCTGCTTGAAACCCAGAACGTCAGAGGCGGCTTCTCTGATTGCATCTTGGCAATGTTGCCATTGGTTTTCGATACATTGTGTTGGTGGCAGAGAACTTCGAGAGAGGTTACTTGTAACTCGGTCGGAAAAGGATTTGGCGATCTCTTGCGATTGTAGCCGTTCGACGTTGTACCTTCTCCCAGTATCTCTCTGTTTTGCCTTGGGCCTGGAAACCTGAAGTGCTACCTTGGCTACAACAAGGTAGAGGTCCGAGTCGATGTAAGCTCCTTGGAAAGTTCGGACATCCATGATGCTGACGGTAGATTGATCTGGAGAACTCCAAGTTCCTTTGTGGATGTTGAAGTGTGGAAAACGCGTACTGGCTACCATGACGTTTCGCCCCGCAGCAAAATCTATGAGCCTGAATCCGTTGTCGGAAGTGTTGTCGTGCAGGCTGTTTTTCCCGATTATTCCACCAAAATTGTCTTCCCTTCCTAGCTTGGCATTAAAATCGCCCAGGACAATTTTAATATCGTAGCTAGGACACTGCTCATATGTTTTGTCTAAGAGCTCGAAGAACATATCTTTGGTGTTGTCATCCTTCTCTTCTGTGGGGGCGTGCGCGAATATCAGGCTAATGTTGCCGAATTAAGCCTTGATGCGGATGGTCATGGCTCAAGACTTCTTGCCTAAGTCTGGCTCCAATGACAAAGCCGCTTCCAAATAAGCGCTGTTGGTTTTCTCGGTAGCAGTCACCATAGTAAATTTTGCAGTTTTTCATCCTCTTTTTGCCCGGCCCATCCCATCGTATTTCCTGGATGGCGGTGATGTCTGCTTTATAGCAGTCTAGGCCTCCGCTAATTCTTCGGCTGCATGTGGTCTGTTAAGGGACCTAACATACCACATGCATATCCGAAGTTCGTTGTCCTTAATTCGTTTGCGTAGGTTGTCAACAGTAAATCCGTCCCTATCCGAGGCTTGTTGGTGCTTCGCAACTATGACGTTTTTACGTGGCCGGGAAGTCACCCCGACGGCACAACCCCCAACCTGGAGGGCCAGGTCGTTAGTATAACTCCAAGGACGGGGAGCCGGATAAACCGCTCCTTATAGGCCTGGGCTCCGAATAAGTCGTAGAAGTTCACTAAGTAGTTCAACCTTACTGGAACTGTAGTCGCCACCGTTGATTCCATCTCGGGAATTCCTCCGCGGCCATCTGGATAAGGAGAGGTGCCTTAGTGAAAACACCTTCCCCCCCTCTCTCGTTTGCTGCCCCCAACAACTTTCCACTGGGGTTGGAACCCAATCTCCAGTTGAGGTACTAGGCACCCGATATTCACCACGGGGAGGTAAGAGTATTACTTGATAGACAGAGGTGGGTTTTGAGAAAAACCTGTGGACGCTTGTGTCCTCTTGAATGCACATGTCTACCATTTGAACATCAATAAATAAAATAAAGGTTAACATCGTGAAAAAAAAATTAAAAGAGCTTTTTTCAATATTTTAATACAGTATATTATGATTGTTCTCTATTTGAGAATTTAAAATCCTTACCAATTATGATCTATAACTTTATTCCTAAGCACTTATTTGACTTAAAAGACCATCAAAATAAGTAGATATAGTAAAAAAATATAATTAACTTTTGTAAATATATATTTTTGTTATTATTTCTTGTCTTCCGTTTTTATGTTTGTATATTCTAAAAATATAAAAAAAAAACAATATTAAAAATTCTATTTTTATTTGCCAAAAGATTTACGGATGTTATTTAATCTTCACCCTGCAGCTTGTATACGCTGTGCAATCATTCAAATGTCATAAGTATCACGCGACTTATCACAATTTTGACTTAATATCATTTTGCCAACTTCCTTACCTACATTTTTAGCTACATAAAGTATATGAGAGGAGATTCAGAATAATGTGCAATTTTTGTTTTGGTGATGATTAAAATTTGTTGTAGACTCACAGTCACAATTTACCTGATGGTAGCTATAGCACTGAAAAACCTGGCAGCACAGTCGAGTTGGCCAAGAAAGACATAATATCTAACACCTCCTACCTACCTACCTACATACACCGGTCCGGTATACCGGGTCGCACCTCACCTTCTCTATATAGTATAAGTGTATATCTATCGTGCCGCTTGCATCTCTTTGCTGCATCCTGTCTTTTATTTTAATTCAGAAAGACCATTTGGCTGCTGCATCTGCTGTGACCATGAAATTTGCTACGCTTTTATGAATTGAAAAGATGTATTCATAGAAAAATACTACGGAGACGTTTGTACCGCGGACGGAACTACCGCCATCCACCGTCACCACCACTGCCACCTCCACCTTCACCTCCACCTTCACCTCTACCACCACCGAAATCGCACCAATAACGATAATAATCATAATAATAAGACACCCATTTGGCATGTGTCCATTTGATGACAGAATTCATCCGCTTATCTAATTTGGCGGCATAAGTGTGTTCTGGCCTGGGGCAGGCTAGGGGCTAATGCAGAGAGTTTAGAGACTTGTGGACTTGCAACTAACTGGCTGAGGCATAAGTGCAAACGCGGGTGGCAAATAAATTGTTGACTGCTGTACTTTGTGCAGTGTGCATATCATTAAAACGAGACCAAGAAAATAATGAACTGTGACTTGATCTGCTACTTCAACATAACACAAGGCAAACGCACGCCAAATTAAGTGTGTGTGTGTGTGTAGTGCCTTAAACTTAATTGCGATCAAGAGGCGCAGTGATTTATGTCATCAGATGTCAATTCTGCGAAAAACGCGCACTAGTTCTAGATTTTTAAAGAAAATAATCAACATCATCATCATGATCATGATGTGATGATCGTCCATATAAAGTATGTTTGTAGGATGATCGCGGAATCACCCAAAACGATCATCAATTCAATGCCTTCAATACTTGCAACATCATCGCATGGTTCATGGATGAATGAACAGAAACACTGGGCGCAATGAGATCATTTAATTAAAATCTAATTACAGATTCATTTATCAATGATCGCTTTGCGCGTCTATTATTATTTGAAGTTTGACTGCTGCACCCTATGGGTTGTTGTAAACTGCTTGCAACACATCAGAGACAAATAAACTACCAACGCAACGCCACCAAAAATCACCAACTCCTCCCCGCTTACATCACTGTGCTGAATGACGTTTGAGATGTGAGGCGGGCGATTATTTGGGAACGGAACTCAATCAACGGACTGCGAGAATGCAGTTAATTTTGATGAGATAAGGATCTGAAATAAAAGTTGTTGTTTTTACTTTTTTTTTTTAATTTTATTTTTTAAGTGCTGAAGTGTTCTACTTTTTATGTATCAATTTGTTTTGCATCACGACTTTTGTTTGCGTTTTTATTGAACTTTGAATACTTAAGACATTGAGTAATTTTTTCAGTAGGTGAAGAACGTAATTTTGGTCCGATTATATCATGCGGGAAATTTGCTACCTATTTCACATTAATTGAAAAAAGGCATATTGGCTTCTGGTTTTTCCAATTAAGGCCGAAATTTTGTTTTAAAATGACTAATTAAAAGCTAATAAGCTTCCCGTGATTCTTAGTGTACAGGATGACTTTCCAATCATGGCTTCTTTTGAAATTAAATTAGATTGAAGGTGAGGTCAGATCTGTGCTCTTATGAAACATCATTAACTCAATACAAAACTGCGTAAAACTTCCTTACTTTCTTAATAATCAAATTTTGGAAAAATCATGACTAACATAAAGGGTTTTTTTCAATAAGGGCGGTATATGTTGAAATGGAATAAAACAAGCTGTGTGTAATGTATTATTTATTATTTGAAAGGCGCATCATTCAAATGGTCGCTTCGGCTTAGTTCGATGGTACTGATCCAAGTGGTCCAATTTTCAATGACTCTTATTTATTATAATTCGTTAAATACTAACGTTAACAATTCTTATTAATATAATATATGTATATATAAAATCTAAAACTTAAACTAGGCTGTTGAAAAATATTAATTTGCAATTCATACTTTTTATATTATCATTTGGTGAATTAATACAAGAGTGAAATTTATTATAGATTTCAATTAATTGATTTAAGGGGCTATGTACACCATAGATTGATCTACTAAAATTAGTATTCAATGGTTTCTGGAGTCTTATACTTGAACGACTAAAACTAAAGTTTACACTACCAAGAACTGATGTTGATGAAATTTGTCCGTTTATTATTCCAACAATAAAACAAAACTGCAAGTACATCCTATGATTTGTCAAAGAAGGAAGATTTATAAGAGAAAGTCTTTGTGAATAAGGCGGTAGTATGAATATCATAAAACCACGGAAGGGATCGTAGACAAAAACGCACAAATCTTTTCTGAATGGCTTCGAGTTTTGTGACGTGTACGGCGTAGTAAGGTGACCATACTGTACAAGCATATTCCAGGACTGGTCTCACAAATGAAACAAAAAGTAATTTTAAAACATATGAATCTCGGAAATCACGGCCAAATCTCTTAATGAAACCCAGAACTCTATTTGCTTTTTTAACTATGAAGTTAATATGTTCATTGAATGTTAGTTTAGGATCTAAGACAACACCCAAGTCAGAAAATACATATACTCTACTTAAAGGACAAGAATCAAACATGTAACTAAAAACGATTGGAACTTTTTTGCGTGTAAAACTCATGGTTTTACATTTTTCAACATTTAAAACAAGACGATTATTATTGCACCATTCCCTGAATTTTTATTAAGTCTTCTTGCAAGAGAAGACAGTCAGACGTAGAGTTAATTTTTTTAAAAATTTTAATGTCATCAGCATATATGTATTAGGACAGACGAATTTTGTATGATCGAAACCAAGTCATTTATAAATAAAACAAATAGAATAGGACCAAGGTGACTACCCTGGGGGACACCAGAATTCCCAACAAATGAACTTGAACACTCATTACGAAATTTAACACTATAACGTCTATCTTTTAAATATGAGGAGATCCAGTCAATAAAATAGTCGTTAAAACCTTGCTGCGATAGTTTTAAAAGTAATGTTTTATGACACAATTTGTCAAAGGCCTTGCTGAAATCAGTAACATACGATTGACTCAAACAGTTTAGGTATCACAGATAGTTTTTCAATAGGTCGGTAGTTCATTATTTCGTTTTTAGGACCTTTTTTGTGTACTGGTATTATGAAGGAGCTCTTCCAGATAAAAGGAAACAGCGAGTTACTTAAAGACGTGTTAAAAAGAACACATAACGGGTGTGCTAAATACGCAGCACATTTCTTTAAAATGGATGATGGTACACCCTGCACCAGGACTAAAACATTCGTCAAGTTGTAGGGTACTATTAAAGACAGTATCTTCACTTATAACGACATTGATAGAATTTAAGTGGGGGAAATTTGAAACAGTGGTAGATGTGTTAGGAAAACTAATAGTACTATGATCTACAAAAGCATCTTTGAAGTAGTTTGCAAACATGTTAGCAATTATTCTCGGCTCACTACTACTCGTATTTGATGTCGAATCAGTCATTAAGTTTAGGGTACCCACATGCTTTCTTCTTACGATTAACGAATTTCCAAAAACTATCAGGATTAGTTTTAAGGTTTAATTCAATTTTCCGAATGTAGTCATCATATAGGATGTTAGAGTAGTCAGTGAAAAGTTGTTTTATTATAATGAACGTCCAACTCTTCCGCATAGATCCGGCTGAATTTGAGCCATGGCCTGTGGTATGTCCACCTTTAGGGCATCGGTCGATTTTGGTTTATTTGCATAGTCAGGGATGGAGGGGACCTACAGTTTTAAGCCGAATCCGAACGGACTGCGGCGATGTTCTCGTCTACCGTAAAATGGGCGCAATGCGCGCAACGTTTGCTTTAACCAACACACATTTTGATGATAAAGTTTTATCATTTGAACGTGCTGTTCAATCGTGTAACTTCCCTTGATAATTTGGCATTCAAAACTGAATAATAAACAAAAGATTTGACAGATGTCACCAAAACAAAATGCCAAAATTTACCTGCTCTAATTGAAAAACCCTTTATAAGAAAACAGATTAAGAGATATAAATGTGTACAATTCACTGGTGGTTTTTCCAATATGTTGAAGATAAACACCGTACATTTCGAGAAGAAAAGCTGAATTGCGACCCAATCTGATAACTTTCCCTTCGTGACCTTTAAAATATTCAAATTATATTCTTCTTATAATATGCCAAAGAGCTTAAAAAAGTGTTGAAACAAAAATAAATTATAGCTAAGCTGTTTTCTGTCGGAATTTTTCGAAGATTTTTTATAATAAAAAAAAATCTTTTAAATGGATGTGCTAAAAATTTTGAAGATAACCATATCGTCGCGCTTCCTTGGAGTTAAAATCAGTTTACCCTTAAGTCCAACCTCAATCGTACTGTGAAGTACAGATATTTCATCATCAGCCGTACTACGCGAATGTGGAACACCTTACCAACCTCTGTCTTTTCCTGTTATTGCGCTGTTCAAAACCATGTTCTTTCCAAACCCTCCCTCTTTTCCTAATAATCACACTTTCTCTGTATATTAAAAATATTTAAAACCCTTTGAGTATGTAGAGTTATTTTGAAGAGAACTTCGTAAATATTTCGTAAAATATTAAAGCTGACAAATTTTGTCATCTATTTATTTGATTTATTAATAAACTTCAAGTTTAAAGCTGAATGCGTGAAATAACATTTTACTGAGATTAAATGAAAGATAAATTTTTATTGGTAATTTCAAATAATTAATTTATTTTAAAAAAATTATTATTTTTTTTAGAAATTTTTGTTAACTCAAGAAAATGCTGTGATATCAGTTTCGTGAGGTTGACTAATTCTTATTTAGTGAAAAAAGAAATTTAATTCCATTAAATTGAATTATTATTTTTATGTTATTGTTTTTATTATTATTATTTATTTTTAAGTAAATGTTTTAGGTCAAGGAACGTGTACATAATAAAAAACATTTTTATTTTTATAAATAACATGTCAACATTTTTATTTTGTAGCTGTAGTTAAATATTGAATATTAATTTTTTGTTTTATAAAAGTGGTGATCGTTCAACGTAGAATTGAAAATTACAATAAACGATGCTTTTATGTCACAGCTATTTTAGCAAGTTAATAAAAATAGCAGTGGTATGAAGGCGTTGTATATTGATTATTACACAAAATGAACGTTGCACTGTATTTTTGGTTACAGTGACAATATAGCACACACATTTATTTTTAAAATTGTTATTTTATTTTGTAGTTAGTTTATGTTTATAAGATTTTTTAATACAGCGTAGAACAAAAATTATAATAGTTAAAAATTTTCTTTAAATTAATTTTTCTTACACTTACAGTTTCTTTAGCAAGAAGTTAATAATAAAACTTATGTGACAATAAAATTTATTATTCACTATTGTAATATATGAACATATTGTATGATTGTATGAAAAAAAAACACGCATGCGACTTTAAATTTAATTACCTAAAAAGTTTTTATACTAATAATTTTGTTTTTAAAAATACTGCTTTAAAAAAAAAACGTGTATATATCTTTGTTAAAAAAAATTTTAATTTTCACTATTCTAAAATGTTAATTTTTTCTAATATTTATACAATTATCAAAATAAAAATTAATTTTATTATTTTATTTTGACAGTTTATTGAAGCAAATTTCAAAATCGTATCTCTAATGCTCACCGAATGGCAACCTTCTAAAGAACTACCACCTGAATAGATTGATTTGGAATATAATATTTACTCTACAATGTGACGCAAGGTCATAGTAGAGTAAATATTATATTGACATAAGTCAAATTTTATGTTTTAATTTCGAAATTGGTGACTTATGTTTTAAAATAAAATTTAAAACTATAAAAATATTATTTACGTTATTGATTACAAAAATTGCCTACTTATTAAGTTTGTTAAAAAGGGTAAAATTTTATTTAAAATTTTGTTTGAAAAGCTTAAAGCATCGTAAAGGAATAACGGGTGTTCAGGGCCCTCGAGAGGAATTCCGTGCCTGGGACGGAAAAATCTTTACCATTTTTTTAAAGTTATGCCTACTGATATGGTACGTTCTAATTTCAATTACGAATAGCATGAAATTGGTTGGAATTAACGGAAATAATCATTTTTTGTTTGCAAAGTGAACCGAAAAAGTCTTAATCATCAAATCAATCTTACGGGTAGCGTCCAGTTTAGTTGAAATGGAGGATGGATAGAAAATAATTCTACATGCGATTAGATCAGAATCCGAACAGAATCATACATTCAATTCGATATTGCCAACGACATGTTAGTAACTGATAATACGGTCGATTAACTATTAAAAAAAATAGCATGAAAATCTATTACCTACTATGAAAATAAAATGGAGCGAAGTAAAAGTATTTGAAATTTGTTTTAAAAAAACACTAAGTATTTTAAAAGTTTTACATTAAATACTATTTATTGTTTTTCTTTGTATTAAAATATTATTACAATGTTTTATTAGAGTAAGTTTGCATTCAATGAAATATTTTCTTTTGGCAAACGAGCTTTCCTAGCTTTCTGAGCAGCAAAACAACTTATAATTGCATCGAAATTTAATTTCCTTGCCAAAGGTGCTTCGATGCATAGGGTAGGAAGTCTGGAAACACGATCTTGTGATGAGCACGAACGATGAAACTTCTTTGTTCTGGCAAGGACGCTAAATGAACGTTCGGCACTAGCTACGGTTACAGGTATGGTGGAACACACACAGAGAGCAACACAAATGTTGGAGAAAATCGTCTCCAAGTTCTGGGAATAAATAGCATTGAGCAAACTCAATGGCGGAAGTTCTGCTTTGAAATTGGCTTCAAAAATGTGTTTTCTCAAATTCGTCCATTGTTGAAAACTGTCATAAAAATAAAAATGTAGCATTAAAATTTTTCATCGTATCCAACCGACGAGAAATTCCACATATAATTGAATCAACTATGACGTAAAAGGTGTTTCTCATTCCAGTTCCTCGGTTTTCTTCAAAATGTCTCTTTAATTGCCTTTTTCGGTTCAATGGCAACGTTTCTGGAACATACCCCAATCCAGTAGCAACTGCTTTGCATTCAGATAAAAATTGATCTCATCCGTTTCGAAAAATGTTATAATCGAAGATCAAGCTGTCGAGATCTCGAATTTCAACGTCAATAGTACTGTTTCTGGCTCAAAGAAGGAATCTTCTTTCATTTATTAATTCAAATTTGTGCATATATTTTAAAACGCCATTTACATCTCTTCGAGCTGCAGCAGTTACATTAATATCACTTAAGGATTCTAATGATGTTCTAAGGCTTTTCAGATGATTTGCAAATGGTTTTACTGCCTCAATTCTAGCTGACCATCTTGTATCGGAAAGTTTGTGAAGGGACCCGGGCACATTTTTCTTAAGAATTTCCCAACGTTGAGCACTGCTGCTAAACAAGTTGAAAGACTTTTGAACAACACAAAAAAATGTGATTGCCGCAGTACAACATTCCGCTGAATCGACTCCACGCAAGTTAAGGCTGTGAGCTGCACATGGTGAATACACGGCAATCGGAGTTTTGTTTAAAATATGACTTTGTGCACCATTATACTGTCCTTTCATATTGCTTCCATTGCCATAGCCTTGTGCACAATAGTCTTCTAAAGGCGTTCCGTTCTTTGCCAATGTTTCGTAGATCAAATCAGCTATTGCGGTGCCAGTTTTTTTTTTGTTGCAATCGACAAATTTTCAAAAACCGTTCTTGGATGGTGAACACATTTTCTTCAAAGCGCAGATATTGGAAAATAAATGTGTTTTGTTCTACATCACTTGAATCAGGTGTTGCATCGACAATTATGGCGAAGTATTTGGCGTTTTCTCTCTCATTAAAAATAGCTGAATTCACATGTTGGGCACAAATTTTAATGAACTCATTTTGAATCTCAACGGAAAGGTAGTGGACTTGGAAACGTTTGTGCTCTTGTTGTGAAATTCTTACTTTTTCCAAGTGCTCCTGACGTAGGGGGTCATAATGACTAATAAATTCCAAAATGCCCAAAAAATGTCCATTATTTGGCTCTCCAATAAGATTGCTATCGTCTCGTAGTCCTAGTCCCCTTTCGCCAAGGAAGAAAATGGTGTCCAATATTCTATATAGAATTCCTTGCTATTTTTGTATGGCTGGTTTAAATACACACTTTGAAGTGACTTGATATCCTTCAAATCTTCAGTAAACAATTTATTCAAAATATTAATTAATTAATATTACGGAAACCACAATTAAAAACGTTTGCGTGGGATTTTCCGGTCCCCCGAAACCGAATCAAAAATTTCGTTCCCAGCAGAAACAAAAATAGAAGAAAAGAAACTTTATAAAAACAGAAACCAAAATAAATATTTGTGTTTTGTTTTAAGTTGCCGGGCCCCTTATTTTGATTTTAAAAATTTTCAAAATAAAATAAATTTAAAATTTAAATTAAGTAAGAAAAGCGAAACAATTTATTATAACTTTCTTTCAATAGTTCAGAGTTGCCCAATTTTTCATTAAATATAAAAAAATGTACGCCAATAATAATCAGGGGCCCAGATCGGCAAGCTTGTGACTGAAAGATTGGTAGATATCATTGCGAAAGCATGAATGATTTTAAATTTTCGGGCCCCTAAAAATAAGTGGGAATAGGTTGGTACATATGTTGATGATGAATTTAGAGTACCTATATTGAAAAAAAAAACACTCTCATTGTTTTCAATTTTACGGGCCCCTAGAAAATCCCGGGCCCAGGTAGTTTCCCCCTTTCCCCCCCCTCTCGACAGGGCTGCGGGTGTTTTATTACAGATCTTTGATTTTTAATCTGAAAATATTTTATCTTTTTTGACAGCTGTCACTTGATTTGTGCTCAGTTTGGTTTTCTATTTCATAATAAATAGTTTTACTTTTCCACAACTTTCGGTGAATGGGCCCAAAACGAGATCCCAGTTTTCACAAGAACATTTTCTACAGCGATGAAGCATATTTTTGGTTAAATGGGGAACTCTATAGAGAATTGGAGGATGTTGATGTGGACGAATTTTGGTTCCGACGAAATGGGGCTCCATGTCAAACAGCCAAGGAAACAATTAATGTATCTCGTGTCGTGTGCTTGTGGCGTGTCCTCCAATATCGTGGCCTCTAACACCGCTGGACTATTTTTCGTGGGGTTATGTCAGGTAGCTTCTCTAAGCACTCCAAGACGATTAACGCCTTGTTAAAGAATATTTGGAACGTTATTGCTTTCAAACGACTCCAATTGCTGCAAAAAGTGTCCGAATTTTTGCCTCTCGATTGAAATTAGTTCGAGCCAGCCGGAGCGGCCACTTGTGTAAATAATTCTTAAAACACAATAAACATTTATTTAATAAATGAATTCATGACAAGAAATATTTTTGGAGGATTTGTAAATTCTCTCCAAGGGGTAGTAACCCTGAAAAATATTTTAAGTTGCACAGGTAGGCATTGATCCTACGACCTCTGACAAGACACTACTACGCACTAACTATCACTCCACGGGTATTGCAAGCCCTTACTTTTATAACAAAGCTAAATTCTTGGCCATAGCTATCGTTAAATTATATGTGCTTTATTTCTTTCCTTAGCATTCCATTTAACCGTCATTTTTGTTGAGTGCCATCTACTCTTTTGTCTTCAATCAAGAAATTTAACATACAGATTTCCAAAATTTAATTCTTACCATCAAAATAATCCTGAAACACCAGTGATAATAACTAATTCTTAGTTTTTCTTCCAATCCCTTCTGGCTCTGATACTTTGATAGAAAAGCGAATATAATACTGATTTATTTTGTTAATCAAAAAATGCACTACTTAATTTAAATTCAAATGAAAAATTGAATTAAAATTTGTGCAAAATTTCTGAGTTCGTGAATTTTTAGAAGACTTAACCCATCTAGAAAAATTGATATATGGTAAAGAAGTTAAGCAACCAAGAAGATGTACATATGTAATATTGTTGTTAATATAAACCAAAATTTGAAGATTCTGAATGTTAATTGAAGCTAAAAGTTTTGTCATTTAACTTGAATGGACATCAATGAAAAGTAACAAACAGATCAAAACAGCAACATCAGAACTTAAGATTGCGTTGAACAGAAAATATTTTCGAAACCCATTGAAAACTGTACTATTAACTTATAATCAATAGCGTGTTGTGTCTTTGTGCTTTCATATCGTAGGAAAAAAGCTGTCAGGAATACAACAGAAATCTAGGACATAGGACTAATGGCGTTGTTGACGTTGCTGTTCTAAATTATGCTGAATATTTGGAACAGCTGTTGCTGTTTTAATCTGTTTCTCGCTCTTTTGAATATTTTTGAATTGGGCAATCATCTATTAACTACTAAAATCAAACCTGAGATAACGAGTTTTACTCACTAAACAACAATTTTAAAGAATTTAGTACAGCATTTACAAATGTATCAACTTAATCCTTATAATTTTGAATTTATGTCAAAATATAAAAATCTAAGTAACGTGCTCAGGTTCCAGAAAAAATGTTAACCTTTTGTTTTTAAAAGGCACATCATTTATTAATAGCTATTTTTGCTAAGTTAATAATAAAAAAATTAAAATCAACAAATCAATATTATTAAAACAAAATAACTTTTTCGAAGTTAAGCCTGCCAAACAAACGAGGCCCAAAATAATCTTAAGTGATTGCATAAACAAACAATTTTCCATCACAAAAATCCAGAACAAGTGCCATTCGCTTCGCACCCACCATCAAATCCATGAATTCTCAGCACTCGCTGAAGAAATCCATCCCCAGTTTTCCCGTCGTAGGATCGATCACCCATCACCTTAATACATCTTTCCTCTATACCTTCAAATTATATATAGGAAGGTAAAACGAAGTAAAAAGAAAAACTGACCACCACCAACAACAATGAAAGGAACAGTCCAAGTCAACAAGTGATGACTTCAGATTGATTGTTCAGTGCCAACTAAGTGATTCTCTGTTTACCAAACTTATTGATCATGAAGATGAGCCAATATCAACCGGAGCGCGGCGTGATGCGGTGCGGTGTGTTCTGTTCCATCAGTTTCAGTTCCATGGATGCACACTGTACAGTGTACACTATTCAGGCAACAACTTATAGCAGACGTATAGAGCACACACAAAGTGGCCACCACGAATGCGGAAAACCACATTCGTGCCGCACAATATTACAGCTTATAGTTATACGATGAGGTCTTTGCTGACGCCTCCTCTAACTCTTCTCCTTTTCGGATGGCTGGATGGCTGGATGGCTGACTGGCTAGCTATAGCTGGAGCTGGCCAGATCAAAGGCTGGCTGCACACAAGAAAACCTCGAATGAAGGAAATCTGTAAAAATACATATCACACAAAAGGCGCCGACAAACATCATAGAGAAGCAGCAAAGACGATGGGGCACGATCAACGACGACTACGACTACTCCAACGATGACGACCACGACGACGACGTCCATGTCCGTTCGTCCGTCTGTCTATCTGAGCTCTGTCCAAGTCTATATTAAAAAAAAAAGAATGAAAAGAAAACACAGAAGATACAAAAATGATGTTCCGAGTGGAGAATCTATGCCACAGATCGGATGAAGCAGGGAACCCTGCGCGCGGATGTTGGCTATAATGTGGCTAAATCAGAAATCAGAAATCTGAAAATTGATGGTGTTTGATTTTTGATCATTCTCAAAATCAAACTATTTATACAGAATCTCGTGGTAACTGTTAAAGATGAATTTTCATCAGTTTCGACTTTCGAGGTGCATCACGCCAGAATTGAATTAAGATACCCGCTTATATACACTGTACAGTCGTACCACCTTTACACCATGTGCCTTGATTACTGAGTGAGGGTTTAAATTTGAAGGTAAACAGAAGCGCGTCGTCGTCGTCGTAGCGTCGGATGTGTTGGATTAGACTCTAGAGAAGTTCCCAACTAGCGACTTATGTACACGACCGAGAGAAAGAAGATTCACTTGCAGCGATGACACATTTCCCAAAGTGGCGAGGAAAATGTGTAGAAAAGTGTTTTTGTTTGTTTGTTTGTGGTGATCTTGAGATGTGGCAATGCAATGCATTAGCTGCAGCAGCATCTCATCTCATCTCAACTCATCTTAGTCGACAGGATCAACATTGACAATCAAAATGAAAATAAGATAAATCATCTGCACATTTAAGATTCATAAAGTTGTTTTTATTTTTATTTTAGTTTTTTGGTTTGAGAAATTTTCATCTTTTGGCGGGTCGTCCCTTTTTCTATTCAATGCCACTTTCTTATTTCTATGTGTGCATCGTTGACATGATGAGTGCTGGCTTGAGTATATTCGTTAAATATGTATTTTATTTTTTTAATTTGTTAAGGAAATAGAAACAAATGAGATAGAGCATGCTCAAAATTTTATGGAAAATATTTATTTATGTACGATTTGCCTTAAGTTTGGTAAGTTTGAAAATATAGGGTTCTTAAATTTTATGCACAAACAAACAAAGAATTAACTTTTCATGTATTCCCTTTATAGCTTTGAAGACACAACTGATTTCGTTTCTTCGCAGTCCTAAAGGTTTTCAAAATTTATTAGTTTTCAGATATTTTAAATTTTAAAATTTTATAGCAAAAATTAAGTTTTCGTTTGTTTTGGTTTGTTAACTGTTTCGGTCCTTTTCAATTATATTTAAAATAGTGTAAACAATTTTCTTATGTTTTGTCGTTTGCTGTACTATTGTTAAAATTTACTTCGCAACCATTATTCTTCAAAATTGCTGAACCGATTTTGTTGAAATTTCGTTAGTAATTATGCTCAAGAAGTTTAAAACATGAACCCTCGAAAAACAACCTTCCAAAATTTAATGAAATGAACAACTGTCTTATTGTATTTTCGAGTACGCGTCATTTCAAGTTTCTTAGAGTCTCCTTGCTCGGAGATTTGAAGAAGTTTTCTATCTTCTAAGTACATATGAACAAATTAGTAACACTCACTGAATATAAATTCGTGTTGTTAATTGTAAAACTGTCATATTGAGTTGTAAATAAAAAACATTTACTTTTTTGTCAGTTTGTATTTTAAAGATTTTTGAGATTTTTTTTTTAAATAGGCATGATAAAGCAGAAGGTGTATTTTGTTTGTTCCTTTTTGACTTGAGCAATAGAGAATTATTGATTAATCGAATCATACAAAATCTATTCTAAGAGTTCTGACATAATAAAGGTTGGAAAATATCTCAATTCCCCTTTTTTGCTCTTTATTCAATGCTTTATAAAAAGTGTTACAGTGATCGGATTTAGTCTAAATATGAGCCGTTTTGTTCGATAATCTATTTCCATCTAGACTGCAATCCTGTTTGGGACGATTCACCGGCCTTCGACCACGACCGTTTTCACTTGATATAGTCGTATGTGATCCATTTTTCGTCGCCAGTCACCATTCGCTTCAAAAATGGACCGAGTTCGTTCCGTTTCAATAGCATATCGCAGGCGTTGATTCGGTCCAGAAGGTTTTTTTTGCGTCAAATCGTCATTTTCAACGGCTCTGAATCATCGAAACCATTCCTCCGGGCCGCGGTTCGAAGTGTTAGAGTACCTACCATCCCCCAAAACACAATTAATCTCACGGAACGTTTCTCTAGCGGATTTGCCTTTAACGAAGGAAACCTTTTAAAATATCGCAAATTCCTGTGTTAGTAAACTCCATGTTTACATATATCGAAACTAATCATACATAACGCAGGTTATGTCAAGACCTTTCAAATGATATATAGTATTGCTATATACGAGCTCTGTAGCGCTTTTTACATAGCCACGAAATTCAAAAGACAAAAACGCAGAAGGGAGATGTTTTCGAACTTTTATATAAAGATCATGGATTGTTAATTCGAAAATTATCGTTTTTTGAACAACAATTTATCAATTTTTCAAGTTCTCACTTTCATGATCGTCAAATTGACTTTTGCGGTCATCAAATTGACTAATTGGATTTTGATCTTGAAATGACAAAAAAATGTTGGTAACAATTAGTCAAAATCACGATTTACAACATTTAATAATAATAAAGCTAACTTATGCGTAATATGGTTACTGTTAGGGCTAGAAGACTTTGATTAGTACAAGTATTCCTGTAAAACCTAAACATTAATTCTTCTGCACATCTAAAAAATGAACAGCTTAATCAATTATTATTATAAATATTATAAATGCGAAAATAACTCTGTCTGTCTGTTACTCAATCACGCCTAAACTACTGAACCAATTTGTATGAAATTTGGCTTCTTTTTACCCCGCAAAAATGATGCATTCCCATGGGAAAATTCAGGTGGGCCGATCGCTTTTACGCCTAAACTACTGAACAGAATTAAATGAAAGTTGGTAAGGAGATAGTTTGAGACTTAAGAGAGGACATGAGTTACTTGTGACCTCGGGAAAACAACGCATTTCCATGGAAAAAATTAATTTCCGGGGAATCTGATGGCTTTCACTCCTTAATTACCAAAGATTGAATAATATTTGGATAAAATTAGTATTACGCTAAAACAACGCATTCCCAACCCTTATGAAATAATTCGCTGGCGACTTTAGACAGACCCTGCCGGTAATTACTAGAGGTACACCGGCAGATGAAATAAACGCATGTTTGAAAGCATCTGTGTTATGGGTACATGTAAAAAAGTTTTGTCTGACTACGAATATGCGAGGACAGCCACACAATGATTCTCAAGCAGGACAATATGCCGCTGCTCTTCTAAAAATCGGAGAAGATTGTATGCCACAGACTGTAATGTCTATCCACACCTGCATATAAATATGGGCATTCGGGAGTGGTTGTGTTAGACGGCAATTTTAGCTCCAACTAATGAGATGTTTAGCCAGATAAACGAACAAATTATGTCGGACGTGGAGGGAGATATCGTCGAGTACCTCTCAGTAGACAACGTTATGGACACGGAACAAGTAACATCATACCCCATAGAGTTTCTTAATTCTTTGGAATTATCAGGGGTGCCTTCTTATAAGTTGAGATTGAAGGTTGGTGTTCCAGTCCTGTTAATGAGAAATCTTGACGCACCAAAGTTATGTAATGGCACACGGCTACAGATTACTCACCTAGGACGAAATATTATAAATGCTATAATCATGACTGGAAAAGCAAAAGGAAAAACGTGCTCACGAATTTCAAACCCACAAAATCTTTACGTTCTGGCCAAGGAAGGAAAAACAAAAAACGTAGTATATAAAAATGTATTGCAATATAACCTCTCTTCTTCTTAAAATATATTAACCTAACCTAACCTAACCTATGACAATCACACTTAGTATGGCCTCATACCATCTCGGCACAATTCAAACACACGTACAAAAAAGTACAGCTCAGGTTTTTTCATACTACTATCCAAAAAAAACTATTTAATGCGGACGAGGTCACAGGTAAAAGCTAGTTTACATATAAATAAAAATTAATAAATTAGGTGGCACAATAGTCCGTTGAGAACTAAGGCCTAGTGACTTACAACTCTCAACTATTCCTGCGAGTAATGTTCTCAGGGATTGGACGGGACATACAGTTTGAAGCCGAATCCGAACGGCTAATTTGAGAAAGCACTTTTCATGAATTACTCTTGGAGGATTTGTCAATTCCTCGCAAGAGGCAGTACCCATGACAAAAACTTTAGATGACACATGCAGAGATCGAACCTAAGACCTCTGGCATGACAGTTCAACGAACTAAACACCAGCTATTTAAGATAAGTTTATCAGTAATTAAATCTGTATGCATAAGAACTCAAGTTCTATCCCCGGCGGAAGAATTGTTGGTACAAAAAAATAATCTTAAAAACAGTGTTCCATTGAAGTATTCAATATTACAACCACAATTTTCAAGATGACAAACACAGTTTTTAATTTAAAAAACCTTAGTTTTTTAATAATATTACAAACATATTTTTCAAATGACAACTGAGGTTTTTAATAATTTCAGTTTTGCTGTGCTCAAAAATCATTTTTTTCCAATAAGAAAATCACAATCACAATCCAAATTTTGATCACCTATCGCCTAATCGGTTTCCAAACCAGGGTTTTAAAAATTTTACATTTAAAATTCAAGTTATTGGTTAAAATCTGCAATTTTGTTGACACTAAACTTTGTCAATATGACAGCAGAATTATTTTCAGTGTTGCCAGCTACTTTATAAACGGCTAAAAGTTTTTTCTAGTGGGTCTTTTCCTAAATTAATGACGATCAACCTCTTATGCACTTTTGCTAACAGCTGTATAAACTTCGTTTCTAATCTGGCGTTCTTTCTACAAAACAATTTTGACTTACCGACAAAACTTTTTACTTCTCACATTACTTGGGTGATAAATTTTATCAAACTATGTTTTTAAAGATGAACTTGTCAAAAGTGCAAAAACCTTTTGCATAATTATTGCTTAGGCTAGATGCATTAATAAAGCTTTTGTATACAAAATTTTCCCAAATTATAATAAAACAAAAAAATTAACGTACCAAAAATCTTAATTAATATTTCCATTTTAGCATCCTTCACACATCAAGTGTCTATAGAAGAATTTTGAATTTGTTGACTTAGCATTCACCATCAACATCAACAGATGTATAAAGGCCATCAGCCACATCAGGCACACTGACACTAATGTGTATTGTGTACATCATCAGAAGGCTCAAACGTCAAAAAATTGGTATTCTACCTGTCCGTGTCCATTTGCGGTATCCCATGCATATTGTATAGTCATTGTACAATCATCGACTATAGGTTTCCGTTTTATTTGTTTGTTTCCTTTCAATCGACACCGTCAATTGAGTTGACGGATAAATCCGAAATGCAAATATTTGTAAAACATCTCTCTTTCTTCATCTCGCACACGATCTGACATCTGAGAATATGAGAACTTCATGGATTGATGGATGGATGGTCCAGAATTTCATCGACCAGCCGGCCATATTAAATTGCGATGCGAAGCGAAGCGAAGATGACTATAAAATAAAATATCCCACACACTACATACTACGTATATTGGGAGAGGGACCTAAATAATCGTAGTTCTGTGAAGACAATATTTACACCTGATGTACGAGTTTTGTTTTCTTATATTATGGTACTTGAAATTTCTTTTCGCTTCAAAGCAAAACAAACAAATATAGAAAAACAGTCAAGTGGATTTAGAGAGAGAGATGATGGCCTGGCCAATTCAAAAAATGTTTTTTTATAAATTAAGCCTATGGGATTTCGAAGTGATGCCGACAAACGTGTGTCTATGTTTGTATAGGTAACATACGTAAATGTCTGACTGAATATTTATATGGCCTTAAACGTAAATGCTTGACTGTAGACTTTTTGTAATAAGAATAGAAAAACCAAATGAGATTTCAAAAAAATGTGGAAAAATTAGGAAAGGGGTTTCAATTATTTAAGTTTGAAAGTTTAAAAATTGTCTCTCCGTAGTAGTGTAAAAGTTTATCAAGAAATTTCAAACAACCATGGTAATATTCTAAATATTTAAAATTTGCTATTTGCTAGCTATTCCAAAACGTTAATCTTTTGCTGAAAAAAGCACTTATGTATGTGTTTTTTTATTTAAACGTTGCATCTAAACAAAAAAAAGTTTGGAGAAAAAAACTTAGCAAACAAACTCAAATGTGAGAACAGACGAACTCATATCAACAGGAAGTTAGGGAAGCCATTTTGTTATGTTGACTTTAGCATTAAATTTTTGAATAGAAAGGTCTTAGGTTTATTAAAATGACACACAATTTCATTTTACCAAATTATTCAAAGTTTTTCAAATTCTTTATGGCTTTGGCTTTTTGGCCAACAGCTTCTTAAAAACTAAAATAATATCAACTGTAAATCAATTAATATTTGAATTCCGCTTACTCAATTTTTGTCAATTTTTCAAACATTTCCTGGACGTATCACCCTCTTTGCAACTATACAACATTGCAAATTCGCTTTTGAAGTCTACGTACGTCTGAACTAAGGATACCTTATTTCGTCGACCACATCTCAAGAACTGGCAGAGATATCGACTTAAAATAAATTTTAAAATCAAGAAATGCAGAAAAGACTTTTAAAATAAATGAATGGGCGTTTCGTTATTCTTATAAATAATTTTTCGAATATTTTCAAGAAAAAAATGGTATAACCAAAAACTAACAAAAAAATAAAGTTTTTGACATCTGGAAATTATTTTAGAAAAAATAAAGTTTAAAAAAAAAAAATTAAATTGAATTAGTAAAAATGTTCGTCAAATTAATTTGATCTTAATAAATAACATTGTTCAATGCCATTGTTAAAATAAAAACATCTCTTAAGAATAAATTATTGTATGATGATTTTGCAAAGTATAAATCTTTCTCTTCTATGGGTTTTTCAATAAGGGCGGGATGTTGTGTGTAGATGTATGTCGTGGCGTTTGCTGTGTGGCACGTACCGCCGCCGCCACACCGCCATCCTGCTGGAACTACATGTCGTCTAGGTCCATGGGGTTTAATTTGGGCCATACGAAATTAGTTAGCATCGTTATGCAGAGCTCGCTGTTGACGGTGACTACCTCACTAACGTCGTTTTCAAAAAAGTACGGACCAATTACGCCTCCGCGACCGTCCCAAAACCCACACCAAACGGTAACTTTTCGAGGATGCATTATCACCTGGTGAACCTCGCGAGGGTTGGTGTCGTCCCATATACGGCAATTTTGATTATTACACAGTCATTCATCCAAAAATGCGCCTCGTCACTAAAGATGATTTTTCGGCCAAAATTGGGGTCCTCTTCCAAACGATTCGAAGCCCATTCAGCGAACAAACGGCCGGCGTTGTCTATGGTCATGAACTTTGAGCTCCTGGGTCAGTTGGATCTTCAACGAAAGGCGAGTTCTTGTGCACGGCGAGGAATAGACTGCCTCGGGTTCTGCTGTACACTTTCACAGACCGCGGCGATGTTCTCGGCCGATCTTACGTTCCTTGAACGTACTGGTGTTAGCTGCTTGTTCACTGAACTGGTCGTCTCAAATCTGGCCACCAAACGTTGAATAGTCGACTGTGAAGGGCCACCACTTCTACCTTAAAATGGTCGCAATGGGCGCAACGTTTGCGCTTACGAACACTCATTTTGATAATAAAGTTTTATCTTGCATTTTGGGCAAAAAAAGTTGGATATCATCTCACGGTAGCGCTCACCATTCACAGTTACGTTACGATTCGCATCATTTTTGAAGAAGTACGGTCCAATGATGCCACCAGCTGACAAACCGCACCAAACTGTGACTTTTTCTGCATGCATTGGTATCTCTTGCAATGCTTCTGGCTGATATTTACTCCAAAATCGACAATTCTGCTTATTTACGTACCCATTCAGCCAAAAATGAGCTTCATCGCTGAACACAATTTTTCGGTAAAAAAGTGGATCTTCGACCAACTTTGCAAGAGCCTATTCACCAAAAATTTTACGTTGCAGTATGTCGTTCGGCTTCAATTCTTGCACCAGCTGTATTTTGAAAGGCATTACACCTAAATCCTTCCGCAAAATTTCCAACGTTGTTGAGTAACAGAGGCGCAATTGCTGCGAACGGCAACGAATCGATAATTGATGGTCATCATTAACACTGGCCGATACAGCTGCGATATTTTCTTCAGTTCGCACTCTACGTAAGCATGTTGGTGGTTTAATGTCGAACAATGTGTATTTGGTGCGAAATTTAGTCACAATAGCCTGAATAGCTTTTTATAAGATTTTTGTAAGACAAGTCAAATCTAATAAATAATGAAGATTTTTAAATATTATATTATATAATATAAATATTTCAACTGAATATTGAAAAAAGGGATTAAAGATTTTAAAATCCATCACGGATTAAATTGAAAAAAGATACTTCACTTTGAGCTTCAAAAAGACTAATATACGTGATTTTTCGAATTTTACAAAGTAAAATCTCAAAAACCTGACGTGAAACGTTAATTTTGAAATTGGATTTAAATTAAAGCCACCAAACCCCATTAGTAAAGCGCAATTTTGTTCCCAGTAAGAAAACCTTGTCGAACAGTCTATTTTGTAATACTTTAAAAAACATCGAAAAGGGGGCACGAATGGAGAGTTATCAGTGCTTTTGCACGAGCGACGGATTCTAATTCTAAGAATGTTCTATTATTATATTGAATCCATATGATGTATACATAATTTTGAAGCTTTATCAAAGAAATATAATTCTTCTTTTCAAAACTGTAATAGTCATATTATTTAATTTACTCGAAAACAGTCTTACGGCAAAGCTAGTTCTAAAAAATATTCAGTAAAATTATATTTAATATTTAAAATTTATTCTCGAATACATTACTATTTTTTCGTTCAAACTAATATTAAGGAAGTTCAATAATATTGTTTTAAAATCATAGATTGAAAATGAAATGCACAGAAATGACTTTAAAAAAATGATGGAGCCATTGCGTATTTAAATAAAAAGTGAAGTGAACTATAAAATGTGGTAAACCAAAAACGCATCAGACTTGGAAAAACAAAACGCGCATCTCCAACAGCTAAGTAATTTTGTATACGAATGAATGGTTGAAAATTTGAATTGTGAAATAAATTTTTAGGTGAATTGAAGTGAAGTTTAATAAAGACAATGCTCCACCAAGACGATCGGATCTTTCCCGACAAAGCCGTAATGCAAGAAGGATACGAAACACTGCAAATGATAGGATTGAAGAAGAACAAGAAATCGCACGTGAACAGCGCCGCGTTAGCATTGCTCGAATTTTGCTTCTCAATCACAAGAGTAAAGTGAGGCAGCCCGTGAAACGGCTCGGTTGGCAATACAAAATCGTCGAGCGAACAACAGAGGTCAACAAATAGATAACTAGCGACGCAGAACAATAGATTTATCAAGTGCTGATTTGAATCGAGCATCGTTTCGATACGATTGTAGCAATGTTTACAGCTTGCATCCTAGCGTTTGCATTGGGCAAATGGACGTTGTTTGCCAGTATTGTGGTACATTAAAGTTTTTCGGAAAACACCCGGATTATGCTGCCTTAGTGGTAAAGTGATATTGCCATTGTTGACTCCGCCACCTGAGCCATTGTATTCATTTCTTTGTGGCGAAACAAATGAATCACGCAAATTTCTTTCTAACACTCAAAAATACAATGGTGTTTTCAAATGAAGTTATTTGGGGCAGATATTATCAAAGAACGAGAATTTAATCCGACATTTAAGGTATTTATTTTTGTTAAAGAATAACTTATATTGCTCATTCTTACGTATTAAGTTTGCTAATTCTAAACTCTACTCTCACACCTAAAAAACTTTTTATAACTCAGTTAATACTGACTGGTTTTTATTTTGTAGATACAAGGACAGATTCACTATCGAATTGGAAAACAATTAATGGATATTGGAAATAGGCGAATGGAAATTGATGAATCTACACAATGTATCACCCTGCAATAAAACTTCTTTAAGATTACAGAAAACATCGACGAATTAGTGCCAAAAATGTTTCCAAGCATTACACAAAAATACAAAAACCATTAGTGGCTCAATACGCGTGCTATATTAGTAGCCAAAAACATCGATGTCAATACCATCAACTTCACCGTTCAGCATGGAATACCCAGTGAAAACGTCAGTATATAAGTCCATCGATACTGCGGAGAATCAAGACGAGATTGTCAACTATCCAACTGAATTCTTGAATTCGCACGTTCTTACACTGAAAATTAGCGTACCCATTATTCTTCTTCGAAACATTTATCTACCACGACTTTGCAAAAGAAAGAAAGAAAGAAACTTTGATTGGAAAGTTCAAAGGTAAAGACATACTGTTGCCATGTATCCCAATGATCCCGACAGATATGCCATTTGAATTCAAACGTTTATAGTTCCCGGTGCGACTCGCTTTCGTTATGACTATTAACAAAGCACCCGTCAAATCTTCGGTCGATAAGTCTTCTTCCGAGCATCAGCAAAGTTTTCGAAAAGATCATCAACAGGGCTCTGACTAAGTGGGCTGCGGACAACAAAATAATTCCGGATAAACAGTTCGGGTTCAAGGCGGGTCATGACACAATTCATGCTGCGTTTAAACTCGTTTCTGATATCCAATGGAATAAATCAAAACAACAATGCACAGGGCCTGTTCTGGTTGATTTGGAAAAGGCCTTTGACACCGTATGGTTAGAGGGTCTTTACCTAAAACTGAGCAGGCTTGGCATAAGCAAACCATTGTTGTATATACTTTATGATATGCTTAACGGTAGAAAGTTTGTTGTCAAAAGTGGCAATGTAACTTCTACCACAACATTCTTAATTAAAAATGGTCTTCAACAGGGAGCGGTGAATTCGCCGATTCTCTTCAGCATTTACACCAGCGATCTGATAGGTAGTCTTACAAAGGCAATTGCGTACGCCGACGATATAATTGCGTACAGAACGGCCCGAAAGGTTGAGGTTATTAGAATTCTCTTGCAGCGTGATTTCGACAAGATTCAGCGATATTGCGACGAGTGGAAACTGAAAATAAATTTCCAGAAGTCGGAGACAATTGTGTTCAGGACTCCGTTGGCTAGGGCCACGAGGGATACGTGCAAGAATTGGCGCAAGATGCTCATCGTTGATCTTCACGGACAGCGATTAGCGAGCAAAAGTGTAGTGAAGTACCTCGGTATCTGGTTAGATCAGTATTTATATTTCGACAGACATATAAATGCTGCTCTGACCAGGGCCAGAGGAGCCTTCGCTCTGACGAAACGGCTGTACCGGCTTATATCGAACAACCGAATCTTCCTACGTGCATTACTATTCCAACGAGGTCTTATACAACGGGGCTCGAATCAACAGAATTGACAATTTCGTGATAAAACTCGTTCGAGGTCACATTGAAAGACCTATGTCTTCGACCAACAATTTAATTTTCGGGGCGTTCTATCCGAACGACGAGTATTTTGAAAGTACACGCTTGAGCGGCTTCATTCCACCAGAGGCATTCCTCTTTTTAGATAGTTCGGTCTGATACAGAATAGATTGGCAGTTCCGCTAATCTAGCACGTCAGACGAAAATAAAATGAATTACAGTAACATAGATCTTAGGGCCGAAAGACATTAGAATTAAGTATTATTGTTTAACTTAGAGTGTCCGTATGGGACCAGTAAGTTAGTTGTAAGTTATGGTTAATTAGGCTAGTTTTATGAATTTTTGTCTAGCCTTAAGATAGGTTTAAGATTGAATTAATAAAAATGAATTTGAAAAAAAAACTATTAACAAAGGGCAAGGATAATCGTTACAAGTGTGTGGATTAAATTTGAAGAATCCATACTTCTAACATGGACATGGACAGCACTATGTGGCTTGTTGACGTATGGAAAAACCTTTATTTATCTACGCACCAATTCAATTAAATTTTGTAATGTCACATTTTTTAAACAGATTCAATAGAATCGAATGGCTTAGAATGAATTGAATATGTGTGTACTGATTTTTCTTAAATTTATTTTAGTTTTTGGTGAAGCAACGTGCGCCGGGTACAGCTAGTAAATTATATTTTGCACATTTTTTTGAATTTTAAAGTCAAGCCTTTACAAATTTTTCCTAAAAATAAAATGTTAACAACAAAAAATGATATATCTTTCACAGTAGTTGAATAACACTCGCTTTTCACAGGAAACATTTTTTTTTGTAGAAAAATTTAAGTAGAAGTATTTTTATAAAAACTGGAACAAAAACTGCACAAAATAATATTAAAAATTATCATAAAACTATAAAAACTCATAAGAAACCTTATTTTAGTTCCTTACACGGTTTGTTTTGATTCGAAAAATAAATTTCAACCCATAAACTTTTTAACTTTAAGAATAAAATAATGCTTGAATGTTTCCAAGATTTGGTATTTTTCTTCAGTATCGTCCAGGCCAAAATATTGTTTACTTACTTCAGTTGAAATTTCAGAGATTATTGTGTCAAAATTCTTTATGATTTTACAGATCCTCTCAGAAATAAAAATGTTGAAATAGATTGCAACACGCAGCAAAATAATATTAAACAAAACTTATTTCCCTGTGTCGAATTTTATTGCCAATATCTGATCAGTTTTCCTGTTTTTTCTTCCACAAACTATTCCGTTAGATAAAGTGACCCTAGTTCCTTCAGAAGACAGGATTCACTCAAAAGACAGTAACTTTTGTTAATGTTAATTGTTCAGCAATTCTAGAAACCACAACAACTTTTCTCTCTTCATCACATAATGCAGCCGGCGTTTCCTGTACTTTTGCCGATATTTTTATATTTTGTATCTTAATATTTTTCATGTGCCAATCAATAAGCAATACAACTAGCATTTTAACGATCGGATATGAAGTAAAATTGTGAAAATAAAAACAACGGATGAAGTCCAATGTTTATAGTGTAGTTGTATAGTTGGTATTGATGATTAGTTATTTGTCTATAAACAAGTTCAGCAATAACTAAAGTGACTAGACAAAGTACATACTATAGTATATTTAAGATTCAACTTCAATTGATAATAAAAAGAATAATTTTATTACCAAATGAAGGCTTAAGTCTTTTGGTTTGGTTTGGTTTGGTCTAGACTACTATACAGAGTTTTGTCTAAGTCTGGGAAAGCTATAAATCTCTAAGATTATGATCTTACCTAAAAAAAAAAACTGCGTGCCATCATCAGCCGCACTATCTAAAATTGTTTTTATAATTTTCATTTACAATTTTATGATCAAAACAAATATAAAATCGGTACCAAATATCTTCTTTTTTTTTGGTTTTAACAATTTAAACCCCAATCAAAAGATAATAAAACGGCGACGACTACGTCAGACATTGTTTGAAAAAAAAAAAAAAAACAACTAGGTATAGGCTCCATCTCCATCTGTATATTATGTAAGGTTGCAAACAAAATTTTGACTGCATGCATAATATCATTAAAAGTATCTAAACCTCAACTTCTTAAGTAAGTGGTCTACAACAATAATTTTGTATCCACACATATGTAGATACACTTTTCCACGAAAATCAAAATAAGAAAATCCCATCAGAGTTGATTGATTTGGTAAACAAAAAAACCCGTACCGGCTTCAAGGTGCCAAAATAACTAAGTCACTTGTTTCCTGCCGCGCCACCATGCTGCTCTGCCACTCTAAACACCAAAGATGCCCGTTCCCGTGCCCTCGCATCTTCTAGATTTAGATAGGTAAATGATGATGATGCTGTGTGTTGTAGAGTCAATTTATAATTTCATATCAATTGCCCTGGATTCTGGTATATTGAGTTTGCTATAAGTAGATACAATTTTAATGTTGGGGCAAGGAAGTGGGAAAATTCATGGAATATGCTGCAGACGTTTGTTTTTATTACCACAGCAATTAAATATGAAATAAAATGTGTGCTTTAATATGAAATAGATGTGTGCTTAGGAACAGGATATATCTAAAGGTGAAGATTATGTTTGTGTATCTTTTGGATATGAAGGTAAATGGTGGTATAATTAGATATCTAGTTAGTCATAGGTACAATAAATGCAAGATATTATGGAATTTAAAGTGATGTTTACTTCTCGCAAAACAATGTTTTGTTTCCCTTCAATCGATAGACGGACGAGTTGCCAGGGTAGGAGCATCCAAAGCACAGCAGGTGTGTTAATTATTATACCAAAGAACAATTTTCTAATCGAATCGGATAAAATTTAGATAAATCGTTGGCAATAGAAATTCATAAATGCTTTTTAATTAGTTTTGTTGATTGCGGGGTGTATGAACGCTTTTTGATCGACCATTATCTATATGAGTAGGAGTATATACTCGAAAGTATAAAAAAATAAAAGTTCAATATCATTTTAATTGAAATTAATCGAAAAGCTTAATCGAATAAGAATTAGATTTTATTGAAAGAGATGAATAATGCAATAAAATTCAATTAAATTAATTAATATGGAAACAAAGTAGTTCTTGTTTCTTTCTTTAAATAGAAATTTGTATTATGTGTGGTAATTATTTTCGCATAAATGATACAATTTAAGTGATTTTTAAGCCAATAAGAGGTTTCATTTTGAATATATCGATATAAGAGCAGATGTCTCCTTGCTGCTGTCACCTTGTTACATCTGACAAATAACAACTAAGTACTTTAGGAGGCCACACTCCAAAAACGCATTGAAGCAGTTAAAGTTCACTTAAAAAATGTTGAATATTTTGCAATAACCTATGGCAAAACTTAAGCACTTTTGGGTCGTCTTAAAGCACACCCGTAGCCTTGACTGCATGCCGATTTACTGAGATTGTTATTTGTTGTTAATGACATGCTTTTCTCTTGACAATGAAATAAACATTGGTTGATTTATCTTTAAAAAAACTTGTATCTTGAAAACATAAAAATGAAACCTCTTAATGGAATGCGCTGTATAATAATTGAACACTGAGGCGTATACGCATCTTTTTTCTTCAATTTTCTCCATTTTGTTCAGAATGATATATATATATATTAAAAAAAAAAACATTATAAGTTAAAACAAAAAGAAATTTGTAGATATTTACAACATCTTCCTCACTTCCCCGATCTTCTGAAATTCTCGCAAAGACAAACTCTTTGACTTCTTTTTATTCTTCGTTTGTTATACATACGTGTGTCATTTATAAAAACCTGCATTTAAACTTAAATAAAGTCTGCAAAAGACCTTCTATATATATACTTTTGAATGTCTTTTTAAACAACATTAATTTGCCATTCAATTTTTTTAATTTTTACTTACAGGGCCGAGGGTTCCAACATACTACTTGATCCAAATTTAATGTGCAAGAAGACACGACGCGTCCGCGGTAAATTGGCAGAAATATGTCGGCATGATTCTGTACTTCTGAAAGAGATCATCAATGGCATTAATCTGGGCTTCCGAGAATGTGAATTTCAATTCAAGAATCGGCGATGGAACTGCACATCACTGCGCAAGAGCATGAGAAAAATTTTAATGAAAGGTAAGTCCAAAGTAGTATAGTTTGAGAAGTCTCTTCCATCTTAACCCTGATGCGGGGATGGTAAGCCCAAAGGTGCTGCTCGTTGTTTGTGTTACACCATCACCACCGACCGAAATACAAGACTGTACTGCGCTTCATGTGCGCTTAAGATTGCTTTTGCGCTTGTGAATGCGCATCGCACTGCATAGCATTATGCGTAGCCGTAACGCGTATACAATTGTGCTTAAAGCCCCAACCGAACAACGAAAGTCGCTGCACCATAATATCCATCCTCGACATAGGTACCATACACACACATATCCATAATAATATATCGGTACAGTGTGTCGCTGATGATGTCCGTCTGCTGTACTGTATACTATTTCGTAAAATGCGCTCTGCAGTATACCTATGTGATTTGTGAAAACAATTTTCCAATTAAATTAATGAGATTTTTTGTTATGATAATTTCATCGCTCATGGAACATGTCGTTCCATGTCGGTGTTGTCTCTCTGCTGTTGACGCGCAGCTACTTTTCAAACGCAACTCAGGTGACATGTGCACATAGCTTTAAACGCGCGCAGTTTGCAGCTTACATCCTGCCCGCGCATCTGGAATCTTATACCCCATTACCTGCCCTGGCGTACATAGCTTACAATATGGGGCACAACAAGAGATAATACAGAACTTTCAAGACACAACAGCTCTGCTCTGACTCTGTGATGTTGCACAGGTTTCGGTATGGCGGGCGACTTGCGGGGCAACTTATAGGACTCGTGTATATTTATGAGATCACGCTTTAGTCCATCGGTGTCTGTGTGTTGACAACAAGTGGAACTGTCTGTCAGGCTGTGTCTATCTGTCTGTCAGCGAGACTGTTGTGGCCAGAACAGAGCTCCGGCGACAACCAGCGGTGGCGGCGCGGCAGCGAATGTATAGCATAAAATATGTGTGTGGAAACTAAAGCGAGGTCGGCGAAATAAATTCCATTCAGAACGCAATGGACGGTACATCCAGCCATCGCAGAAAGCGATGCTCAATCCCCAACCAATATCGAAGGATACTCAAGGGGATACCTGCACTGCACAGCACATTGCACGTTCCTGATACAAAGTCCTGATGCCTGATGATGGACACACACACTTCTTTACCTCGAAACTAATCACCTTAGAGATGCTTTGAAATGCGCATTATTTTCTTATTTTCACTTCCGATGCGATGTTCTGAGGTGAAGTAAGGTGGTTTAACAAGCTCCAGAGGTTCGTCCATAATAAGAGACGATCTCTCATTAAGTCATGTAATAAATTGTCGTCGGTATATGGTACGGTATATGATGCGTTTAGTGCAGCCTACATACCTGATGCAACCAAAACGACGAGCGACCGACGCGACGCGACGCGACGCAACGACGACTTTACCGCACATCAAGACACAAAGTCGGTCGCACGATATGAAGCGAATTAAGTTTATCGCGCGTTGTCATCTCAAAGCTATAAGGGATACCACTTTGATTCGCATTAAAGTGTCCAGAGTATCAATTTAAGTGTCCAACTTAGTTAACTTATTTGAAATTTATTGCGAAATTGAATGGAACTTAGATTTATGGTGCGTCATCATCAGCTGATCCATTTGTTCCTCGTTTTTTGATGTTGTCTCTTTTCCAACGATTCCATAGAGTCTTTACTTATGGGCGATTTTAAAGGCAATTGAGTTTTCATTATATTCGCTTTGAGTATCTTTCTAGACCAAAGGCGCGAGGATTAATGATAAAATTGTCCCTAGACAATTACGGAGCACGCTCGATGTAATAGAGGAATCAGATCAAATTGCGATAGAAATATGAACGGAGTTAGTTAAAAAATCTAAGATGAAACGAGTTCGAGAAACGAATCAAAAGTAGACTTATCGTAATTTATTAGGGCCTTTTCTAAGCTAAAGTAAGAAAGGTCTAACTCATTTACTCTGCATTATTAGAATTTGACTTATCTGACGAAGAAGATTAGACATAAATGTCAGCCAAATTGACGCATTGTCACTATCAAATTGTAAAGATTAGAAGTCTTTATTGGAAACCATTTACTAAAATTGGTCAAAATATTTGCATCGTCAACACATTTCTGAGAAACCTGAGTTTCGAAAATCTTCTCATGTTTTTCTTTCAAAACTTCAAACTGATCTTATTTTCTTTGTTCAGAAGACAAACCACACACAATCTTTGTAGGGCTTGAATTCAAATATGTAATTGTCCTCCGTCCAGTCACCCGACATTTTTTATTTGTTTAAATAATTTAGATGTCAATTCTAAACTACTGAAAATGGTCTTTTAACACCTATCAGCCAACAGCCACTATAGTCACACTAGAAGCGCTCTTTTTTTGGTGGGGGTGCAGAGGCACACACATATTTGCTATTTGTGACAGTCCTAATTTGTTTTCTTCTATTTGTTAAAAAAACGTTTCTATAGGGAAATGGTGGTAGAAGAAGTTGTTCAGTCGTTGAAGCGTTTACCGAATTTGAAAACTTACTAATCACCGCTAATTGTTACTGTCTATTTGTTTCTCATGAAAAGGTAAACAAAAAAATAACACAAATATAAGAATTTAAAACACGTCACGCACTTTAACTAAGATGTTACGTGACGGTGGTGGTTTCTTGTATATTTATAAATGAATGACGGGGCAGTATGTCAATGCAAATTCTATAGAAATAGACACAAAAATATACCATGTCTCCTTCTGGAATTACGTGGAGGTAAACACTTTCTTCCTTTTGAATGTCATACATATTTATGCACAGGTACGCGTACATATTCGAGTTTACGCACCATGACAGTATTTATAACTCGTTGTTGTTAATTTCAACAATAGCACGCTAATAACTTTGAGAAAAAAAAATATTTAATGATGTATATTGTCTAGTTGGCAAAATAGGCTGTATTCAAGAGACAAACAAAATACATGCGGAAGTTAAGTGACTAGGAAACCATTTTGTTAAGTTTTTTTTATTGGTTAACATTTTGAAGTCTTAAAAAAAATTACACTTGAAATAGATATTTAGTCGGAAAAAACTCGTCTTTCTCTTTCTTCATTAATCATTAATAAATGAATCACTATTAACGAGTATTTCCCATTTTTTTATATTTTTGTAAACGGAAATCTCAGTAGGAAATATCTACTAGGGGTATACTGAAAATTTGAAATAAAATAAATTAAATTAATTGATTATTATTGACCTACATAAGAAACCTTATTAAAAGCTTTCACGCTTCCTGTTTTTTAAAGGCACTGTATGGATTTTGTTTCCATAATAATCATGACACAAATTAATGAGAATCAACAAGAACGAAGTTTCCTACTATATTCTGAAAAAAATCGCTCTGATGTCCCTTATCTTAAACGAGCTCCGATTAGCTAAATTCTGAGTTCAAGTTCGCCGTTTAAAAAAATTTTAAATATTTATTTTGAAAATGGCTTAGTTCCTTGAAGAACTCGCCTGAGTTAACACTTTATATAGAGATAGAAACGTTTGATGTCTTTGATGCGTTGTCGGGTTTGTTGGGTTACTTGTGGTTAGATAGTGTATTGGGTAGGTGCGTTTTTTTTGGGGGATGGAGTGGTTTTGTATTTTATCTTTTTTTTTTGAAAAACAACGTTGTCAAAAAGTAGGTTTTAAATATTAACATGTTTTTTTTGTCGAAAATTGTTTTCTCATAAAATATTTTGTCCAAGTTTATTTTGGCCAAATACCCAAAACTATTTCGGCCAAATGTTCCAAAATTCTTGGACAAACTACTGAAAATCGTCTATTCATCATATCTGTCTAAATTTCAAGGAGACCTTACCTTAACCCTCCACAGAATTTTGAAAAGAATTAAAATTTTTCCGAACGAACGAGTATCTGTGTTCGGGATTTCGTTACTTTTTCGTTTTTAAATGAGGTACACTGAATCGTAGGTGAAATTTTTTTTAATTTTTTAAATATCAGCTTAGAACGCTACCCGATGTCTTTCGTTAAATATTTTATGTAATTGAATTATATATATATGTTTTGTAAATAATGTGAAGAAACCGAAGGTGACAAAAAGGTCACGAATGAAATATAAATTTACTTCTATTTCAAACGTAGAGTGTGTTTCATTTTATTCAATTTTCATTCATTTCATTTAGAATTTATTTCAAATTTAACTTACTTTTCGATTTTAACCCAGAACAATACACTTTAAACGAGTTAATAAAATGTTATCGCCATTTTATAAAGTTACCAAGTTAAAAAGATAATTTTTCGGATTTTGATAGAATTGCTACCTCGTACTCAAATTTTAGCATTCCGATAAATCCATATGACCTCTAAGTTGCTAAAAGTTTAAATAAGCAGACCTTTTCCCAAGATTAAGGATTGCTTAATTTTTTTCGTTTTATGATTTTTCATTGCGTTGACAAGTTCAATTGAACTATTTTAACAAATTGAAAGCAAACAAAATATTTAACTACCCAAAAACGGAGTAACATTTTGAAATAGGTAAATTGTTTAATATTAAGAAAATTGCTAACGTGTTCAATTTTCAACCCTTAAAACAAGTTGTTGATTCAGTTGTATATATATTTTTTATTTTTTACGAATGGTAAAAATGTTGCACCTTTACAACTTATCTTTTTTTTTATTATTCATTACAGATACCAGAGAGACAGGCTTCATAAATGCCGTTACAGCAGCTGGTGTGACATTTGCCATGACAAAAGCCTGCACAATGGGACATTTGGTACAGTGTTCGTGTGAGAAAAGCCATCCGCGTAAGAATCTCCTATGGTCGATGGGTGGCAGTACCTTCGAAACTGAAAACCAAGACCCATCCCAAAAAAAGAACCGACACCATACGAGCATAGCCAAACAAAAGAGGAGACTTTTCAAAAACATCGCCATGCCCGATGGCGACTGGGAATGGGGTGGATGTGGTGATAATGTTAATTTTGGTCTTGGCCAAGCGAGAGCATTTCTCGATGCCAAATACCGGAAACGTAGTGATTTGGGGAATCTAGTTAAACTACACAACAACAATGCTGGTCGATTGGTAAGAAATATTTGTTGTAAATTAAAAAAAAAAAACAATTCAAATCAAATTTCAATTTAGGCAATTCGTGATTTCATGCGACTTGAGTGTAAATGCCACGGTCTATCAGGCTCATGCACGGTCAAGACTTGTTGGCTGAAGATGCCAAGTTTGCGGGAAGTAGGTAACCGCCTCAAAGAGCGATTCGATGGAGCCTTTAAGGTTGTGGCACGAAATGATGGCAATAGTTTTATGCCCGAAAGCGAAACCATAAAAATGCCAAGCAAATATGACATTGTATACGCAGATGAGTCGCCGGACTTTTGTGAAGTCAACACAAAAACCGGCTCCCTGGGCACCCATGGCAGGGAGTGTAATGCAACTTCGCAAGGCGTTGACGGATGTGATTTGCTGTGCTGCAATCGGGGCTATGACCATCGAATAGTCAAGGAAAATGTCAATTGTAAATGCGTCTTTAAGTGGTGTTGTGAGGTGACTTGCAGTGTATGTCAGCAGCGAAGAGATGTGAGCACTTGCAGATAGAGTTGTTTTGTTTTACTTCTCTTTTCTTTTTTTTTTGACAAAATTGCAATTCTAATAAAATTAAAAATTATTTATTTTTTAGTTCTTTTTTTGTGATAAATTATAAAATATACATACATGAGTTACTTAATTATATTATTATCTATTAATAAAATAAAAATAGTTATTGTTATGAAAATTTTGTTTTTGGCAAACTTTTTACCGCAAACGTATTATAATGTAGGAATTTTTGCTTTCGTTTAAAATGAATTTGAAAAATAAGAATAATATTAACTTAGTTAGTGAATAAGAGAAAAATTTATAAAATAATTCTATTGTAATAAAAAATGTTGTGTAAGAAATGAATGCATTTGCTGATGATGTGAAATAAATGTTTATTTTTTTTTTGTTTTAATTTTTATTTTTTTCTTAAAAAAACTAGCCCAATATATTCAAAACTGGGTTGGGCAAAGTTTTGTGTAGCATATAGAACTTGCAAAGATTGGTTACAAGGGTATTAAAAAATTCAAAAGTAATTGTCGCCAAAATTAACTGATTTTAAGATCTTAAAATGTTCGTTAAAAGTTCTTTTAAAAATTCTTTTAAGATTTGTGCTAAAAAATATTTAAAAACTGTTTTAAAAACTTTTGTTTACACTTTTATAAGGCTGAGATATGGAGAATTCGTTTTGTAATAAGTTTTTCAGTGTTTCTCGAAAAGACAGTTATTTTGCAATACTCCAATGTAAACTATTGAAAAAAAAGTTCTAAAAATAAATTTAAAAAAATTAATTAAAAAATTATTATAGTTTTTGGATACAGCAAAGAGTCTTCTTAAGTTAAGCTTAAGTGTCCTTATAGATTTTTGATACTTATACAAAAATTACAGTTTAGATCTGAAGAAAAAAAAAAACATTTTCAGGCGAAAATCAAAGTTATGCAACTTATTTAAAAATTGAGACAAAGAATTTTTTTGAAATACGTAAACCTCTTTAAGTTTAGTTTGGAATCCAGAAATCCTTAAAATCCTTAAACATAAATACCTCTTAAAGGCATATTTTTTTAAATGTTATTTTATTCGAAACGTCAAATTTTGTTGCTGTTAAATTTTACTATTTTAGGTCAACTTGTTTGAAATGTTAACATTTCTGTTAATTTGGTCATTCGTGTTTTCAGGACTTTGTTTTTTTTTTTCTTGATTCTGGGATTTTGCTTTCCAAGACTATTAGTTATGGCTTTCTAATCATTATTAATATTTAGCAAAATATTTTCGATCAACTCATATTTTTTCAAACGTATGTTCTATGAAATAGTAAATTGTAGACCATTTAAGCGCAGTAACATTTTTAACTTCCCATAGGAAGTTATTGTAATGGGTCCGATTTGTCAAATTGAAAATTTTGACATTTCTCGACGTTTCAAGGTCCCTAGAGTCGAAATAAAATATTTTTAGAAAGATGTCTGTGCGTGCGTGTGTACGTACGTTCGTACGTCCGTATGTCCGTATGTCCGTATGTCCGTATGTCCGTATGTCCGTATGTCCGTATGTCCGTATGTCCGTATGTCCGTATGTCCGTATGTCCGTATGTCCGTATGTTCGTATGTCCGTACATCCGAACGTCCGTACGTTCACGACGTTTTTTTCGTCGTCCATAGCTCAAGAACCAGAAGAGATATCGACTTCAAATAAATTTTGTTATACAGATAATAAAGCAGAAAGATGCAGAAAGGACTCTCAAGAAAATTGCAACGGTGGTTTTTTTACCATAGCAGTTTAAAAAAAAGGTGAAAATTTTGGTTAAACCTAAATATCTCATGAACCAATGACGCTAGAGATTTGCATTAAATTTTATATTATATATTGTAATGTGATACAAAATAATTATATTTTTGGAAAAAAATCCAATTAACGTTTTTTTTTATAAATCAAAAAAACTGAAAAAAAAAATTGTCACCTCAAAAATTATACGACTAAAATATGATTTTATCTCCAAAACAAATTTGTGCAACGAAAAATAATGTTTTTGACATCTGATAAAATCTTGAGGAAAAATCGAATTGACAGTTTTTTTTACAAAAAATAAAAACCTAAAAAAAAATTAATAAAAGTTGGTAAAAATTGATTTTCGACTCAAATATCTTTTCAAAACTTTGAGATATTGGCTTTAAACTACTTTTATCTTTCAAAAAATATTGTTGTCAACATTCAGTAAAATTTTGAAAAAAATCCAATTGACAGTTTTTAAACAAAAAATTAAAAACCTAAAAAATATTTAAGAAAAGTTGGTAAAAGTTGATTTTGGACTCAAATATCTTTTCAAAAATTTGAGATAATGGCTTCTAACTAATTTTAACTTAAAAGAAGTATTGTTTTTAACATTACGAACAATTTTGAGAAAAATCGAATTGACAGTTTTCTTACAAAAAATAAAAACCTAAAAAAAAACAATGCTAAAACTTGGTAAAAATTTACTTTCGACTCAAATAGCTTTTCAAAAATTACAAATATTGGCTTCAAACTTATTATATTTCACAGAAAATATTGTTTTCGATATTCAGTAGTTTTTTTTATAAAAATCCAACAGTCCGTTCTTTCATAAAAAAAATAAAATCTACAAAAAATAGTACGCAAATTTGGTTAAAATTGATACATATAGACACACTTTTAAGCAAGACAAATCGACAGACGGGATGGGAAGTTATCAGTGTGGGTCGCATCACAGCCTCTTTTTTCAATTATTTTAAGTAGCTAGGCCAAAGACATACCAAAGTAAAATATTTTTGGAATATTTATCCTTTGTTACTTTCGGAATAAAAATCAACTTGATATTTTACTCAAACTTGAAGGAAAAAATGTATGTTTCGATTATCGATTGTCCTAAAAACGGTTCGTTTGTTTTTATTACAAATATTAAGGACCCTTAAAAAGCTTTTCATGTTGCATATTTCCTGTGACTTCATAAGGCATTTTATAAAATATAGGAGACAGATACAGTATCAATTTAACTTTAAGGTTATAACATTTTTGTTGAAGATTTTAGAACAAGTAAATGATTAAGTAATATTTCAATTTTTTCTTTCTTTATGGAAAGCATCGTAATCTTTGTTGACCTTAAAGGAGCATTCGATAGTGTGAATTACGATAAGCTATGGACCCACCTTAGATCCATTGGAGCAAGTGGGAAATTAATACATGCATTTCAAAACATATATGTGAAAACCAAAATTGCTATTAAGACAACAAGCGGCCTAACAGAAGAAGTGAATGTCACAAAGGGTGTTCTACAGGGTGATCCATCAAGTGCCCTCCTATTTAACTTATATATAAATGATTTGGAAGAATTCTTAAGAACCGAGGGCCTTACAGGAATAGACATTTCGGAAACAACAAATGTTATCCTGATAGCATATGCCGACGATATTGCTGTCTTCGCTCAATCGGAGCTTCATTTAAGAAAAACTTTGAAATCACTTGAAAAATATTTTACAGCAAAAGATATGACATTAAATACGAAAAAATCGAAGATAGTAAACTTTGCAAAAAGAAAAATATCATCATGCCCGGAAAGATTTGCATATAAAGAAGACTCAATTGAAGTTGTAGATAGCTTTGAATATCTGGGAATAACCTTGAGTCGAACTGGATCTTGGAATGAAACCATGAATGTCTTCAAAACCAAGGCAAGAGCAGCAGCAGCAGTAACCGAAAAAGCTATGAGGAGCCCTTACATGGAAAACTGGGAAGGAAGAATCAAAGTTTATAATTCAACAATTAAATCGACTTTACTATACTGTGCGGAGATATGGGGTCTGGAAGCTGGAGACAAAATTGAAGTTATTCAAACTTCAGTTTTAAAGAAGTTGCTTGGTCTAGCTAAAAACACACAAAGCAATGTGGTTCGCTTAGAAACTGGTACACTTCCATTAGATTACGAGATAGCGAAAAGAGCTTTGCATTTCTGGGAAAAACTGTTGAATGCCTCTGATGAGCGCCTAATTAAAAAGTGTTACAACGAAATCTTGAGAACCCATAACAACTCCCAACGACCAAACTGGGCAACAAAATTTAAGGCCGCCTTAATGAGTAATTTTATGGATATATGGGAACAGCAAAACTTATTATCTGTTCGTCAATACTATGTAAGCATCCTTGAAGACAAGAAGAGAAGCATAATAAATGAAGATTTCAGGAAGGCATCTAACTCAACTTCTTGCTGCTATTATGCTCCTTATTTAGCGAACATACAAGAACCAGAATATAAACCGGCTCCGTACCTGAATTCATCCTGCAAACCATACGTGCATAAAGTCTTAGCGCAAATTAGGTGCGCAAACAGATATGCCCACAGAATAGTTTTACACGGTGATAGACATATATTTGACCCAATGAACATTTGCACATTGTGTAATACATATGAAGATGATACAATTGAACACTTCCTTTTAGGATGCCCAATTTTTAATGCAGTTAGAAACCACTTTCTATCCCCTATGAACTTAACTGACATGAATAGTATAATGAAAGTCGAAGATGAAAACGTTGCACTGAATGTATATAAATATGTTAGAAACTCGCTTAACTTAAGAGCTTTTATCCTTAACGAATGATAAATCCAGGTTTCAGTTTAAGTAATAAAAGTAATTATTTTTTTTTTTATTTTCTTTATAATTGTTGATTCATATCTTACCTTATTGTTTTGTTAGATGAATTAAAATTATATTGCACTTACCTTATGAAATAATGTAATATTTACATAATGCCAATCAATTTGTAAAAGCTAAGCTTAAAAACAAATAAATATATCTATCTATCTGGAAAGCACAAAATCCTTTCTCAAATTAAATGTTAATCTTCAATTAATTCTTATTCTTTAAAGTTACACTAACCTGGATTAAACAGAGTATAATAATTATTTATGTTTCCTATTAATAAAAACTCTTCCTTTCAAAAGTCATGTTATCTGTCGTCGAGACCCGCAGACCCGCAGACCTGCAGACCCAAACCAAACACCAAAGACCCCCTACGGTTACACAGAGTCAGTCTATAATATAAATACCATCATATAGGTATATTATATTTAGTTTCTTATAAGAAAATATCGTTGGATAAATAATAGTGAATTAATTGACTCCCCGTCTTTTTGTGGTATAGACATAAATAAACCGATTAAATTTTTATTCAGTGTTAACATCAACGACTACCATCCATGGTGGTCTCTCAAAAAATCTGGTTTTTGAATTGATTACGCAGCAACAGCTTAACGTCACAAATTAATTAACGATTTAACAACTTATCTGGTCACTCTGGCAGCTCAATTCACTCTTGGATATCATGGCAATTAATTTGCCGTTTTATGTGATGATTAGTTTCAGATTATGATCGTTCCTTAAGTGTAGGTAATTTTGTTGGTCTTTTCTGTGTGACACTTTTTTGCAGTTTTTTTTGTGTTTCCTTTTTTGTTGTTGTTGTTGTTGTTATTTTTAAATTTAAATTTATGTTAATTACCATAATGATGTGTTACGTCATCAACTGAAGGCAGGATCTTTTGTAAAGATTGTCTTTTGTAAGGGTAGAGGAGAGGTCTATAGAAAATATGATGAGCGAGCATCATCTCTATTTCTATGCGAACATTTTGTATTCATCTAAAAGAGTAATAAAATTTCCATTTTGTGGTCAGGAGCGTATATAGAGTGTCCAGGAACAAATGCCACCTCATCATGATGGCCACCACCAACACCATCACTGATGCCAGGGCCAGCACCTCGCTCAGAGTCGCCGCCGGCCGCCCGATGAGTTAATTGACCAAATGCCTTAGGTTGACTTTATGTCTGAAGTGTTGGAGGAATCTTTGGATCATTGATGAAGACGACGAACAACGGTGGCGGCGGTGGTGGTGGCAATGGTGATGGTGATGGCGATGGCTAAATGCAAAAGCAACAGTCCAGGAGTCCAGGTTCAGACCATCAGCAGAAATCCCACTGATGGCGATGGAATGGTTGGAGGCCGCTTTTCTTTGTTCGCGCTGAGTGTAATCACGGATAATAATTATAGTGAATAGAGTGAGGTAGGTGCGCTTCAGACATCGCATCGCAAGAAACCACAAAAATGTGTTCGAAGGATTAAAATGTCAGGAAGACCATTCGTTATTCGCGATGCATATATAAGATGATTAATAACTTTGCTGATACCGTTAAATCCATTTGGAATGCAGCTCTTAATTAATATACAAGATATGTATAGTTCTCTATATCTCTATCCCTCTTTTTCGCTTAGGGGCTATTGTTCGAGAGTTGACGAGATTAATATGTGAAGAGCTTTTTTTTTTTTTGTGGTTGGAGTTGGACGTGTGAACAAGATTTATTGTGGTGATTTTGTTTGAACAAATACTTATTTTTAGTTTCAAAGAATTTTAATATAATTTTAATTGATAACTTTTTCGAATACCAGTTAAGGTTTCTTGATTTCCAAGACTACCAAGAAGACCGTATTCATTATACAATATCTTGCAACTTGTAAAAGTTTCAGTTGTCTTCCTTTTTTTAACTCTGGCTTATTTGGATAAGATCTATTTATGATGACTTGAGTCGCTGAAAGGCATCTTCTCATCAAAAACTTGGTAACATATTCAACAGCTTGTCCGTCGCATGTCCAAGAAATACCTGAAATCTTTGCAGCCCTAACTTTCCATAATTTTTAAAAAACAAACCGTACAAGAACTTAAAATTTGTACTGTTTAAGTGTGTTACGAAAATCCAGAATAATTTTTTTCTTGATTCTTAAGTAGCTTTGTTTTGAAGTAACGGTTGACAAGCTGTGTTTTTGGATACGACCGACGCGACGACATCTACATAGCTTCTTATATGAAGCAACTTCAATGGATGTTTATATTCTAGTATCACTCATTAACTTCTTCTTGAGAAGAATTTTAAATGAATTTTTTTTAGATAAAAGCTTGGGCCTGCATCTTCACAAAAATTAACTGACAAACGAAATTTTGGAATTTGTAACGATTTCGATGCACACGAGGTCTAAGAGCTTCCAATGCTCCAAAAAGAAGTCGCTGTTCGGTATTGATTTTAGACTGGTACTTTAATCGTCCTCAAAGAAAACTATAGGCCGCATCATAGTCAATAGCAAACGAACGATACAAAGGTACTGCCATTTGACGATTGGGTGATGTGAACTTGCCACAAAAGTTATTTGATTAGGATCATTTTCTTGTGGGATTTTTGAACTCCAGAGAAACTATGACTGTTATTCAAACGATGCTTTACTAAATATACAAAATAGAAAGGCCTATTTCAAATAAACTGATATATCTTCTTCTTCTTCACTTAACAAATTTGCTAAGCTCATTTGTCAGGTATCAATTAATAATTAAATAAGACATTTTAAACTAATCCAATTCAATTAGTAAGCCTTTGTGATCTATTTTTAAAGTCATCATTTAATATAAGACTCATCGCAACTTAATATTAAAAGGTTTAAAATTTATGATAAAGACATTATCATATCAAAATAATTCCCAGGGCTCACATTATTAAAAATAAAATATATGTATGTATATAAAAAAGGTCTTATATTATGAACCGAATTCCCTCTAACATGTCCAATCATGATACCTATCAAAAATTCTCACAATTAGCTTATCTAAGTCCCGTCCAAATTGACTCCAAATACCTACCTACATTTTTCTTAAATAAATTATCTCAGAATTTTATTGATATCTCTGACAAAAACAAAAAGTCGAAAAAAAAAAAAATATAAAGATGAAAACGATCACACAAAGAAATCGAAGAGACGCACTCCACTCTAAACTCTTTATAGAAGACATCAACTTAAAGTTGAGTTCCAGGTCCAGCTTTAGCTCCAAGTCCAAGTCCAACATCACCATCGCCATCATCATCATCGTCATCATCATCATCATCAACATCTCATCGTATACCGAATATGTTTATAGCTAAATTTGTGTGGCTTGGATAATCATATGCACAAGAGACATGCGGCAGCTTCATTTTAATCGATGGCGAAACAGCTCAGACACCTTAATGAGATTTGCTTGTTCGGTTAGCCATTTGGAAGATGCGTATCTCATCTTCTCGATGCTACCATTATGTAGACCAGAGATATAAGAGGTTATACTCTTTAAAATATCTCTGCTGTTTTTTCTCCCTTATGCTGTTGAGCCACTATTTATTGGAAGGAGGTTGATGTATATGCGGGTGAGACGGTGAGGGCGAAAGTGAGATCGAGGTATAGCAGCCATCAGCATCAGCGGTGGCAAGACAGAGTTTCAAGATTGCTCCGATTAGTCATCAATCTGTGAGACACATCATTTCATAAAAATGCGGATAACACTTAGTTCCTATCTTAATAGCTTAGATCACTACTTTTAATTCATAGCTTCAAGTCGTTTGTGGAATTTGTGGATATATAAATGCAATCATGAATCCCATGATGATGGGTGGTTTGATGATGCAGACAGAACTTAATCGAACCATTTTCGGATTGAGATGATAATCAAATGATAGTTTTATTAAGATTTAAAATATAAGTTATAAGTTTTTGGTAAGAAAATGATTCACTTCTGATTTCCTTGTAACAGCAATGCCTTCGAAATGACGAACACAGAATATTTGAAGTGCCTGACTGAAGTTGACAACAAACAACTGAATAGACCGTCTTTTTTCTAATGAATCAAGATCAATTAAGGCACACCTAGATGCATATGATGGAATGTCAATTCTCCATTTTAACTGCCTAACTACAAATCTTGTAAAAGCCTTTTGCACTCTTTCAATACGTGTTATCCTAATAGAAGTAGAAGAAACCATAAAATTGAACAATACTCAAGAATTGGATGACCTAAAGACATGTAAACTGATTTTAAAGCGTAAGGGTTAGAGAACTCATTGCAGTTTCGCTTAACGAAACCAAGCATTGAATCGAAAATGACTCCAAGATCACGAATCTCAGATTTGCGATCAAGAATCTGATTGAAAATTTGGTAGTTGTTTATCATTGGAACCAAAGTTCGATGTGCAGTAAAAATATTACATTTTTGTATATTCAAAGGAAGAACATTTCTTTCACACCAAACAGATAAAATATTTAAATCATTTTGAAGATTTTGATGATCAATTCTATTTTTTATGCAAAGATATATTTTAAGGTCATCGAAAATATTAAAAAGGAGTGGTCCAAGGTGACTTCCTTAAGGAACTCCAGATGAAACTTTAAAAATACTTGAAACAAAATTTCCCAATTTCACACATTGTGTTCTGTCATTAAGGTAGCTAGATATCCATTTCAAAAGCAACCCATGAATACCGAAAACTTTTAGTTTAGCTATAAAAATTTTATGACAAATTGAGTGAAAAGCTTTGACAAAATCAGTATAGATAGTGTCAACCTGATAGTCAGATTCAAAAGAATCGGTTACATATCTTCAATAAAGCATGAGATTTGTTGAAGTTGATTTAAATAAATAAATCCATGCTGCTCATTACAAATATGTTTTTTTATATTAAAAAACAAATGATCTTTTACTATGAGCTCAAATAATTTAAGGATTGCAGAGATTTTAGAAATTGCACAATAATTTACTACTAAATTTTTTGCGCCTGATTTGATGTAAATAGGACTTTACATATGAAAATTTCCATTGATTCAGAAATAGTCCAGTAGAAAGGGATTTATTCAAAATTATCAGAAGCGGTAAATCTAACGAAAATTGACATTGCTTTAAAACAAAAGATGGAATTTTAGTCTGATAAAGGCATCGCTGCTGAATTATTCATTTTACTTGTGTAAAATGACGATGGAGAATGCACGTTGCTCTATCAAGGTCTATAAACTTTATTTATAAATACAGACAACGACACCAGCGGTGACCAGCCAGCGGTGAAATCAAACAGATAATAACTTTTGCACATCGCTGCTTCTTTAGGCTTAGAAGGGAATCTCGAGCATCTAAAGTCACCATCTCTAAGACAATCATCATTCTGGTTCCTATTTATGGCGCTGAGGCTTGGACCCTGTAAAAAAGATGAAAGCGTCTTAAGATGCTTCGGGTGATTTTTTGTCCCGATTTTTGGTCGCATCATAGATGAAGAGTATAGTAGAAGATACAAGGACGAACTGTTTGTGCTTAACAGCGATACTGACCTACTTAAAAGAAAAAGAGGCTGGGATGCGACCCACACTGATAACTTCCCATCCCGTCTGTCGATTTGTCTTGCTTAAAAGTTTGTAGGTTTTTGTGTTTTGTTAAAAAAGTTGTCAGTTGAATTATTCTTAAACATTTAAAAATTACCAACAATATTTTGCATATAATGAAACAGTTTGATTTCGAAATCTATTTTTGTTAACGAGATTTTAGTTGAAAACCTATTTTTACCAATTTTAGTAGCATTTCTTAAAAGTTTTTATTTCATCAAATACAAATTGGATGAATTAAATTAATTTGAAATCAATGTTTTCTATAATTCAGGAGATATCGTGAACCGAACACCAATTTTTACCAATTTTGCGTACTTTTTTTTTAGATTTTATTTTTTTATGAAAAAACGGAGTGTTAGATTTTTTAAAAAGAATTACTGAATGTTAAAAACAATATTTTTTATAAAATAAAATTAATTTGAAGCCAATATCTTAAAGTTTTGAAAAGATATTTAGGTCGAAAATCAATTTTTACCAAACTTTTGTTAATTTTTTTAGGTTTTTTTGTAAAAAAAAAGTGTCAATTCGATTTTTCTCAAAATTTTACCGAATATTGAAAACAATATTACTTATATCAAAAAAGATAAGTTGGAAGCCATAATCTCAAATTTTTGAAAAGATATTTGAGTCAAAATTCAGTTTTTACCAACTTTAAGTAATGTTTTTTTTTAGGTTTTATTTTTTGTAAAAAAACTATCGATTCGATTTTTCTCAAAATTTTACCAGATGTTAAGAACGTTATTTTTTGTTTCACAAAATTGTTTTGGAGAAAAAAGCATTTTTTATTCGTAAAATTTTCGAGGTGACAAATTTTTTTTTCAGTTTTTTTGATTTATAAAAAAACGTTAGTTGGATTTTTTTCCAAAAATATACTTGTTTTGTATTACGTTACAATATATACTCGTAATATAAAACTTAAATTCAAGTCTCTAGCGTCATTGGTTCATGAGATATTTAGGGTTAACCAAAATTTTCACCTTTTTTTTAAACTGCTATGGTACAAAAACCACTTACACAATTTTTTGAGAACCCTTTCTGCATCTTTCTGCCTTATTGTCGGTATAAAAAAATTTATTTGAAGTCGATATCTCTACTGGTTCTTGAGCTATGGACGACGAAAAAAACGTCGCGAACGTACATACACACGCACGCACAGACATCTTTCTAAAAACCTTTTATTTCGACTCTAGGGACCTTGAAACGTCGAGAAATGTCAAAATTTTCAATTTGCCAAATTGGACCCATTACAATAACTTCTTATGGGAAGTTATTAAAAGTCCAACGAACTAGATGTAGATGGCGGGATCATTTCAAGCGAATGGACATCAATGCTCAAGGCCGAAATGTTTTCGAATCCAATCCCGAGGGACGGTGCAGTAGATGAAGACTTGGCGTGTGAAACTGGCAGCTAGCTAGGGACCGAACTGGTTGGAGACCAAACTATTCTGGTGAGTGTAGCTAAATTGACTACATTGGGTTTTTCCGAAAACTTTAACCAGCAGTGCTAATTTTTGTATTTTGTCTGTGATTTGGGGTTGGTTTTGGTTGGTTTCACATTCTGGTGTGGGAAAAATAGCCTTTCACTCAACCCTTTAAAATGCCAGACGATAACTTTTACTAAAAAACGAATCGGTAGTGTATTTGATTATTGTATATCTCAGCAAAAACTCTGTCGCGTCTCAACATTTAAAGATTTAGGTGTTCATTTCTGTTCAAACTTAGAATTTACACATCACATTAATTTTATTGTTAATAAAGCAAGTTCTATGCTTGGTTTTATAAAACGCTGGGCAAAGGAGTTCAATGATCCCTATGTTACTCTTTCTTTGTACAATTGTCATGTTCGTCCTCATCTTGAATATGCTTCGCAGGTATGGACTCCCTATTACGAAATTCATAAGAAACGTATTGAATCAATTCAACATAATTTCATTCGCTTCGCCTTAAAGGGTCTTCCGTGGGAAGATCCTTATAATCTGCCTCCCTATGAACATCGTATTCAGCTTCTTCAATTGCAAACTCTCCATCAAAGGCGTGTTAATAATGATTTAATATTTTTTCATCAACTTATTAATGGTGAAATTGATGCACCTTATTTGCTGTCTTGTATACATTTAAATTACCGAGGGGGAACTCATCACCTACGTACTTTTGACGTTATACATATTGACTTCCATAGAACTAACTATGGAAAGAATGAAGCCTTAAGTCGAATGAGCATTTTATATAACTTAAACTGTTCATCGATAGATTTAAATTTAAATAAGGTGGGATTAAAATCATTGTTTAGAACCAGTGCTCCACTATCGTAATCGTCTTTATTATATTTTTTGTTGTTCTGTAATATTTCATGTTTCATGTTAATTATGTTTTGTATTTTGTGCGTGTGTTAGGCTTTAATTGTATTATTATCTTGCTAACAACTAACACATGCACTAATGATGAGCCTCTGATCGTAGTGTGACGCTTGCTGTAAGCTAACTACTTTCTGAAAATTCTGAAGTGTAAAAAAAAAAGTGAACCAGTAGACCAAAATGTATCTGTCAGAAGGCGTATGGGCCTCAGCAAAATATCAGAACCGTATGGAACGTTTCCTTAACACCAATTGCGTCCGTACTTAGTAATTTGAAAAAAAAAAAGCAGACTGAATAGATGGCAGCCAATTTGACAGATTACTTGATCAATAGAGCTCCTATCAACTGTACAAGTTCAGAAGCCCATATTGGGAGACTTTTAATATTATCTGAACAATGCCTTACGGCTTTAGTTCAATTTGTGGCTAAAATTGTATGATTTTTTCCAATCAGTGTCTGTGGCTTTCAAGAAATAATTAAACTCTGAACCTTAGTCCAGTTATGGAGTGCGTGATCTTTCATGAATAGGAGTCAAATCGAAACATTCGAAGTGTTAACTCGCATTTAACTCCGAAATCCCTTTCGTACTAAAAAAATTTGTTCGAAGAATTTTTGAATCTTGTCCGATGATTTTTTTAAAAATCAATATTGAACATTTTGAAATTTTTCCTAAGAACTTAAATTTACGGTAAATTGTCTGCTCCATATCTTTAAGAAGTACATAATGTCGGCAGAAAGCAAAGTTGTTAAAATTCCTTAACATGTCCCATGGAGTTTGCTTTCCTTGGATAGATTAAAAATAAATACTTGAAGCCTCAAAATATGAACTTCTCTTAAAATGGTATCCAAATTAATTAAGAAATACCTGCATACCTGAATTTCCCTTCCAATTTTCTGTTGTAAATAAAGATCATCATTTTGCCTTACCTTCAGTTCCAGTGTGTGATGTGTGTAGCCCAATGCACACCTCTATTATCTGCACAAATCTGACATGCAATCATTTTTATTACGCAAAAGGTGTGACCCTAAGAAAATGAAGGCCAAAAGATGAAACATATTCAATATGTAATTTGTTTTTTTTTTTTTCTTTTCGTCTTCTTATTATTTATTTATTTTTGTATGTTCCATTCCGAAAGACAGATAGGCCATGATGATGATAATATGTACCTATACAGTGTATATTATAAAAGAGGTGGTGGACGACCTGGACAACCAAGTCTTCTACCTTTATTAATACCTGGCCATAGTGTATAGAGAGGATGGTGCATTAAAAATTTCGTATCCACCCATAGTTCATCTCAACCTCAACTCTCATACTTGATGATGAAGAGGATCGAATTCGAATCAGATCGGATGCGTGTGTGCGATCGAAAAGATTCTTCACTCCTGGCGTTCGAGGGTCATCATTTTTCAATGAAGACCTCCGTGGTAGTCGGATGTCGTCATTTGACGTTATTGTTTCACACTTAAGAAGCATAACAGAACAGAGCAAAGATGCCGATTATTATTATTGCATCCATATACATATGTGTAGATACATATCTTCACTTTTATGTGGAGTAGAATTGGTAGGTATGTAAGTTGTGTTGAATAACATTAACACCTGCTGAGCCTCAAATTAGTTCACAGGTAAATTTTTTACTTTCTGTAATTTTTTTCCTTTAGCCTGATCCAGGACTACAACGAAGACGACAACGACGACGTGAAGAACGATGTTAATTAAGTCAACCAAAGGTATGTTAATGGGATTGTGGTCAATTTGTTGTACTAATATACACAAACTACATGTAGGTATACAACTTGTAGGCATCAAACATCATGTTTTCTAAATGACATGACCCATTAAAAGATTGTCCTTTTTAAATTCTATCTTTAAAAAAAAGGTTTCAAGGGAATGTAAGAATTTAAGAAGACAAAAAAATCCGAAATGGAGAAATCATCGAAAAAGATTTTCCAATGTCCAGAAAGAACCCTAGACATCACCATCAGCCAGATATTACTCGCATACGTAAACGTACGTAGTATGTCTAATGAAAAAAATAACAAAGATTAACATCAATTTATTTTATTAAGACATAAATAGCATTTCGTGCAGAAAGCATCGTAATTTGGCATTTACATGCACGCACCTACTTCACCACTACAATATTTATACATCGATCACTGCAAAGCGCGCTATAGCAATAATGTAACCACGTACCCCAGAGGAGTCAAGCTAATGATGCCATTAAAACGTCGACGCAATGTAGTCTACAGTAGAGCTAAGAAAAAAAGAACACAAACACTACTTCGAGAGATAATTCGCAACTCATATAAAAGTTTTTCTTTTCTTATTTTTTTTAATAATTAAACTCTGTGTGTTCTTCTTCGTTTAAATTTCATTTTATGAACTGCGTGAAATTAGTACATCAAATATGGGATATTTGGTTTCGAAATATGTATGTGAACAATGGTGTAGGGTCATTAGAGATTTTCAAACCCTGAATTTTGATAAAATTTACAAAATATAAGAGATATTCGAAAAAGCATAGTTTTTATTGAAAAGTCCTTAGACTATCACAAAAAAGGGTAACATTTGAAATACAATGACAATGATACAATTATTATGAGGTATTCATAAGTTTGAACAAACTTAAATTTATGTTATAGTCAAAGAGTCTATATTTAATTTTTAAAAAGACACTTATAACAAGTTTTTTCGTAAAGTTGTTTAAGTCAATTTTTAAATTTTTCAAATATTCACACATAATAATTGGGGTATTGGTAAAAAAATTTTAAATTATTGTCGAAAGGCCACAGACATTTTTAAAGTGATTCTCAAAATCACCAAATTTAAAAAAAAGAGGCTGGGATGCGACACACACTGATATCTTCCCATCCCGTCTGTCGATTTGTCTTGCTTAAAAGTTTAAAGGTTTTCGTGTTTTGTTAAAAAAGTTTTCAGTTGATGTATTCTTAAACATTTAAAAACTACAAAAAAGATTTTGCATATAATGAAATAGTTTGATTTCAAAATCTATTTTTTTTAACGCGATTTTTAGTCGAAAAACAATTTTTACAAATTTTGGTAGCATTTCTTAAAAATTTTTATTTCTCATATAAAAAAATACAAATTGGATGAATGAAATTAATTTGAGAGATTTCAAGAACCAAACATCAATTTTTACCAAATTTGCGTACTATAGGTATTCTGTAGATTTTATTCTTTTATGAAAAAACGGACTGTTGGATTCTTATAAAAAAATTACTGAATGTCGAAAACAATATTTTCTGTGAGACAAAATAAGTTTGAAAAAAATATTTTTTATTTTTTTTTAAAGATATTTGAGTCGAGAGTAAATTTTTACCAAGTTTTAGTATTATTTTTTTTAAGTTTTTTTTTTGTAAAAAAAAAAACAGTCAACATCTTATCGAATGTTGACCACAATATTTCTTATAAGATAAAATTAGTTTAAAGTCAATATTTTTAATTTTTGAAAAGATATTTGCGTCGAAAATCAATTTTTACCAACTTTTATTAATTTTGTTTTAGGTTTTTATTTTTTGTAAAAAAACTGTCAATTTGATTTTTCTTAAAATTTTGAAAACAATATTTCTTATAAATTAAAATTAGTTGGAAGTCATAATCTCAAATATTTGGAAAGATATTTGAGTCGAAAAATCAATTTTTACTAACTTTTAGTAATGGTGACAATTATTTTTTTTTTCATTTATAAAAAAAAAACCGTTGATTTGATTTTTTTTATTAAAAATATACTTGTTTGGTATCACGTTACAATATATAATATAAGATTTAATTCAAGGTGCTAGCGTTATTGGTTCGTGACATATTTAGGGTTAACCAAAATGTTCGGCTTTTTGCTATGGTAAAAAAACCACCCACTTAATTTTTTTGAGAGTTCTTTCTGCATATTTCTGCTTTATTATATGTATAACAAAATTTATTTGAAGTCGATATCTCTCTCTACTCGTTCTTGAGCTATAGACGACAAAAAAACTTCCCGAATGAACGGACGTACGAACGTAGATACGTACTGACGCACGCACAAACATCTCTCTAAAAATCTTTTATTTAGACTCTAGGGACCTTGAAATGCCGAGAAATGTCAATATTTTCAATACAATAACGACCTATTGGAAGTTAAAAATACCAATCCTTCAAAAATATTCAATGACTTCAATACTTTGACAAAACGGCATTTAAAAGTTAATTATTATATAAAAAATTGCTAAAATGGTAACGACAATCATAGATTTCGAACAATCCTTGGATTGGATACTCATGAAAAAAAAACAGTTTGAAACACTAGTATCAAGTGGCCTCAATTAAAACATCAATAGTTAAATTTAAAGCAGTGTTGAAGATTCTTAGAGATTTACAATACTTTATATGTGGGATATTCGCAAAATAACAGTTTGTTATCAAAATCATAAGCTGAAGAAAACTACTTTCAGAAATTGTTCACCTTTGCAAGAACTTCCTCATATAATGACAAGACCCTTAAAGGTCTTACACACTTTGCTGTGGGATATTCACGCATTGAGCCGTATGCATAAACGGTAGCAAATGCTTTTACTAGTAAATTTTGATAGTATTTACTACTTTCCAAATGCATAAAAGACATAGTAAATGCTGTAAAGGTAGTATTTACTAGAAGAAAAGTATTTACTAGTTTTGGATGAATTTTTATAGTAAATACTTATATTGATATGCATAAAGAACTAGTACGAACTTTTCTTTCTAGTATTTACTGCAAATTTTTCAAGTTTCTAAATACCAACTTGAACATTTACTAGTAAATGCTTTCTCATGTTAAATGCCAACATCAACAGTCGCAACTCTACTTTCAAAGCAATCGGTGTGCAGAGCATTTTTTACGAGTATAAAAATGGCAGCTTTTTTCAATTTTAGGTCTGAAAAAGTTTATAAAGAACGAAGAACGCCCGGGAATACTAATTTTAAAATGCTCTACCGTTTTGAAAAATATAACGTTGAGTGGCTAAGCGAATATTTTATGGGTAAGATATTTTATTTGCAATTAATTGAAGCTAATCAATTTATTTATCCCTTTTGCATTTAAAAATCTCTAGGTTCTCAATCTGAAAGAAGGGGAGTAGCAACGTACGCTGAAGAAAAAATGAGAATTTTTTTGAGATATGTTGGAGATCCAGGCTTTCAAGTTAGCCCATGTCGAAATAAAGAAGCCCCACTTACACTCAGAGGAGTATATAAACCGTAAAGGATATGCCTCCATCAATATTCAAGCGACCTGTAATGCCAGAGAATGGTTTACAAGTGTTATTCTTGTTTGCGAATGGCCAGGGTCAGTTCATGATTCAAGGATTTGGAAAAATAGTTTTCTGGAACCTATTTTGAGATCGTCAGAAAATACAATATTATTGGCAGACGAGGGATATGGAATTACCATGGCTAATGACACCATTCAAAAATCCAACTAGTAACATCGAAAAAGCTTATAACAAATTGCATACTAAAGAGAGGGTCATAATAGAACGTTGTTTTGGACAACTGAAAAGCCGGTTTCCAATCCTACAAGACTGTATACGAGTCGAATTAAAGAATGTCCCAACTTTAGTTACTGCATGTTTTGTCCTGCACAATATTGCAAAGTATTTAAATGACAGTGACGACTTCGAGATTTCAGAAGGTGATGGAGGAGGAAATGAAAGTGCAGTCCACACTTCAGAGAATAATGCTTCTGTACTACAAATCAGAAGATTGGGACAGATGAAGAGAAATGAGCTTGCAGAAATGATATACAATATACAATTATAATTTTGTTATAATTTTATTAAAGAATTTTTTTATTAAAGAATTTATTTAAAAATGTATAAATTAACAAAAAATTAAAAATAAAATAAAACAAAGTATGACTTTATAAATCACAAAATGTTCGTCCGTCTTCGGAAAAAATATTTTGAGAGGCAATCGTTGAGCGCAACGAATGATCGTCATCATTTCTAGCCAACCTTTTCTGAAGAAGCTTCTGTTGCATCCTCAAATGTTTTAAATTTTCCAGAAGAACTAAACGTTGAAGCTCACTATTAGTGAGAGAAATTGTTACTTCGGTCTCCTGTTCCAAACGCCTTTTGCGTTTTGGTGCTGGTGCAGAAGATTGACAAGCAAGCGGCGCTGACTCTTGTTTGTCCTCTTCTGCGCTACTTGAAAAACTACATCTTTTTCGTTCCTTGTTATGGTTATCTGATCCCACAGATAGACCACCTACAAAAAAAAAAATTGTAAAAATAATTTTGTTTATAAAACTTAACATACCAGGTATTCTTGAAATTGCTGGGTTTTGGTCAGCATTGATAAGCTTTAAGAAAATTTGTTCCCATTCTTTAAGCTTGATGGGTTTATTTCCCGTTGATTTAAGATCCGTTTTTTTTCACGTCAGTCTTAATGTTATTTATCCTCTTCTTTAGTTGGTCTTCTGTTATTAAAATACCAGTGTTGGCTTGAAACTCACGAATAAACAATTTTAAGGCTTCCGCCTTTCCTTTTTTTATGTGAGGCTGTTGAGATTTGTTAATAAGTACGACATACTTTTCTAGTATTTTAACAAACTCTAAGGTTGTTGAACCTTCTGCTTTTGCCATTTATTGAACTTCAAACACTTACTTTTAAACTCTTAAAAATTGTAACACAAAAAATTGTTTGAAAAAGAAGAAAATTATAGAACTATAAATTAGAGAACAAAGAGAAGCAACAGCATTTATTCAACGCATTTATGTAGGTATCTAGTATATACTATTACTTTCAGATGAACTAGTAGTATTTACTGGGATGAATCCAGTATTTACTACTAGTTTATACTAGATAGTAGAAACTTAGGTTTATGCATACCGAATGTAGTAAATACTATTAGTTTCAGCTTCTACTAGTAGTACTAGTATTTACTATAACCTTTTACTACTAGTAATTACTTTCGTTTTATGCATACGCTATTATCTGGTACTCAGACAATTTTAAAACTGCATGTGTGAGATATTTGCAAAAACATATAATTTGAAAGTTAGTTAAATTTGAATAAAAGAAAGGAAAAATTTATCAGCATCTTACAAAAGTTTCTACAAAAAATAAGAAATCGTAGGGCCATTTAAAAGTTTTAAAAATTCATTTAGTTTTAGAGATTTAAATTGTGATTTTTCAAAAGTTTAAATGAAAACGAGTAATTTGTATCAGTGAATACAAATTTATAAATTCATCAAAGATTGCCAACACGTAATACCTGAGGTTTTCAAGAACTTATAGTTCAATATTGATAAAAGGATTACATATGGTTTTCATTTTTTGTTTCAATGATGGTAAAATGTTTTACTTTCGCATAATTGGGTTATTTGTAATTAATAATTGTACTTTTATTTGAACTACCACATAAAAAGTCAGTGTTTTCTTTTTACAAAAAAGTTTTAGAAATTTAAAGATTTGTGGCAGTAATAAGGTTTTTTTAAAAATTAAATTTTCTCATATTATCTGAAATTACTTTGCTTTTAATATTTTTTTCTTTTATTAATTACAATGACTCATTTTTTTTGCAAATAACCCAAAAGTTAAACTCTCAAGATCTCCTTATTAACTTTAAAAATATTTAACATTTTTTTACTGTGGAGTTACTTCTTACTTCTCACATACAGTCTATCGTACCAAAGCTTTTTGTTACCACTGTAAAAACAAATATTTTTTTTTTTCAAAAAACATATACCAACATCAGAAATCGAACAATATTATATTGCAGCACCCTGCTGTACAATTGAAATAGCATACAATCCTTTAAAGATTCTGCACTGAATTATGAATTTTTATGAAGGACACCAATTTTGCACACTCCCTCTCTCGCATTCGCATCATGTTGCAGCACAGTCCTCATCAGATGCAGATAAAGTTCCATTTGAAAGAATGCGTTCCTCGCATGGTCATCTTCGATTCTTGGGCAATGGGCTGGGCAGTATCGGGTGATTTTTTAAGAGCTTGAGAACTTTTTTTTAAAAAAAAACGCATAAAATTTGCAAAATCTCATCGATTCTTTATTTGAAACGTTAGATTGGTCCATGACATTTACTTTTTGAAGATAATTTCATTTAAATGTTGACCGCGGCTGCGTCTTAGGTGGTCCATTCGGAAAGTCCAATTTTGGGTAACTTTTTCGAGCATTTCGGCCGGAATAGCCCGAATTTCTTCGGAAATGTTGTCTTCCAAAGCTGGAAGAGTTGCTGGCTTATTTGTGTAGACTTTAGACTTGACGTAGCCCCACAAAAAACAGTCTAAAGGCGTCAAATCGCATGATCTTGGTGGCCAACTTACCGGTCCATTCCTTGAGATGAATTGTTCTCCGAAGTTTTCCCTCAAAATGGCCATAGAATCGCGAGCTGTGTGGGATGTAGCGCCATCTTGTTGAAACCACATGTGAACCAAGTTCAGTTCTTCCATTTTTGGCAACAAAAAGTTTGTTAGCATTGAACGATAGCGATCGCCATTCACCGTAACGTTGCGTCCAACAGCATCTTTGAAAAAATACGGTCCAATGATTCCACCAGCGTACAAACCACACCAAACAGTGCATTTTTCGGGATGCATGGGCAGTTCTTGAACGGCTTCTGGTTGCTCATCACTCCAAATGCGGTAATTTTGCTTATTTACGTAGCCATTCAACCAGAAATGAGCCTCATCGCTGAACAAAATTTGTCGATAAAAAAGCGGATTTTCACATTTCGAACCGAACACTGATTTTGGTAATAAAATTCAATGATTTGCAAGCGTTGCTCGTTAGTAAGTCTATTCATGATGAAATGTCAAAGCATACTGAGCATCTTTCTCTTTGACACCATGTCTGAAATCCCGCGTGATCTGTCAAATACTAACGCATGAAAATCCTAACCTCAAAAAAATCACCCGATATAAAGATACCTAAAGCTACGTGCAGTGTGCTTCGCATCTCACTGGACATTATACTATCTACACATTCGCCAAAAGATGAAAATGTTTATATCAACACGAATGAAATATGGCACAGCCAGCGCGGACTCATGCTCACGCAGTTAAAATTTTGGTACTGCATCATTTTCAACCATGACCAAGGCGAAGACTACGATGACGATGACCATCAGCAACCTAACCACCAGGACAAGGAGAGTTAGTCTTGCAATCGGCAGCGGCGTGATGACCCGTGTGATTTTTATATGATATACAATATGCGCCAAAATAATATATCCCGAAGGAATGGAGGTCCGAAATCCAGCTGGCTGGTTGGCCAGCATGGCGCAGCAAAGCACAGTGCTACAGCACACAACCAACAGAGAGAGCCACCCTCGCAAATTGTTCCAAAATATTTTCACTTAACATGTTATTAACAACTCTTGGTCAGTAATTCATTTTCTGGGGAGCATTTGTTATGCTTTAACATTATACCGGCCCTGACTCTGATGCGGGAGATGGGGTTTTGTGTTATAAGGTGGTACGTGAAGTCTGAGGTCGGTCTTGGCGGATCTCTGTACTCTTGACTCGATATGGGTTTTATTATTTTATTTGTTGTTGTTGGATTTATTTTTTTTTTGTATAAAATATAATTTGCGCGTTCTAGATTTTTTGAAGTGGAATAAATTTGAATCGTGATGCAGATGACGACGATGACGACGACCGGACGACGACAACGACAACGGTGCCATTCTGCGGTGAATTGAGCGTCAAATGTCGCTTTTAGTCATTGTCGGTCGTCGTCGTAGTTGTCGTCTTCGTCTTCTATACGTAGTCGCCGAAGCCGTTGTCGTGGGACAGCTTTTGGCTGGTTTGATGTGTGGTTTTGCTCTCTTGGGGGTGCTAGAACGTTTGTTTCTGCTGACATTCAGTCGCGTTTCATAAAAATCACCATAATCAAATATGAGACTTTGCAAAATTTGTATTTAAATTAGTTTTTGAATTTTTTCTTTATTAATAGTAATATTAGGTAACAGCTAATGAATTTAAATATTTTAAACTTTATGCATTATATCGCCTAAAGCCTGCAGTAGCTTTAAAATAAATTGCATTTTGTGGTTATAATTAAGTAGAAGCATTTGATATGGGAATGGAATATCATACGCTTTTTCTAAGGCTTTTATGGTAATTTTTTTGTGTGGAAGCAAAACAAATATCTCAAATATTTTAATGGGTTTAAAATCAAATCGGTGGCAGATAATTTAATTTAAATGTCACATCAATGTGTAATGAATCAAAATTGGACTGAATGAATGTGATTAAGGCTGACTGTCACTTTTTATTAAATGTTTAACGCTTTTTATGTCAGGAGTTTTTCTTTGTGGAAATGGTAGTTTTATCTGCTAAAATGTGGAGAAAAACTCAACTTATTGCAATTAATTGTGAAAATGGGTTTCAAGCCGAAAACGCTTTGCCCAAAGTTAAATAATTTTATTAAAGTTATATAAATTAATCGAATTTCAAATTCTTTGATTACATTTGTAATTTAGTGTAAAAAAAAAAAGGTCAATAAAATATAATAACACAAAATAAAACAAAATAAAAACAAAATAATAGAATTAAATGAAACAAAGTAATGTACGACAATCTTCAACACTTGCCAACCGTTCTAATATTGGAACTTAAAATATTTTTATTTTTACAAAATTTTAAACAAAATTCTGTTGCGTTTTGTAAAAAAATGGTTTTTTAGTAGTTAGGTAAATGTTTTTTAGGTTACGGCTGTCACGCCAGAGGTCTAATAGGCTTTTAACACCAAGTCCAAAACCCGGTTTTTGCGAATTTATCGGTTTTGTCCGAAAACCTACATCGAAAACTCAAGTTTTCTCATACATTTTTGGTAAACCACAAGTTTTCGTAAACCACAAGTTTTATAATATATATAAAAACCTCTCAAAAACTAGTAGCAATTCAAAGTTGAACTAAACAAACAAAACTTTCGAAACATTCAGCGCTCAAATTAATGTAAATAAAACAGCTGATGGCTGCTGTCAAAACAAATATTTCATTTTGAAATAAATTTGGTCGTGGTAAGTAATATTATTTATACAATTTCCTTACAAAATAAGAATTATTGCTTTTTGTTTTTTATTTACAGAATATGGAAAATTTGCCAATGTCGATAATAAAAGCCCCGGTGACTACTTCTGGCACTGGCGGTTCTTTTATGATCCTCCAGAGTGACGAACCGGAATTCACTATGGCTACTGGCGTGACGACCCTAAGGATGAGGAAGACCTGCTCATAGTTCGTAGTGACGTTTCCAAAGGATGCGCCTTCAAACTCGTCGCCACAAATATGTTCGACGCTTTCGCTTACTACCTGGAGAAAGACTTTCCGGTAACTCCGTTCAATCACAAGGGTTTGGGAGATATGAGAAAGGCGATAAGTTCATTTGTGGAGGAAAGAAAATCTCTGGTGGAGACTAAGTCGCAGCGGGCTAGGAAAATTTGCGCCAAAACATTCCACAATGTGGGAATCGTTGTTCCAGTGAATAAAACCACAACAGTGGACTATTGCCCCTTGATGGACAGCAGCGATGCCAACATCAAGAAGATCGTCAGTGCTTTGGACAAGCCAGGCGAGTCCTCAAAGGAAGAATCCAAAGGGAAAATAGTCATGGAGAAATTGCAGCCCATCATAACAGTTTCAGTGATCGCTCTGGATGAGTGTGATTTTGGTACGAATCTGGAACTAGGAATTGACCTTTTCTGCTCCGGCCATAAGGACCTACACGAAATCGTTCAGAATCTTCTCAACCCCACCTATAAGTTGCTCGGACGGCCACAATATATGGCGATTCTGAAGGCACATTTGGCCAACAGAAGCAATAGTCATAAGCTCAGCCAAGCGAGCTTGTAGTCCTTGTTGGTTTGTGTCGTAAGCCCATTCCACCCGTCCCCAGAACTTCAGTTGAAACTCTTCTTCGAGACGAGCTAGTGTTACGGCCTTGTCTGCGCTGATATGCTGCTCTATCACAGCACAGGAAAGGATTATCGACTTAAGGGTGTCGACGAAAAAGAAAAATCCTTAGGAGAATGTTTGCAATTCAAGAATTTTCAAAAAATTGAATCTTGAGAGAATACATACCATAATAGAACATCTTCACTGTGTGAAAGGAAGTACTTGGATATTTTCATTTTAACCGCATCCGAGACTGTGGGTGGTGATATACTGGAAGTTTTTTGTATGTTCGTATCGAAACGTTTGTTAAACCACTCAATGACGGGATCCCATTTGTTCTTTTGGAACTCGTATAGATCTTTGTCTTCCTGAAAATCAACTTGATAAGTACCTACATAAGGCTAAAGTTTGTATCTTGCATTTCTAGGATCCTTTGGTTCATCCATTCATTCATTCGAAAGTTCTGCGGCTCGTTCTGAAATGTTGTTTGAAATACTCATCATCGTTTACTAAGTTTCACGTTCCCAAAAAGTGCTAGTACGTACCTGCATAAAATATTTAGATATATGCATAGCTCCCTATTAATTGAATTGTTATAACAAGCTAACCATTTTCCACATATTTCTTTGTCGATTACGATTTTCAATTGTATCAGTTAAAGCTTTTCTTTTCTTTTCTTTCTTCTTTCTTTTTTTATCTTTTCTTTTCTTTTCTTTTCTTTTCTTTTCTTTACTTTTCTTTTCTTTTCTTGTCTTTTCTTTTCTTTCGAAGTTCCAGGATTTGCAGAAGAAAACGACGTTTTTTTTTATGATAGAGGCTTGAGATAATGAAACAAAGTTTAACAAAATCTTCATACGGCCCAAGACCCGACGCAAAATTCGCCAAGTTGAAGTCTGCAAAATTCCGAGTTCTTGTGCACGGCGAGGAATAGACTGCTCGGCTCCTGCTGTACACTTTCACGGACCGCGGCGATGTTCTCGGCCGATTTTGCGTTCCTTGAACTTACGGGTGTTGGCTGATTGTTAACTCTGAACCGGTCGTCTCAAATTTGGCCACCAAACGTTGAAGAGTCCACTGTGAAGGGCCACCACGTCTACCTTAAAATGTGCGCAATGGGCGCAACGTTTGCGTTAACAAACACTCATTTTGATAATAAAGTTTTATCATTTGAACGTGCTGTTGAATCGTATAACTTGCCGTGATGATTTGGCACAAACAACTGAATAATAAACAAAAGATTTAACATATGTCACAAAAACAAAATGGCCGAAACGGGGCGCCAAAATCTCCCCGCGCCAATTGAAAAACTCTTTAGTACCTTCAGATCTATAATGGTTCCCACTTTAAACGAAAAAATTATAAGGCTCTCAGTGGCTTCTTGTGTTTAATTTCATGAGTGTAACTTTCTTCGATCTGTGAGGCATAAAGTTGTATAAATAAATTCTATATTTTCAAACTCCTGTTTATAAATATTTTAACATAATTTTGAGTATAACAATACGCCTTATATAGTATCTTTCTAATGTTTTGAACTTTAACATGAACCTAATAAAATTTTATTACACTCACTGAATGGTTAAAAAAACACCCAAATTTACCTCGAAGACAAAATCGATTATCGTTAATATCCCAGGCATAAAGTTTTCATTTCTGAAACACGATTTAATTGAATATCCAAAATATATATGTATATATCAAAAATACTTACAGCTATACAACAACACTACATATATCTATTAGCTGCCTTAAACCTTTTGGACTTCCATCGAGTAAAAAGGCCACCTACTTCGTAGCCTCACAGCTTCTTTGGGCCAAAGAACGAGCATGATATGATTCTTCTTCCAGAGTTAAAAACAAAACAAAAAAAAATCAAGTGGTTATCCTTTTTTTTGGTTGCCCTGGGACTTGGGAGATACCACCACCATACCACACCACACCACACCATACCACACGAAATATATGCTGGAACTCGAAGGAACATGATTGAGGGATGGAAAAATTAGCAAATTTAATGGCTTCATTTTTGATGCCCTTTTATAGTTCGAATGAGCCGGCCCGGGTCTGGAGAGTCCATCAGACGACTGTGTGCAGACTGGTCAAACTTTCAAGTGCAGCATCAGAGGCAGCAGTATCGCGGGGACGCATGCCTGCAAATTGCGTGAACAGAAAACTAATCGAACGAACCCAAAAATATCCGTATATTTCGTAATGTTTGGGTTGGTTTTTTTGATTCTGGTGCTGATGCTGATGATCGTCCTTTTTTTCTTCTCCTTTGATTTGATGCTGAAGCTGATGCTGGTCCGGGTGGTGATTGTGGTGGTGGCGATGCGGCGGAACATGAATGTCGGACACGAAACCGTTGCGTAATTTCAAGGCGTGAAGAACACCAACGAAGGATATAATTATTGCTTTTTTTATTATATGAAGGCTTGGAGCGTCCGATCCAAATCAAGCATGCAGCTTCAGCAGCGTTTTTATTTTTTGGTTCAATTTTTTGTGTTCGTTGTTGTATAAATCTTTGCTTTTGTTGTGTGGTGGTATATGTATAAGCGTTTGGTTTTGTGTTTGCCTTTAGAAATTTGCCGCAAAACGAAAAGAGCGCTAATTTAGGGTGAGATAGGCGTTTATTAAGGCACCTAATGCGGGAATCTGGCTATTTTTTTTTTCTTTGAGAGAGAATTCATAATTTGTTCAAGAATTCAAGGTTTGATATACAAAGAATAATAATTTATAAAAATGATATCGCATAGACCAATTTGTGTTTAAAGGTATAAAATGATTATGGTACGTATTTTGTCAATCTCAAAGGTCTGACTACAAACTTAGATTTTTTGTTGATGGAGGTGATAATTTCTTTCTTTCAAAGACAAAAATTAAATTATTTTAAGCTCAAAGTGCTCTATGAGTAAAAAGTTTAAAATAAAAAATTGTACACTGTTTTTAACAATGTAGATACTTCTTTTACTTAAGTAGAGCCTAAATTTACCTATTTACAAAGTCTTATCATGAGTAGAATCATTGAATATAACACTTCAGAAATTCTAGAAAGTAGAAAGCTTATTCCAAGCGTTAATCTCCGATCAAGTGTTTTTATAAGTTAAACAAATTCAAAACATAATTTAATGTAAACCATGAACTAATTCAAACAAAAAATTAAAATAAATAAACATGTATAAATAAACGTTTAAGATTGTAAACACTGACGCTAAATTTTAAGGAACCTAATGTTAGGGGCTCAACATAAAGAATTGGCTAAATATTAAGCAATTTCATAGCGAATCAAAAATGTTGAACTTTTCTTTTTGATTCTCTAACAAGTAATTTATTAATTAGCTTTTATGAAAAACAGTCCTTCGAATATGTCTAAACAGTGACAGTTCGTGAAAATAAATAAAGCAGTAAAACTGAAACGGACCTATTAATTGGGACTCATAAGTCATAACGTAGACTGGACCATTTTATCCACTATGGTCCTATACAAAATTTTGTCTAGGATAATGGCAGATTCCATACGGATTTAGGAAATTTCACAAATTAAAGTAGCCATACCGTGATTTTAACTTTAGGAACATTTTCAAAAGTAACAAGATGTTAAAATCGTTAAAAATTTGTTGAATAATCTTTTGAGCTTAGTAAATTGCTAAAAATGTTAGAAACTTTTTGCTTAGTCGTTTAAAATTTTTGCTTTAATGATTTTACCTCACTTTATATAGATTTTATTTGATCGACGAATTGTGTAAGTTAGCTATAAAGAATGCTCATTCGATTTTGAGATGCATTCTTTCTATAGTTAGTTCTATGAAAATTAATATGTATAAAATCAAATGTACACCGATGATGAGCTCCACCGCATTAATTCAAATGAATTCAAGATGATAATAAAAAATAGGCTAGGACGCAACCCACACTGATAACTTCCCATCCCGTCTGTCCATTTGACTTGCTTAAAAGGTTTGTAGATTTTCGTGTTTTGTTAAAAAAGTTGTCAATTGAATTATTCTAAAAAATTTAAAAATTACCAACAATATTTTGCATATAATGAAATAGTTTGATTTGAAAATCTATTTTTGTTAACGAGATTTTTGAGATTTGAAGTTAATATTTTCTATTGTTCACGAGATATCGAAAACCGAACATCAATTTTTACCAATTTTGCGAACTACTTTTTGTAGATATTAATTTTTTATAAAAAAATAACTGTTGGATTTTTATTAAAATATTACCGAATATCGAAAACAATATTTTCGGTGAGATAAAATTAGTTTGAAGCCATAATCTTAAATTTTTTGGAAAGATATTTGAGTCGAAAATCAGTTTTTACCAACTTTTAGGAATGTTTTTTTAGATTTTTTCTGTAAAAAAAGCTGTCATTTCGATTTTTCTCAAAATTTCACCAGATACCAAAAACGTTATTCTTCGTTGCATAAAATTATTTTGGAGATAAATCATTTTTGTTCTTAAAATACTCGAGGTGACAATTATTTTTTTTTGTTTTCAGTTTTTTTGATTTATACAAAAAACTGTTAATCGGATTTTTTTTCAGAAATATACTGGGTTAGTATCACGTTACAATATATAATATATAATTTAATTCAAGTCGCTAGCATTATTGGTTTGCGAGATATTTTGGTTTAACCAAAATTTTTACCTTTTTTAAATTGCTAGGTATATGGTAAAAAAACCGACCACTCTAAAAATCTTTTATTTAGACTCTAGGGACCTTGAAACGTCGAGAAATTCGACAAATCGGACCGATCCCGAGTCGAAATTTTGGCCCTATTCTGATCCTTAAAAGGATCTTTTCTCCTCATTTGTTCCCACATACAGAAAAATGAACCTCATATCATCCTTAACGATTTTTCACCATCCTCATTTCATCCTACATGAATCTTTCCGTTTTTCTATGCATATTTTGTGAACCTCATATCGTCCTAAATGAAGGTTTATCAAAATAGAAAATAGATATCGCCCTTTTTTCATACTTAATAAGCTGACCTGGTCGTGTACCTGCTGTCGTCCTCATTTGATCCTAAACATCGTATTAGATTCAAATGAGGAGCAAAATTTTAACAGTAAGTGATCCTTTTTTGAATCTCTTTGAACCTCAGAGAACCTGAATTTTGGGGACGAAAATAGGGCCAACATTTCGACTCGGGATTACAATAAATTCCTATGGGAAGTTAACAAGTTGCACCAATTTTATCAATAATGAGTTGAGAGGTAGCATTTTAAAAATCTGAATACGATGTTCGTAGTGAAGCAGATCATAAGGTTTATCCGAAGGAATTAATTCAATGTGGCAAAATTAAATAATCAAAAAAGAGGCTGGGATGCGACCCACACTGATAACTTCGCATCCCGTCTGTCGATTTGTCTTGCTTAAAAGTTTGTCTGTATGTATCAATTTTTACCAAATTTGCGTACTATTTTTTGTAGATTTTGTTTTTTTTATGAAAAAAACGGACTATTGGACTTTTATACAAAAATTACTGAATATCGAAAACAATATTTTCTTTGAAATAAAATACGCTAATTTTTTAAAAGCTATTGGAGTCGAAAGTAAATTTTTACCAAGTTTTAGAATTGTTTTTTTTTTTTTATTTTTATTTTTTGTAAAAAAAAAAAAACTGTCAATTCGATTTTTTCAAAATTTTTCCTAATGTTGAAAACAATATTTCTTATAAGTTAAAATTAGTTAGAAGCCATTATCTCAAGTTTTTGAAAAGATATTTGAATCGAAATTCAATTTTTACCAACTTTGAATAATGTTTTTTTTTAGGTTTTTATTTTTTATAAAAAAACTGTCAATTCGATTTTTCTCAAAATTTTATCAGATGTCAAAAACATTATTCTTTGTTGCAAAAAATTGTTTTGGAGATGAAATCATATTTTAGTCGTAAAATTTTAGAGGTGATAATTTTTTTTTCAGTTTTTTTGATTTATAAAAAAAACCGTTAATTGGATTTTTTTCCAAAAATATACTTGTCTTGTATCACGTTACAATACATGATATAAAATTTAATTCAAGTCTCTAGCGTCATTGGTTCTTGAGATATTTAGGGTTGACCAAAATGTTCACCTTTTTTTTAAAACTGCTATGGTAAAAAAACCACCTACTCAATTTTCTTGAGAGCCCTTTCTGCATCTTTCTGCCTTATTATCTATATAACAAAATTCATTTGAAGTCGATATCTCTTCTGGTTCTTGAGCTATGGACGACGAAAAAAACGTCGCGAACGTACGGACGTACGAACGTATACGTACACCCGCACCCACAAATATCTTTCTAAAAATCTTTTATTTTATATTTTCTTTTATATTTTCAATTCGACAAATCGGAACCATTACAATAACTTCCCATGGGAAGTTAATAAAGTTACGATTTGTGTTTGATAAAAGTTATATAGTCTGGTATTTAAAGAGGAAGACCATTTAAATTTTTCTTACACCAAAATGTAAAACTATCCATATCAGCCTGTAAAAGCATACGATTTTTTGTGAACTTTATTATTCTGAAAATCTTCATGTCATCAACAAAAAGTATAGAATCTCACTTGAGCGCAAACACGACACACGTAGCGTCATCAATAGACAAGATGAACAGGAAATTGCCAAGATGGCTTTTTTAGGGTGTACCAGATTGAGCAACAAAAGGTTCTGAAAGGTTTGAAATTTTACTTGTTAGGATCTATTTTCGAGGTAAGAAGTAACGATATATCTGTGATATACTTAGGTGTATAAGCACTTTAATCGCATGTAATTGATATTTGTTACAAAATATCACATACACTTTATCTTACTTAGGTTGCAGAACAACGTTTCCTTATTTTTATTTTATGAAAAAGGATTGGACAACTTTATAAAGTAAACATAATTTTATACTAAACTTAAAAATTCTTTTGCATTCCGCAATGACTTTTTCTTTTCTTGATCGGTAAAGTCTTGAGAAAATTTTTTACATTAAAAGTTGAAATTGTAACGGATTAGATTGTTGGCATGGACGCCATTGTTTTTGAAGCCATTGTTTAAATAATCTTAAAAAGAAGGCGGAATGCGGCTCACACACCCTCAACTGCCTTTAATGATCTTAATTGATACCTGATATTTTTTTGGTAGAATGTCAAATTCGAGACGTTTAAAAAATTTAGTAGTTTTAATTTTATTTTGGAAAAATTGTCAATGGATGATCTTTTTTAATACAATTTTTGGTTATGAATTTAAATGCTGTTATTAAGTCAATAGCATTTTTCGTTTTCAAGAAATTGCAGTACAAACATTTTTAAACAGTTTCAAGCAGTATTTTTTTGTTGAAAAAACTGTGATTTGGATTTCTGCAAGACTTTATTGCTTATAAACTAAAACTCTTCAAGTAAACGATATCAGCAAAATAGCCACAATGGTTACGGTTGCAGCACCATATTCTCTTTATCAATGAGGTTCAAAAATATCTGCATCGATAAAAAGCTTTTCAAAATGCAATCTCTTATTAGCGAACCCTTGTAAGAACTTCCAATTTAGCAAATCGGCCCAATACCTTTCAATGGAATTTTAGAAGTGGAATCAAAAAATGATGGCTTTGTATAATCTTTGGCAGAGCCGACTGACGTGTTTAATGAGGTCATTAGCCTGTGATAATATAAGAGTAGGCCTTAATAAGTGGTATATTTTGAATTGTACGGTAATGCCGTTTTTATTCGTAATCATGGTCTGGACAGGTGTACATCGTGGTTTCGTTGTGCGTGCATATTACTAAACTAATCATTCTGTGATCGCTTCACAAAGGGCTTTTCGTATACACTTCGGCATTCCACATGATGAATCTGTTCCTTTTGCAAACACTATCAAATTGTGGATACGGAATTTGGAAGAAACTGGAAGTACCCTAAGTAGACTTGTACACGGAGCACCCAGAACGGTAAGAACCCCCGAAAATGTGCAGTTGGTTAGAGAGTCAATTGAGCAGTCACCAAGACGCTCAGCCCGGAAACACGCGGTAGCTTTGGGAATCTCAGACCGTTCTTTGAGGAGAATTCTTCACGAAGATTTATCATTCCATGATTCCATCCCTATAAATTAATGCTTGTCCAAGAAATGTGCCGAAAATCATGTGAAAGCTTCAGAGATCTTCTACAACAGTGTATCAATGCTGACGGCCGCCATCTTGAAGATAAAATTTTCAAAAAATAATTTTTAAAAATAGGATTGAATACTGATTTAAATAAAAAATAATGTTTTTTCTAAGTTTTACTGTTCGTTATTTATAGCCCATCAAAACTCGTCAGTCGGCTCTGAACTCCATCAGTTGTTATTTAAAAATTATGCATTTCAGAATAAATTTGCGATGTATTTTGGTATCAGCTTCCAAGTTAAAATATATTGAAGAAACTGTAGTTCTTAGCACTCTACTCTTGATGTTTTAAATGAGTAATTACTCAAGCGTGTTTTCCGCGCCAGAAAAGTGTACTTAATCTTTTATTTAAAAGATTCATGATTAGTTCAATATTCTTCCACGAATTCATTAAAGCCTATTATTTTCATTATACATTTTTAGAGAACACGCTTAAAAACTGTCCAAATGAACAAACGTGTCTTGTCCCTCACAAATTCTGAAGTTCCATATGGTGACAATGATACTGGAAAGATATAAATAAGCCATTTACTGCATACACTTCAACGAAGCATCACTAACTACCTTTCCATTGTCACTTGTTAATATTTGTCAAATTAAAGCCTTATGATAATCAAAAAAGAGCACAAACAAGAACTAAGCACGAACTTGTAAATTTGTTGTAATTTATTTTTTTTTGATGTATAAAAATAAAATTAAAAAAAATTATCTTATACCATTCTACGAGTATAATATACACATAAAACGAAATCTCTGTCTCCCTTAAGATGTTCACTGTCAAGTCCTTAATTTAAATATCTGGTTATATAGCCAATCTTTCTTTAAGTGGAGACGACAGTTTTCATCATCATCAATTACCATGACGATCGCACCAACAACATTGCGGAATACCTATATTATCCTAATTGGGTTGAATAGGGCAATTACCTTACCCTATACCTTCCTCTAGTCTCTACCCACAGCAGCTCTTATATACAAAAAAAAAAGAAACTCAAGATCTGCTCTTAAGCCTTTTTTACATACCTTAACCTGGGTAAAGTATGAACATTCAGCCAGAGTTGCAGTCCCTCAAGTTTCAATCCTCATCAGTCCTGTGGATTGTTTTTGAGATGGTTAAGTATATATGTAAACAGTTGAGAACTGAACTGTGTGCAAATAAGTTCAACTTGCCATCTAAGGCTCAGAGCAAAAGAAGAAACAAAACCATCAACCATGAAGACACAGTACATATATATACAACTAAAGAGGCTCATCAATATGCCTCAAGGATCTATTAGGCAATGAATCATGAAGAGTGGAGCATCGCATCGCATCGTCGTCGTCGTCGTCATCATCATCATCATCACCATCAACATCGTCATCATCTTCACACAACCAACAGAAATTCGAGGCCCGCCCGCAAGAATTCCGAAATTGGTTTTTCGGATAAGATTTTCGGACTTCCTCATGTTGGTTCATTATAAATTCTAGCTGAGTACATTATACCTACATTTATCTGAATTCTGGAAGCCATATAGCCTTGGTTTGGTATATTATTGTTTAAGTTTAAGTGCATATTGGCGTTGTTGGCGTTGGCTCCACCTACCTGCTCCTCTCTGGCGTGTTTCCTCCTTTCTCCTCGAGCTAACGCAAGCGCATACAGAGGCAATTCAGATGTGTCCTCTATACCACCTTATAATAAAGCCAAGAAGATTCCCTTCTGGCAATAAATGGGGAAAAACTTCTCAGTGTGCCTTTAGATTGTGACCATTTCCAGTCAAAAATTAAGGGAACACTTTTTGGGGGAGCCTGATATGATGATGGTGCAAAAGGAAGTAAAGGTATCAACCGATAACCAAGAGTTTGTGGCTTCTATACAATTTATATGAAAAGGAATGCAATCTCAGCTCAAGTAAAGTAACGCCCTTTTCACACAACTCCCAGCACAACACAATATAACGTCTATAAGTCCTTGATATGCTTGATGCAGTCATTGTTAATGTTGAAGGCTTAAAAGTTCTGATATGGTGAACAAACTTCGTCGTCTTCGTCATCATCATCGTCATCGTAGTCGTTGTCCTCATCATCGTCCTCATTGTGCGCTGCACCACTTTTGCACCACACAACGCAAGAATGGCAGACATTCCAATCTTCAAGACTAAACCAAAAGCCCCACATAAAATAAGGCATAGATAGATGAATGGTTAGATAGATAGATAGGTAGATGGATGGATGTATAGATGAATGGATGGATGGATGGATGGTTGGACGGATGGGTGTCACTCATCACCGCGCCACCACCAGTTAAAATCAAGGTTCATATAAAATGAGGGGTATGATGAGGTGCGCTTCCCATGGCTGATGTTGATGTTGATGTTGAAGCTTCAAGCATTGCATTCTACATTGTTCGCTGAACAATCCTTATTGTGGTTTCTTCAACCGGAATGTTCTCTTTTTTTTTTATTCTTTTTTGGTTCGTTGTTTTTTCGCTGTGTAATGCTTGCGAAAAGTTGGACAGAAATTCCAGGGTGAAAATATTTTCTATGGAATTTGGAAAATCACAGGCTAAATATTTTGTATTTTTATATTTTTTTATTCGAATAGAATTTCAAAGGAGAATGAGAATTATTATGAGAAAAATAGCTAAATTCTATTATTTTTTGTTGTAGTTTTTGTTGTTCTTATTTATTGTCCTTAGAACGATATGAACTTTGTGAATATTTGAGAGGTTTTTGTATTTTTTTATTTCGGTTTGAACAATGTTTTCAAGAAAACATAACTTCATCTCCGATGGGTTTTTGAGAATTCATGGAATTCAACAGTAGGTAGGTAGGTAGTAGAGCTATGTTTGAAATACCTTTAGGTACTTACTATTTTTATCTTATTTTGTAGGCGATGGTAGTGATGGTGTGTAGTTGAGGTATAAAATTATGAGTGTATAGGTATTAAGTTTTCAGAATTATGACAAAATAGTGTTTCGTTAAAAATATTTACATATTTTATGTTTAAAAACTTTATTAATAGCTATAAGACATTTAAATCAAACAACTTTCAAATATTCAATGTAAAAATATAATTTCTTTCACAAGGAAATCGATTGCTTTGGAAACACATATACTGTAAATAGCTTTTGTTAATGTTTTTGTAATGTTTTATCGAACTAGCCAGTTGCTTTCCACCCCTAAAACACTTCAAGGAATGCCTATTAGCTAATCCTTAAGCTCAATTTTTGATGGTAGTATAATATAGAGAATCTTTTTTCAGCCACACATCGAGAATGTGGAATTATTTACCTCTTATTTTGATATTCAAGACTTTAAGAACAATGAGTAACGCTATCTTCTTTTTGATTCTTTCCTTTTCCAAACGCTCACACTGTGATCAAAAATGTTAATAAATTGCTTAGGTTACGCAACAGCTCGTACAGAACCAGTGATCTACAACATTTAACCTTTCATACAATTTTAATGCCCAATCCGCACCGCAGAACGAATTTCTGAAAGCACTTTTCTTGACAAGAATTGTTTTTATATGCTTTGTCAATTCCTTGAAAGAGGTAATAGCGAATCCAGAGGGGGGGTCGTAGGAGTCAGGCCCGTGGGGCCCAGGCCTAGGGCGGCATAATTTGAAGGGCGGCAAAATTTATGAAATGCTTAACACTTGAAAGCTTTTCTACATTTAAACATACCTTAATGAAAGGCACAAATATATCTTCGGTCTAAAGTTTCGGAACGCATCCAAAATCATAACTTATGTTTGCCAATTTAAAAATTCAAACTAGAAAATCTACGTTAAATTTGAAAAGGCGAAAACAAACAAAACAGAACTGTAAGATAGAAAAATCTCACCTCATCTCTTTGTTTTTGTATTATGCGGGATCAGTAATACTGATGATGCAGACTTTAAAAATTCTAGAAATGTTTATAGTGATAAAACAAGGTATTGTTTCAAAAGTTTATTTCAACGTACGCAAAAATGGAGAGATTAAACGCCGTGAGTGGTAGATTTATTTAGAAACTAAAGGCTCTGTATTTTGTATTCCATGCTTATTATTTGGTAGAAGTGGTGAAATGAATGCTTTAACTGACGAAGGATTCCGTGACTGGAAAAAATCAAAAGCACGCATCGAAGAACATGAAAATTCTGACTTTCACAAAACTAAAGTTAGTCATTTTAAAGCTTGAGCAGTAGTTCACGGGCGTGTTGTTCAAAATCTAATAAAACAACTCGATGAAGATGTAATGGAAACAAATTTTTTACCGAGCAATTGCAATTATTAAATCACTAGCAAAAAGAGGCCTGTCATTTCGAGGAAATTCAGAACGAATAGGAGATCCTCATTATGGAAATTTTTTAGGAACAGTATGACTCCTTGCTAAATTTGTTCCATTTTTATCTGAACATTTAAAATTTTATGCACACCCTGCTATTTATCGTGTTTATCTAAAACAATCTATGAAGAAATTATACTGTTGATTCAAAATAAAGTACTACAACAAATTTCTAGTGAAGTGCAATCTGCTAAGTATTTTGGTATAATTGTAGATTCTACGCCTGATTTAGCACATGTCGATCAACTTACTATAATTATACGATATGCATGTACGTGATAACGGTGAAATTGTTAAAAGGTTTCTAGAATTTCTACCAAATATCGGCCATAAAGCTAAAGATATTATGGATGTATTGTTAAAATCTCTAGAAATACTTTACAAGAACTATATAACTTCTTTACTATATCTGCTTATCGTTGGGAAATCTTGGTGCAGCGTACAAATTTAAGAATTAAGAGTCTTTCTCAAACTCGTAGGTCTGCTCGACATGATGCATGTTACGCATCGCAAAAGAGGGGTATGCAATAATTGATGCACTGGAATTTATTGCCGAAAGCAGAGATGAGAAACCGACTACGCGATCTGAAGCTACGAGATTGCAGCGAAAATTACAACATTTAGAAAGAGCAATCCTAGTCGTTGTCTGGAATGTAATTTTAGGTCGTTTAAATGCTGCTAGTAAGAAGCTTCAAGAATCTCAAGCTATCATCCGTTGTGCAGATCTATAGACATGAGAGACAGACAATTTTCTGAATATGAAGAAAAAGCTAAAGCACTGTCTGGAGTTCAGGATTATTGTCGTTATGATACTCGTCGCCACCAGAAAAATGCAGCCAGATGACTCACGGGTAAATGAAAGACCACCTTTTTCTGGACCAGAAAATGTTCGCACAAATGTTTATTACTCTATTTTAGACACTCTTAGTCTACAATTAGCCGGGCGTAAAAGTGCATATGAAACACTTTACCAATACTTCAATTCTTTCGACAATTAAAGTGAAATAGATACAAACGAGTTTAAAAATCTTGCCAATATATTAGTCAATAAGTATCCTGACTATTTGGAAGAGACGTTAGACAATGAATGTATTAATTTCCATTATCAATTCAAAGATTCCTTAGCAAAAATAGAAGATGCCATGTATTGCATTCCCGGAGTCTTCTAGATGTTTATCCAAATTTGAAAATTTTTGAATTGATTAATATAAAAAAAAATATTTATTATTTGTCTATCTAAGGATTATAACTTATTAATCTTTCATGTTAACTAATTATATTTATAAATTATACTTCAATAAAATAAAGTTATTTAAAAAAAAAAAATATTGAATACAAATTTATGAAATAAAATTTAACAATAAGGGCGGCGCATCGAACGGGCCACATACAATTGGCCGTGGGAAAAGCACTCTTTCCTTAAGTCGATACCAACTATGGAAAAAGTTTGTCCCTGGGATTTATTTATTATTAGGGCAAATGATATTTTTAAAGGGAACTGTAATCTTTTAAAAGATCAGATGGTATCATCGGGATCCGCGGAACATGTGTGAGGTGACCGCCGCTGCGGGACCTAATGATAGTTGCTACAATCACATTATTTTTTAATTCTTTGATCAATAGTCTTGTACCATTACACATATTGGGAGGGCTTAAATTTCTTAAAAGCATAACAGGCGTATCTATTTTAAATTTTAGTTCATGAGGTGGCAAGCCAGTAGGATTGAGGGAATTTAAAAATTCCTGTGGTTAGTGCACTATATCTTCGATGTTGCACACGATGTCAACAGATTTGTAACATTTAAAATCAACTGGTACTTTTTCAATAATAATTTTGTTTATCTCATTTATATTCTATAATTTAGTCGAACATTTGTTTTGTCCTATGATTAATACTCTTCACAGCGTATCCGATGAAAGACATTTTATGGCTAATTTTTTTACACCTTCGGTTGGTTTTAATAGGAATTTCTAAAGATTTCTATAATAATCTAGTACTAAATATAGCCTATGTTACTCAGTAATAATGTAGCTTTCTAATGAAAAAAGAATTATTAAAATCGGTCCAGTATACTTTTAGAGTTTATTCGTTACATACAAAAATACAAATCTTTCCTCTTTACATATAATATTAGTGTAGAAAACAAAATTTGTATTTTACATCCTTAAACTTTGTTTGCTAAAAGTACTACATTAAACTGTGGACTGGACCAAGAACATAATATTAATCGGAAATTTAGCCCTTTTTCAATAACGCAGCACAAATTCATCAACTTTTGACACCAATGCACGATCCAGAGGGATCATATGAGCCATAATAAAAGTGGTTTGCTGTCAAAAACAAATAACATTTTTGATTCACGCAATTAAGAATTTGGAAAAACTCTAGAAATGCTTCAAATTATTTTCATAAAATTTGTTGTCTAAGAAAAATAGCAAGTATTCAAGTTCTTAAAAAGAAACCTTGAATAAGAGATTGTCAATTTGATACTAAGTTGCCTTTAAATTCCTGAAACTTATGTGTTGACACACATAAATAGTGAACATTAAAATAAAGTAAAAAAATTCGAACTCGAGCTTTTAATCAAACATGAGTTTGTTTCCTCCGATTCCGTCGGTCTGTCTGTCTGTCCTGGTCCCTACATATCGAACCCTTGTGTCGATTGAGTTTAAACTGGGAAATAAAGGTTTTAAGATGATTAGCGTAAGGCATTTTTATTTGTTCAATACTAAAAATAACAGCAGTCCCCATAAAAATTTTTTGTTTAAAAATCGAAAATTCGAATTTTTTCAAAAAATAACCGATTTTTTTAAAACTTTCTAAATTTGTTTCTTAATTTCGCTTCTTTCTACAAGAAAAACATATTTCGGAATTGATCCAGAAGAGTAAACTTTATTAAACCGTTATTTTGTTTTTAAGTTTTCTCAAGAATGTCATTATTATTTTTTTTTAATTTTCAAAAATATATTTATGTTTGTTTTCAAAACTTGATATCTCAGGAACTGCATACCAAAAATATTTTTAAGACTAAATTTAAAAATTTTATATGTAAAAATCAATTTAAAAAAACCGCTCAATAGAAAATAATTAATCTAGGTTTTTTTGAAAAATAAAATGGCATTTAAATTTTTAAGAAAATTTTATTTTGTAGATACATTTTTAAAATTTAAAATATAAAACATATTTTTAAACAGACTTTTTGGAAGACATTAGCAAGTTCTAGCGACCGAGTCGTGAATTTTATTTTTTTTCAAAATTGATTTTCTGTTGAATAGAAAAACTTTTAAGATCTTAAAAAATTAAATAAATCTACTTTTTGAAGTGAATTTGCTTTGGATGCTCTAGAACTGAGATTTAAGCACGAATTTCAATAATATAAACGTTCCAAAAATAGCAAAGCTGACACTTTTGTTAAACTAATGGCTGATTGAAAAACATAATGAACGTTTCATATCTATTGATATAAAAGCTTTAAATCTCTTGAGATTTGAAGTGAGAAGAGATTCTGAAACGTGTAAATTGTGAGTGCCACACAAAACCAACTTATTTCTTTACCTCAATTTGTATTTATTTAATTTTTAGAGAAATTATTTACTTTAATGCTCGATGTTTACTAAGATTCAAGAAACGAACATTTTTCTCTACAATTTTTAAGTTTTGTGGACTCCTTTACGATCAAAATATTTTCTAGCATGATAGCGATAGTAATAATAAACTCCCGAAAATTGTGTTCGAAAAAACTACGTTAGAAAAGCCCGAAAATTCTTTATATCACATTTTCTGGGTTCTTGAGTTTTTGTAGCGTCCTTCGTATTAAAAAATATGGAAACAAGAAAAGTATATATTATTTTTGCTACGTTTCAAAACAATTTCTTACATTTCTGCGTGAAATGCACTAAAAACCCTAAACTTAACTATTGTGTTTTAGCCCTTAAATATGGCATAATAAGAAAACTTTTGGAATCTTGGAATGCTTTCATATGTAGCGATTCGTCCAAATTAATAAGTTAGACCATACGTTGTTAAACAACAGTGTTCTAAAATAATCTTATAATTAAATTTGTCACTTGAGTCCTTGAAATGTGTAAATGTAAGGCTAAGATGCACATTATTATTATTTAAAATTTCGTCAGCCTCCTTTACAGGACATTAAAAAACAATTTTAAGCGGTAAGTAAAAACACGTCTATATGTTAAGGGTGTACGACATCAAGACCTACATCACATGACAGGTCTCACTATTTGCAATTTCCTGTGGTCAATAATCACTAACTTTCTTAAAAAAAAGGGAAAAAGAAATGCTGTGTATCTAAGAGCAAAACCTTGATAAAGATGATTGGAATACAATCCTTATAATAAACTAATCAAATACAACTTTTAAACCAAATTGTAATATTTGAGGAACTAAGAATCCACAAAAGATCCGTTAAGCACAATTGCATGGCCAAAAAGTAACACTGGTTAACCGTTTGCACGCCAAAAATATCACTAGCCCATGTTTGGTGCCGTAAAATTAAGCTAACTTACAAGAATTAGCCTTACATCAGTTTTATGAAGTGCAATGAGGTCTATTTTTGGAAGTTGATCTTATTTTACGTGGCTTTATTTAACGTCATTTTAAAGAAACGATCAAATCATTAGATTTAGGCTCATTCTTTCCATCCACACATACAATAAAAAAGTGTCCAAAACAAGGTGGTTTATTTTAGTTATTTGAACCAACAAAAAATATGACACGCTCTGTTTAAAAAGAGTTGGTTATCTTTCAAAATTAAGATTTTTGGAAGCTTAGTCTTAAGAATTTTCATTATTTACAAAATTAATATACCTTAAAAAAGAGAAAAACAGAGACATCCGTAAATTAAAAACTCGTAACTCTTGCACATTCATATTTGAATGATCACTATAAAATATCCACCAATTATCTTAAAAATTGCCTTTTGATCGACGAATATTTTATTGCTAACTTACTTGGCATTAATTTTCATTATGTCCGTTCACCTTCCATAATTACAAGTTAGAAGTTTAATATTTTTGTCAGCAATTTATGATTTTACTCAAAGATACATTTATAAAAATTCAATCGTTGAAATAATTTATGATATACTCAAACTCATATAAATCTAACAGTAGAAATAAATTAAATTGTTGTATTTTCCATAGCATACGTGTATAATCAAATGCATTTGGACTCATAGCACCTACATACGTGTTCAGTTTCTAAATATCGATTCTTATCAAAAGTCAATTTAAAGTCGAGTACATTATGAATTTAATGAACCTGACATACTCGAATGTTGTACATGCTGTCAGGAATATTACGGGCTATCGATCTTTAGTATCTCATTTCTTATGTTATGTAGGTAGTAAAGGAATATGATGTTTTTATTTAATTATGGTATTTATTTTTAAATCCATTCTCTGATTGAATTGATTGATAAAATGATGCATTATAATAATATGTAATTTCGTATTCAATGAGTACTTACCTAATGTGTGGGCACGTGGGCACTATTATTATATGGTATTTCAATTATTACAATACTTATTTTTCTTTTGCAAACATTTTGATGAAATCTGAAAGATAGGATGAAATATAAATATGTTAAAATTGAAAGATCTGATACATACAAATAATGCTTTCTCTAAAAATAAGTTTTTCAAAAATCAAGATTTTCAGTTAAGGGAATATGTAAAATTTATTTGCTCAATATCGGAAGATTTAAGTATAATAATAATCATTACACAAAATTTATATCGTAGAATCTGTAGGTGTTTTATATTTTCAACATTTGTCAGAAGAAAATATATTGTTCTATTCGCACGGGTAGACATAAATAGGTACAGATATTTGCTGTGCTAATTAAAACGACCATGAATCAATAAATTAGAAAACATTTTTTTTTGTCCTACCATTAATACTCTTCGCAGCGTATGCGATGAAAAACATTTTATGGCTAATTTTTTTACACCTTCGGTTGGTTTTAATAGGAATTTCTAAAGATTTCTAAAGTAATCTAGTACTAAATAATATAGCCTATGTTACTCAGTAATAAAGTAGCTTTCTAATGAAAAAAGAAATATTAAAATCAGTCCAGTACTTTTTGAGTTCATTCGTTACATACAAAAATACAAATCTTTCCTCTTTATAATACGAATATTAGTGTAGGTATCCTTTTATAACATTAAAATTATTTTTAGTTTGAAAATTGAATCTTTCTTACAAGAGTGAAGAATTAAACTTTATTGAACTGAAAAAAAAATACGTAAAACAGATACAGTAGTACCCGTGACGTGATGGTTAGTTAATTATTCTAGTTTTAATCTAGCTTATTTTTGTCTAGTTTATTTTTGTCCAGTTTTAAGAATGAATGAATAAAAATTAATTTAAAAAAAAGTGCGTAGGATTGTCATGCCCCCCGTATTGCGTTTGGTTTCTGCCTGCGTCATCAAAAGTTTTTTTCACTGGTAATGGCCTTTGCGAGGATTTGAAAAATACTCTCAGAGTATATATTGTCATGAAAAGTGTTTTCTCAAATTTTCCGTTCGGATTCGTCAAAAAAACTGTAGGTCCCCTATAGCCCTGAAATTACTAGATCACAGGAATAGTTGAGAGTTGTAAGTCACTTGGCCTTAGTTCTCTATGGGCTGTTGCGCCACCTAATTTATTTATAAATACATTTTGTGTTAACTATCTTAAGGGGGTCCACTACCTTTGCGCTCAAATTTCGAGCCTATTATTCAAGGATGGATTGCAAAAAAACTACACAGGAAATTTGAACAAAATTTATTTTATTTGATTAGTCAATTCTTGAACTTTAATGAAAAACAAAAAAAGAATAATTTTATTTAATAAAATTTGCCCTTGACGCGTCGTTGAATGCCGGTGCGGCGCAGTAGAACGGCTGGCACGATATATCAGCTTCAGCTTTTTTGAATATTTGAAAATTTCACAAAATGGCAGCGATTTAAAAAAAAATTACATTTTGTGACCATATTTTTTTTGTGTCTAACACTACTTTTGGGAAAACGCGTTTAAAGATAAATGTTACAATTAAATACTGTACTATCTGGAATCCTACAGTAAAAAAAGTATCTGATAGAATTGAAAGTGTTCAAAAAAACTTTTTGAGAAAAAATTTCAAATGTCTGATAATTTAAATTTGAATTATAAAAGTAGATGTCTTTTGCTAGGAATGCATACTCTTGAATCGCGGCGCAACATTTATAGTGTAATGTTTATTTGGGATATAATTTGTGAAGATTTAATATCCTATATAAATATTTACACACCTAGCCGGCAACTAAGGATGAGGCACTTTATTTTTGCAATTCCTCATTTTACTAACTATGATTGACAGTGAGAACCAATATCTCACTGTTGTAAATTATTTAATATATATTATGATGATTTAGATATCTACTTGCCTAAATTACATTTGAAAGCTCTTTTTTAAATCTGCTTCAATTGTAATTTTTATTATGATACAAAAAAAAACTAATACTTAGTTTTATAACACTAGTTCGTAAGCATACATATGTTGATGTAATTATCGTAGATTGAATAAATAAATAAGCAGAGTGGGCCGGGTTTAAGGCTCGATATCTCGTATATCAGCATGCTTTCTATCAAATCGCTTACAGAGGAGAGCATTATTTTAGTTATGTCTACAAAAAAATCGATTTTTTTTAAACCGCGAAGGTAGAAGCGCCCTTAAAAAGGTCAGATTTAAGGACAAAATAAATAACTCGCCTGGCACAAAGTAACATAATTAAGAAAAAAACACACAGTTAATTATTAGTTTATAACTGAAAAACGGCTTTAGTAGACCATATCCGAAAAATAATTTTTACTTGCGACATATAGGAACTATAGAGCTCGAACTCGAAAAAATCGGATATCCCGATTCCGTCTGTCTGTCCGCCAGGCTTCTTTAGCCAAAACCATTGGTTCGATTGAGTTCCATCTTGAAAAATAATTTTTTTATACAGATTCGCGTTAGCCGTATATTTAATTTTTGTTTATGACTAAAAATAAGAGAAGTGCCCGTACAATTTCTTTAGTAAAAAATCGAAAATTCGAATTTTCTCAAAAACGAACCAATAGTTTTGTTAACTTTCTCTAAAATTTTTGTTCTTAACTTGGCTTTTGTCAATATTGTATTGTATCAGAAGGGTACCTCTCACAGAGCCGTCATTTTGGTTTTAAGTTTCTCAAGAACTAATTAACCAATTTCAATACATTTTATGATCAAGTAAGTTATTGTTTTTTTTTATTTTTAAAATTAGTATTTTTTTTTGAAAATTCATTTATTTATGAAAATCAAGTGTAAAACATACATATATTAATAAGATCTTGAACAAAAATTAAAAAAAAAAATAAGAAAATTCATTAAAAAAACGCTCTAACGATTTTCGAAAAAAAAATGATTTATTAAATTTTTTTTTTGAGAAATGAAATGGTGTTTAAATTTGTAAACATAGCCTTTAGATTTATGATTCTTAGTGCAGACATTTTAGATAATTTATGAACCAACAAGAATTTTTTGTAATCAGTCCGATTTGTAGAATTGAATAAATGCTTTTAAAGAGATGAAAGACATTTTTGGAAATATCCAGTTGTCAGTTTTTTTATAAAAAAAATTTACACAAAAGTGGTAAAGACATAATGTTCAACTTCAATATTTAGACAATAAAAATGAAGGTATTTTTTCATTCTATTCAAAATATTGTTGTTAACATAAGAAATATATATTTTCAAAAAATGCTACTAAAAATTGGTAAAAATTGTTTTTGGACTAGAATATCTCGGAAAAAAAAAACAGATATTGAAATCAAACTTATTTTATCATATGCGAAAAATTATTGTTTTTAGATATCAATTGACAACTTAAAAATTAATAAAAAATGGTTTTTGGCTCAAGTGTCTTGAGAACAAGGAGACATATATAGGTACCTCAAACTTCTTTTATGGAGCATTTTTTCTCTTTTATAATTATTTATCATTTATAAACACCAATACGATATTTAAACATGTTAATAATTTTATGTTAATGGCAGAATATTTGGATTTTTGTTCAGTTTATTACAAAAATTAAAGATCTGTTTTAGCAACATTTGAAATTAAGTTAAAATAATGCAATATTCATAAGATTCAAATATTCAAAAGAGCATAGAAAAAAATCAAAGTTGTATATTACCAAAAATAATATGCATTAATAAATTTTAAGTGCGAAATAGATAAAAATAAAACAAAAATTATTTCCAAAAATAAAACAATAATAATAATAATAGAGAAAGGCTTTTAAGTTCTATAAATTTAAGATCTCCCATGGATACAATTGAGCAAATTGACCATGAAGTGAAACAATTTATTGCTGATGTGCAACAGGCCGCTGAAGAAAGTACTCCTACATTTTCTAATAGAAGACAAAATGAAATAAAATATCCCTTAAAGATAAGAGAGTTGATAATAGAGAAAAGAAGAGCTCGAAGAAAATGGCAAAATACTAGATTTCCAGATGATAAAACAACGTTTAACCGTATAATCAATTTTTCATTTATAAGTAACATAAGCGAATTTGCAGAATGTTTTAACATTAGGTAGTTTTAAAGATTTAGATGGAAAAGAATTGTTTAAAAAGTTAACCATAATATCGCCGCTTGTTACACCACAAAGCTCAAGTTTAGATATGTTAAATTTTATTTTTAGTTCAAACCTTGAAGATTTTGCCCCGAATTTAGTAATTGATCTTCAAATTCTTAATACAATCCCGGTCACGAGTCACGGTAGCTTCAGGAGAACGTAGTTTTTCTAAACTTCAAATTATTAAAAATTATCTTAGGACAACCATGACTCAAGAGATATTGGTAGGTTTTTCTATAATGTCCATTGAAAAGAAATTATTAAATTCTTTAGACTTTGATGATCTCATTTCTGAATTTGCAAAATGTAAGGCCAGAAAAGTAAGTTTCCAAGTTTAAAAGTTTCCCCTCTGCTCATTTCTTCGCTGCGTTTTAGTTTAATGGTTTAGGCCTCCTGGGGATACCTCAATAAAAAAAATGCATTGAAAGTCTACCTCCTGGGTAATCTGGGAAAGGCTTATGCTTGTGTATCAGTTTATGTGTAAAAAAAATATAAAAAAGGGGCGCTTTCTACAAATCTTGCACAGGGCGCAAGTTTGGCTGGGGCCGGCGCTGCGTATAAGCAACAATCTTAAAAAACATATTTACAAATTCAAAAATGATTCACTCAGTACATTCCTAAAGAATTTAACGACTGATGTTTCAACCGATTTTTCGCTATGGAAAGCAGCCAAGCGCATGAAAAGACCGCAGTTACAAAACTCGCCCTTGAAATCTCAAGATGGGAAATGGATCGGTAACCCGAAAGAAAAAGCTAACCTTTTCGCTGAACATCTTACGAATGTTTTTAAGCCATACTCATCAAACGCGACTGAAAATAGCTTACAGTTTGTTGATAAGATAGATGAAAGTGAAATACCAATTGTAAGACTTAAAGAAATAAAAAGTATGTGTTTACATCAACTATCAAATAAAAAATCACCAGATTACGATCTAATTACTGCTCAGGTTATGAAAGAAATGCCTTCATAAAACTCCAATATGTAATAAATGCATGCCTTAAGCACCGGTATGTCCCGCACCATTGGAAAATGGCTGAAAAAATTGTCATACCAAAGCAAGGTAAACCACCTACAGAAGTGACGTCTTACAGACCAATATCGCTTATACCAATTATGGCAAAAGTTTTTGAAAAACTGCTTCTGAAGAGACTTAGCGAAATCATAGAAGAAAGAAGGTTAATCCCAAACCATCAGTTTGGATTTAGAAATAAACATTCCACGATAGACCAAGTTCATAGAATATCGGATTTACATAATGGAAAAAGCATTAGAAAAAAAAACAAGTATGTTCAGCTATTTTCTTAGATGTTGCTCAAGCTTTTGACAAGGTTTGGCATGAGGGACTTGAGTACAAACTTTGAAATATTAAAATCGTACATCTCAGACCGATTGTTTAGAGTAAGGTACGATCAAGAATACTCGGAATTGAAGAAAATAGAAGCAGGTATACCACAAGGAAGTGTCCTAGGTCCTACCCTGTACTTACTATACACAAGGGATATTCCAGTGTTAGTTGTTGTTGCAAAGTCATACCAATTCTGAAATGGAGTCCGTCTTGAATATAAGAAACCATGTTCGGAGATTAAGAAGAACCAAGCCTCATGAGCTTATGGTCTAAAAAAAACATGGGAAAGTATTAAAAGTTTAAACTTCCCCCAAAGTGATTGTACAAAGTTAAGAAAGAAAAATCTGAAGTCGATCCTTCAAGATTGGTCCTGATGAAGAGGTGGTTTTAGTGGTTAAGAGTCCCACACTACTTGGGTGTCGAATACTGCCAAGTGTCTTTTGAAGATTTCCTCCTGTCAAAAAAAAAAAAAAAAAAAATAATAATTTTAAAAGAATTTATAAGATTTTTTTTAAATATGTTTTTATTAATTATCCATATTTGCGAAATATTTTTAACCACGCCACTGTGCGTGTGACTATTTTTTCCGTCATAATTTTGATCGATATGCGATCAATTTAACCTAAATTTTGTTCATACGACGCAATAAAGTTGTTATTTTTTTTTTACATTTTTAAAAATTTATTTTCGTGTAATTAATATCGCTTCATTGAATCCACAAATTTTCATTCAAGCTCAACCACAAAATTAGGCGACCCAATTGTTTTTGTCAGAACGTAAACAACAACATCAACATTTTTTTGTATCACCTTATCGACCACCGACCACGATCATATTTTCGTGATTTTATGTACTCAACACATTTTATATATATGTTCGAAGTCATGTGATCCTCCCATTCGCCTTTTTCTTTCAAAAAATGAATTGAACTCATGTAAGTCTTTCGAAATTCCATCCAATATCGTGTATATGCAATTTCTGCATTGGTTTTGGTTCCCAATTCGCCAATGATGATGGTTATGGCGATGGCGATGATGAAGAAGTTGCTATGTCCACGATCGGTTGATTGATTAGCAGCAGTGAATGGAATAAAACTTTAACGTAAGTCTCGTACATACTCGTATAACCTTCTGAATGAAGGAAGAGAAACTTCATCATAACCAAGTTTATTTCAAGGCAACAACAACTTAAAAACTCATAAAACCTCCAAAGGTAGGTACGGTACGAGGTACGAGAATATGCACATCAGAAAAAAAAATAAAATAAGTTCCGTGAAAAATTTTAAAGTGAGAATGTTGTGTGTGGATGGATCATGAGGCATCAAAAAAAAACGAAGACACAAAAAAACAAAAATGTGTTTTTTAAAAAGTTTAAATGAAAAAATAAAAATTCCTTACCATCATCATCATTATTTGGCATTATTTTCTTTGAATTTTTATTTTTATTTTTGTTTGTGTTGTTTTTTTTTTGTTTTTGGGTTTCAAGACACTCTTCTCTCTGATTGGATAAGAACCACAAAAATGTCTGAATCAGACCGACTAAATGGTATATTTGTGGTTATATGTGTGAAAATGACGAGATGAAATATATATGACCATGGTTATATAAATTAATGTATATAATAAGTATGAAGATGATGAGTATATATGTGAGGTTTGATATACAAGATATCCTTACTTTATATACCTATGTGTATACTTAGTGGTGGTGCTTAAATGAGCTTGATGGGAAACGTCTTCATATCTGAAGAATTCTTTTTGTTTGTTTTTTTTTTTGTTGGGTTGTGCTAAATTAAAATTGTTACCTACCATTCTGGCTTCGACTTGTGCAGAAATCAGTTCCTCATCGTTTTGACAGTGTGGGAACTTTTTGCAGTTTTAATTACTTATAGCTTTACAAGGCAATGCGATGCTTTTGTTTTGGATTTTGTTGATTTTATAAAGAGATAGTAAAAGAGTTGAATTTTTGAGTGTTTTATAAGTCAAGCGAGTTTTTCAATAATATTTCATATAAATGGAAATTAAAATAAAAGATCTGTCAATCACAGACAATTCTAAGAGAAACAAATTATGTTTTATTAGTCATGTGCGTATTAAATAAATCACATAGGTCTGTGTGCTATACGTAAACTATCGACCATATTTTTGTATATCAAGTTTAAGATACTTGTAAATACACAAATTTGCAGATAAGGCTTGTATATATTTTTTTAAACATAATTATTGTTGCAGATTTATAAAATATTTGCATTGTTTATTTATTTTAAATTTGTTACTTAAATTGCCATACATACATAATGCTGCACGAAATTTTGCTTCTACTACTTTACGATTAGGCAAATACTATTTTCTTTTTGGTGTTAAACATCTTGAGTTTCGTCTATACTTTAGTCATGAATCGTCTAACAAACGAAAAACGCTTTTTAATTTTATGATCAAAATGCATTTTTTGTTACGGGTGTTCATCGCGCGCTTCTTTCATTTGATGGTCAGTTTAATCGACCTACTGTAGCGACTTGGTTTTTTGGGCTATTTTGAATAAATTTAGCTGAGTTAATGTCGCTTCCGTATCGGCGGTCTTAGTGAAGACCGTGAATTATCTGTTCAGTGTCGTCGCAAGAGGTCTCGATCATTGAACTGCGAGGAAAATTTTGCGGAAGAATTAAGGTATGAATCCTTTCAAAATATAGCTGGTGCAAATACTGATAGTTCTTAAAAAAAATAACTCACTATATATCTAAACTATATAGGCCCACATTTTTGTAAAAAGCTATAAACCACTTAAATTATAAAATTACTATACCTACCACCAAATTATGGCATCTGATATTCCAAGGAATATACAATTGAAGCGTTTGGATGAAGAAGGGGGTAAATGACATTTGAAACATTTCGAGATATAAGGACTTAAAGTTTTTTGTTGTGAATTTTACTCATTTAAATAAAATTGAATAAACTAATATAACAAGAAAAATAAAAAGCTTTTTAACAATGTTACTTTTATTTCAAAACAGAAAAAATTTTTTCAGAAAAAGAGTAGTTAACTCTTTCTTGCACAAAAAGCTTTTTAGTATTTTGAATTTTGAATTTTCCATTTTTTAGAATACCCCTTTGGGGTTAAGTAATAAAATTAATTTTTTTCCTTTTTATTTTGAAAAGTTGTTTTCTGTTCGCATGGTTCCGAAAAGCTTTTTCATAAAACCTGTGGTGTTCCCTCGGTATGAACATCATTTGTTCCTTTAAATTTTTTATTTCCTCAACAGAAAGCTGCTTTATCTTTTTTTTCTCGGACGAAAAAGTCTTGGTTTTTGTCTGGAACTATTCGCATGTTTTTTGCTATAACAGCTCCATTGAATAAAGCATCTTCCTCGTAGCATTCCTTATAAAAGCAACTTCAAGAAATTTGTGGTCAATCATAATATATAATAAAGGGGTTTTTTTAATAAGGGCGGGTAGATGTTAAAATGGAATGGAATGGCGTTTGCTGTGTGGCACGTAGCGCCGCCGCCGCCGCTGTCCTGCTGGAACCACATGTCGTGAAGGGCCATACGGTTCAATTTGGGCCATAAGAAATTAGTTATCATCGTTATGTAGCGCTCGATGTTATAAGACGTTGGGATCGGATCGAGCTTTTTCGCGGTCAATTTTTTGACTTTGGAATCCGGACTTATAGCTGTTTTGGTATTTAGCTGAGTTTTTCCAGAGTCACAAATGCTACTAGTGTCACTTCTTGGTAGGCGAAAAGACGGGTTGAATTTCCTGTTAAATATTTGTCAGTAAGAATGTTGACTAACAAAATATTCAAAATTTTTCTCTTGTTCGGTGCATTTTTCAATGCTGAAAATTCGTTAATATGCTTCAAAATATAGTCGATTACATGATCGGTTATTTTATTTGGTCGCCTGAAATGCTGACCTCTTTTATCCAAAGGTGAAGCGAACTCACAACTGTATTTATTCGTATTTATTTTTTTAGTCATAGTCGCTTAGAACCTTCATCGTTACTATTACTTATAAATATTTTAAATGTGGGGTTTAATTTGTCTGCAAGAAGGAGGTATGTAAGCACTTAACCCCATTCTTCCACTCATATTATACGATTTTTAGTTGTTAGTAACCCTTTTATACCAGAAATGAAAGCACCAAACAATAATATTGAAATCGTAGCGCAACGTAGAATAGACAGAAATATAAGTTTTCGCAAGGCATTCTCCTTATTGAAAAACCCTATATATTTCGTAAAAAACTGAAATTCGAAAAAATGTCAATTACCCATTTCTTCATCCGAACGCTTCAATTGTTGATTTATTGAATTTTTAATTTGATGTCGTAGAAATATAAGAAAATATATCATCACATAATTTATAACAAATTAAATTATTTAACTGTAGCACCCGTAGCGTGATGGTTAGTGCGTTGGACTGTAACCCGTCAAATCTTCGGTCGAAAAGTCTTCTTTCGAGCATCAGGAAAGTTTTTGAAAAGATCATCAATAGGGCTCTGATTAAGTGGGCTGCGGACAACAAAATAATTCCGGATAAACAGTTCGGGTTCAAGGCGGCTCTGCTCTGACCAGGGCCAAAGGAGCCTTCGCTCTGACGAAACGGCTGTTTTACAGCAGTCGGCTTGACCCCAGAGTGAAGGTAATTTGCTACATGGCCCTCATACGGCCGATGATCGTCTATGGTTGTCCTGTGTGGTTCAACGTTGCCCCTTACCAGATGGAGAAGTTTTGCGTGTTCGAGCGGCAGTGTTTACGACGCTGTACCGGCTTATATCGAACAGCCGAATCTTCTTACGTGCACTACTATTCCAACGAGGTCCTATACAACGGGGCTCGAATCAACAGAATTGACAATTTCGTGATAAAACTCGTTCGAGGTCACATTGCAAGAGCTATGTCTTCGACCAACAATTTAATTTTCGGGGCGTTCTATCCGAATGACGAGTATTTTGAGAGTGCACGCTTGAGCGGCTTCATTCCACCAGAGGCATTCCTCTTTTTAGATAGATGCGGTCTGATACAGGATAGATTGGCAGTTCCGCTAATCTACCACGTCAGACGACGCACGTACCGTGGATAGGCGACTCCTGTACAATCGGGACGTCATGGCACAAGACGGAGCAGAACTCCTTCGGTTCAGTAGGGCTGTGTCCGAACGGGACCGAACTGATAGGGTGAAGCAGGAGAACCAGTTTTGGTGGCTTCAATCGGCACTTGATAGTGGGTAGTCGGGATGGGGTTTAAAGCCTTGGCCGGCTTACATACTTGTTTTATAGTTTTAGGGTTTAGTTTTAAGTAGAATAGGCATGGTGGCACAAAAAAATACAAAAAATACAAAAAAGAAAAATACAAAAAAATACAAAAAAAAAAATTTAAAAAAAAATACAAAAAAAGACAACAAAATATGAAAACCAAAAAATGTTAGATAGTTAGATTTGCTGCTGTGGTTGTTCTAGTTTTAAGTAGTTTATAGGTAGAATAGGTAGTTTAAGTTAGTTTAAGTTTTATATTTTTAGGACATTATTTCAAGTCGTTTTTAAGTAAAAATGAAAAAAGATATTGAAATTAGTTTTTTTTTTTTCAAATTTTCTAATAAATAAAAAATAAATAAAACGAATTACAGTAACAGAGATCTTAGGGCCGAAAGGCATTAGAATTAAGTATTATTGTTTAACTTAGAGTGTCCGTATGGGACCAGTAAGTTAGTTGTAAGTTATGGTTAATTAGGCTAGTTTTATGAATTTTTGTCTAGCTTTAAGATAGGTTTAAGATTGAATTAATAAAAATGGATTTACAAAAAAAAAGTGCATTGGACTGTCATGCAAGGGGTCTTGGGTTCAATCCCTGCCTGTGCCATCTAACTTTTTTCACGGGTACTGCCTCTTGCGAGGAATTGACAAATCCTCTAAGAGTAATTCTTGTCATTAAAAGTGCTTTCTCAAATTAGCCGTTTGGATTCGGCATAAACTGTAGGTCCCTTCCATCTCTGATAACATTACACGCACACAGGAATGGTTGAGAGTTGTAAGTCTCTAGGCCCTAATTCTTCATGAACTGTTGCGCCACCTAATTTATTTATTTTATAAATTATTTAACTTTTTTAACATCAATTTTCGTTTAAATCAAATTCGCTGCACAAAAAGAAAAACAGCTTTTTCGTTTTTGTAAGCATTTTTGATTTTATAATTTAAAATAATTCTAAAAAAGCGTGATTTTAAGTAGTAACATGAAATTTTAACCAACGAATATATTATTATATATATATTATATTATTAAACAAAAAAAATAGGGGAAATCAAAATAAAAATGTTTTTATTTTAATTGCGAAAAATTCATAACTATTATTAAAAACATAAAAAAAATAGAAAAAATGGTAATTTGACCAAAATCAAAATTATAAAGTCATTAAAAACGGCTTACTAAGACAAAAGCCACTTTAAGAAATTTAATTATATACTGAATATGAATTTAAACAAGCTCATAAAATATAAATTGAGGGAATTTTTCACTTAAGTAATAAAGTTAATGTCGACTAAAGGCATTTATCTCTTTCAAAGACAGTTGCCCTCTCGAATTGTTTTTTATATTCATTTTCTTAACAATCTACTAATACAAAATTCTCTTTGCCTAAAATATAATATATTCATTTATTTTTTGACCAAATTCTATACAAAATTTTAATAAATATAAATTAAATTAAGAACAAATAAATGATGTAGTATTGTTCTTTCGTATAGATGATTTTTTCTTCTAGACTTTGAATAGTAATGCGCCACAAAGGAAAAAGATTTTCCTTTTTTTTAAACCAATACCAAATGTCGAAATCAAATTTGTTTATATTCTCGAAATTTGCTTTAAAATAACTCGACCTTATTACACTTAATCTTGTTTTTGTTTTGTAAAGAGATTCTTAAACACGTTATTAAATGAGCATTGGAAATCCTGAATAAGTGTGAACTGTGGCGGATACTAGTTTTTTTCGACGTGTCACCAATCGCAAAATTTGTGTAATAAATTGAAAATTTAAAGATAAAATAAACTGACTTTAATTTAAAAAAAAAAAAACACTACAATAACAGTACAGTAAACAAGTCATTGTCCTTAGAAGGGACGAAATAATGAAATCCATAAACATTAAAAATAACCCATCATTATTCCATCGGATGATATAATACTATAAGAGCTTTTTTCAAAACAAAAACAAAAAACACAATGCCGTTATAGGTTGCGTTTCAGAGTTCAAGAATATTAAATTGAGAATATTTTTCACCACTTTACTTACAAAAATATAGACGTATTCTTGTCTGATTGTCCTTGACATCCGTTTGGTCGGCTTAATCAAAACAATTGTCATATTGTTTGATCTCCACGAATGTGTTTAATTTGTATACCTATCTTATGTAAATAGGAAAAAAAGGGTTGATGATTTTTAAAGACGAGCAGAGGAAAGAATATGACATTGGCCTGACTATGCATAACGTTAAAAAACTCAACGAACAAAAAAAAAACTCTTTGAGTAATCCTTTTTATAAGAGCTGATTAGCTTTTAAAAGGAATCAAAGAAATGAGTTCAAGAGCCAATGCCACATAACTTGGCTAATATTCTTGTTTGTCGTTAGCGCGGCTTGATATTAATTGCCCTTGAAAATGCAATCCAGATTTTTTGAAGAAACAAAAAAAAATGAAATAAAAAAACGTAGGAACGAATGAACGAACCAACCAACCAACGAACAGATCCAACATGCACACGAATTAACTCTTCAATTTCAAATTAGGTTTTTTTTTTTTAAATATGAGTTTGCAAAATTTCACTGGCGGGATCCTTTTGAAGGTTACTTATATAGCTTATACTTTTATTGCATTTGTCATTAATATATGCAACGAAATTGCATCCCTATTTATTTAACAATTCTAGTCTTGTCTTTTTGGGTACAGTAGAGACAGAAATAATGAACATTTTACTTTCCATTAAGGTTCTATTCTTTCAGATTTTGAAGAATTAAAAAAAAGGATTTAAAATTTAAATCAGATCTTTGCTGAAAAAAGAATTTCTAAAAATGAAAGAAGAAATTATTTAAAAATAAGAATCGATTTTCATAAGAAATCTTTTACTTTTTCTTTTTTATTAATCAATTGATAATTTTTTTGAAAATTGTATCTTAAAGAAATCTGGATTTTTTTTAATTTGCCAACAAACAACAGAACTTGACAGAAAATATTTATAGATCTAAAAATATTGACAACCACAACCAAAGGCTTTATTATTTAAACCCTTTTTAAAATATTGTTTTATTTCTTTAAGTTAAGTGAAGAATTTCATTATTACAAGAAAAAACATTTTTTTATTTAAAGATATCATTTGATTATATAGGGTTTTTCAATAAGGGCGGGTAGATACTTAAAATTTTAATCGTGGTGTTTGCTGTGTGGCACGTAGCGCCGCCGCGCCGTCCTGCTAGAACCACATGTCATCTAAGTCCATGCATTTCAATTTGGGCCATAGTAAATTAGTTAGCTAGAAGCCCTGGTAGCTATTAGCTTTTAAGTATTGTTTTGTACATTTATGTATAGTTCAATAAATAATAATAATAATAATAATAATAATAATAATAAATTAGTTATCATCGTTATGTAGGGCTCGGTGCTGACGGTGACCGCTTCACTAACGTCGTTTTCAAAAAAGTACGGATAAATTACGCCGCTTTTTGAGGATGCATTATCACCTGCTGAACCTCGCTTCGGTTGGTTCCGTATACGGCAATTTTGCTTCTTAACGAAGCCATTCATTCAAAAATGCGCCTCGTCACTTAAGATGATTTTTCGGCCAAAATTGGGGTCCTTTTCCAAACGATTCGAAGCCCAGTCAGCGAACAAACCGCGCGGCGTTGTCTGTGGTCATGAACTTTGAGCTCCTGGATCAATTGGATCTTGTGCGGGTGTAGGCCCAAGTCCCGACGCAAAATTCGCCAAGTTGAGGTCTGCGAAAGGCCGAGTTCGTGTGCCCGTCGAGGAATAGACTACCTCGGGTTCTGTTGTACACTTTGACGGACTGCGGCGATGTTCTCGGCCGATCTTGCGTTCGTTGAACGTATACGGGTGAATTGCTGATTGTTTACTGAGCCGGTCGTCTCAAATTTGGCCACCAAACGTTGAAGAGTCGACTGTGAATGGCCACCACGTCTACCTTAAAATGGGCGCAATGGGCGCAACGTTTGCGTTATCGGACACTCATTTTGATAATAAAGTTTTATCATTTGAAAGTACTGTTTAATCTTGTAACTTGCCATGATGATTTGCAAAACAACTGAATTATAAACAAAAGATTTGACAGATGTCACCACAAACAATATGGCCGCCACGAGGAGCCGAAATCTACCCGCGCCAATTGAAAAACCCTTCACTTCAAACAGAATAGAAAAATATTGTAGCGAAAATACAAATTTAAGACATTTTGTATGTATTTGATGTTTTAAATGCTCAAGATGTTGGTGGCCAATGATTCGTAATATTTTAATGCGACTGATCAAGTTCTTCTGTAACGGAAAAATGGTTTAATTTAGTTTGTAGAATACTTGTATCAACGAAAAATGGACACACCTGGGTTTTTGTCAGCAATATGAGCTACATCAGCAACATTCTCAGTTGTTCTTGAGTGACGCAAACGACTTCGTCTCTTCACATCTCTAAATTATTTCAACAGCTTCATTTTTCTACCAGTTTTGTAACTTTTATTGATCCAAAAGTTATTTTATTTTTTTGAACTATGATTGTAAAATGTTCAGGGCCGGATTTAGGGGAGGGCAACCGGGGCACCCGTAGCGTGATGGTTAGTGCGTTGGACTGTCATGCAAGAGGTCTTGGGTTCGATCCCTCCTGTGCCACCTAACTTTTTTCACGGGTACTGCCTCTTGCGAGGAATTGACAAATCTTCCAAGAGTAATTCTTGTCTTGAAAAGTGCTTTCTCAAATTAGCCGTTCGGATTCGGCATATAAACTGTAGGTCCCCTCCATCTCTGACAACATTACTCGCACACAGGAATGGTTGAGAGTTGTAAGTCACTAGGCCCTGGTTGTCTACGGACTGTTGCGCCACCTAATTTATTTTTAACCGGGGCAGAAGCCCCGCAACAGAAACATCGGAAAATTTTATTTTCAAATTTCAACTAGTAAACACTAGTAAACATCTTTTCCTTTGATATGTATTTTTTTTTTGCTCTTTTACCTTTACCTACAGCCTACAGTACTTTGTACATATGTATGTACATGATTATTTAATTATATTTATCTTAAAAAACAGAAATCATTGATCTGTATTTGTTCACTCCAATCAGGCAATCAGTGAAATACCAAAATCTCGAATGGCCCTGATAAGAAGCACTTCCAATTGCATTGATAATGTATTTGGTTTTGATGGTAACAAATTGCACTGGAAAGCGCTCGTTTTCAAAAATGAAAAATATAAAAAATAGGCTTTGAACCACGATGGGACAAAACCGTCTATCGAAGCTTTCTCTCCTGAGCATTGAAAACGATTTACTCCGAGAACTGGATTTCAACGAAATCATCAACGATTTTTCGGCGAAAAAAGCTCGAAAGGTTCCGTTCGTTAACCCTAAAATTTAATTTCAGAGAATTCTTTTTTCGTTTATATTTATACTAGCTTTTACCCGCGACTTCGACCGCATTAGAAAGTTTTTTTGGATATAGTAGTATGAAAAAACCTGAGCTGTACTTTTTTGAACGTATATGTTTGAATTGTGCCGAGATGGGATGAGGCCATACTAAGTGTGATTGTCATAGGTTAGATTAGGCGACGAACCGAGTAAATCATTAAGTATTAAAGAAACAATTAAAATTACACGACAAATAAAATATTTGCAGGATTTCTCTGTAATTTGCATGCGTCCGACAACGGCGTGTGCCCTCAGGTGTGTGCCCGTTCGGGTAGACCCATTCAGTGATGCCCTCCCCCCGCGCCGCACTACCGCCGCCACCATCAGCCTCGTCTACCGCTTGTGACCCCCCGCGCACTCGCCCCGCCCTTCAGCCGAAACAGAGTTATCAGAAGTAGCAGATAGACCCAGTGAATTATTTTTTGTACCTACATGGCGTGTGTTTGGCGATGAAAGGTTGAGCAATGAGCATAGCAAAGTTTAGGTTTAAAATTATTATTTGTGGAACTTGGTGGAAGCCACAGTTTGCGTCTAACGTTGAGGGCTTGAGGCACGTGGCGCGCGAAGCCCGCGTTAATATACGTGTATGATAAGTTTAACATGTTCGACAACTTATTTCATAAGGGTTGGGAATGCGTTGTTTCCCCGTAATGCCAATTTTATCCAAATATTATTCAAATCTTTGGTAATTTAGGAGTGAAAGCGATCAGATTCCCCGGAAGTAATTTTTCCCATGGGAATGCGTTGTTTTCCCGAGGTCAAAAGTAATTACTCATGTCCTTTCTTAAGTCTCAAACTATCTCCTTACCAAATTTCATTTAAATCTGTTCAGTAGTTTAGACGTAAAAGCGATCGGCCCACCTGAATTTTTAAATGGAAATGCGTTATTTTTCCAGGGTATAAAGTAGCTTATGGCCTTTCTCGGGTATCAAAATATCTCCATACCAAATTTCATGCAAATTGGTTCAGTAGTTTAGGCGTGATTGAGTAACAGACAGACAGACAGAGTTACTTTCACATTTATAATATTAGTAAGTAAGTAAGTATAGATGCGTTTGTTCAATACTAAAGGAATCTATACTATGTTTCACAATAAATTATTTATTGAAAAACTCGAGTGAAAAAAATGAATGGTTTACTTTATTTTGAAAAAAATTTGGGGCGAGGGGGCCTCCACTCCTTTATTGCCCCGAGGCCTCTGGACCTCTAAATCCGGCCCTGAAAACGTTCACAATATGTGTAGTTAATTTCAACAGTTTCAATGCGCTGTTGAAGCATATTATGTTAAATTTGTAGTTATTGCTTAGTTTTACTTGTCAAATTTTGACAATTTTGACTTCTTACTTTGCAATACGACTTTTAATTATTTATTGATAAGGAAATTTTGAAAATGTATTGGTTTTTTTGAAAAAAATATAAAAAGGTTATAAATTCTAATGAACAAAAATGCATGTTGCCATATTTCTATATTTTCTTTAAATTAGTTTTTATTTCATACAAAATCTTAAATACAAAGCAAAACAATTGAATACAAGTTTTTTCTTACACAAATCTTTAATAGAAAATAATTTTTTTTAAAAGGTAAAGTCTAAGCAAATTAACTTATACATACAGTTACAGAAGTTTTGAAATGTAGTTAAATAGGAACTGTACTGTATAGCATAAAAATAAATTCATTAATTAACAGCCTCTACTGTAAGAGCTACCTGCAGTTCGCCCTATCTACTCTATATATATATTTTTTGAATTATGCAATTTGTCAATTGCATATTATGCACACAAATACATACTCGTACATTTGCAGCAAATGGTTAGAAAAAAGGAAGCCGCTCTTCGTTGAAACGAAAGGACAAACACTTCCTCTTCAAATTGGAGAGGAAGAGCGCATCATATAAGATTAAATGAAGGGCATTGTAAACTGCCTTTGTACTTTGCGATTGACGCACAATTTAAATCCTTCATCTTCATCCTCCCGCAACAAAATACACATACACACACTACACACACTATATACACAGGCCTAAAGTGTGTTCGAGTGCCTTTTGCCACCAGCCAAATGCGTGCAAATATCCTTCTTTTAAGATTCCTTTTTTTATCTGATGATGCATATTGGGGTTCATTTATGCTTTTTACCGTGTATTGCCACACGATGATATGTTGCATTGCAACAAGTGTAGATATAAGGTATAAGGTACTTGCAACCACATACATATAGATGAAGTCGATGAGCCGATAATAATTCCCTCTCCAAACCACCAGCACCATCACCATCACCCGCATCCTTTTCAGTTGAAAGGATGTTTTGTATATTCGAGTAGGTACTACCTACCTATCTACCTATAAGAAGAAAGTATGTGTACAACATATTTATGCATACTTTTGTTATTACTAAGGGATTAACGGAATTACATGCTTATTACGTGTGCATAAAGTAGGCATAATATATTGGGTTATGGTTATTGAAAAGTGGGTAAATGTGTGATGAGAATTGTGAGTTTGCATTTTTTCCTTTGAAAAATGTTAATTACTTAATTGATAACACGTTTAACATTGAATAAAGTAATGTTGTGCTATTTACTTGATATAGGATTTATAATTTTTATAAATGAGAAGGAAAACATATTTTTTTAATAATTGTATGCTAGGATATGGGGTCATATGTTATATGTACAATGTTGAAGATCATTACGAGTCATGAGATGAAGGTTATGCTGGGTATGGTGTGAAAGTGCAGTAATGCAAGTATAAATAAATTATTGATGAAAGTACTTTTGGTTATTTTTATTTGTAGAATTAGAAAATCTATAAAGAGAGGGGGTTGGGATTGTAGTAGTTGCTTTCAACAGAGTGTAAGTTCTTAAAGTAATGGGGATTTAAAAACCTTATAGAATTGTAAGTATTGAGCTAATCAATATTTTAAAGCAGAATTTTGTGTTTTTTGGCTAGAAGTGCGATTTGGCGTGTGCCAAGTAATTGAATGTTTTGGCTTTAAGTTAGGGACACAAAATAAATTGAGAAATAAACGAGCTTGTTTTAAGTGCATTCCACAAAAAGTTGTAGAATGTGAAAAAACTGATTTTTAACTTCTCATAGGAAGTTATTGTAATGGGTCCGATTTGTCAAATTGAAAATTTTGACATTTCTCGACGTTTCAAGGTCCCTAGAGTCGAAATAAAAGATTTTTAGAAAGATGTCTGTGCGTGCGTGTGTACGTACGTTCATACGTCCGTACGTTCGCGACATTTTTTTCGTCGTCCATAGCTCAAGAACCAGAAGAGATATCGACTTCAAATAAATTTTGTTATACAGATAATAAGGCAGAAAGATGCAGAAAGGGCTCTCAAGAAAATTGCGGGGGTCGTTTTTTTACCATAGCAGTTTAAAAAAAAAAGGTGAAAATTTTTGTTAAACCTAAATATCTCATGAACCAATAATGCTAGAGACTTGAATTAAATTTTGTAATATATATTATAATGTAATACAAAACAATTATATTTTTGGAAAAAAATTCAATTAACGGTTTTTTTTATAAATCAAAAAAACTGAAAAAAAAAATTGTCACTTCGAAAATTTTACGACTAAAATATGATTTCATCTCCAAAATAAATTTGTGCAACGAAGAATAATGTTTTTGACATCTGATAAAATTTTGAGAAAAATCGAATTGACAGTTTTTTTACAAAAAATAATAACCTAAAAAAAAGAAAAAAAAAAGTTGGTAAAAATTGAGTTTTAACTCAAATATCTTTTCAAGACTTTGAGATATTGGCTTTAAACTACTTTTATCTTTCAAAAAATATTGTTGTGAACATTCAGTAAAATTTTGAAAAAAATAGAATTGACAGTTTTTTTACAAAAAAATTAAAACCGAAAAAAAATTTAACAAAAGTTGGTAAAAATTGATTTTCGACTTAAATATCTTTTCAAACATTTGAGATTATGGCTTCTAACTAATTTTAACTTATAAGAAATATTGTTTTCAACATTAGGAAAAATTTTGAGAAAAATCGAATTGACAGTTTTTTTACAAAAAATAAAAACCTAAACAAAAAAATTAATAAAAGTTGGTAAAAATTGATTTTCGGCTCAAATAGCTTTTCAAAAATTAAAAATATTGGCTTCAAACTTATTTTATTTCACAGAAAATATTGTTTTTTATATTCAGTAATTTTTTTATAAAAATCCAACAGTCCGTTTTTTCATAAAAAAAATAAAATCTACAAAAAATAGAACGCAAATTTGGTAAGAATTGATACATTTAGGCCTCGGCCACGCAGTAAGCGGCTGAGCGGCTAAGCGGCTGAGCGGCAAGCGGCTGAGAGGCAACTCTAAGCGACGTATGGCCAGGCACTGAGCGACTGCTTTTGAGCGATTAGTAGTTAAAGTCGAGATTGCACACACGAAATTAACAACTCAATGTTTACTTTGGCCATCTTTACTTCTTGCCGCTCAGAAAATTAAAACAGTTTTGGTTGCTGAGCGGCGCACAGTGGGGCATCTTGTATGGGGGAGCGGACAAAACTCTATAAAATCTAAACTAATGAACCGATTTGAATGAAATTTTCAGGAATGATAGACAATAGCAAGACAAATCTACACCAGAAAATTCCGCCCATTTCCACGCCCACTAAAAGAGAAAATGGCTTTTTTTATATTGCGAATATAATAATAAATAGCGAAAAAATAATTTTAAAAGCATTGTAAATTATTAAAAATTCAGTTTTAATATGCTTAAAGGTGAATGGTTGTGAGTAAAAAACATCTTTAGGTTTATTTTGTTTGCAGTTGTAAGGATAACACATTGGATTTATAATGACATAGATAGTTGGTGTTTTCAAAGCTTACCGTTTGATTTGTTTTAAATGTAATATAAAATAAATTTAAATAATAAATAAAAAAATAATTCAAGTAGGTAAATAAAAAAAAATAATTCAAGTAAATAAAAAAAAAAATCATTTAATCTTAATAAGCTTATTCAAAATAATTCAAATAAACTTAATTTGATATATGCAAATCTATGAAGTTTCAATTTAAGGCATTTCTGATGGACATTTAATTCTTACATCCCTGGTATTATTAAAACTTGTTCAACGAGAAAATGAAGAAAAATCTTCGACCATCCTCAACCCATCATTCACCAGCTTTTCAATTTTTCTTTTTGAAAGAAACTCTGCAAGAAGGTAGAAAAGAAAAAGACCGTGTAGAAGCTGAAATTTTGAATCTCCGAGATACTGAAATTGAGTTCAATGGATTCTTTATTAAAATAAAACATGCAATGTATTTCACAATGATAGATGGAAAAACGGCACAAATTGTTACAAATACAACTTCTAGTAGTAATTGTACCATTTGCGGGGCAAAGCCATCGGAAATGAATGACATTGCAAAACTCCAGTGTAAACCAACAGATGAAAATGCTCTAAAGTTGGGAATGTCATCATCATAGTCAGAACTGGTGGGGAGAGTACGATAACTTTGGCGACAAAGTTTAATGACGGATTTGTATAGAACAGTTAAAAACAAGCATTTTTTACTATGGGAGGGGGTCTATCTCCCCCCGTTTAGGCGGTAAGGGCAATTTAAAAAAATTAGTATTTAAATTAGTTTTCTCAAAAACTAAAAGACATAAAATCATCTAGTTTTCAGTTTTTGATCAAAAACAAATAAGAGAAATAAATTCTGAAATAAAAACAATGGTAGATAATCTTGAAGTATTGAAAAATTACACTTTAAACCTTTTTTTAACTTTTTTTACTCAAATTTTGAGTTTAAAATTATTTTTTTCAAAAACTACGCATAGTTTTGACTTGAATTAAAAACTGGCTAATAAAACAGAATGTTGGCTTAAAAAAAATGTATAAAACTTAATTGTAAGTATCACCGTTATTTTTTAATTATTTTTTTCCATTTTAAATACTAATTTTTTTTAAATTGCCCCTGCCGCCTAAACGGGGGGAGATAGACCCCCTTGCCATAGTAAAAAATGCTTGTATTAAAACCCTCTACCAAAAACCGTTATTATATCTTGGCGCCAAAGTTATCATACTCGTGCCGAACTGGTTAAAAGGCATAAATATCGATTTTTTTTATATGACTTCCCAACTTAAAATTGCTCTAAAAACCGCATCCGGACGTATCCGGATGAGATTTTTACTGAAAAATGTTGCTGAGACCCTACACTATCTATTGGGAATAGTTTGCTAACAGAGGCAAACAGAGGCAGTAGTTAAAACCTTATGCGAACTAAAAAAATCACATAAATAGAGTGTTTCTTCGTCAAAAAATACCTTATCCAATTTTTTTTCAATAAAATAACATACTGTATTGTTTATCTATTTATTTCAATCATGTAAGCAGACAAAATTGTTTAAAACTTTCAAATTTCACAATATACTGATCATTTAAGGCATACCAATATTTTATCAGTTTTCACGATTTTTGAACTTTGAGCGAAAATCTACTGGTCTACAATTTTTTTTTTGAAAAAACGGTTTTCATTTTCTGATTCTACAACCAATTAACTATAAGAAACACTTTCAGTTTAAAAAAAAATCCTACTTTCAGAAAAATAGGTTTTGTCCGCATTTTCCCCACTGTGCGGCGCCGCTTAGCCGCTCAGAATTTTGTTTCGCCGCTCGCTCATTGCGTGGCCGCTTCTATGTGATTTCATATGTTTTATATTTTTTTTCCGCTCAGCCGCTCAGCCGCTTACTGCGTGGCCGCGGCCTTAGACAAACTTTTAAGCAAGACAAATCGATAGACGGGATGGGAAGTTATCAGTGTGGGTCGCATCCCAGCCTCTTTTTTATTAATTTTTTTCAAACTCAATTTTTTCTCTTGTAATCAGTTTGTATGTTGTACGTATTTTTATACTTTATTCTGAGTTTATAAATAGTCTTAAACCTCATTTTAAATTAATTTACATACATACGAATATTATGAACGTACATAACTTATATAAAACGCTGAAGGCATATTGAAAATAAAGTTGTCACATAAATGAATTTCTATTTTGTCAACAACAGAAAAATTGTCCCCGGAATTGACTAAAAGGTAAAGATAGGTTCAATACCACTCAACATATTTCTTTATCAACAATCTTAACAGTTGTTTACATGAGATCTTATCAAAAAAAAAAAAACATCTTCTTTGAATGAGTTGTACAAAAGATTAGTGAAAGAACAAAAAAAAAGAACAATACCTAATGCGCCTCAATATAGCCCATTCCAAAAATGATAATGCGTTAAATAGCCCTACTTTAAACGCTTAAATAAAAAAAAAAAAGAATTACCCACCATATCAACCCTTCAACTATACTTGCTCGGGAAACAAAGACACAAGAGGGTTGCATGTTAAATCACAATGAATTATCCCATCACAAACGGATTTATAATTTTTAATTTCAAGTACCTCGCTATGTGTAGCAAAGAGCAGCACATGCTCATTATTCAAACAAATCTGCGATAAAAATCTGCATACATATATCGTCTGTTGTACATCACATCACATTGCAACAGCAGCAGCAGCAAAGTTAGGAAGGAACAACACTCATATCATCATCACCATTCTGTATCTAAAAGATGAATGAATTTCGGAGTTACAACAACTCGAACTATACCTTCTCCTAGCCTAGCCAATGCTGCTTCTAAAAGGATAATAGGTGGATGGATGGATGGATGCATGCTCTTGATGGTTATAGGGCTGCGCTCGCAGCGCAGACTCCTGTTTCACTGCATCCATTTCGAATGACGACGATACGACGAGAATTATTAACAAGAACCCAAAGCTCCTGAATGAGTATCCGAATAGCCTTGCATATCGAAAGTGTTATCGTGAGGATAAACATCGCGATCGCTCTGTTGTTCGGTTAAATAATTAAATAGAAAATAATTCAAAAGAGTTTTGAAAATTATTTTAATAATATAAAAATAATAAGTGCCTTGTCATTGAAATCGTTTTTTATTTAATTTAACAATGAGCACCACATTGCCATCGTTGCTGTTGCTGTTGCCGTTGTCGTTGCCATCATCGTCACCCGCCACCGTTGCCGTTGCCACCGTGTTGCATATAGAATCACAATCACTCGAAATCGATCATTAATTCCGTCAGCGCCAGCGACTTCTTGATTCCCGGTTTAACTTCAAGACTTCTTCTACTCCCAAGCTCACTCATTCCACCACCACCGCAGCCAATAATAATCGTTTCGTATTTCGCCTTTCGCGTGTGTTCTTTTAGTATATTGCGAATATGTTTGGTTATTTTCTTAGATACAATTCGGAGACCTTTTCTGCATCTAAATGATACACCGATCACAACACACAGAAGAGAAATCAACTCTACACCATCAACCAACAGGAGCAATATACTTATCAACTCCCCACATTATTATAATAAATTGAAACAATAATTGAATGCGGTGCGCGAACGGATACAGATACCTCACCCAATCGTGTCAGTAGGGATTTCAGTTGCTAATATATACTCGAATTATTTTACAATAAAAGATACAACTTAAAAGCGTTACTCTAACGTGTGGCGAAGTAAGAATATGCTGCCAGATTGTAGTCCGAATGCTGAATTAATCTTGTTCTGCGGTGTTAAAAAATAATAATTTTTTTACAAATCGATTTGAGAAAAAAATTATGAATAAATTTAAATTCCATTTAAAATAAAAAAAAAGAGAACCCAGTGTGAATTTCGTGATGTCATTGATTTTGGCAAAAATAAAAAGTGCTGAAAGTCGCTTAAGAATTCAAAAATTTTGCAAGAAAAAAATTCAATCTAATAATAATTGTAAAATATTGATTTTTGTTAAAAGTGAATTTTTGTATAAGAAAAATTTCCGTCGTAATTGTCGATGTTAGAAAATAAATTGCAAACTCAAAAATGTTTACCAAATTTTATAATTTTATGCAAGTAATCAGAGTGAATAAAATAGAAGAAGAAAGTTTTCGGGGTCAGTGGGATCAAAATATAAAATTTCGGAAAAATAAATTTTGCAAAATTAATTATACAGTGTTTTTATTGTTGTTGTTTCGGCGAAATGTCCTTCTTGAGGTGGAATTGTGATTTTCTCACTTTGCATTTTCATACAACAATAATTGTGATTATTATGCTGAATGTTAGTTGGTGAGTAATTTTTGTTCTAATTTTTTTAACGTATCACACAAAAGTTTTAATTTTTAAGCTAAATATAACATTTAGCCAAATAAAAGCTTCGGAATCTATTATAAGCCTTCTTAGAAAAAGGTTCTGGTAAAATTGGTGACCCAGAAATTAAGAAAAAAAAAACTTTAAAATTGAAGAAATATTACTTACAAATCTATTAAAATTCTTATTTATTTTGGATTCATTCGAAAATACAAAATTTTGAAGTCTCATAGGTTTAATATTGTGTTAAGTGCACGGACAGAATTTTAGCATGATACTGTTTTGAAATTTGTTCTAAATAACTAGCTATGTCCTCAATGAGCTAGGAATTTACAATTCTGAACACAAATTCGAACTTGTACTAAATTTATTGAACACGCTTTAGTTCTTTGCTTTCCTTAACTTACTGAAAATGATGCAATTAGAGATTCCCAATATCTTTCTTTTTTGTCAACAAACAAAATCTCTTTTTATAAGTTTTTAGTTCTCTTGGTTGGTTTTCCTTTTTCGTAAGAAAAGTTGATCTTTCTTAAAACTTAGCTTAAAGTTAACAATAATACTTTGCATATAATAAAACAAGTTTGATTTCAGTATAAAACCATTTTTTACCTATTTTTGAGGAATGTTTTAAAGTTTTTGTTTCTTATAAATAAGAAAATTATCTTATGTAAAAAACAACATTTGGCATATGATAAAATAGTTTTGAAGTCAATGCCTTCATAAGTTTTCAAGATATTCGAGAAAAACATCAGTTTTACCAAATTCCAAACATTTTTTTTTTTTTGAGAAAAAAAATGACGATTTTTCGAAAATTTGACTCAATATCAAAAACAATATTTTTAACTTCCCATAGGAAGTTATTGTAATGGGTCCGATTTGACAAATTGAAAATTTTGACATTTCTCGACGTTTCAAGGTCCCTAGAGTCGAAATAAAAGATTTTTAGAAAGATGTCTGTGCGTGCGTGTGTACGTACGTCCGTACGTTCGCGACGTTTTTTTCGTCGTCCATAGCTCACGAACCAGAAGAGATATCGACTTCAAATAAATGTTGTTATACAGATAATAAGGCAGAAAGATGCAGAAAGGGCTCTCAAGAAAATTGCGTGGGTGGTTTTTTTACCATAGCAGTTTAAAAAAAAGGTGAACATTTTGGTTAACCCTAAATATCTCATGAACCAATGACGCTAGAGACTTGAATTAAATTTTATATTATATATTGTAACGTGATACAAAACAATTATATTTTTGGAAAAAAATTCAATTAACGGTTTTTTTTATAAATCAAAAAAACTGAAAAAAAAAATTGTCATTTCGAAAATTTTACGACTAAAATATGATTTCATTTCCAAAACAATTTTGTGCAATGAAGAATAATGTTTTTGACATCTGATAAAATTTTAAGAAAAAACGAATTGACAGTTTTTTTACAAAAAATAAAAGTTGGTAAAAATTGATTTTCGACTTAAATATCTTTTCAAAAATTTGAGATTATGGCTTCTAACTAATTTTAACTTATAAGAAATATTATTTTCAACATTAGGAAAAATTTTGAGAAAAATCGAACTGACAGTTTTTTTACAAAAAATAAAAACCTAAACAAAAAAATTAATAAAAGTTGGTAAAAATTGATTTTCGGCTCAAATAGCTTTTCAAAAATTAAAAATATTGGCTTCAAACTTATTTTATTTCACAGAAAATATTGTTTTTTATATTCAGTAATTTTTTTATAAAAATCCAACAGTCCGTTTTTCATAAAAAAAAATAAAATCTACAGAAAATAGAACGCAAATTTGGCAAGAATTGATACATTTAGACAAACTTTTAAGCAAGACAAATCGATAGACGGGATGGGAAGTTATCAGTGTGGGTCGCATCCCAGCCTCTTTTTTAAAAGATAAAATTAATTTAAAGGTGCTTTCTTCAATTGTTGCTAAGTTGTTCGAATCGAAAATCAATTTTTACTAAATTATTAGTATTTTCTTAAGGTTTTTATTTTTTTTTAAGAAAAACTTCTTCTAAAACTGAAAAAAAAAATAATTGTCATCTCAAATATTTTGCGAACATAAAATGATTTTATGTCCAAAATAATTTTTTGAAACGAAGAATAACGTTTTTGACATCTAGCAAAAAAAAAAACATTAATAAAAGTAGGTAAAAATTGATTTTCGACTTAAATATCTTTTCAAGAATTTAAGATATTGGATATATTCAAACTATTTTCATCTTTTTAAAAATACTGTTTTCGACATTTTACACAAATTGAATTGACAGCTCTTTTTTACAAAAAATAAAAACCTAACAAATAATTACTAAAACTTGGTTAAAATTGATCGTCGATTCTCGATATCTCGCGAATAAATTAAGTTATTGACTTCAAGATGGTTTTATTATATGCTACATTTTGTTGTTATCGTAAGATAGCGGTCTTAGAAAAATCTAAACTGTATTCTTTTTTATATAAGACACTAGCGGCCCGTCCTGGCTTCGCACGGGTAGACATAAATAGGTACAGATAATGTAGCTTTCTAATGAAAAAAGAATTATTAGAATCGGTCCAGTACTTTTTGAGTTTGTTCGTTACATACAAAAATACAAATCTTTCCTCTTTATGATATTAGTGTAGATATTAACTTTAAGAAAATGCTACTAAAATTGGTAAAAACTGATTTTCGACTAAAAATCCGGAGAACAAAAACAGATATTAAAATGAAAGTTATTTTATCATATGAAAAACATTGTTGCTAACTTTAAGTTATTTTTTTTTAGAAAAATTCAATTGACACGCACTCATTTTTTGTAAATTCCTTTCTGCATGTTATTATTATCTGTAAAATAAAATTTATTTGAAGTCAATATCATTGGAACTCACGGACCTATTTCATGTTTGATCTTTGAAATACAAAGGTTTTAATTTTAAGTAATTTAAAAAATGGTTTTGTGTCAATACTTTTTCAGATACAGAGTGTTTCTTGAGAGCTTAAAAACTTTAAATAATTATTCAAGACAGAAATATTGTTGGAAATAATTTTGTATCATTATGATCTTGTAGATGATTTTATAGAATTTATTTTAAAAATTTGACTTTCGACCTAATCCATTCGAACATTCCAATTTGTCACTACGTTTCAATGATGGCTTGAACATTGACTTACAATGCTAAAAAAGTTGCTAGTTTATCGGCATAAGCAAACAACTTAACATAGTCTGATAATAAATTAAGTCGTGCGAAAGAGAAGGTGCAGTTTAAAGTACTAATGCTGGAAACAAAATTGTTCCCAAATTGCTCGGAGCTTTAGAAATTTTCAAAATTTGGAAGGGTTGTTCTAACTTGCATTTCTAGATGAATTTCTAAACCTTACTATACAGAAATATCAACACAGGTGACCGATGTTTAATATTTAAATAAATAATAAATCTTTCAAAATATTTATTGCTTATTTCTTAAATGCCACAAAATTGTTTAGAAAACGAATTTTTAATATTTTTAAAATTCTTTTGCCAGTTTAAAATTCTTGAAGTTCAAACATAAATATGAACAAAAAAATCCATGGCGTCATATTGTCTTCTTGGAGCTTACAAACAATTTTAAAAATCAAATAGAATATAATATTATCTGTTTAGAAATACATTAGACTTTAGTTTTATTTATTTATTTATTGCATCAATTAGAGTTAACAGTATACTCAAATAGACTAATGAATAACACAAGCGTATAGATCTATGAGAGCTAATAAAAAAGGACAGTCTACATATGTGGTAAGATAAGATGTCATGAATAAAAGTTATCGCATACATCTTCCTTCGGTTCTCTAGTGACTGGATACCAATAAGTTGACACCTTACAATGTAAGAGGGCATTTCAATGTTCCATCTTAATTTATTAAACATACATATATCGTGTGAATCTTTTTTGAATTGCTTCTATTCTACGATTATGGATGTTATAAAAAGGATTCCAAATGATGCAGCAGTATTCTAGAATTGACCGTACATAACTTATAAAAAGACTCTTCAACGTATACGGATTATGTAAGTCAATAGAGTTTCGATAAATAAAACCAAGCATGGAATTCGCTTTGTTAACTAAAAATTTGATATTTTTGCGAAAGTTCAATTTATGGTAAAAAATAACACCAAGATCTTTTTTTGTAAAAACTTTTTCAAGTGTATGATTTCCAATATTATAATTGTAGTCAATCGAAAATGTAGTACCCGTAGTGTGATGGTTAGTGCGTTGGACAGTCATGCAAGGGGTCTTGGGTTCAATCCCTGCCTGTGCCACCTAACTTTTTTCACGGGTACTGCCTCTTACGAGGAACTGACAAATCTTCCAAGAGTAATTCATGTCATGAAAAGTGCTTTCTCAAATTAGCCGTTCGGATTCGGCATATAAACTGTAGGTCCCCTCCATCCCTGAAAACATTACTCGCACACCAGGAATGGTTGAGAGTTGTAAGTCACTAGGCCCTGGTTCTTCATGGACTGTTGCGCCACCTAATTTATTTATTTATTTTTTTATTTATTTTAGTCAATCGAAAATTAGCGGCGAGTAAAAGAGAGTGATTGACATTTAGGAATGTTTAGATTTAATTTATTTATCTCACACCAGTCAGAAAGTCTTTTGATTTCATTTTGCAAAAGATCGCAATCGCTTGTACTTTGTATACGTCTAAAAAATTTCAGATCATCTGCAAACAGGAGATACATTGAGTTTTGAAGTACATTAGGTAAGTCATTAATGAAAACGAGGAATAAGATCGGACCTAAATGGCTTCCCTGGGGAACTCCTGATGAAACAATTATAGGATTTGATAGATTTGAATCAATACATATTGACAACGATTAGTTAAGTATGTTTTTAACCAGTTAAGCATATTAGATTGAAACCCGATTTTTTTAAGTTTTTTCGATAGAATATGGTGATGCACCCTGTCAAATGCCTTAGCGAAATCTGTGTAAATAACATCCACTTGGTGACCCTTCTCCATTTCATTCACTACATAATTAGTAAAAATAGCTAAGTTCGTAGAAGTGGATCTACCAAAAACGAAACCGTGTTGAAAAGGAGATATTATTTCTTTGAGTAAAAATTTTAGTTTTCCGCAAATTATCTTTTCAAATAACTTCGGTATCACACATAGTTTACTAATAGGCCGATAGTTACAAACGTCTTGTTTAGAACCATTTTTATGGATTGGAATTATATAGGACGTTTTCCATTCAGGAAGAAACAACCCATGATGAAGTGAATTATTAAAAAAGGTGAATAATATTTTGCAACAAGCAGAAGCACACTTTTTTAAAAGAATAGGGGGAATTCCATCAGGGCCAACATTATTATCTTCGTTTAACTCATTTAATACATTCTGTACTTCTGGTAAAGTTATACTTAAGTGTCCTATGTTTATATTGCTAAAGGACTGTTCATCAGAAAAAATTAAGTTATCATTTGAATTGATATAAATTCGATTTAAAAAACTTATAGAAAGCATTACAAATGTCAGTCAGATTATTTAAAGTCGATCCTGAATACTGCATAGGCCTCATAAGCGACGATTTTTCGTCATTTAAAGTAAATGTTGTTGTGTTCAAACGAAAAAAATATTCTGTGTTATTCAGTTCCAAATGTAAATACAGCCTTAAGTTAAGTCGTTATGAGTAAAAACTTGTCATGCGGATGGAACTGGATGAAATTTGAAATACTAATTTTAAATGTTGAAATACTAATTTTAAATGTTTTTGTAGTTTTTGACATTTCCTACGTTTTTAATGCATATATTATATTTGGCATTTCATAACCTAAATATGAATGAATGCAAGAAAATCCAAAACAATACTATGGGTGCTGTGAAATAGAGCCAATTTACAAAACTGAAATAAGGCCAATTCATGAAATGTGGCCTTATTTCACTTAACTTCATTTCACAGCACAAATAATTGAAAATTTAAACTGTTGACAAATAAACTTTTAAAAGTATTTCATAAAATGTATTGGGTTGGTGTTTATAAAACATCCTTAATTTTTCTACAAACTAAAATTATCAGTACAGGGTTATCGAATTGTTTGCAAGCATCGATTCTTTTGAGGTAATTTTCGACCACTTTTTGACACATATTGGGCGGTATCTCAGCCATAACTTGACGAATGTTGATTTTTAAGTGTTCAAGAGTTAAAGGTTTATTTACATTGACTCGGCCTTTAGCGTAGCCCCACAAAAAAAATGCAGAGGTGACAAATCGCATGATCTTGGTGGCCAGAAAATATCTCTTGCAAAACCCATATTCGCTCGATTTGTGTGGCATGTGGCACCGTCTTGTTAAAACAACTTATTTTCCAAGTCGTATTTTTTAATAGCAGGTACAAAAAATTCGGTTATCATAATGATCACAACGCTCCGAATTGACGGTGAGAAATAAGGTCCAATCAAACCTCTGGACCAAAGAGCGCACCAAACAGTGACTTTTGGTCTATGTAAGGGCCTCTCTTCAATTACTTGTGGATTCTCAAAACCCCAAATACCACAATTTTTGTTATTAACATACCCACTGAGTGAAAAATGTGCTTCGTCGCTGAAGACAATTTTTTTCAAAAAAATCGCCGTCCACCGCCTATTGTTCAAGCAACCATTGGACGTATTTACGACGTGGTCAGCTGGCTTCAGTTGTTGTGTGAGTTGGACTTTCCATGGATTAAGGAGTAGATTCAAATGCAAAATACGCCATAGTGTGTCGTGAGACAGAGCTATTTCCTGAGAACGACGAGGAATCAAGACATTCTAGTCTTCGGCAACACTTTAACTTACAGCAGCAATATTTTCATTGGTACGAGCGAAACAATGATGCACAGGATTTTCAATATCTGTAACCAATCCAATATTTTCAAATTTCTTCACGATTTTGCCAATTGCTTGCATAGTTGGAGGTTTATGTAAACCATAATCTCCTTTTAAAGCACGATATGTGGCTGTGGCAGAATTACCATTTTGTAATACGTTTCAACAATTTGTATGCGTGTACGATAGTTAAGCGATACATTTTCGTAAATGTCTGACTTTCAACTGACAATAAAATTGGTTTAAAAACTTAGTTTGACAGATGTCGAATTCTAGCCATATACTTTATTTATACAAACAAAAACGACATATTTTAAAGAAATACGCGTTCATAGAATATAAAAACATCAGCTAACTGGGATCTTGTTAAAACTTGTATTAATGTAAACCTCTAAGAGTTGCTTTAAATAATATCTTTTTCGAACTTGTTTTTCGCTTTTAAAGATCTTGAATACAAAATCAACTAAACAATTTGCTAAAATCATATAAATATAAACAATTTGTAAACACTACTTTTCTTTAACTACTGATATCTTAATCATTGTACTTAAAATCAATGAATGCTGTTAAGGTTGTAAAAATATAAATATTCTCTAAATATTTTATTCCAATTCTTATTATATTTTTAGTGAATTAAGAAACTAAATTTCTAGCAAAATATGTTCCTACTATTGCACATTCCAATCGATAACATTTTATTATCCAAGTTCATTAGGTACGCTAAAAAAAATCGTATGTAAATATGTGTTTTATTTAAAAAGCTAATTATTAACATCAAATATTTTTTAATTGCACAACTTCTTCGTACGAAAACCTAATTTCCAGATTTCTAATTATTTTAAAAATTCCTCAGCTAACCTTTCGGGCGATTGGTACGTAGAACGTACGTATGACGAACAAGTAGGTAGTTAGGTACATTTTGCTTCGCAGATATAACCAAACCAGAGCCACTAACAAGTAAGCTTAAAGGTTTTCGTGCATCGAAACCTGACGATTAATTTTGTGCGAATAAAATTTTCGTTTGATATGCAAATGCGATGGCATTTTGAGAAGAGAACGGGCACATAATGCAAAAACTGCATAATGCATTTGACATGTATCCGTAAGGAGAATATAATTATGTTTATCGTGTTTCTCCAGTGCGCGGTGTGGTGCGATGTGGTGTCGCTGGTTCTGTAGCTGAAGCTGAAGCTGAGCTGTGGTAGTGGCAGTGGTAGCCTACAGCAGCTTCAAAGTCGTTGTTTGTTTGTTTTTTTTTTTTTAATTTTCATTTTTACTTTTTTTTAAATTTCAACTCTGGGGTTTTATTTTTTCGCGCCCAGAACATGAGTGATGACATCTTAACAAATACAAGTACATGTGCTGCAAGTAAGCATGTAAACAAATAAGTGTTATGACTTGGAAAGGATCAGAAAATAATGCATCATATGTGAACGAAACATGCCAAATCAAATGCATCACCCTCATTTCACACTCTCGAGTAGCTACCTAACCCCTTTTTAGCAGCACATCATCTAGAAGACGAGGATTGGCTGGATGTGCAGATGGGCTTGAGAAAGTGCATGTAGTTTTTTGCAGTAGCTGGTTATAGGTAGGCAGGCAGGCAGGCAAGGATGTGCACTAGGAGTGTGTGGAGTCTGTGAATGTGAAGACATGCTGTTGCAGTTGACTGCAGTTTGCAGTAGGTACGCTGATAGCGCGTATGCAATGCAACGACGACGACGACCGCGACGTCGTTGCTGCGGAGTTGCGATGGCGATGTCAATGAATGCAACGTTGCAACGCGATGATTTTAAGCCACAAAAAGGATAATAATGAGGCACAAGAACACCAGCACCAACCAACTTAGCCACATAAAAGTGGTCTCAATTCATTTCTGCTCAAGAGAGTGGTTGACGCTTAGTACATATTTCCGTGTCACCATCATAACATTACAATCAAAGTACCTAAACAGACAAAGTGTTCCGTCCTTAATCCCTAACATCAGTGTTTCCATATTACACATCAACATCAACATCACCATCATAAATCCTATAACCAAACCATTTCAGCCATAACCATGATGTAAGCGCACCTCTCCTACCCATCATATATGGAAGCAAGCAAGGGTATTTCTTCTTCGAGGAACGCAACGGCTGCATGGCGTTCATTTTATGAATGAAACGCTACTTCAGTTCATTAACTTTATCTACCTACTCACACATAGCCTAGAATGGAGACATTTCCAATTAGGCGCAGGATAACGAAAGTTTTTAGGGGTAGGTTATTCACTCTCGATATGTGGCTTTGAATAAAATCAAGAAACATAATCTTACATAGACAGCGCAGCAATTTTACATAGGAGTAAAATTTTCTTTGATCAATCGATTATGGTTTATATCGTCATCAAAAGTGTCAAATTTAGTACAGGGGAGCTTTAAATTTTTAAGTTGAGTTGCAGGAAAAAGAGAATTTATAATTTTATCTTGGGTGACAATACTAAACGTTTTAATCTGATGGATAATAATTATAGTTCTCCCCATTAATTATCAGAACAAATCATAACAGAATTATTTCTTCTATTAACTTTTCACTTAAGAAGTGGAAAGTGTTGCATCCAAGAAAATTAATATATTTGTTTACAAATGTTTGAATTATTGATGCTTGAAAATTAGTTTTTCTTAACTGAGTCAGTGTTTTAACTATTCATTTTATTTGGTATCAATCTTTTGGATTCGGAAAATACAGCATGTAGAATCTTTAATGAATTTTCAGAACAAAGATATAAAAGAAAAACATGCCGGCTAAAAATTAATTCTTGAAATACATTTAAGGCATTACTCATGATGAAATAAAATCAAAAATTGAGTCTGGGATGCGACCCACCCTAATAACTTTTCATCCGTGCCCGTCTGTCGGTTTTTTGAAAGAAATGTTAATAACAAAATTTTGTGTGCGTTTTCCAAACTACACGAACTCAAAAGCAATTTCTTTAAGAAATACCATTACTTCGATTTTTTTTTTTCAAAATTTGACGAGATGTCGTAAACCATACAATTATTATGGATTTTTTTTTTCCAATTTGTTTGTATTTATTAAAAAACGTTAATTGAATTTATTTCAAAACAATACTAATTTAGTATCACGTCACATTATTTAATACAAAATTCAACTGAAGTCGCTAGCGTTATTGGTTCGAAAAATATTTGGGCAATTAAAATGTTCAATTGCTATAGTAAAAAACCATCCACTCAATTTTTTTGAAAGTCATTTTTGAATCTTTTGATGTAAGAAAAAATTAACTTTAAGTCGATATCTCTACTGGTTCTTGAGGATATAGATGACGAAAATTGGTAACGTACGCAAACACGTCCACACAGACATCTTTTTTAAAATCTTCGATTTAAATTCTAAGGACCTTACAATGTTTTCTAGTGTTTTGAGAACCATCAAAAACTGAAAATTCGGAAGTTTTTTTAAAGGTATGAAAATTAACCAACATTGAATTTTTTTTTATTTTAACTTTTGATTATATTTCAAAATACATTTAATGCAATTCCTACTGCTTGGCATTTTAGGTAAAAGTACTACTTTGCGTTTTCGATAAAACAAAATTCAATGAAATAATAAGGCAGTACAATATAACCCACCCACTAAGTACGTTATGTTTAAATAATTTTGTATAATTTTTTTTTTAATTCTTCCGATTTTTTAAAACACCATTCATCGATTTGTTTGTGATTTTTTTACTATAGCAATTTAAAAAACAAATGAAAATTTCTTTGACCCAAAATATCTCATGAACCAATAACGCTAGAAACTTGAATTAAATTTTATATTATAGAATGTGACGTAATATCAAACTAGTATAGTTTTAACTTTTTTTTATAAATCAAAAAAAAATGAAACAAAATATTCGTCACCTCGAATATCTTACGAACAAAATATGATTTTAAATCCAAAACAATTTTATGGTATGAAAAATAACGTTTTTGACATCTGGTAAAATTAAAAAAAAAAATCGAATTGACAGTTTTTGTTACAAAAAATAAAAACCTAAAAAAATACTAAAAAATGGGTAAAAATTGATTTTTGACTCAAATATCATTTCAAAAATTAAAGATTATGGCTTCAAACTAATTTTATCTAATGAAATATGTTGTTCTCAACATTCAGTAAAATGTGTATTAAAATCCAAGACTCAATTTTTTCATAAAAATTAAAATCTAAAAATTGACGATCGATTCCTAATATCACGTGAATAAAAAAATGTATTGACTACATCCAAAATTTTAGTTTTTAATGAAAGATTAAATTATTATTAGTATTAAAAAAAAAAAATCAAATCACTATTTTTTATTTTAGAAATAAGGACAAAAATGGTGCTAAAATTGTTGAATATTGCGTTTTGACTAAAAACCTCGAGAACAAAAACAGATATTAAAATCAAAGTTATATGTAAAATATTGTTGTTAATTTTGAGTTGATTTTTTAGAAATATTCAAATGACAACTTTTTTTACAAAACACGAAACCCTAAAAATCAACATAAAACTGATAAGAAATGGTTTTCGACTCAAGTATTATAGGGGAAAAAAGATATTAGCTTCAAATTTTATATCTAACACAAAACATTGTTATTCAAACTTTGTTAAAGTCTTAGACAAAGCGACGTACTGGTTGGACCTTTTTTTTATATTTTTTAAAGGATTTGTTAATTTTACAAGACTTGCTTTTGTAGAAACTTTAATTAATTTATGTATATTTTACTAGTATATATAAATTACGACTAAGGCGTTTTTAATTAAAAAAATTTAGAAAATATTGCAAAAAATCTTACTTCTTATTTTGCTCTACCTATTTATTTTTGTTCATATAATTACGAATACGAGATAATTTTTAATAATTAGAAACGACTGTGCTGTGCAAACAAAGAAAGAAAAAAAGTTTGGGCTGGATAAGGTTGACATCTTAATCAAAAAATTGTAAAAAAAAATACCTACAAAAAAATAGATAAGCAGTAAAACTAGTTTTGAGTAAATGCTATGATAGTTTGGCAATGGAAAATAATTCAACATATCAGTTCTATTAAATAAAACGCCTATACTTTAATTCCGTATTTTGAATTGTTGAATTTAAATTTCCTCAAGATATTTGTAAATTACAAATTAACAAAATTTAAAACACATATATTGAGTAAATTTTTACAAACATTTATAAAAGTAGTGTTATTTAAATGATGAAAACAATGCTCCAAATAATAAATGAATTTCAGCATTTATCTTAATACCATCACATCATCTTTATGAAGACCATCACATCGTTTTCTTTACAATTAGATGCCATCATTAATTTATATAATATTTGAAAAAAAACCTATAAAAAGATAATAACAAAACCAGCAGAATTTTATCCGATTTTGTTTTTAACAAAATAACCTTTTCTCATAATCTTATCTTGTTCCATATACACAGTTGCATTGCAAATGTATTCCAATTAAATGCAAAATACCTTCCTTCTGGAAGCGAGTCCGTGTGAAAATTCCTCTTTGTCTTTTAAGATGAGAAATGCCAAAGCCCCCAATGCAGCCCAGCTTCAGTTTCAGTTTCAGCTCCTGCTCTGGCTGATGCTATATTATACGCAAAAAAAAACCAACCCCCTACCCGCACGCTTCTATACCAACATTAACCATTCCAGAATTCTCTCAGGCCATTGCGAGCCGAGCACAGCAAATCACTGGAATCTGTTAATGTCGGTGGTGCAATAGCGTTAAAGATAAAACAATCTTTATTCTTGCAAGAATCCTTTCAACACATCAAACACACTCATACATACACTTTAAACTAAAAGAGCAAAAAGACAAAACACAGATACGAATAAAAAATATAAAAATAAATGTTTAATTGCTAAGGATGTAAGTGGTAAGAGGCAGGATGATTTCTCGTTTTTCTCTGAAAATATTTCGCTGATAATCTTATCTCGAATGGTGTCAATTAAGTACAGAATCTCGTATGAAAGCGTCCACTTCATACCTTTATAATGTGCCCTAAGAGACTCTTCTGATTTTTGCCCTCTTTACACCGACTTGCTGATATTGGATAGAGTTGAATTGAATTCAAGTCGTCCCCAAAGGTGCGACCGCGACACTCTGAAGAGAGAGGAATGCTATTCGAGGAGTTTGTTTTTTTCTTTTTAATTTTATAGATAAACCCGATTTGATTACAATATTTTCATTTATCCCAATACAATTATTTTATTCATAGAAAATACAACAATTTTCCCACTTAGCCAAAAATTTCATTTGAAAAGAAGGACGACAAAAATTAGTTCCGCATTTAGTGAAGAAATATTAAAACAAATTATCCAAATATTTCTCTAAAGGTTAACCATTTTTGAGACCGTACCCGCATTTGGAAAGAGTTCCCTGGGAGGCTGCTTGTATGTAGGTTTTTTTGTTTTTGTTATTTGTTATATAACCATGGTAAACATTTGTGAAATTCAAGTTACCTATGTTCCCATGGAGCCCCAAGTGGATATTCTTCACTTCTTTGCAAAATTCCAGACCCAATGACATTCTTGCAACCAATGTCACCCTAATTCCAGAGTAGACAAAACGATTTGTTGTTCACGAGCTGGTTGTTGTCCTTTTATGTATGATGAGTATGATGAGGGGATTGTTTGGATTTCAACGGAAAAAAGGAGCCAAAATATTTTGTATCCCACATAATTGTGGTATGGGAACGAATTTGATTTGATCTTCTGGACTTTGATTTTAAAAATAGCTTTTGTTAGCTCGTGGATTATTTTTTTTAAAAGGAAACAAAAAACAAAACTTACTCACGTGCTTTTCCAGTTTGTTTTAACAATAAAAATGTAGAAGGTGCCTTATGAATTATTATTAACAACAGAAGTTACGTGAGATATCTTTAAATAACAATTTCCTCAATAAATGTACATACGTCCACATAATGTATATTAATTTTTGGTTATGGTTTAAAAAAGTGCAATAATTTCTTAAGGTTTATTTAAGAATCTTCCAAAGAAGTTCAACATTTTTGAAGAGTTTACGAAGTTCGACTGAAAATCGAAACTTTCAAAAGCTCAAATTTGATTAAAAAACTAGCTTTTTCTAAGTATTTAAAGGTTCATAGAGGCAGAAACACATAATTTTTTCATAATTTTAGTACTAGGTTTTCCTGACACTATAAGATTGCGGTAATGTATGCTTTTACTAGCAGTTCTTGAAAAATGTTTAAATACATTTTTAAGACCATTTATATTTCATATTTCAAAAGTTGTAAATGTTGTGCTCAAAAAATTAAGGTTCTTAACTCCACTTGAGTGGTTTTAGCTTGTATTCTTTTTTATATATATTTTGTCCACAAACTATTTTTATTTTTTACCCTTGTAGATAAATCTTTTAAAACAAGAAATTATGACCTTTTGTAAAATAGCTTAAGTTACATTTGTATGGTTTTAAAAAAGATAAAACAACTTAAGTAGAGAATGATTCATCATTTATTATTTTATTTATTAGATAATAGGCAGAAATGATTTTGGTAAAATATCTTAAGTTCTTTTTATGTTCAACATTAATGAAAAAAGTAAATTCCCCTATGTCAACTTAAAATATTTTACCACAAAACTTTTCTTGCATTAACATTTCTTATATTTGTTAAATAAAAAAAAGAAAACAAATAAAAACACAACAACTGTTAAAACGATCTTGACCTATGAACATTTAAGGATCCTTAATAAATGAAAAACTGTAAAAGTTATTTTGCAAAAAGCACTTAAGTCAAAAAACCATTAATAAATGTATTAAATGCTATCTTCATCAATAATTAATTTTACAATTTAAATAATTATATGTATAAATGAAAAATTACTGAAAATTTTATGTTCATTCTTTAAGTTTTTTTTTTGAAAACAAGGATTGCAAGTTAAAAATCCACTTTCTGAAAAAACTATAAAAACAGACTGAACAACTTTTACTTTTTGAAGACAGAATTATTTTGTTTGTATAGTTTAACAGTCCTGGAATTTATATGCAAAGTTAATGTTTTTACAAGAACCGGTTTCGAATTTATTGAAAACCCAAAACGACGGAAATCCCGAAATCTCAAGAAAAAAGCGCAAAAATTATATGTTAAATGGAAAATTTACTAAAAAGCACGTTCTCAATTAAAGCAACTCTCTCTTAGCAACAGCTGAATTTACGCCATTAATAACGCAGGTCTCGATAAGTACAACTTTTGTTTTCATATGAACGTAAAATGTAATCGTTCATATGATGATGATAGATTTTTAAAGAATTTGGTCCTGTGATACGTCGCTTGTATGTTTCGAAAAATGGCATTTCGATGGTTTGAACAAAATTCAACCCTTTTTCAGCGAATGTCAAATTTTAAGAAATCTAGCAAACCAAAAAATCGAAACAAAAACTTTCAATTTTTTCAAAAGAAAATAAGTAGCTATGTACATAAAATATAGTTACCTAAATAAAAATGTGTTGCAATTAATACTTTTGTAAAAACATGTTGCAACAACCTCGGTCATTGATATTTACATATGTACCTAAAAGAAAATTGAAATTTAATTCCAGTCCAGCCTGGTATAACAAGAGGTTAAATACTCGTAATCTTAAAAATAAAAAAAATAAAGCGTACAAATCATATAAAAATAACAAAGATAATATGGAACTGTGATTAAATTACTTCATTTGCCAACGTGAGTTCAAAATCTTAAATAAATGTCTGTATAGGAACTATCTTTTGTCGGTTGGGAGTGATTTTATTGAAGCAGCAAGCATTTTTGGAATTTCAAAAGTTTAAAGCGAAAATCAAATGGCATACCTAGTTGTATGAATTATCTTGACACCACCACTAGTGAGATTCCAAAAATATGCAACTTATTCGCTGATTTTTTTTCAATCTGTGTATTCATTAGATGCTCCTTCCATCCAGGAGATGCCTTCGGTAAGTAGAATTGTCGACATCGGCTCTGTTAACCTTAGTCGTTTAAAACTCGAAGAGGCTCTAGCTGGATTAGATCTTAATAAAGGTGAAGGACCTGATGAATGGGTTAGCTGAACCACTTTCGATAATTTTTAATGTTTCACTTGCCGAAGGCAAAGTTTTGGATACCTGGAAAATTTCATTTTTGTCTCCGATTTTTAAATCGAGATCGAGGCAGAAAATCACAAATAATAGACCAATATGTTAAATTTCTGCATTACCAAAATTATTCAAGAAACTAGTTTATAACAAACTTTCAGATTTGTTTCCAAATTGATATTATTTTCACAGACTTTTGCGAAAGCATTCGATAAAATAAATTATAAAGTATTACTTAATAAACCATCTTTCTTCTCTATTGAAGTGGCTAAAATCATATTTAACATGTAGAATCCAAAAAGTTAAAATTAATCGCTCATTCTCATATACCATCACTGTTTTATCAGGGGTTCCACAAGAAAGCCATTTAGGGCCATTACTTTTTTTGTTGTTTGTAAACGACATTCCTAATAATGGGTGATTTTTTTGAGGTTAGGATTTTCATGCATTAGTATTTGACAGATCACGCGGGATTTCAGACATGGTGTCAAAGAGAAAGATGCTCAGTATGCTTTGACATTTCATCATGAATAGACTTACTAACGAGCAACGCTTGCAAATCATTGAATTTTATTACCAAAATCAGTGTTCGGTTCGAAATGTGTTTCGCGCTTTTTTATCGACAAATTTTGTTCAGCGATGAGGCTCATTTCTGGTTGAATGGCTACGTAAATAAGCAAAATTGCCGCATTTGGAGTGAAGAGCAACCAGAAGCCGTTCAAGAACTGCCCATGCATCCCGAAAAATGCACTGTTTGGTGTGGTTTGTACGCTGGTGGAATCATTGCACCGTATTTTTTCAAAGATGCTGTTGTACGCAACGTTACGGTGAATGGTGATCGCTATCGTTCAATGCTAACAAACTTTTTGTTGCAAAAAATGGAAGAACTGAACTTGGTTGACATGTGGTTTTAACAAGATGGCGCTACATGCCACACAGCTCGCGATTCTATGGCCATTTTGAGGGAAAACTTCGGAGAACAATTCATCTCAAGGAATGGACCGGTAAGTTGGCCACCAAGATCATGCGATTTGACGCCTTTAGACTATTTTTTGTGGGGCTACGTCAAGTCTAAAGTCTACACAAATAAGCCAGCAACTATTCCAGCTTTGGAAGACAACATTTCCGAAGAAATTCGGGCTATTCCGGCCGAAATGCTCGAAAAAGTTCAAAATTGGACTTTCCGAATGGACCACCTAAGACGCAGCCGCGGTCAACATTTAAATGAAATTATCTTCAAAAAGTAAATGTCATGGACCAATCTAACGTTTCAAATAAAGAATCGATGAGATTTTGCAAATTTTATGCGTTTTTTTTTTTAAAAGTTCTCAAGCTCTTAAAAAATCACCCGATATTTTCAATGGTTCAAGTTTCCTTCTTTTTGCGGATGACCTCAAACTTTATCGTGAAATAAACTGCGAATCTGATTGTTTTCTTCTTTTGAAAGATCTAGCAAGATTGGATGATTGGTGTTAACGGAATAACCTTCTTCTCTTAATATTTAAAAGTGTCAAGTCTTGTCGTGCTTGAGGAATTACAACCCAATTTTGTTTGATTATAGTATCAATCACATAAAGTTAGAAATAGTGAGAAAAAAGAAAGACCTAGGAGTTATCTTAGATACCAACTTGTCATTTTTACCTCACTGCCAATCAAATGCTTGTATTTAGAGAATGCTCAGATCCCTATACCATAAAATCAAATAAATTCTGGAGTATTGCAGCATAGTCTGGAATCCTTATTATAATAAATCAAGTAATAGAATCGAGAGAGTTCAACAGAATTTCACTAGGTATGTCTTCTTCAAGTTAAAATGGAAGATTGCAAGACCGTCCTTTAGTAAGCGGTGTTTGCTGTTTGGAATAAAATCCCTTCAAGATCATAGAGTATACTTTTCAGTGATGTTTATTAGAGACATCATAACTTATCACATTAAATATCCTCCGCTACTATCATTATTAACTGGAGGAAATGCTCCATCCAGAACAACACATTGTCGATTTTTAATTTATGAACAGTTTCATCGTAGCAATTATGGTCGGAATTAACCTATTTCCCGTTGCATCAGGAAGGCAAATTTAATTTTTAACGGGGACCACTACCTCGTTGTAGCAAAGATAGCACTTCGGGTTTCCAGACCCAAGGTAAAACAGGGAGATGCTGGGAGAAGACACAACATCGAACGGCTACAATCGCAGGAGACACCAAATCTTTCTCCGACCGAGTTACAAGTAACCTCTCTCGACGTTCTCTGCCGCCAACACAATGTAGCGAGAACCACTAGCAACATTGCCAAGATGCAATCAGAAAAGCCGCCTCTGAAGTGCTGGGTTTCAAACAACCACCAATAAGGAACCCTTGGTTTGATGAGGAATGTCGGCAGGCAAATGCAGCCAAACAACAGGCACGCAAAGCGGCGCTGCATAGGAGGACGAGAGCTGCTCACGAGCTCTATGAGCAGAAGAGGTGAGAGAAACACCGACTTCTCAGAAGGGAAAAGAGAGAACATGAGAGCCGAGCCGTGCGGTCGAAGATGTTGAGAGGTTTAAAAGCAGGAATGAAGTTCGAAAGTTTTGTGAACAGGTGAAACGAAATTCACAAGTTAATAAACCTAGAACCGAAGGCTGCAAAGACGAAAGTGGAAACATCATAGTGGAACCGCAGTCAATGCTGAGGATATGGAAGGACCACTTCTGCAGACTGTATAACGGCGATGACGAACCAAATTCCGCTGTCAAGCAGGATGATCCATTCAACATAGACGACGAAAGCCAACAATCCCGTCTTCCCGACTTAGACGAAGTAAAGATTGCCATATCTAAGCTGAAGTCTAACAAAGCCGCTGGAGCAGATGGCTTGAATGCCGAGCTCTTCAAAGCAGCTGGAGATAAGCTGGTTAGGAGCATGCACCAACTTATCTGTAAGATATGATCGGAAGAAAGCATGCCCGATGAATGGAACCTCAGTATTGTTTGCCCGATTCTAAAAAAAGGAGACCATCTTAACTGCACCAACTATAGAGTCAGTCAGTCTACTTAACACCGCTTACAAAATCTTCTTTGCCGTAATATGTGAACGTCTAAAAGCCCATCCATCGTAAAGAACCTGATAGGTTCTTATCAGTGTGGTTTTAGACCAGGAAAGTTCACAGTCGATCAAATATTCACATTACGGCAGATCGTGCAAAAAACCCAAGAACATCAAATCGACACCCACCATCTCTTCATCGATTTCAAGGCCGCATATGACAGCATCTACAGGGACGAGCTGTATAGTGCCATGTCTAGTTTTGGCATCCCTGCCAAACTCGTCCGTTTGTGCAGGATGACCATGGAGAATTCACGCTGCTCCATAAAAGTTGGAAACAACTTAACAGAACCTTTGGATGTCAAAAAAGGTTTTAGACAAGGTGATGCGCTGTCATGCGATTTTTTAACATCGTACTTGAAAGAATAGTGCAGATCTCACACGTCAACACTAGAGGCACTATCTTTCAAAAGTCTGTCCAATTACTAGCATATGCTGATGACATTGACATAATCGGAAGAACTCAGTGTGATGTCAATGGGGCTTTTGTGAGTATTGAGGCAGAGGCGGAAAAATGGTTTTAACGGTTAATGAGGGCAAAACAAAGTACATGCTGTCATCAAGAAAGGACTTACAACGACGATCTGTACGGGCTGTACTTGAGACATCTAGCTAGGGACCGAGCTAAATGGAGAAGTTTGTTGGGTGAGGCCCTAGTTTACACAGGACTGTAGCGCAACCATAAGTAAGTAAGTAAGTTTGACTTCGAGCTTTTTTGTACAAAATTCTCAAGCAAGTGTTAATTTTAGCAAAATTAAAACATTTGAATTGAATATTCTAGTACTCTTATTGATAACTCTGAATCACTGTGGATGTGGAACACATTTTTGATATGCTGATTTATTTTCAAATCCCCAGAAGTTGATACATAAACAAGTATTTTTTGTCGTAATTATTTCCAAGTAATTTTTGTGCCTTAGATCATAACTTCTCATCTATAAATACGCAGAAATTATGTTTCTCATCCAAAAATAAAAACCCAAAAGCAAACAATAATCTTTTGTCATAAATCAATGAGTCAATATTATAAGCTTATTAGTTTACCTGCTTTAAATTTCTTGACCGCACATATCATTTCAATGTCAGTTGTTTTTTTTTTAACTACCAAATAAAAAACCATATATCAAAATTATCCAACTAACCCATCAAATAGACCCCATCATCTGTAAAAAAAAAAAAAACAAATAAAGGAACTACCATATAACCTTTCACGTTTAAACTATAACCATCCCATCATATCAAACCTAGAAGCGTTTTGGATAAGTCATTAAGACCCTCCCATAGAGAGAGAGAGATCGCCGAGCGTCCGGTCCAGTCCAGTCCAGTAGTCCAGACTTGCAAATTCAAGCCATCATCAACATTATTATAACCTCTGTTGCTTATATCAACAGTCAAAGGCAAACAAAATACATATTTTAATATTTTTAAAAGTGGAAGTTCCAGCTTCCAGCTTTGTGTGTGATTGTGAATATGCTTCTTCAGAAGTCCAGAAAAATAATTTAAACGGCGCCTGTTATAAAGACCCCACTCTGTTTTATGTTTTTTGATGATTTTTTTATTTAAGTTTATTTTTTCTTTCTTCACTTTTTTTTATATTTTTTTATTTTCAAGATCTTCTTTTGTCCTAAGCAGTAATAAAATGGACAGTTTTATCACATTCACATTCTTTGGACAGAAGAACAGACAGAACTACAAAAAAAAAAAATTATGAAGAAGCAATATAAACACGCACAAGAGACCAAAATGTCATCACATGAAATTTATCTCCGCATATTAAAAAGGTATCTTCGATTTCTGACAATATTGTGATAAATTATTTTTTCAACTTGGACCATTTTGGGGAGAAAAGATTATTCGTTAAGTCTAACTTTGGAATTAGGATAAGAGATGAAAAGAAGACAAACAAAAAATTAAATCTCTTAGGCAAAAAAAAAAAAAAATAATGATCAAATAGAAATCAGATATTAATCCTTCTGACATATCTGAACTTGGTAACATTTTTGACAAATGAATGTTTCAGTTGGATCCAAAAAAAAACATTCTAATTCATTCGATGATTGCTAGTGTTGCCAACAGATATTGTGCTTCAATTATTGAGTATCATTTGCTTACATATATCATAATTATTCTTTAGATATTCGTAAAATTTAGTTGACAAAAATGTCGAGAAAGATTCATTTTCGGTGTAGTTTATTTTTGTTATATTGATTTAAGTAGACATTTTTGACTGTAAGTTTCGTCGTTAATACTCGTATCAACAGAATATTTAATAATTAAAAATGTATGGCCTAAGAAACATTCACGGGAGGAACAGTTAACATTGATAAATATAGTATAGTTGATAGAGCTGTCAATATCTTCATATTCTTTAAAGAACTTACTTAAGGTGGTGCTACAATCCTGTGTAAACTAGGGCCTCACCCAACAAACTTCTCCATCTAGCTCGGTCCCTAGATGTCTCCAGTTTCGCGCTCCAAGTTGGGTAAGGTCACTTTCCACTTGTGCGCGCCACCTGATCCACGGTCTTCCTCTACTGCGCTGTCCTATGGGTGTGCATTCGAAGACTTTCCGGGCCGGAGCATTGGTTTCCATGCGCTCTACGTGGCCCAGCCATCTTAGTCGTTGGACTTTTAACCTTTTGGCTAAGTCTACGTCGCTGTACAGCCCGTACAGCTCGTCGTTCCATCTTTTCCTCCACTCCCCTTCGATGCATACGGGACCGTAGATCACACGAGGAACTTTTCTCTCAAATCGATCCAAGGTGCTTTCATCTGCTTTTGTCATAGTCCATGCTTCTGCACCGTATAGCAGGACGGGGATGATAAGGGTCTTATATAGCGACACTTTGGTCCTTCGAGAGAGGATTTTTCCACTCAATTGCTTTCTTAGCCTTAAGAAACAGCGGTTAGCAAGATTTATTCTTCGTTTGATCTCAGCGCTGGTGTTGTTTTCTGCGTTTACAGCGGAGCCTAGGTAGACGAAGTCCATGACTACCTCAAAGTTACGTCTGTCGATGGTGACGTTTTGACCAAGACGTCGGTGTTGTAGGTCCTTTCTTGATGACAGCATGTACTTTGTTTTGCTCTCATTAACCGTTAAACCCATTTTTGCCGCCTCTGCCTCAATACTCACAAAAGCCCCATTGACATCACGCTGAGTTCTTCCGATTATGTCAATGTCATCAGCATATGCCTGTAATTGGACAGACTTCTAAAAGAAAGTGCCTCTAGTATTGAAGTGGCTAATCTAGGCTTATCTCTCAGGGACGATGTTAAAGAAATCACATGATAGCGCATCACCTCGTCTAAAGCTTTTTTTGACGTCGCAAGGCTCGGTTGAGTTGTTTCCAACGTTTATGGAGCAGCTCGAATTCTCCATGGTTATCCTGCACAAACGGACAAGTTTGGCAGGAATGCGAAAACCAGACATGTCTCTATATGTACAGTACATGCTGTCATATGCGGTCTTGAAATTGATCAAGAGATAGTGGGTGTCGATTTAATGTTCTTGGGTTTATTTTCCAGGATCTGCTGGCAATGTGAATATTTGATCGACTGTGGACTTTCCTGGTCTAAAACTACACTGATGTAGACTGATTCCTCTATAGTTGGTGCAGTTTAGAGGGTTTCCTTTTTCTCCTTTTTTCAGGATCGGGCAAACAATACTGAGGTTTCAATCATCGGGCATGCTTTCTTCCGACCATATCTTACAGATAATTTGGTGCATGCTCCTAACCAACTTATCTCCAGCTGCTTTAAAGAGCTCGGCATTCAAGCCATCCGCTCCAGCGGCTTTATTAAACTTCAGCTTAGATATGGCAATCTTTACTTCGTCTAAGTCTGGAGGACGGGATTGTTGGCTTTCTTTGAAGAAGCGGGTATAAAAAGATGCTTTACTGCTCAAAAAATGACCACATACCATGTAATGTCTTTTTGTATCCAAGCTTGTTCCTTCATTTGCCTGTCTCTCAAAAAACATGAAATCTTCTATAAAACCGTTTTCTTACTAAACTTAAAGTCCTCATGCTATTTCTTAGAGTACTCAACGCCGTAACTTACCGTTGCTTAAATACTTTACTCAGTTTTCTATATTTAAACTAATAAAGAGATCATCAGATAAGACAACTAACTTTCACGAACTGTCAAAATCTAACCATTAAGGTTCTTATTGAATTTTTTTTTTTTAATATTTTATCAAGATTATGTTATGAGATATGACAGTGATTTAAAAATACCTGGCAAAAGATTTGACATTTTATTTATGAATTTTTCTTACATTTTATCGTCAAATTATGCAAAAATGATTCAATAAAATGTGTCGTATCATAAAAATATAATACAATTTTATCATTTGAAAACATCTCGCAAAACGTTTGAGTAAAATAATATTCTCTTGAACAAATTATTAACTTTATGCACTGACAGAGCCGTGCGCTATATTCACCACATCACATATCTCCCAATGAAATTGACAGTTGGACAAGACTACTTAAAAACTAAAAATAATTTACATTTTTTGAAAATTTATAAAAGCACTCGGAAACAAATTAAGAACTTGTGATCTAAAATAATTTCTCTATGGAAGCTTTGAAAAGAAAGAATGTAAAATACGTTTTTGAGAGGCAAGTTTTATTGAGAAGAAATTTTTCTAGAGGAAAAAACTAAGGTGCCCCATTATGGAATAAATGACACTTTGACGTAAAGGCTACTTATATTCTTCTTACAGCTAACTTAAAGGCGAAATCTAGCCCTTATTATGTTTGTACTTAATTTTGCAACTTATTTGTGTAAGTCATCGTGTAGAGCATATTTTTAAATTATTTAATTGTGATAAAAATAAACTTAAGGCTATAATGTAACTAAGCTAGAAATTAAGAATAAATATAAAAGAATTGATTTCATTACATTCAATTTGAAAATTTTTTGTTTATAAAATGTTGAAAATATTAGAAATATAATTCGTTGAAATGTTTACATTAGCATTCGACATTATTGTAATCGGTCGGATGAGCTCAATTGAAAATTTTCATATTTTTCAACAAATTGGTTCGCCACAAATATCTTACGAGAACCAACTTTATCGACTTATTTGTATACTACTATACATTAAAACGTTATAAGACAGTTTTCTTATAAATCAAAAACTAAAACACTCATTACTTTTCAGGTTGAATATTGTAAGAACAAAAATGATAATAATATCAGAATAGCTTTATACTATCAAAAAAAAAAAAAGTTTGGCATCATCTTTCTTTTTTTAGATAAGTTTGACGTTTTGATTTCTTACAAATAAAAGCATGTAAATTTTAAAAAAATAACGAGATTTTTTCCAAAAAAAAAAAAACTACACAAATATTACTTTAAATTATGACAATTGTAACTATTGATGGCAAACTTTTTGAAGTTCTTTATAGCAAATTTTAGCTTAATACCTGCAGAAAAAAAATATCAGTTTCAATTGTTTAAGTCATCGGGTTCGTTCGTATCGTAAAGCATCTAGTTACTTAACTGAATTTTTCCAAAATGAAAACTTAATACATTTTTGGAAAAATGTAATACTCTTGACACAATTTTTGCTATAGAATATTTGAGCATGAAACTACTTCAAAAAACCAACACACTTAAATTATTGAATGGTAAAAGGGGCTTATAGTCTTCCTAAGAAAAACTAAATTAAGATTATGCAATATTCGAAGATTTGTTTGGGATATTTTAAAATTCAGAGTAGATTCGAAAATGTTTTAAGTTTGAAAAATAATAACAATCTAGGGGGTAGTTTTAAAGTATAATTAAATATAGTTTCCTAATTGCGTTACTACTTGAAGAGGTGATTACAATTATTGCAATTGTAATTTAACACTTTTAGGCTTTTTTATTTGAGGCCACGTGATACGAATTATCCGTTTCAGCCATTCAGCTGATTTCGTTTTTCATTACTAATAAAAAAAGAAGCTAGGATGCGACCCACACTGATAACTTTCCACCCGTCTGTCGATTTGTCTTGCTTAAAAGTTTGTAGGTTTTCGTGTTTTGTGAAAAAAGTTGTGAGTTGAATTATTCTAAGAAATTTAAAAATTACCAACAATATTTTGCATATATGATGAAATAGTTTGATTTCAAAATCTATTTTTGTCAACGAGATTTTGAGTATAACCAATTTTTGCCAATTTTATTACGAGGGCGGGTCAATAAGTCCGTGAATTTTGGAATAAAACACAGATTTTTTGATAAAAAAATAATTTTATTTTTCAACGTAGTCTCCCTTGAGCTCTATACACTTTGTCCAACGCTTCTCTAATTTTTTTATCCCTTCCAAAAAAAATGATTTGTCGAGGTCCTCAAAATAGGCCTTTGTTTGCGAGATGACTTCATCATTGGAGTCAAATCTTTTTCCATCAAGCCATTTCTTCAGGTTTGGGAACAAGAAGTAGTCGCTCGGAGCCAAATCTGGAGAATAGGGTGGATAAGGGAGCAATTCATAGCCCAATTCATGGATTTTTGCCATGGCAAATGCACATGTGTGCACCCTTCTATTGTGAGCAAACGCGGCACCCATCTTGCGGAAAGCTTTCTCATGCCCAAGTGATCATTCAAAATTGAAACCACTGAGCCATGCGAGATCCCTACGGCTTTCACAATCTCTCGCACTTTCAATCTTCGGTTCGTGAATTTTTTCGATTGTTTCGGGTGTAGAGACCTCAACTGGGCGTCCAGGACGTACGGCATCTTCAGTGCTTGTACGGCCACAACGAAATTCAGTAAACCACTTTTTTACCATTGAAATCGATGGTGCAGAGTCCCCATAGTATTTATCAAGCTTAGTCTTGGTCTCGGTAATGTTTTTTTTTTCGCAAGAAATAATGCTTAATAAGCACATGAAATTCACTTTTTTCCATTTTCTCCTCAAATTAGTGAGTAGTCTGATAAAAATAGCTGACAAGCACAAACTAACTGACGGAGCAAGTTTAAATTTTGACAGGAGTCAACTGACAGATGCCTGTTGACAGGAGCAGTGTTGCTGTTTCAGTAAAGAGGCCTTCGTATCATTTATTAAAAGTTTTTATTTCTTATATAAACAAATACAAATCGGATGAATGAAATTAACTCGAAGTAAATATCTTCTATTGTTCACGAGATATCGAGAACCGAACATCGATTTTTACAAATTTTGCGTACTATTTTTTGCAGATTTTATTTTTCTTATAAAAAAAACGGACTGTTGGATTTTTATAAAAAAAATTACTGAATTTTGAAAACAATATTTTCTGTGAGATAAAAATAATTTGAAGCCAATATTTTTAAATATTGAAAAGATATTTGAGTCGAAAGTAAATTTTTACCAAGTTTTAGTATTGTTTTTTTTTAGGTTTTTATTTTTTGTAAAAAAAACTGGCCATTCGATTGTTCTCAAAATTTCTTCGAATGTTGAAAACAATATTTCTTATAAGTTAAAATTAGATAGAAGCCATTTTCTCAAATTTTTGAAAAGATATTTGAGTCGAAAATCAATTTTTACCAACTTTTGTAAATTTTTTTTCGGGTTTTATTTTTTTGTAAAAAAACTGTCAATTCGATTTTTTTCAAAATTTTTCCTAATGTTGAAAACAATATTTCTTATAAGCAAAAATTAGTTAGAAGCCATTATCTCAAATTTTTGAAAAGATATTTAAATCGAAAATCAATTTTTAACCAACTTTTGTTAATTTTTTTTTTCGGTTTTTATTTTTTGTAAGAAAATTGTCAATTCGATTTTTCTCAAAATTTTACTGCATGTTGACAACAATATTTTTTGAACGATAAAAGTAGTTTAAAGCCAATATCTCAAAGTTTTGAAAAGATATTTGAGTCGAAAATCAATTTTTACCACCTTTTATAAATTTTTTTTAGGTTTTTTATTTTTTGTAAAAAAACTGTCAATTCGATTTTCCTCAAAATTTTACCACATGTTTAAAATGTTTTTTTTCGTTGCACAAAATACTTTTGGAGATAAAACCATTTTTTGTTCGTAAAATATTTTAGGTGGCAAATATTTATTTTCAGTTTTTTTTATTTATAAAAAAAACCGTTAGTTGGATTTTTTTTCCAAAAACATACTTGTTTGGCATCACGTTACAATATATAATATAAAATTTAATTCAAGGCTTTTGCGTTATTGGTTCGTGGTATATTTTGGGTTAACCAAAATGTTCACCTTTTTTTTAAATTGCTATTGTAAAAAAACCACCCAAGCAATTTTTCCGAGAGTCCTTTCTGCATCTTTCTACATTATCATCCGTATAACAAAATTCATTTGAAGTCGATATCTCTACTGGTTCTTGAGCTATGGACGACAAAAAAACTACCCGAACGTAAAATTTTCAATTCGACAAATCGGACCGATTACAATAACTTTCTATGGGAAGTTTATAAGAATAGGTTCTTCTTTCAAATAATATAAACTTTAATTTATTTTTCTTTTCTTTTAAAATAAAAGGAAATCTCTATCGGAAAACCCCACACAAAAAAATAGTTAAAGTAACTTTAAAAAAACAGAAGAAGTGTTTGTAGCATTTGATATTTTGTCGGAAACTCTTAAGAAATTTTTCCACTGTATTTTGACATAAGAATGTGTTGAAATCAAGCTCACGAAAATCTGCCGCTTGTACAGTCTTAACTTTTATGATTAATGGCCAACCATCTTCATCGTTGATGTGTGCTCTGAGTTGAAGTGTATCGCATCATGACAAAGGTACAACAATTTTGTCACGTACACTTTATATATTTTTTTATCACATTACAAGAAAAAGTCATTTAAGAAATAAATTTAAAAAAATTAAACACTGAAGAATGTGTTACTTATTTAGTAAAATGAAGCTTTAATGTTCTGCAAACGTTTTAAATCAAAAGCAGTTAGTAGTAAAGTAAATCAAATCATTCTTAAATCTTTTTGCTACTTATGTTTGTATTTAATAGTAAGAGGTATTTTTTAATATGTATTTGAATATTTGAAAATAAATGAGTTGATTCAAAGAATTTTTCTTCTTTCCTACTACGATATGAACGAGTATTGACTAACATACCGAAATCTTCTTAACATCGGCTAAGTTTACAGATTTTTTAAAGGTTCATTCTGATTTTTTTTTTTTTTTTCAAAAGAATATTAAGAAGCTTGTAATGCTGAACTTTTTCTCCCCAAACCATAACAACTCAAATATGATTTTGATCAAATTTCAAATATTTGCTTAAGGTTTTTCTTCCTTGAAAATGTGTTTAAGAATATTATTCCACCTCCATTTTAAAACGCTCTTCGCTACCTTCTAGCATCTGATGTAGCCTCATATCCTCCAATATCCAACATCAAACCATTACTTTATCTCGACTAGTGTATCGCATCAAGCATTGTAAGTCACATCAGCCAACAATGTTTTCTAACTCTTCCCTCTATAATCAAATTGATGCTCGGAACTGAGATCAGAAATTTTATTCGAAGACAAAAAGACCACTTTAATACGTCTCTTGTTCTCGCCCGGAAGCATAATATTATTATGTTCATTTTACTTCTTGTTCTTTCTAAAGAAACAACACAAAATAAAGATTCATACAAATATTTGTATATACAATGGGAAGCATCACGTTTACCCCCCCCCCCCAGCCCATCAGTCTTCTATATACCATCATCATCATCGTCGTCTTATATGAATGGCACATAAATTCATGAATTAAGATGAAGATACAGCCACACACGTAGCGTGGAAAATGTAAAAACGGACATCCAGAGAGTTCATCTGATTTAATGCTTGCAACATGATTTATTTCGATTCGTTGCCGATTGTAAAAACCTAAAATCTTCACAAAATGAAATCGTTTACCACAAAAAATAAAATTCCAAAACAAAAAAAAAAAACAAAAAGTTCCATCAGAGATCACAATTTTTGGCACTTACAAGCGCATCAGTAATTTCCTTATAGCTCCCTGATGTGAGGAGCTTTTGTGGTTTTCTCGGAATTCGCTTACGATTTCATCAAGATTTCATATAAGACGACCTTCGACGAGTCGTCCCGCTTCGACAATATGAACTAAAATATGCATTATAATCGTGTGTCACACACTACACAATACACAAGACGTGTGGACTCGGAAATTTTTGGCAAATCGTTTTTGTAATTTATGCTCCAAAAAAGCTAATGATAGAGATCTCAAACAACAATAAAAATTTAGCCATCAATTAGTCTGTTGCGAACTTAACTCGCTTATATATGAGAAAGTTGTGTTTGTCGATGGCCATATAATTGACCGCAAAATTTTAATTTAGCCAAAAAGATATAGATATGAGAATTATGGAGGTAGGGTTGGTCTGAGTGAGCTTCCATTGTTAGATAAATTAATCTTGTTGATTACTTTATCGTATAGTAGAAGCAGAAGTTATAAATCTTTAAAATGGTATTATACAACTTATGGGTATGTTGATGTTGCTTTTGTTACTATTTTTCTTGTTTTTGTTGAGAAGTTCAAGGTTAACATCGTAATAAAAATACTTGTGCCAAAAAAATTACTTTTAATTACTCTCTTATGTCTCTAGACACAAATAAAACATTAGATTAGATTTTATTATAGACGAGATTTCATGAAGTTGTTTAATTTTGATCAAAACTATACACTAGGCAATTAACAAAGTAAAATTTAATTTAAAAGATGATAATTGGTTTGTCTCAATTTTTTAACCACTTATTTAAAATGATGAGATTTATTGCGTTTTTTCCTTCATTGTTAGTTCTTTTTTTGATTGTTTTCTTTATGGAGAAAAGTTTGACTTTAAGATTGCTAAGATTTTGATTCTAAGTAAATTTCAAGACATTCAATTTTTTGTTAAAGAGGAAATTTAAACAATTGTGTTTTTTTTTGTTAAAGGTGCCAAATTCGAGATTAAGTTTAAACAACACTATAATCAGTGAAAACGGCAAAAGCTTATCTTTTAGGCTAATGGTGAATGAAGATTGTCATCGATATCTGGAGTTTTTTAACTTCCCATAGAAAGTTATTAAATACGACTTCAAATAAATTTTTTAACTTCCCATAGAAAGTTATTAAATACGACTTCAAATAAATTTTGTTATACAGATAATAATTCTGTATGTGTTCCATTTGTATTATCAATTGAACTGGTATGTGTAAAGATAATGGTACAGACTACGACTATTTTCATTTTCAACGTCTACATTCCTCCAAAGAGTTTGGAGTCTGTTTATCTCTCTTGGCATTAGATCTCTCCTTGGCATTAGACTTTCTTATAAATTTGTCCAGCTCTGACACCAATATTTTACTTCTAGGTGATTTTAATTTAGCACACATTGACTGGATTCCATCTGAAGACGAATCCTGCCTTGAAGAAGGAGACCCTTCTTCTTTACAACATGAACTATCTCTTCTCGATAAAGTCCTTCTTACTGACTTACAGCAAACAAGCTGTATTAAAAACTCAAAAAATCGAATTCTCGATTTAGTCTTTTCTTCTGACGCTATTAGTACTTTCTTGTTCTAGAATCTAGATCAGGAATTACTAATATTGATAAATATCACCCCCCCTTTAGACATTTTTTTTGACTTAAGTAATCACCTTACTGAACACAGTAATTCCTTTGATTGCTTATATAATTTTGATTTCAGAAGAGCTAATTTCCAGCTGTTGTCTGAAGATTTAACCATTTCTGGAATTGCTGATACATTAGCATTTTCTAACATTGACAAAGCAGTTTCAACTTTTTATAAGATCCTTAATTATTGCTTGGAAAAAAATGTACCTTTAGAAATTAAAAAATACAAACTTTAGCCACCCTCGGTACACGAAAGAATTGCGTTTACTGCGTAACAAAAGAAATAAGGCATGGAAAATGTACCAGCTTCTCTTTCTATTTTGAACTCTTTAACCAATTTAAGTCTCTTTCTAATTTTGTATAATGCTATTTATGTTTCTGATATGGGCACCTCCTTGAAAGAGAATCCTAAAAAATTTTGGAAACTTGTAAACCTGAAGAAAAAATCAGATGGCTTTCCAGTTAACTTCACTTACAAGAACCTTTCATTAGATAAAACTGTTAATATCTGTAACGCTTTCGCAACAAATTTCCGTGAGTCATTTGTTAATAGCCCTGAAGAAGTTGATGAAGTATATTTTCATAATCTTCACTCCTTTTCGCAAACTAGCTGTAGTCATAGGCCTGTGCTACAGAGTACGGTTCTTGATCTTTTATCCGCGTTGAATGATGACTGTTCAGCCGGTCCCGATGGTATTCCCTCGATAGTATTAAAAAAGTGTAGTAATGCTTAAGTTGAACCCCTTACGTTCTTATTCAAACTTTCTCTAAAAGCAAGCAAATTTCCCAGTATATGGAAGAAGTCATTTATAATATCAATTTTCAAGAGAGGAAACAAGGCGGATATAAGCAACTATAGGCCCATTGCAAAGCTTTCTTGCATTCCTAAAGTGTTTGAAAAAGTTGTTTGTGAAAGTGTAGCATTTTTTAGTATGAATCTCATTTGCGAACAGCAACACGGTTTTGTGAAAAAAATATCAACCGTTACAAATCTCCTTACATTCTCAAACATATGTTCAAACGCTTTAGAACAAGGTTATGAAGTTGACTGTGTATACACTGACTTTTCTAAAGCTTTTGACCAACTTAGCCACGGAATTATTTTATTTAAAGCTCTTGGTTTTCCACCATTTTTCTTAGCTTGGATCAAGGTATGATACCTTGAAAACAGATCCTATGAGGTAAAATTTAGAAATTGTCATTCTGAACCCTTTGTTGCTCAATCTGGTGTTCCCCAAGGAAGCCATCTGGCCCTATTCTATTTATCCTGTCTATTAACGATGTATCGTCATATCTACGCTCAAGTAAAGTACTCAGTTTTGCTGACGACTTGAAAATTTTTAAAATAATAAAGTCCACCCATGATCGTATTCTTTTACAAGCCGACATTGATAGTTTCACATTCTGGTGTGGGAAAAATAGCCTTTCACTCAACCCTTTAAAATGTCAGACGATAACTTTTACTAAAAAACGAATCGGTAGTGTATTTGATTATTGTATATCTCAGCAAAAACTCTGTCGCGTCTCAACATTTAAAGATTTAGGTGTTCATTTCTGTTCAAACTTAGAATTTACACATCACATTAATTTTATTGTTAATAAAGCAAGTTCTATGCTTGGTTTTATAAAACGCTGGGCAAAGGAGTTCAATGATCCCTATGTTACTCTTTCTTTGTACAATTGTCATGTTCGTCCTCATCTTGAATATGCTTCGCAGGTATGGACTCCCTATTACGAAATTCATAGAAAACGCATCGAATCAATTCAACATAATTTCATTCGCTTTGCCCTAAAGGGTCTTCCTTGGAATGATCCTTGTGATCTGCCTCCCTATGAACATCGTATTCTGCTTCTTCAAATGCAATCTCTCCATCAAAGGCGTGTTAATAATGACTTAGTATTTTTTCATCAACTCATTAATGGTGAAATTGATGCACCTTATTTGCTATCTTGTGTACATTTGAATTACCGAGGCGGAACTCATCACCTGCATACTTTTGACTTTATACATATTGACTTCCATAGAACTAACAATGGGAAGAATGAAGCTTTAAGTCGAATGAGCATTTTATGTAACTTAAACTGTTCATCGATAGATTTAAATTTAAATAAGGTGGGATTAAAATCATTGTTTAGAACCATAGATATTTGATATTTGATATTTATTCATTAAAAAAACAGCTGTACATCAAGATTGACTTATAAAAAGTACAGGATATAATACAATATTTATTAAGGATAATGCAAGTATGCAAACACTATGTTTAAAACAATTGTAGCAAACTATTAATAATTTATTAAATAACAATCAATTAAAAACAAAATTAAAAACTAAAGTCGCAAGAAGAAGAAATTACAATAATTACAAAAAAGTTACCTAGTTACAAAAAAGTTACCTCAGTTCAAATTTGAGAAATATTCAAAACAAAGTTGATGAAACCTTCTATGTTCGATTCCAGACCTCATGTGACTGGGTGCTCCACTATCGTAAATGTCTTTATTTTATTTGTTTGTACTGTAATAATTCATGTTAAATGTTAATAATTATTATGTTTTGTATTTTGTGCGTGTGTTAGGCTATAATTGTATTATTTTCTTACTAACAACTAACACATGCACTTATGATGAGCCCCTGATCGTAGTTTGACGCTTGCTATAAGCTTACTACTTTCTGAAAATTCTGAAGTGTAAAAAAAAAAAGATGCAGCAAGGATTCTCAAAAAAATTGCATGGGTGGTTTTTTTATTTTTTTACAATATCAATTTAAAAAAATAGGTAAAAATGTTGGTTTACCCAAAATATCTCACGAACCAATACCGCTAGAGACTTGAATTAAATTTTATATTATATATTGTAACGTCATACAAAACAAATATATTTTTTGAAAAAAATCCAATTAACGGTTTTTTTTTTATAAATCAAAAAAAAACTGAAACAAAAATATTTGTCACCTCGAAAATTTTACGAACAAAACAATTTCGTGCAACGAAGAATAACATTTCAAAATCTAGTATTAACAAAAGTTGGTATAGAAATTGATTTTCGACTCAAATATCTTTTCAAAAATTTTAGATTATGGCTTCCAAGTAATTTTATCTTATAAGAAATATTTGTTTTAAACATTCGGAAAAATGTTGAAAAAAATCGAATTGACCGTATTTTCTACAAAAAATAAAAACCTAACAAAAAGCATTACTTAAAGTTGGTCAACATTGATTTTCGACTCAAATTTCTTTTCAAAAATTAAAAATATTGGCTTCAAACTTATTTTGTCTCACAGAAAACATTGTTTTCGACATTCATTAATTTTTATAAAAAACCAACAGTCCGTTTTTTTTCATAAAAAAAAAAATCAAATTTCAAAAAAAGAGTAAGCAAATTTTGGTAAAAATTGATGTTCGGTTCTCGACATCTCGTGAACAATAGAAGATATGACTTCAAACTAATTTCATTCATCCAATTTGTATTTGTTGATATAAGAAATAAAAATTTTTAAGAAATGCTAAAATTGGTAAAAATTGGTTTTCGACTAAAAATCTCTTTTGTTGGTAATTTTGAAATTTTTAAGAATAATTCAACTGACAACTTTTTTAACAAAACACGAAAACCTACAAACTTTTAAGCAAGACAAATCGACAGACGGGATGGGAAGTTATCATTGTGGGTCGCATCCCAGCCTCTTTTTAATCATTGATCCGAAAAGTTTCATGTTAAGCTTTTAACAAATTATATTTCTCAAAAACTTTTTAAATTCAATATATTCAATCTTGTTAATTTTGCGTAGTCAAGGCAATTGTGTTGTAAAGTTTTACTTTTATTCTGATCTAAAAAATAGAATATTTTATTATTGTGGCACCGTTTGAGTGTTCAATTTGTAATAATGGATTTTTTTTGTATTAATTGGTAAACCTTTGTTGTCCTCAGGAAACTGGTAAGTAAAATGTATGGAGTGTATTTATATTTGTTTTGGGTTACCTATATATTAATTAGGACTTAAAACTATGGTTAGAAAATAAGTTTAGAATGAAAGTTTCCATCATTCATTCGTCAACGACATTTTTAAACAAATTATAATATAAATTATTGAATGTTTTCGTTAAATTTGTAGCCATCAAAACTGTTGTCAAGTTATAGTTAATACTATCCAATGCTATTTTTTAGGTGGTTTCACCAACCAGCTAGCTGTAAACTTGTTACAGACGTTAGGAATCAAAACTACGTATGTGGACATTTGCCATTGTTTTGAATCCATTTTTATCCAGAATAACATAACACTTTTGAATAACTTACAAACATTACAAATACCAACCCGACTGTCATTTTTGATTATTAACTTCCAAGCTTAAAAGAAATCTATACCAATATTAAAAGGCTGAAAAATTTATTGAGGAAGGCTATCTACACTAATATTATAAAGAGGAAAGATTTGTATTTTTGTAGATAACGAATAAACTCAAAAAGTACTGGATTGATTTTAATAATTCTTTTCTCATTAGAAAGCTACATTATCTGTACCTATTTATGTCTACCCGTGCGAAGCCGGGACGGGCCGCTAGTATACTATACAACATATAATATGCAAGGAGTAAAAATTAAGAATATTTTAAAATTGTGGATTTTCTTGCTTTTGAGAGCTTTCACTGCGAGCACTGCTCAAACGGTTAAAGTTTTGCTAATATAATGTATACAGCAACTTCTAAAAAGCCCGTCCGCTACAGCATAATATGTCTATCTCTTAAAGTTGGCTCAATATAATATTTTCTATACTAACCAAATTTCTTTGTGGTACCCGTGGCATGATGGTTAGTGCGTTTGACTGTCATGTCAGAGGTCTTGGGTTTAATCCCTGCCTATGTGTTCTAAAGCTTTTTTCACGGGTACTGCCTCTGCGAGGAATTGACAAATTCTCCAAGAGTAATTCTTGTCATGAAAAGTGCTTTCTCAAATAAGCCGTTCGGATTCGGCGTAAAACTGTAGGTCCTCTTCATCCCTGAAAACAGTACTCGCACACAGGAATGGTTGAAAGTTGTAAGGCACTAGGCCTTAGTTCTGAACGGACTGTTGCGCCACCCAATTTTGTAACCAAATTTCTTTGACGTTACCGAAAAAAGGACTTAAGTCAAAAACTGGTCACATTGACTCACTTAAGACGTTAATATCAAATCAGATGTGAATCTGTCTATCTTATTGTCTAAAGACTAAATTAAGGTGTTTGTATTGAACAATAGAAAAAAAAACACTAAGTCTAACTAACTTATAATGTAATTTTTTGAGTTAAGACTTTTTTACTTAATGTAAAAGTGTTTTTTTTTGTTTAATAAATCCTCCAAGAAGAAACTCCGAGTGGCTCAGCTGGTTTTATATAAAATGCAATATGTTTCCGAATAAAAATTTTTCCGTAAGAAAATAAAAATGAATAGTACTCGTAAATCATTATTAGGATACAATTTTTGGACACTGAGGCGTATACACAATTTTAATACTTTTTTTCAACCCTTTAAACTTTTCCTTGAATTTTTTTTTCTATACGTTTCTTTAAGTCATTTCAGCCACTAAATTTTATATTTTCTTATTGCTAAATAAGAGTGTTTATAATTATTTGGTAGAAATGATATTTTTTGCCTCTTAAAAGTTTCATGTTTACAAACTCATTGGGTTTTCCTCTTTTTACTAGAAATCATATGACCTAAGGAACAGTATTAAACTTCTTCAGCTTTCAAACAGTTCTCTAATCATTTTGCATATTAGTAACAATTAGAAAGAATAACTAATTTATGTTCAATGTCTCTAACATTTAAGTAAAATTCTGAATTGATTAAGTGCCAACTAGAAGAATGCATGCTTTGTTTTTCAAACTGTATAACGTTGGTATGTCAGCAAAATTTGGGAGAGTTCTTGAAAATATATATCATGGCAATCGATCAGTGGTTTGGAATGGTTCCGATATCTCAAAGTGGTTCGAGTTAATGCGAGTTAAACAAGGGTGCGCTTTAAGTCAAATTTTGTTTTGCCTTGTGCTTTAATAACTTAATTGATTTTTTTTGCCTGGAGGTTTAGAAGTGGCAAGGTAAAATATCAAAGCATCTTATTTGCCGATGATGTGATACTGTTTGCATATTCCCCTCAAACTCTGCAGCTGATGATTAACAAACTTGAAGCGTATTGTCGAATACCGAGTTTGAGAGTAAATCTGGTCAAATCTAAGGTGATGATTTTCCGAAAACTGTAAGGAGCGAAAAATGGTACTTCAAAAGGGGATCCAATCGAAGTTGTCAAAAGCTATGAGTATTTGTGTGTAACTATTTCTTACAACCTTAGTATGGTACACTTCCTCAAAGAAAAACTAGTTGTAGCTTAAAGTACAATTAGTGCAACGTGGACGAAATGCTTTTCGAACAAAACAATTTCGCATAGTGTAAAATATGTACAAGGTATTTGTTGCAGTGACTGAATCTATAATGCTTTATGCAGCACAAACAGGGGGATATAAAAAATATGAAGCATCAGTCGAACAACTTCTAAGATATGGATCCGATTTCAGACTGCTGGGGTAAAAATGGAAGACTATGCCAGGACAAACACTTAGAGCTTATTTCGAAGATCGACGAACAGCATAGAACCGACTGCTTGAACGAGGCTACGTCTTTGGTCAATAGATCAATCTATAGTCGGCTGAACCCCAATTTATGTGAACAAAATTATTTTCACAACGACAACAGCTTTTAAACCTACACTATATACCACATCTAGAGGATCTGCCTATTTACTGCAGCTTATGTAACCTTAGAGAACAGGAGGATGTCGTCCATTTCATTGGAAAATACGAAACAAGAAGAATTTTTTTGAACAGCAGTTTCAAATCAGTCGATGAAGTAATGGCGCTACTAAACTGTCAATGTAATATTAATATCATCTACAAATACTGCCAAAATGCATTGTCTTATCGCAATCAAATTTTAAATGACGCTTTTTAAACTTAGGTGGTACCCGTGGCATGATGGTTAGTGCGTTGGACTGTCATGCCAGAGGTCTTGGGTTCAATCCCTGCCTATGTCATCTAAAGCTTTTTTCACGGGTACTGCCTCTTGCGAGGAATTGACAAATTCTCCAAGAGTAATTCTTGTCATGAAAAGTGCTTTCTCAAATTAGCCGTTCGGATTCGGCGTAAAATTGTAGGTACTCTCCATCCCTGAAAACAGTACTCGCACACAGGAATGGTTGAGAGTTGTAAGTCACTTAGTTAGGCCTTAGTTCTCAACGGACTGTTGCGCCACCCAATTTATTTATTTATTTTTTTTAAACTTAGAAAAAAAAATATTGTATTAAACCAATTGTTTAATTTACTTAAAGCAAACTATGTACATTTGTGTTATTTTACTATTTTCTTATCAATTTCAATCGGTCAGACAGCAAAGCCATGCTTAAACAATTTTTGTATAAACTATTATGTAAATTATAAACTTAAATGGAATAATAAACTTTAATAGAATAATAAACGGAATCTAACTATATTACAAACAAAATTCTAGGCGAAAAAAAAAAACAAAATATGAGAAACATATTATATTGATTTTAAACATTCAGGAAGTTTAGCATTTAAAACCTTTTATATATAAAATTTAAGAAATTTAGTTTTCTTAGGCACACAAACAGTTTGAACTCTAAGCCAAGAAGAACTGCGTTCTATATTCTATCTTTGAAATTGCCTTTAATTTCCCATATGCTTTATGACTCTAACTCTTTTCTAGTTCTTAAAAATCATCTTCATTTTATTTCAAGTACGTCTGAGAAGATCAAAAGAAATTTTCAAGAATATTTCTTACTCAACATAATATTTTGTATGCTATGGATTTTTTAAAACCTTGGTCTGCCGAACCCTATACCAAAAGCACTTCTACATTATATTAGTTTTGAAATCGAAAGCAAAAACATCATTTTCGGTTTCATTTAAATATTCATTCATCCGCATAGTTAATAATTTAATTAATTCCTTTAGCATCCTTTGATAAGAGCCACATTAAAGGAAAACTTTCCATGTAACTATGTATGAAGTAGAAAGCAACCCCAACTCCTTATCACAATATTGTGAAGTACTCCAAAGCAGAATCTGCAACATTCCTTGAAAATACTGACCCGGCCGCCGAGGAAACATTCTTGGAATTTTATTTATTTTTTTTTTTGCTAAAAAGGGTTGCTGATTTTAGGTTGTTGGTATTTTTCAATTGTGATGTTGGTTGGTTTTGTGGTGGGAAGTGCTTGAAATTTTTGTTTTGCAATAATAAGAAATTGGCTTGGATTGAATGAAATTTAATTTATTTATAAGGTCCAGTTGTTGGTGATGTACAATGTACATGGGTACACAAAACACTTCTATGCTGGAACCCCTGACACCACTTAGTCGAAGAAATATATAAAGCAGCTCACTTATTTGATATTAATTAAATGCAATTTAAAGCAATAAATATTTAAAGCTGCTGCGTAAAATAAATAGGTACACCTGTTACAGTTTACCTAAAGCTAGTTGCCTTCGAGGCTGGCGCCAACACAAAACACCTTGTTACACCGAAAGCATTCTACCTACATACAAACAGATATACACTGGATGATGGATTCTGGAGATTATATTGTGGAGCTGTACCTATATACAATTGGCACGAGTCTTGCCATAGGTTGCTATTAATTTGCATCACCAATGTATGCACATGCATTAGCGAAATTTCCCCACCTCAATTGGCTTATACATACATTGATCCTCTCTATACTGAACATTATAAAGCCGGCTTTGCCTTGATTTCTTTCAATGAAGCCAACAGATCTTTGGGTCTTAATTTGATTAAACTGATGTCTGAATATATTCTTCGATTGAGTTCGAAGTAAAAACAAAAACAATAAATACAAAATAAACGTGATTACCTACTTGTGGTAGAATAAATTGCTTCTGACAATTTGATGATGTTGATTTTATATTATTTGTCGGAAATGAAATGAGCATTGATGTTACTTTGGCATAATACTCGTAATGATTTGCATAAGAACATGACATTAAGTGGGTGGGATTGTAATTAAAGAGTCAATTAAGATATAATTTATTGCTGTTTTGATTGATTTATATAAGGCTAGGGTTCAATCAGTATGGAAAAATTGATCTTTACAAATAAAAAACAGATTCCGGATATTGATATTCAGTGAGTCATTTAGATTAACTTTGGGATGTTAAGAAAGACCTTGTATTTGATATTTCATTAATAGTATTAAATCTTAGCTTATTTTTTTTTAGGTTGTTTTTTATAACCATTTTTCTGACTTATGACTTCTGTACTAAAACTACTTCCGACAATAATATCATAAAATATAGGGACTATAAAAACGTTAACATGTCAGCACTTCAACAACATATTCGTTCAATTTTTTGGGATAATATTTATCTTCTGCCTTCGCCAGATGCCCAAGTGGAATTTCTTAATGAAAAATTAAGAATGCTATTAAACTGCCACGTGCCTTTGAAAACAAAAAAGGATAAATGTGAATCGAAGCCCTGGCTTAGTGAAAGAATTAAACAATTAAAAGACCAACGAGATCGAACTTATAGAAGCTGGATAGTTTTCCGGGTGGAAGAACTTCAGAGAACTTATAAGTCCCTACGTAATAAAGTTGTCCTAGAAATTAGAAATGCTAAAGAACAATTTTTCTCTAGCCGACTAAACGTTAATGGTGATGGTCGAAAACTCTGGGAAAATCTTCGAAAGCTTGGAATTAGTAAACAACGACAAAACAGTCTAAATAATATTGATAAAAACAAACTTGATCGTAAATTTTTATCTACTCCAAACTATGTAATTTCAACTCAACTATTCACTGATTCAACATTACCTTTGATAGACCCTGCATTTAGCTTTTCAAGAGTGAGCAAATTAGATGTTGTGGAAAGTTTTCTGTCAATAAAATCCACTGCTGAAGGAGTTGATGAATTAAATCCTGTATTTTTGAAATCAATTTTGCCAATGCTTTTACCCTATATTACCCATATCATCAACACAGTTCTTACAACAGGAATTTTTCCTCCGAAATGGAAGATGGGTAAAATAATTCCTATTCTCAAAAACTCACTTTGTGAGGAATTGAGACCAATTTCCATTCTTCCATTTTTGTCTAAAGTTTGTGAACGCATTATGCAAAAACAACTGAACGGCTATATAACCCGCAACAATTATTTGGTACCAATTCAGTCAGGCTTTCGCGCTCAAAACAGCTGCACAACTGCACTTCTTAAAGTCATTGAAGACATAAGGACCGAATTGGATAAGGATAGCGTAACGTATTTAGTTCTTCTAGACTTCTTCAAAGCTTTTGACATGCTGAACCAAACCGTGCTGATGAATAAGCTGCGTTGGGAGTTTAACGTATCTTCAGATGCAATAAAATTACTTTTTTCTTATCTTAAGAACAGAAAACAATCCGTTTATTTAAATAATACTCTGTCTGAGTAACTACCTTTACTTAAAGGTGTTCCCCAAGGTTCTATTTTATCACCCCTGCTATTCTCGCTGTATATAAACGAAATCACTTCTCTTATTCCCGACGCTTCAAAGCACTTTTATGCAGACGACATACTAATCTATAGAAGTTGTTCACTAGGCCTTATCGAAAACTGTGCTTTTGATATCAATCAGGATCTCGAGCGGATCTCAAATTGGGCAGCTGATAACGGTTTGGCTCTTAACCCAAACAAATGCAAATGCCTTGTGATATCCAATAAAAGAACTTGATTTGTCATGCTAAATGGTACTATATTAGAATTTGTAAACACTTCTAGGAACCTTGGTGTGGTTTTCAATAGGACTCTTACATGGAATGACCATATAAACTCATTAGTAGGAAAAGCATATGGCACTTTAAGAACATTATGGACTACTCAAGGCTTCACGCCGATTAAAACACGAACTTATTTTTTATTTTATTTTTATTTATTTCAAAAATCGCTTGCAAGGTAGGACATGAGTCTTATAAAGTGTTGCAAGCCTTTACATTAATTTAGAATTTGAATAAAAATTATATACCTACTATTTACATATTTATTTATAAAGAAAAGGAAATTTAGCATCTATTTACATATTTATATAAATAAAAGGAAATTAAACATCAATTATTTGCCAAATAGTTGAAAAGTAAACATTTAAATCTACTTATGCTTCTTATTCTTCTCATAGCGATGGTCAGAGAGTTCCAAAGGCGTACAATATGAATAAAAAATTGACGCTCAGTATTTAGAAAATTGTATCGGGGTAATATTAAAGCAAAGGACCTTGTTGAATGAGGGAAATTCAGCTTACCGTATAGGTAATCAGGTTGTTGTGTTTGGATGATTTCATGCAGGTAACTCAGAGAGCGAAAGTTTATTAAGCTGTCTAGGCTACAACCAGAAATCCGTACCGCAAAAATGGATATGTGATCATAACGACGTAGATTATAAATATAGCGGGCAATATTGTTATAAGCAACATTCAATTTGCGGCTAGTCACACAGTCTAGTTTACAAAAGATTTCACACCCATACAGCACAATTGGTAGTATAAGGGCCTTAGCAAGTAGCAGTTTAGTTTTGATCGGGATGAAATTTCGAGTGACTTGAAGAAGGCGGAGACTTCCATAGACTTTACCAATGGCACTATTAAGGTGGTCATCCCAAGTGAGAGTGCGATTGAATACTACTCCTAGGTTTTTAGCAGTGCTAACATATTCAATGGTTTTGCCGTCAAGTTTCAACGGGTTTAAACCCGATAGATCAAAGTTTTTGCGATAGATGGGGAGGGATGTTGATTTGACAGGGTTAAGGCGGAGATCGTTCTTTTTTGACCACTGTGAAATGCGGAGCAGATCCTCGTTCATTAAAGCTACGGCATCATTTTTAGCCCCAAAAGGTCGACTTATCAGGAGCTGCACATCATCAGCATAAAGATGAATTAAACAATGTTTAGCAACTTGTGGTAACTCATTTATGTAAAGCGAGAAGAGGATTGGTCCAAGGATAGATCCCTGTGGCACTTCACTCAAAACATTGAGAAATGTGGACGAGTATCCATTAGCCACCACGCATTGTTGCCTTCCGTTGAGATATGAAAAAACAAGCTTACAGGACTCTAAAGAAAACCCAAAGTTAATTCGCAGCTTTTTATAAAGGATTGAGTTGTTAACAGTATCAAAAGCCTTTGAATAATCTAACAGGGTTAGTAATGTAACATGATCACTGTCCATTGCCATTCTTATTTCATCAGTTACAAAAAGTAAGGCGGATTTGCAGCTGCGCTTAGGTCGAAAACCAGACTGACAGGTACTTAACAGGTTGTTGATTGTAAGATATTTTTGGATCTGCCCCAGAATAGTTTTTTCAAACACCTTCGAAAGAAACGGAAGAATGGCAATCGGTCGAAATTCTGTAGCAGAACCTGTTTGCTTTTTGGGTATGGGAATAATCTTAGCCTTCTTCCATTCTAAAGGAAACTCGGAGGTAGTCAATATGCTATTAAATATGTAGTTTATATAGCGCAGTATATATGGAAGCAGTAGTCTCAAGAACTTAGGGTCCATTTGGTCCAGGCCAGTAGCATTAGATTTAATCGATATTACATGAATCTTTCCGATTTTCTTCGCATATTTTGTGAACCTCATTTCGTCCTAAATAAAGTTTTATCAACATAGAAAATAGATATCGTCCTCTTTTCATACTTAATAGGCCTACCTGGTCGTGTACCTGCTTTTTTTTTTGTCACTGTTGTTGTCACAACAGATGATGACAATGACAACAATATGGTGGAACTGACGAGGATGGAGATGGTGATAGTGAAAATGGTAACGAACTAACGATGGAGCTAGTAAAGTCGACGACACCAACGAACGAGGACAGAAACGACGACGGACGACTCCGACGACGCGACGTAGACGACGACAACGACGGCAACGACGACGAAGAAGACGATTTCAACGAAGAATTATTCCTTTTAAATTAATCACTAATGGTAATAAAAACTGTTTTATTTAATGTATAAAAAAGGATTAAATTAAAATAGGTATACATTATTTTATTTTAAAGATTTCTAATAAATAAAATGAAAGAGATTGAGAGAGAATGGGAAAATCAAGTAGGAAAGAGAGAGAGAGAGAAATATAAATAAGAAAGAGAGAGAGAGTATAAAAAAGTAGTATCAGAGAAAGAGAATGAAAGAGAGAGAGAGAGTAAATGAACAAAGAAAAAAGCTATGGTGAAGATGAAAAAGGTTCATTTGAGGCTTTTTGCTGTCGTCCTTATTTGATCCTAAACATCGTAATTTGTCCGATAACTGCCACTTTTAGGTTCAAATGAGGAGCAACATTTTAGCAGAAAGTGATTCTCTTTTCAATCTCTTTGAACCTCAGAGAACCTGAATTTTGGGGAGGAAAATAGGGCCAAAATTTCGACTCGGGTAAAGAACCAAGTTTACTTTCATAATAAAGTCTTTTTGCCGTTCTGACCATTACGACAACTTGATTACGCAGTCTGCAATACAATGTGTGGAAGTGCTCTACTTTGTAACGTCTCCATTGACTGTAGGCGGCATCTCGTCGTGACATTAGAGCAGAGATGTCGCTATTCAGCCAAGGTGGAGCCGTATGCCTAACGAGAAGGGTTTTAATAGGAACATGCCTCTCAAAAAGCTGATTGACGTTTTGCCGTAAAAACGTGACTTGATCATTTACATTTTGCATATGGTACAGTGAGTTCCATTCTACGCAGTCAAAATCACGCACTAAGTCAGATGAAACACGAACTCTACTTACTAAGTCTTTGGTTTTACTAATCTTAACCTACGGATGTGAAATCTATCACAATTGCGATTTCTATAGCAAAAACAAATTAAAAGTAGCCTTTAATAGTGTCATACGATATATATTTATGGATTAAAAAGATATGACCATGTTTCCCATCTGAGACGAAGATTTTTAAAAATGTCTTTCGATAACTTAATCAAATTCCGAATACTGATACTACTTTTCAAAATTATAACTACGCGAAAACCAACATATCTTTATGAACAACTTCGGTTTTCAGTATCAAACATATCAACCTATTTAATTCATCCTCGTTTTACGTGTCTTACATCTGAGAGACAATTTTTCATCAATTCGTGCCACCTTTGGAACTCACTTCCACCTTACTTGCGAGATCTTAGTGACATACAAATATTTCAAAAAAGTTGACATGATTTCATTTCTAATCAAAACGACTAACTTATCTTTTACAGACATCTCACTTCTTATTCTCTATTTCTTTCTTTTTTTCCTTCTTTTTTTTCTTTTTCTTTTTCTTTTACTTTTTTTTTTTTTTTTTTTTTTCATAGATGTACAGTACATTTTATTATTTATTTTTTTTTTATTATACTTTTCTTTTTTTTGGCTATTTAAATTCACTTTTATATTATATACAAATGTAACTTATTATTTGGCGAGCTGAAGGACCTGGTAACTAATGAAATGATAAATATTTATTGAATTTTGTAATTATATTATTGTTTAATAAAGTATAATAATAATAATAACTTATTGTTTAAAATGTTAGGTATCATATATTATTTATTCATAAACTTTCACTACCTTATAAGATTTATCTTAATGTGTTAGTAACAATTACCAATAAACTAACTAACTAACTAACTATTTCTAGGTATTACAAATTTTTCTTTAATAAACTAATTAAAAAATATGCTAAACAAATTGTTATGAAATTATACTATTTTTTATTTTTTGCTTAAAAGGTTAAACTGTGTGCCAGATGCAAGAGCTACATGTCGCTCAGTTCCAGGACTATCAAAAGATCAATTAGAACTTTGTTATAAAGCAAGTGACGTTACATTAACGGCATTAGAAGGACTCGAGCTAGCAATACGTGAGTGCCAGGTTCAAGTGAGTGTAATAAATAACAATTTAGTGTATAAATATTTTTTTTTTTTACTTTTATTTTTGCTTGTTTTATATTACTTTTTAATATTTTTCAAAAATTAAAGTGTATTTAATTGGTATTTTTAATAAAATCCTTTGTTTATAGTTTCAGTGGCATCGCTGGAATTGTTCATCCTTAAGCACAAAAAGCGGAAATCCACATTCATCTAATCTTTTAACAAAAGGTAAAACCAATATTTTAGCTCTTTATGTTCTGATAGTTTAGTTTAGTTTAGTTTTTTGAAATGTTAAAATCAATATAGTTTTAGGAACTACCTCTCTTCATACACCATATATTTGGACTTGAGCAAAATATTTTGAAGGTTTGAGAAAGGATGAAGTTTAGTTATCATTTTTGTAGTGCTCTTAAATATTTTTAAAATATGACAATATCTTGAACTATGGACACAGTAAAGCTAAATTCTTACAAATTATTAAACAACAAACAAAATTCTGTTTTACTTGTTAAACATATGTATATATGTTGTCCGGCTGCAACTACAGCAGCGCTTTAACTCCTCCTCTAGCATAGGGCAGCAACAAGATCCTTCCACCTATCCTGATTAACCTCAACTGACCTCAGCTATGGCCACGATTGAATACCTTGAGACCAAGCCTACTTCAAAACTGATGACCTCCAAGTTGTCTTTGGTCTTCCAACGCGTCTATTACCCTGGGGATTCCATTGGACGGATTGTTTTGCTATATTGTCGTCAGGTTTCCTCAGTGTATGGCCTATCAAACGCCACTTCCGTTGCATGATGTCTACGTCCATTTTTTCTGTCCGGTCCTATTCCACAGCTCAACGTTAGATATGGTTTGCGGCCACCGGATCTTCAGAATAGAGCTCAGACAACGGTTAACGAAAGCTTGTAGTCTGCTCGAGATGTTGGCAGAGCATTTCCATGTTTCAGAAACATATAACAGCACTAATTTGACGTTGGATTCGAAGAGTTTCACCTTGGTGCGTAGCGATATTTTGCTAGGGTTCCACACTAGAGAAAGGATTCCAAACGCACTACGGGCGTGTGCTTTGGCCCGTGGTCATTACTTTGGTCTTATTTGTGTTAATCCTTAAGCCAGCCACTTTACCATTCAATTGCAGCGAATGACATCTACATACATATGTGGCTAAGCTTGTCAAACAGACTCCATTGGATACCATGTCTTTCATTTGTATCCACCGTGGCAGTCATCACATCGTCCATCGCCAGAGCAAAAACAGAATTGGTGACAAGACATCTCCTTGTCTCACTCCTTGACGCACATCGAAGGAGTCGGAAAGCTGTCCATTGTGCAAAACAAAACACCTTGTGTTGTTGTACGATTCTTTAATAACAGCGACAATTTTCTCAGGAATTCCTTGCGCAATAAACGATCTCCAGATGCATTCACGATTGACCCGATCAAACGCCTTCTCAAAATCTACAAACATTAGGTACAGCGGTAATTGGTACTCAGATGATTGTTCGAGTATGATTCGCAAGGTGTTGATGTCGACGCACGTTCGGCCACTGCGAAACCCCGCTTGGTGCCTATTGAGGGTATACTCGATCCTGCACTTAATCCTCTCGAGAATAATAGTTGCCATTAACTTCGGAAAAACGGACAGAACTGTGATACCGCACCAGTTATTACAGTTTTTCTTCCAGTCCCTTGGGTAAGTTTCACTCTCCCAGACAGCCTGCACGAGTTTAAGTAAAATACGGGAAGCTGCCTCAGGGTCTGCTTTTAGGAATTCTGCGGGAATACCATCAAGTCCAGCTGCTTTGTTTTTCTTTAGAAGACGTATCGCATTACTTATCTCTGCACTTGTTGGGGGACTGGTGTCAATACCCCTAGAAGATCTGCGCATGTTGTTCACAGCGCACAAAAGTGCTCCTTCCATCTTTGTAGCTGATCTTCTATCGTCACTAAAAGGTTGCCGTTCAAATCTAACACGGGATGGTTAGTGTTAGTGCTACTACGCTGTCCGACAATGGCCTTAGTGATTTTATGCAGCTCCCTTGCGTCCCCTCTTCCTGCAGCACGTTCCGAATTTTCCGCAAGTTTGTCCACCCTTGCCCTCTTGTCACGTCTCACACACCGCTGCACTGTCTTATGGGATGCTCTATACTCGTTTCTTAGAATCAATTTCCGCTGAGCATCACTTTCTAAATTGATTCTAATTTTAAGTGTTCTTCGATATGTGATTTTGTCCCAGGTGTCTTGGGATATCCAGGAATCTCTAGCTCTTGTCTGTCTGGGTATAGTTTCAGTTCCAGCTTCCATGTAAGCGCTCTTAATTTGGCCTCACAAAGCATCTACCGATAAGCCAGCATTTTGTATGTTCGATGCTTTGTCGCCGAGTGTGGTGACGAAATTACGACGTACATTAGGGTCATTTAGAACGCTTGTGTTGAATCTTGGTCTCCTTGCTAAACCCTCTGAGCGACGCTGTACAGCAGCTGTTCGTAAGCGAAGCACACGAAGTAGCAAGTGATGGTCACTGCCTGCATCAGTCTTTCTTTCGTTACGAACATCGCACAGTGACTTCCTCCATTTCTGCTGCATAATGAAGTGATCGATTTGATTTTTAGTTCGACCATCAGGAGATTCCCAGGTGATTTTGTGGCAGGTCTTGTGAGGAAATAAAGAACCCCCAATCACAAGTTGACGAGCGTTGCAGAAGTCGACAAGCATATCACCATTTTCGTTACGTTGACCTAAGCCATACTTACCCATAACTCGTTCCAGGCCTACGTTATCAAAACCAATTTTGGCATTAAATCCCCCATGATAATAATGATATCGCCCCCTGGAACACCGTTATACATCGAATTCAGATGAGTATAAAAAGAGGTCTTTTCGTCCGCTGAAGCCTCATTCGTTGGAGCGTAGCATTGAAAAATGGTGACTTTTCTGATTTGTGAGCTAAACCTCGCCGTCATAAGCCTCGTCGAAATCGGTTTCCCGGATATAAGACTTTTGGTAGCTTCTTTAGTCAGCATGATGCTCACACCGTTGAGTCTTGGACCTCTGTCTGCCTCCTCTTCGCCAGAGTACAACATTCTCGTTTGGCCCGATTCTGCAGTATACATATTCAGCTCTTCCTCTCCATTTGGTTTCACTCACTCCCAGAATGCTGATGTTATGCCGAAGCATTTCACGTTCAACCTACTCGTACCTACCTGGTGCGTTCAGGAAACAAACGTTCGATGCTCCAATCTTCGTTCGTGTTTTGAAGCCAAAAGTCCGTTTTGTTGAATCTGAAGGATTTCTTAATCTTGTTTCTGATTCATTATTGATAGCATCACGATTGCCATTGTTGTGTGAAAGATGCCGCACCCCTAAATCCGATGTGCGGTTTACTACAGTCGGAGTGACTATAGAAGGATTTACCAAAGCTGGGTTACCTCTTGGGGAATTATTACCGTTCGTTGTCATATTTCATAAAAAAAATACATTCTCGCTCCACTACCGTGTTTTCCCGGTTACTGTTAATAACACGTACCTGTATAACATATTTACTACATTATACACACAAGCCTTCGATTCGACAGTTAAACATGGTATTTAAGACACCACCGAGAAGTCTAAATCTTTTAAAAAAAAAAGCAGTTTTCGATAATTTTTTACCTGCAGAAAAACTGAATTTTCTGAACTTTAAATTTTAACATATTTAAAGAAATTCCTTGGGCGGCAGCTTATACATATATAATATGGACTCTTTTTTAATCGTGGATTATTTTTCCTCGAGAAAAATTGACTAAATTCACTGAAATCAAAACTACGCAATTACATGTAAATTAAAAGTCATTCATAACAAAGGAATGAAAATGAAATCTTATTGAGTTTTTGGTAAACAAGCATTTTAACTAAATGTTTTTCAGAATGCCAAAGTTCTTAAGTCAAGTTTTAACTGAATTTAAGTGCAACAAAAATACAAGGAAACCGTATTTATGAACTACACGATTCTAAATGCGTTTTTTTTTCTGCAAACAAAGGTGTTAAAAATCATGTACATTTTTCTTTGAAACAAAATCCATACCGCCACCAAGAGATGCAACAGTCTTCTTACAAAGAAAAGTGAACAAACAAATTAATTAAATAATGCGTAGTTGAAAACCCTATAAACCTAGTTGTAATTTGACACTTTGCTTAGTACAACCATTCATACTACCTACTTCTTTCGCTTCTTCTTGGTATATTTTTTTTTCTTGTGAAAATAATATCTAGACATTTTCCAGACTAAAGATTTGCATCATATCAAATGGACGACAAAGGGCTTTATTAGTTGAATGAACGAACATATCTTTAGGTCACGGTATAATTCTGGGCGGCAAATACGTTTTAATCTACTTTTAATTTACTTTTAACGGTTTCTCTTTTAATTTTCATGCAACAACTGAACTGACACTGAATATCTAGCTTACAACATTAAGAAAGTTAAGATGGTTGCATATTGTAATAATTATCGCGTGTTAGGTATTAACATTGATTTAAGTAGCATAAAGAGTAATACAATATTTTCTAGTTGCACTACAATTTCACTATAAGCTGGACTTAGCAGAGTCTTGACCATCAGTAGTCTTTGTTTTTGTGTTATTCATCATCACCAAAGAGAGAAACAAGTAATCGCGTTTTAAAGAATATAATACGCAGTTCCTACAATTTGATACAAATATAATTCAAAACCATGTACAATAATAAATTGTTTTTAATATTTAATTGAATGTTTAAAGGTAAAAATGTTTTTAATTTTTTGAAGAAGCTTTGAACAATTTTTGAATAGAATTGGTGGAGTAAGTTGAAAAAATATAGTAACCAAAATAGAAACTTAAGAACTTATCGGCTCCTAGCTTAAAACATTTTATTAAACGGAAAGAAATACATTGCGAATATTACAACGTCAGTATGGGTGTGAACGCAATACTGTATGGCTTAGAAGATTTCCATTGGATACAAAATTGTAAGCATAGTTAATTTGGCCATAATGAGAATAGTAACGTCGACAATAGTTATAGCCGATACGCCAATGCCAACATGGTAGTCAGGCCCATACAGACTGGCGACATGTACAATGCTCCTAGCAGAAAAGTCTATCCATTATTGTTATGTCCCTTATGCTAACATTGGAGTAACAACTATTGACAGTAATCCAATAAGGGTAGCGATTATCACGCCATAAATTATCGCGGGAAAAACTAGTAGCATTGCGCCACCTCCGGTACAGTATGGGGCTGAAGGCAATATTGTCTCGTCAAACGTACTATGCGCCCATGTGTTACGAGCAAATATTGTGGTACCATACAGTATAGTACATAATCCCATACTTATAGGAGTTGTTGCAAGACAATGTAGGAATATCACAGATACTTTTTTAGTATAGGTCTCCAGGCCATACTAGCATTGTCATAAATGCTCTACACTTCTTTCCGTGTAGAATCTGAAATTTGTTGGAAAACTAATAAAGAAACAAAATAAAATAAATACTTTGACTAGAAGAAAAACTTTCAGTTGTAAAAACAAATTATTAATTCCCATAAAACAAAAGAGCTGACGCACGAACTTTGTTTATTTTCTTAAATTTAAAAAAATTGGAAAGTGTCGATATGAAAGAATTATGAACATGATAATTCAATGCAAACTGCATTTTAATTTGTGATGCATATTTTTAATCTTCAACTCACTACCAACAAAACAATAGCAAACAATCTGAATAACTCTGGGGCCCAACATCCAACAACTCCGATGAAAAGGTTTTTACACGAAATGCATACGATCCAGATATCATCTGATAAATAATTAAACCATACAAGACAATATATTAATCAATATACTAACACAAAAGCATATTCATATATGTATATACAATTAATATAGCCAATGGCTTAGTTGTGTAGGTATATGTATTTAGATGATCAAAGAAATAAAAATTCAAACGATCAATAAAACTCGCTTCTTGATGATGGCGTTTCTCTAAGGTAGATAGTGCCATCAATTAAAAGACTCGCTGACATAAACGATTTTATGTCACACGGTGATTATAGCGTATAAGTATCTTTCAACAGTCACACATGAATCCAACCCGACGATCGACGAGCGATGACGGCCAGCTACCCAACCGATCAATCATTCAAAACTTCAATTTAAGATTTTAACGATTGCCTTCGTCGATTATAATATTTTCATTCGATGTCTATTCTTTTTTGTCTTCTTCTAACGCCACATGATAAACCTACACTTTATATGTACCTACATATATACATATATATAGGAAATAAAGGCCTCGTTAATTTAAGACTTTTCGCCGGAAGGCTATAATCGAATTTGCTTAAATTAAGGAGTCACACTCTCCACTATACTAGATGTGTGTATAAGCAGTGCATCAGTGCAGTGCGCAGCGCATATTATGCTGTGATTATGCAGATAGTTTATCGCCGCATTTTGCTGCTGGTCGTTGATGGTAACTATCGAATGTCATATGTCAATTACAACAGTAAATATATAGTCAAGTTGGCTGTCATTCAATATCAGTTGGCCATTATTCAACGCAACAAGGCTTACCCCCCTGATGTGAGGCTCTTATTCTATATTATATAGATGCCATAAGTATATTCCTAGAGCAAAACAGTTTTTGTTTTTGGTTTTCTTGTAAACTTGATGGAGGAGCTAGCGAGTGCTGTCGTTGTGTTGCTGGTAATGGTTATGGTAATGGTAACTCTGGATCGGGCATATGCTGTGCTGCTATAAGCACAACGGAGCGCATTGTATGAATCTGTTTCGGCGTTGCCCACCCATTCGCTTTGCATGCGTTCCACAAATCGCAAATCGAGCAAAATAAATTTATCGACATCACAGATCATGTCACCAGATAAACGATCGATTGTATTCGACGATGACTTTGGTGAGGGTTTCTGTATGTATAAATCCAGACTTGGTAATGCCTCAGCGCAGCTATATCACAGGGCTTCAGATTCAAAGCTGCTTGCCATCATCAGCATCATCAGATTCAGTCTTAGCTTCTGTTGCATAGTTGAAGAGATGTTGATGCCAAATCTGAGGTTACATATATATATATTTTTTTAATATGGGGAGACGTTCATCCTGTCCCTTGTCGTAGTCGTCGTCGTCTGAGATATGCCTGTGGTTATTTTACAGTGACGTTTAGGTCAGTGATGGTGATGTTAGTTGTGGTGGTAATGTTGAGGACTTCTAGAAGCAGCAACAGCAGCACAATGATGTGTGGTAGAACCAAGCACTTGGTTTTGAAATAATTTTAAACACTAATTGGTCACCGTTGACAGGGAATGTCAACAATAAAGAATTGGGTAAGCGACATAAGTCATTGGCTGTCGCAATAATCAGTCTACAGAGTGCCAGGTCAGATTCGTTATAGCTGTTGCATTTGGTATAGATTTTCTCAATTCGATTAGAGAATGTTTGGCAATCGAAATTCAAATGAAGATGTTGTTTTCTTTTTTAGAGTCTATGGAACTTTCATAATTGGATTTTACAATAGTGAAGAGGTCAAGTTTAAATATTAGCTTCTTAAATAACAATTCATAGAAAATATGACTTCCAATAGAAAGAACTTTAAGTGGTCTCTCTTTATCCTAGATTTTCAATTTACCTATATGGATTTTTTTGTTGGTATAAGGGTAAGGTACCTACCTACATGTGCGTTTGCACGTGCATCAAAAGGCTATGTTGTAGAACTATAAAAAGCACATTTATTAACTCTTGTCACTTCATGTTTATTAGATATTTGTGTCAGTTTTATTTTATTTTCCATTATTATGTGTGTGCGATTGGAGACTTGCATGTGGATTTTTCCATTTTAACTTTTTGTTTTTATTTGTATTTAATTCATACTATGTGTGTGGTTCTTTATAATAACCACGACAACGACGACGACAACGTTCATGTCATGGATTCTGTTCCAAGAGGATGTTCAATCGAGTCAAAACAATTTATCTTGACACATTGTGTTTGTGAGTTTTTGTGTTTTTATCTTTTATTTTTATGAAGTTTTTTTTGCGATGGATGAGATTGCAGTTTAACTTGGCAATAATTGACAAGTGAAAGTACTTTTGTGTTGGTGTACAATCAAAACTTAAATATATTTTTTTTAAATTTCCTTAATTTCCAATTTCAAACTTTTTTTTTTTAAATAAAAAAGTCAAATCGAAGTACCAAGTTGGTAACATCAAGTTTTGGACATGACAAGGTACTGTTATTTGAAATTATGCATTTTTTTTTATTTATAAGATTTATTATTTGACTATAAATATAACATAATTTTAAAGTTGAAATTACTTAAGAAACAAGAAAGTATCAGTTTGTTATTCTAATAAAGTTAAAGACTAAAAAAAGACCTTCACCCATTAAAGACCAAGCACCTTAAAAATAATGATAAATGAAAAACCTTTAAAATCCTGTTTAATGAGTTCTTTATTTGACCAAAAATACACTTAAAAAAAAAATATTTTGTTTAGTTTGGTCTTTAGAGGGGTGAACTCAAAAGAGTACACTAGCCAGATATGGGTACATTCCTTGCCTAGTTATGAAATATTTTGAAGCACTCTTTTTCGATACAAAGAGTAGTTTGGCACCTCTCACATATCCATCGAACTCTGCTGTGGCATATCCGGCATCGTAGTTGATTTTGAATTTTTTTAGGGAAATGTCCTCCTTCACTGTGAATCAAATTTTTTTGGCAAATATGGCTTATTTGGTGCTTTTGTTGATGGCCCGGAATGTAAATAAGTCGTTGTTATGGTTCTGACAAATGAAAGTAGATTGCGGTTTTCTTTGGTTTGCAAACAATGGAGTCGCCAAGTTGAGTTGATCATATGTGTGAACAATGGCCACCACCATTTCTTACCCTTTATTTTGATTCTGTAATTGTTCACAAATTGGTCATGAAGATCGACCCCACCCATACTCTTGTTTAATGCCACTAATGGTTTTGGCTTTGGAATGATTACCCTCTCTTTTACTGCTGCTGACCATCGTTTGACTCTTCCAAGAGGTTCCTGTGAAATATTGTTCCGCTTCAAGAAGATATTTCCAGAAGAAATAATTATGTTACACAGTAATTTGAAATAAGTTATTTATTGAACATTAGTTGAACGACGAATGAAAATATTTTAGAACAAAATAATTTATAAGGAGAAAATAAATTTGCAAAGAAAATAGATTTTGGAAAATGTTTGTCAAGTTAAAATTATACAAAGTAATTTATATGAAACGTTGTATTGCTTATGGATGTTGACATATGAGAATAAATCCATTTCCAACACGCCCTCTCAATATTAACGTTCAATATGTGTATGTTGCTTTGATAATCCAAGACCTTTAATACATCTCCAATGAACTTCTCGAGTTAGTGGTTTAGTCAGGACATCTGCAGTCATGCGCTCGGTTGGTACATGTTCCAAAACAAACATCTCGGCAGCAACAGATTCTTGCAGAAAATGGTGTCTTATATCTATATGCTTTGTACGTGCATGAAACACATGATCATTTGCCAAGCATTGTGCTCCCCGATTATCAACAAAAACTGTAGTTTTAGCAAGGTTAGAAAAACCAAGTTCTATCAAAATACTTCTTAAATAAATGGCTTCTTTCGAAGCTTCAGATAGGCTAATATATTCAGCTTCTGTCGATGAAAGTGCTACAGTACGTTGCTTCTGTGACTTCCACGATATTGCTGCACCACTGAGTAGAAAAACGTACCCAGAATATGATCGACGATCAATCGTACAGCTTCCCCAGTCCGCATCCGTGTACCCAATTAACAAGTCATTCGTTTTTGTATAAACCAATCCAAGGTCTGCACTTCCAGCAAGATATCTAAGCACACGCTTCGCTGCTTGCCAGTGACACTTCTTTGGATTAATTGTAAATTGTGCTAATCTTGATACAGTGTTTGCAATATCTGGACGAGTTGCAACTGATAAATACATCAACGCCCCAGTGAGTTCTCGAAACGGGAAAGTTTCCTGTGGACGAATTTCAGTTATATTATTATCAAAACTTACATTCTTCTCTGAGGGTGTCGCAACTGGATTGCAGTTCTCCATTCCATATTGTTTTAGGAGTCCCAATATATATCCTTTCTGAAATAGCTCAATCTTACCATCTTGTTGATGAATCTCTAGACCAAGGCAATATTTAGCCAAGCCAAGATCCTTAATCTCGAAACTTTCCATCAAACGGTTCCGTATTTCCATTGACTTTTCAATATCTTTCGATGCCACTAATATGTCATCGACATCTATAAGCACAAACAAAACTTCGCCACCTGAATCATCATGAAAAAGACATGGCTCGTTTACTGTAGGCTTCAGTCCAAGACTCAGCAACTTAGCACTAAGTTTGAGGTACCACTGACGGCCAGCCTGCCGCAGTCCATAGATGGATTTTTGCAACCTACAAGCATTACCTCCACTCTGCAATTTTTGAAGCATGTTACTGGCTTTTCTTCCGAAGTTCGATTTTTTACCTTGCTTGGAAATTATTCTTTGCAGTATTTCATTAAGCATCTCAGGTACTTTCATCTTAACTTCTTCATCCAATGTTGCGTTCAAGTATGCTGTCACAACGTCAAACTGCCAAACTTTAAGTCCCAACTGAACTGAAAGAGCCAATAACAAACGCAAAGTTTCCAGTCTTGCCACTGGAGCAAATGTTTGGTGAAAGTTGACTCCATACTTCTGACTGTACCCCTTTGCCACAAGCCGAGCTTTTCGTCGTTCGACTTTACCATCCGAGCTATATTTATTGCTCAAGACCCAGCGACAGCCAACGATATCGCTTTTCTTATCGTTTTCAATAACTTCCCAGGTGTCGTTTTTAAGTAGACTAATTACCTCTGACTCCATTGCATCTTTCCATTCCACACATTCATCACTGTTCAAAGCATTTGTAAGACTTATTTCAGCAACCCCAGCAAACTGGTCATTCTTGATTTCATCTTCACTGAATCTATTAAGATCTTTTTCTTCATCTTCGCTCTTGGATTGTACTGTTTGAAACAACTTTCTTGGTCGCCCTCTTCTGCCAGTACGAACAAAGCTTGGTCTTCCAGGAGCTCTTGTTGGTTGGTTTGGAATACGTTTCCCTTCAACTGATTCAGCCTTGACTTCCATATTAACCTCCGGATTCAATGGACTCTGCAAAAGATTCTCATTAATTGAAATGTCAGATGGAAGTGAATCTTGCCACAAAACAAACAGCTCATCCAAATCAGAAGGTACATCATTTGGAAGCTTTACAGTGTCTTCGATGAATTTTATGTCTCGAGCGTAAATAATTTTATGTAAGTTTGGTAACCACACTCGATATCCTTTTCGCTCTCGAGGATATCCAACAAATACTCCTTCCAGAGATCTTGACGCAAGTTTGTCTTTACCTGTGCTTTTATCCAATACATAGACCTTGGAGCCAAACTTCCTCAGGTAGTTAAGTCGCAGATTCTTCTTATTCCACTTGACAAAAGGAATTTCACCATTCAGACTACTTGTCGAACAACGATTCCTAATGTGACAAGCTGTAGCAACTGCTTGAGACCAAAAAGCACCACTCAATCCAGACTGCAATAACAAACATCTCGCCATGTCCATGAGTGTCCTGTTCATCCTCTCAGCTATACCATTTTGTTGAGGTGTTTGAGGAATTGTGAGTCTTCTTTCGATACCTTGATCTGAAAGATATTTTTGAAAATATGAATTACAGTACTCACCACCGTTGTCTGATTGCAAGCATTTTATCTTAGCTCCAGTTTGCCTTTCCACAAGATTTTGATAGAGTTTGAAGGCCTCAAAAACACCACTCTTTTGTTTAAGAAAATAAACTTCTGACCACCTCGTGCTTTCGTCTATAAAGGTAACAAAATATTTTGCTCCCTCAAGAGACTCCTTCCGAAATGGACCTACCACATCAGAGTGAACGATTTTTAAAATTTCTTGACATGGCTCTCGAAACTTAGGAAACGGCAACGCTACCATCTTGCCTTTCAAACAAACGTCACATTTTAATAAATGCTCATGGTTCTTCGTATCAATCGCAGGAACAACACCGATTTGAATCAGCTTAAGAAGATCTTTGCTGTTCAAATGTCCCAACCTTTCATGCCACTTCAACAGTTCGGAGCAATCAGGCTGGATCACCGCTTCAGCACATTCAGGCCGTTCTCGAACAATGTACAGATCACCTCTTCTATCGGCAATCATGCTTACAGAACCGTCCTTAGCTTGAACAATAGCACATTCGTTCCCAAATTTGACTTCGTGTCCTTTGTTTGTTAGCCTTGCCACTGAAATCAAATTTGTTCGCAATTCTGGTACAAACAACGTATCCTTGAATGCAATAGTACGAAAACCTGTATCACTTGCAACAGATAAATGCACAACACCTCTAGCTTTGACTTCAGCTGTTGCATTACTTGCAAGATTCAGTTTTGCACTAGGTACTTGGCACAATGAATCGAAGAGCGTCTTATCACCACACAAATGAGACGTACACCCACTGTCCAGAATCCACGCTCTTTTTGTTTTCGTATACACCATGTTACCCTCATCTACAACCGTTGAATGATTTGCAGCAAACGAATCATCAGCATTATGCACAAACTGTTTGGGTTTCGACTTTCTGGTAGGACAAACATTTGCCTTGTGTCCTAAAATTCCACACTTAAAGCACTTAATCTTCTTATCCCAAATCTTCTGTGATACTTCTCCAGCTTTATGATGAGTCTTATGCGAAAATTTTTCATTTTTAGCAGCCATGGCCATAACGACACCACTAGTTGTCTGTTTTCGTGCTTCGCATTCTTCAATAATTTTAACTTTAAGGACTTCAGCAATAGGGAGGTCATCTCGACACTCTATTGCACAGCGAAAATTCTCAAATGAAGATGGAAGACTATACAGGAGCATTATAGATAATAGATCACCATTTATTTCGACCTTCATGCTGTCGAGCTTGTCTACTGCATCGAAAAATCTGGCCATATGCTCTCTTACATCACCACCGTCGTCCAACTTCTGAAGCATTAACTGCTTTAATAACGTAGCTTTCCTCGCTGGACCTTTTGAAGCATAAATTGACTCCAATTTGAGCCAAACCTCACGCGAGGTTTCACATCCACGAATCTGTTTCAGTTCTGATGGATGAATGGACAGAACCAGGTCAGCTCTAGCCTTTCGATCCTGTTTACACCATATTGCAATCAAATCGTCACCTTCTGTGGGCTTAACACAATTTCCATTGACAAAATCCCAAAGATCATTCTTGGTGAGAAGTGCCTCCGCTTGCATACTCCAGGTGTCATAGTTCTCCTTAGACAGCAATTCCATGCGTGCAGAACTATATATCGTAGCAGGACTCGCAGCCATTCAACTAATTTGCTTAAGAATTCCTTCAATTACAACAATAAAAATTAATCTTCTTTTAAAAAATCTTCAAATTGTTTAACCACAATGGAACTCTGGGTCCTGGGCCCATAACCTGTGAAATATTGTTCCGCTTCAAGAAGATATTTCCAGAAGAAATAATTATGTTACACAGTAGTTGAACGACGAATGAAAATATTTTAGAACAAAATAATTTATAAGGAGAAAATAAATTTGCAAAGAAAATAGATTTTGGAAAATGTTTGTCAAGTTAAAATTATACAAAGTAATTTATATGAAACGTTGTATTGCTTATGGATGTTGACATATGAGAATAAATCCATTTCCAACAGTTCCAGGGTGTGGTAGTTTGTTGTAACTGTAACAACAGCATTATCCTTCCACCGCGCGAACAAAATGTTATTTTTTTTGTCGAATTTGTGATGAAAGTAACCACGATTGGCCTTCATTACCGTCTTCAAGGATTTCAATGGACATTTTTTTGTTCTATTGTCACGAACCGTACCTGTTGCGCGAAATCCTTTTTCGCGTAATATAGCCATAAGGTCATGGCTGGTAAAATAATTGTCAAAAAAAAACGATGTGGTCACTTGCCTTTTTAATACTTCCAGTAAATCAAGCACCACTCGAGATCAAAGTGGTAAACACTTATTGCTTGGAATTTTGGCACCGCAATATATGTCAAAGTTATAGCAATATCCATCGCTACTGCACAACATCCACTCCCTATAGCCAAAACGGACAGGCTTTCCACGGATAAACTGCTTTGCGGACCAAAGTATTTGATCATAGCCTCATCAATCGATAGTTTGTCATGAAAAAAACCCAATTTTTGATAGTTATTGCAAATGATTTTTATCAATGGTCGAACCTTCGCCATTTTATCTCTCTTATCAAGGCATGCATTGTTGGCCAAATGAATAAAACGCTTGATTTCCTTGAAGCGATTGCGGGACATGGCGTTAGCAACCAAAGGAATTCTTGCGTCTTCGTCTAGGCACCAATACAAATTTTCTTGAGGCAATAAATGATATCCTGAGAAAAGCATTATGCCAACAAATTTTCTCCGATCTTCTTTTGTAAACATGAACGTGTGACAGTTTTGGTCCAGTGCATATATTTGGCTCTGCTCAACAATCGAGTTCATTACCTCATCATTGAAAAAATGTTCAAAGATTTGAACTTCGTTTTCTAATGCTATTTTTTCTTTTATTTTTGCTAAATTTTCCAAATAGTCAAACGTTTAATCTATTTCATTAGCATAAACCACACGCTTTGACCATTCAGGAGCATTATTTTGAAACTCATGTCTCGCTGAGCTTTCATCCCTTAGCCAAGCAAGTGGGATATCGTCTTCACTAGCAAATTCATCGGTGACTTCAACCTCTACTGCTCTTGGTATGTAAACAGGAATATGGGAATCAAGCAAGTCATCCTCACATAAATCTTCCTCATCCGTTTGTATATCAACATCCGGTGGAATAACCACTACATCTACTTCATTACCATCATCTGGAATATCATCAACAGCCATGGAGAGATTAGCGTAGCGCCTACCATAAAAGCTTTTGCAGTTTATTGATTAAAAAGCCATTTCTCTGCAAATTCCGTGAAAAAAAATTAGCACGGTTTTGGCCAGTGCAGTGTACTCAATTGAGTACACCACTTTTGTAGACCACTTACCAGGAGCAAAAACAATTTTCGTAATGTGAATTATTTACAATGTTGATCTTTGGTAAAAAATGTATTTAACAGAACTGGTAATTCAAAAATTTGCCAAAACTTTAAATTTTGACTAACCTTTTACACAAAACAGCTTGAAACAAAAAACACAAGGCCCAAAACTTGACCAAATAACTCAAAATAGCTTTCAACCTCAAAGAAATTATTCATAATGTCAAAAGACATGTCCATGCTTGCTTTTACATTGAGTAAAAATTTAAATCAAAGCCTACTATTCGAGAAAAATTAAACTGAAATTTTCAAAAATACTGTACTCAATTGAGTACAGTGGCAGCTAATGGGTTGAAAACATTATGTAAATACATGTTAGAGATTTTTGAAAAGAATTTCTAAGTCAATTTTAAAAATTGTCGTCTAAAACTTTAGTTTCAAGGAATTACTAAAGTGGTTGTTAAGGTATCAAATTTCACAACAAAATTTGTACCTTTTTAAAAAAAAATCTAAAAAAAACAACTTATTTTAAAATTTCTCTGGATTCAATTCTACTGTGTTTTTCGTGACTACTGCCTCTTTTAAGAAATGGGCAAATTTAGCAAGAGTAAATCTTGTCATGAAAGTACATCTTAACCTTAGCCTTCCGTTAAATTTGGAACTTTTTAAAAACCGAACTGCGTCGCAATTAAAATACGAGTTCAGGTTATATTCACAAATATCATTTTGTTGAAATTAATATTGTACCACATTTGACTTGCATCTTAATTCATGTTCAATAAACACAAAAACATATTATCTTAGAATTATTCTTGACCTTAATTTAGTTACAAGTGAAATTTTAAGTCTTACCAAGTTCATTCGTTGGAAATCATTGTCAAAATCACCTGCCACATCCATATTTGAAGCATAACACAAAATTTTACCATCACAATAAGAAAACAATCAAAACTATTTAAGATGCAAATTATGACATTATACCCAAATCAATCCACATATGTATCCCCTTGTAGGTCAAGATGATTATCCATCCATCAGCATTCAAATCATCATCATCATCAATGAATGCTCATCGCAAATTGTCATCTTTGACATGGTACGTCCGTCCATGGCCAAGGGAACTGTCACATGGCAACACATTCAAAGACATCAGTCAGTTGTCAACAGTCCAATTCGAATAGTCCGCCACATACAGTCCATCCATACGAGTATATCCAATCCATGCGAGATCAGTGCATTCAATCAAGTCGCGTAATCAAATCACTCCGAAGATCAATCGAAGGTGCAGCACGCTGTTGTTGATACTCTCGATCGCTCGTATTTATGCATATGTCTTCAATAGTGGTGTAGTACCTATGGAGAGCTATCGTTGACAACTGACATGCAGACGATGACGATATAACAAATAATGTTGTATGCAAACCTGATGGAGTGGATTTGAATTAAGCCACAACGTCTATCACTCACATTGATGTGACAGATTGCTCCAACCTTTTTCCGATTGCAATGACGATCGATGGCAACGAATGACGACTGCGGTAAACAAACGGCTATAACAAGAGACGCAAGAAGAGTGATACGGTCCGACGGACTGGCACACGGAACAAGAATTGTCGTCCCCCCCCATATCAATGACGAGCGACGACGACGCGGTCGCGGTGCAGCTAATGTTGGTTTGTTGGTGGCAAACCACTGAACGCTTGTTGCCATTTCGGTGATCATTGATTACGACAATGACAATTGATCACTAAACATATTGTTAAATCGCCATCAATCAAATCGATCCTCGCCATTCGATTCACTCAAATCAACAATTGACTATATACCTCTACCTACGTTCCGTTGACGAAGGCGAATGCGATTTGAGAAGTCGTCGTCGTCGACTCGGTATATCGGTATACTGGCAGCCCATCGTTGTTTGATGACGACGCGGATGACCGAGCGACGACGACGGACAGACGTCTGTCGTTTGGTTCTTCTTTCGGAGGAACTGAATCAACTGTGCAAGCGCATCAGCAAACAAACTAGGTACCTTGTATTCCTGTGCACCATACCTACAACCTACCTACATACATATTATGCGCGACGAACGTATGCATGTGGAACGTGGAAGGAGATGGTCGTGTGCATAAATTTATGCAGCGGCAACAACACCGTTGAACATAAATTACGATCTCTGTGGTTCCCTTGGGACCGACATATAAGATTCATTGCGATCGTTGTTGATCCGTGAAACTCGCATGCTGTACACTGTACACATTTCGATCGAACTTGAAAACCCGCGGTCATCATCAATATACCGTCCGTCCGCGTCGTCGTCATCATCTTATACCGGCCGGTCGTCCGGCCAGCCGCCAGTAGTCCTTCACCGGGAAAAACGAAGATTTCCGCGGACAGTTGATATAGGTCGTTTTATTTCTTCTTCACTCTTCTGACTCCTCTAGACACAAGCCAATCATTTATTTATGTATATTTACACAATCGACATCAAAAAATCAAAAATAATGTGCGAATTTAAGTGAACAAATGCGTCACCAAAAATCGAATTATATTTGGGATACGGGATAAATGTCACATAGTTATACTATGTAGAAATAGTTGGACGCATTTAGTTTATTTCTTAAAGACAGGATAAATTTCTATGAGGTTTCTAACGCAAGTGCATATTCCTGGAAACTTCATTTCAGTAATAGTGAATGCTACAGATCCATTATAATTTATTGATTTTTTGTAGGCTATAAATTTTGAAAAATTCATGATTAACGTTTTTTAACGGGATAGTGCTACCATATTGTGAACGCATCCTAAGACCAGTGCGACCAAATTGACAATATCAAGACATTCAATAAAATCTCAATATCATATGGTTCAAGAACGAAGAACTTTTGAAAAGAATTCAAACTTAGTAAGGACAAAATCATCCTTAGAGATAAGATGCATTTTTATAATTAGAAAACAAAGCTTTGTTGGTCAGTTTTTCAAAGTAAGTTTGATATAAAAACAGTGTCACGTCTGAAACGTTTCCAAAAAAGAAACCTTGTTTTGGACTGAATCAAGCAATTTTAGAGACAAAGGAAGAAATTATAGTGAACTACACTTTTTTACAAATCACATATTTCTGAAAAAAGTTGAATGCAAATTTGCAGCTCATATAAATCTTCACACAAACAAAAATTGTTTGCGAGATGCTGGTATTCCGGTACCACTCTGAAACTTATTTTTTGAGTGAAAAATATTTTCCTTTTTTAGATATGTTCCACCATTTTTATAAAAATCTATAAAAAGTGTTAAAATTTTGTTTCTACAGGGTGCGTCACAGAATAAAATGAGGCTGGGATGCGACCCATACTGATAACTTCCCATCCCGTCTGCCGATTTGTCTTAGTTTGTAGGTTTTTGTGTTATGTTAAAAAAAATTGTCAGTTGAATTATTCTAAAAAATTAAAAATTACCAACAATATTTTGCATACAGTTTGATTTCAAAATCTATTTTTGTTAACGAAATTTTTAACAATTTTAGTAGCATTTCTTAAAAGTTTTTATTTCTTATAATAAACAAATACAAATTGGATAAATTAAATTAATTTGAAGTCAATGCCTTTTATTATTCACGAGATATCGAAAACCGAACATCAATTTTTACCAATTTTGGGTTCTATTTTTTGTAGATTTTAATTTTTTTTATAAAGAAACTGACTGTTGGATTTTTATAAAAAATTTACTGAATTTTGAAAACAATATTTTCTGTGAGATAAAAATAATTTTAAGCCAATATTTTTAAATATTGAAAAGATATTTGAGTCGAAAGTAAATTTTTACCAAGTTTAAGTATTGTTTTTTTAGTTTTTTATTTTTTGTAAAAAAAACTGTCAATTCGATATTTCTTAAAATTTTACTAGATGTTAAAAACATTATTCTTCGTTGCACAAAATTGTTTTGGAGATAAAATCGTTTTTTGTTCGTACATTTTTCGAGGTAAATCATACTTTTCTTTTTAAGTTTTTTTCGATTTATAAAAAGAAAACCGTTAATTGGATTTTTTTTTTCAAAAAATATATTTGGTTGGTATCACGTTACTATACATAATATAAAATTTAATTCAAGTCTCTAGCGTTGTTGGTTCATGGGATATTTATGGTTAACCAAAATGTTCACCTTTTTTTAAAATTGCTATGGTAAAAAAACCACCCAAGCAATTTTGTTGAGATTCCTTTCTGCATCGTTCTGCCTTATTATCTGTATAACAACATTTATTTGAAGTCGATATCTCTACTAATTCTTAAGCTATGGATGACAAAAAACCTTCGCGAACGTATGTACGTACACACGCACGCACAGGCATCTCTCTAAAAATCTTTTATTTAGACTCCAGGAACCTTGAAACGTCGAGAAATGTAAAAAAATTTAATTCGACAAATCGGACCGATAACAATAACTTCCTATGTGAAGTTAAAAAGAATTTTCAGAAAATCATAACGCCATCCCGATTTTATTTGGGGAATCAAATCTTTCAGTACTATAATTAACCACCATGAAAGAATGGTAAAGCGGTTTTTTCGACAGTTCAAGAGTTTCGTAAGCGTTTTAACAGATGAGGGTTGTTTTAACCTGAAGTCTAGCGAAGGCTAGCGTTTGGATGGAAGTACTGGCGTAGGGTGTCATCGATTCATATTTTTTGACGGAACGGTTAGCGGTGAATGCTAAAAACAGCTATAAAACAACTTTGTGTCCGGAATTGGGTCGAAGATGGACGATGCAACGTGTCATATAGCCGTCGAAATCATGGATGTAAAATGTTTGACAACTGTGTGACTTTTTTCGCATCGGTCTATTTGAAGTCTTAAGTATATGAATCTAAACCATTTGAAGAGCTAAAAGCTTCAATCGGACAACATTTTGCCAACATTTCAATGGTTAAGTTAAGGATAATCTACTAAAATTGGGTGTTCTGTTTGCATTAATAACGAATAGAAAATCAAGGCCAGCATTATTTTCCCACACACTTTCAAAATAAGTATATATACATGCAAAAAATGTTGCTTCCTTTCCTTTTCCAGTGCAGCAATGTTCGGTTCCCTAACTCAAATAGAAATCGAATCAACATTTTTTTAACTGTTTTGATGCACCCTGTTGAATTAAATGATTTTCAATTGGTCTACTCGAAATTTTCTTTGTCGAAATTTTTTGAAACAATTACATGTTTACCTTATTTTCATGGACTATTGCTGTTCAAAACTGGAATAACTCTTTACTCTAACGCGTCTGTCAATTCCATTATTACCCCTAGTTCACAGTACCCTATGGTTCATAATTTTTTTCGTAGTACGTACAAGAGTAACTTTCAGCTTTAAAAAAAAAAATAAGGAAAATCTAGCAGTCTCGAAACTATAAGATTATTAGACTGACCATCAGATTTGATAAACTGTCAACATTTTCTGTTGTTTTCTGACAAAAACAAAAAGTGTGTATTTTTTCAAATAAGCATTTTTACTCATAAGGTTAAAATAGAAAATTTTTCAAATAAAATAGTTTTCCCATTGAAACTTGACAACTTCCAACTTTCATTTTGAATACCGAAATATAAATACATACCTGTTTGAATGCTTCAAAACTTTGATATCGACTTCTTTAACAAAAATAGCGTATCGAAGTAAATAACACTTGTTTTTCTTTAAAATTTCAAAATAATTCACATCGGGGGCTAAGTCGAGAAAACTTGACATTTCATCTCGTAAATCTCACATGGCTTTATTAGCGGACTAAAAAAAAGTTAATTAATCATTAAAATAGAATTTAAAAACCTTAATGTTAGTAAACTACTAAACTTAGATCAATATGTTCGTATATACCTTACCATTTTACGTCAGACCTGCAACCATATCACGAATTGAATCAACAAAAGAATCCCTTAATACTATTCCATTTTACTTTTGATGGCAAAATAGGTTGAACATGTTAAGTTAGTTGCATCAAAAGACACACATCAAGATCGAATGCAACTGATTTAAAAAAGTCTCTCTATACTTTTAAATCACTTCAACTCTAGTTGATGCGATGCAACGTTCATATGTACGAACACGCTGTATTCCTCTTGCTGATATGGTTAAAAGTGCTTGTATGGACTTCTGACCTTCAGGGAATAACTCGACCAAAATGCGCAATGCATTCGATCGATTTCACTTCACATCCCCAAGAGATATGTCACCTATTCTGGTCGTTTGTTTAGACGACAGATTTACGTATCACAATCACAACCGAGAGATGTTCCTCTCTACTAGTTGCGATGCCTCTGTAAACACTACCGATCAAAAGTTTCTTGAAAATATCAGATCAAAGTAAATAAAATGAGAACAACAAACAAAAACAACACAAAATAAGGACAACCAAGACTGCTTGAAACTAAGAAACTAAGAGACTCAAACTGATGATCAAGACAGAAGTTACTTACGCGGGTAAACCGAAAAATGTTTGCATGCTATGCTATGGAATTTAGCTGATTCTGAGTCTTCTTAGTCAAGCACAATTTAACAATACCTGCGAGATTCAAAAAAAGGACATCACCTTTGGAACAGGGTGAGAGTCGGGGGTGGACGACGCGATACATACACACTAAACACACACAGGAAGGTCGACAGGGCGATGGACAGCTTAAAACAATGCCAATGTCACATTGAAGTAACGCAGAAGCCTTTTGGAAATTGAAATTGGAAGAATACTGATGTTTGACTTTAGTTGTTGCCCTGTCCTGTCCGGTTCGGACGCATCGTTCGTTCATTCGTCTGTCCTGTCCATCTACCACCAGCACCATAAGGAGGGGGCACAGCAATTGCGCACTACATACCTATGCACCCACCTTAAGTTGGAAGTGATTTCATTGTTGCTACCGCTTCTGGGCCTGGTCGAGCCTCTTCTGGCCTGACAGTGCTTGCCGATCAATTTCACATTCCACAGGGGCAATTCGGAATATGGCTATACAAAAGGGTACCTATATATGAACCTACAAACGGTACAAACCAACAGCCCCAGAACAACGATACGTAATTTATTTGCATTCACATTATAAATTATATTGTAACCGAATCTCTTCTTTCAATTTCAATTTAAATTGTTATCTTGACAGAGTAAGGACGGGATTTGAATAAATCGTTCACTCTCTTTATTCTCAGAGATCTTGGAACTTGGATTGGGATTGTGATTGGAATTGGGATTGGGATTGGGATTGTGATCAGCGGATGGCTATGTGGCCGATGATGGGAAGGCATTTTGTTGCTTCTTCGACAATGGTACCTACGACCTATGTATACTGAGCATATTATATGGTAAAAGATGGAGAGTTCAGTTGAAGAAGAGTTGTCGTCGACATGTCTTCAAAGATTTAAACGACAGACGGACAATCGAGACAGCTATCGTCGGACATCGTCGTCGTTGCTCTATTGGAGATAGTATGTCTATGTATGTAGTCAGTTTTCGTCGAATGACTGACTTTTTAGTCAACATAAAAGAAGGGAATTTAGCAACAACGACATCAGCTTTCAGTTGAAGCATCCAGCAACATCGGTAACTCGCGTCTTTTTATGTATTAAACATTTAGGCATTTTATCGGTGGCAGCAATAGATTCAATTTAAATTTTGAAATTGAAAAACAAACAAAGTATAAATAAAAAATGTGATACTCTTATGCTCCCATTAGCTTATGGTCTAAGAAGTGATGAACTATAGCGAGAAGACATTGTAGTTTGAAATTTATTGAAAGTTAAGTAGTAAAGAAGTCGATGCATATGCATGTGTGATGGTTGGCAAGAATGCCAAGTGGTGATGATGATGAGGACAATTTGCTAACGAAACAGGAGAAAATTATTCTGGAGCTTAACGATTTAAAGCTAAGAAGTTCGAGGCTGAGATTTTATATCAAATCTCAATTCTTATATCAGTTAGTTATATCAGACGTTTTCCCGAACTATCAAAAATGATTTTCAAGAAGACACCTACTAAAACGATGCATAATTTTTTTGAAACATATTCGAATTTGGTATTCGAAAAACCTAAACTTAGCCGTTGCATTATTTTGTTGACTGTAACGTGAAGTCACGTGAATTACACCATCCCCCAACTATAATTCGACAAAAACTTCTAGATTTCTGTACCTTCTAGATCTTTCTGGGAGGATAGGGCATTCCTGGGAGAGGAGTCAATACACTTTTATACAGATAGATAAAAAAAATGAAGGGGTGCAGGCGTGTACTATAAACGACTAAAAGTAAGTCTCTCATTCCGCCTTCCCAATCATTGTAGCGTGTTCCAGGCGGAACTTTTGGAAAAAATAAAAAGGTCTTGTCCTGGCTTAAAGAAAACGTGATATCATCATCTGATATCCTTTATGTTCTCAGATAGTCAGACCGCTATAAAATCTCTCTCCAAACTCAATAACAGCCCATAACTGCCGATCATCTATAATGGAGATGGCACAACTGTTAAACATTCACCTTTGCTGGGTGCCGGTCCATAGAGACATTCCAGGAAATTGTAAGGCAGATGAACTCGCCAGAAATTATTCAGTACAACCCATTCTACCACTTTTGCCTAGTGCTGGCAACCAATCGCTAAATTTAAACTGTTGCTAATGCAAGACTCAATAGAGAAGCCAAACATCAGGTGAAATAACATCACCTTGTGTCGGGTCACGAAAAATATCTGACCTACACTAGATTTAAAGCGCTCAAGTTACTTGCTTATAAGCAAGTCGGATATAAGCTCGATAATCGGTGTCCTAACCGGGCATTGCTTAATAGTAAAGCACGCCACCCGTCTAAGAATATTCTCAAATGAATTTTCTAGAAACTGTATGGATGAGAATTGTAACGATTTTATTTAGCTTTAATAGCTCACAAAGTAACTAATACGCACTAAAAACAATAGAAATAACAAAAGAACTACATATTAACGAATGTATTCACTCAATTTTTATTCTCTAGTATTCTCTCAACTTTGGTTTAAAGTGCGCAATATCCCTTCCCGACTTAACCCTCTTTGGGAGATCGAAGGTTACAGGTCTTCCTAGTCAACCAAAAAGGAAGTGGAAAAGGTTGTCTTACCTCCCTCTAACGATAGGCTTGCAAGCTCTTGCTCATCCTAGCTCGTCGGACGTGTGGAATCTTGTCAGAAGTAGTAAGACGAACGTTACGTTTTTATTTCAGGCCTGATCCAAGATGTTGTTTGGAATTTTGAAATATAAAAGAAATAAAAGAGAACCTGCAAATTGGTTACCTTTGAGGAGATGGTCACACTTATTGAGAACATAGATGTTCATGTTCTCCGAGAAATTCTCCCTCCCTCAGCGGTTCTATTAAAAAAAATCCTAAAAGCACACCTTGGTTAACGCGACTGCTCTTAATTCGAGCGTTAACCCCTTAAGTAAATTAAGTGTCTTTTTTTATATTATCATTTTTACCAAGTTAACTCTCTTAACATCTCTTTCTCATCGCCTCACATCCTAAATTAAGCCCTTTTACACGATCATACTTTTCTCTTAACTAAGTTGAAGTTTCGACACTGGTGTTCATCTGACATCTAAATTAACTTCTAAATGAAATGAATCTGTAGTTGCTTAGGCTTCGGAAAGATCCAACAAAATAAAATACAGATAAAAAAGTGACTAAAAGCATTCTCAAATATCGCAAAAAAAAAAAAAATCAAGGAATCGCGGGCGAGTTCGCCAAGTTAATATATCTTACTCAGACTTGTCGCAGTTAAACTCAATCAGTTGTTTTTTTTTTGTTTTTTTTTCAGATTATAAATTAAATGTTTATTAATTAGAAAAAATTTAAATTCGTACAATACTATTTAAGGGTATTAAAAGAGAAAAAAAACTCAGTACAGGAATTCCAAAAAAAATAGATATAAAAATAAATGTTCTTTCCGTTCGAGGAAAGAACGTCCAGAACGTTCAATAAAAAAAAAAAAAAAAAAAAAAAAAATAAATGGTAACTTACTTTGTTAGGTTTGTATAAAATAAAAGGTACTTTATCCTTTGCCCGAAGATCCTGGTGAAGCTGTGCACATTCTTTCCGAAACCAACTGGGTAGTCGCTGAAGAGGGTTTTTTTTTTCTAAATATAGTTAGCTAAAAAAATTATTTTTTTTTCCTTTTTTTTTGAACGACTGAATCTTTTTCTCTTAAATAATTCACCAATTCCTTAAGCACTGATTTTCCTTTTCTTTTGATTTGTTCAGGGAAGGAAGAAGGAAGAGGAAGGGGCTTTGGATCGGGATTACAATTTTCTTAAATCTAAATTTAAGGTCGGTGACAAACGCCAACGCTTCGCTTCTAGGAAAGCCTGGGTGAGCGAAGCGATCTAGAAATGTCTCGTTTGAATACAAGTGGTTCGAGTTGAACCCGTGACGAGATTTGATAAGGCTATACGGTAGCAATTCTTCAAAAAAAAAAAAACGTATTTATTTCTGCAATATATCTTTCCTCCGCTTCCTCTAAAAAAAATTAGAGACACCGGTCAATCACTAAAATGTTTGTCTTCATTTTATCAAAACTTACTATTTTGCTTTTAAATTCTGGAAATTGTTCTTACTTTGTTTTTCTTTATATTTTTAGCCGTACTATCTTTGGTAAACTTTTTTTTTTTTTTAATTTTGCGAATAATTTTATTTTGTTAAACTTTTTTTTACTCTATATTTTTGCAGAAGTAATTTTACATTGGATTTAGTTAATAATTCTTTTTATTTTTTGTAAAACTAGTTGGCATCTAATTTTGTCGCCAGTACGCTCAACATGACTTTTGATCACCGACTGCCTAATTGCCTAAACTTTCTACTTTACCATCTTGTTCGTTTCTTTTAATAACTTTCAAGAAAAAAAAAATGGTTAAACAAAATTGTAGCAAGCCACCTGCACTGCGGCACTTCGATTCCAATAATCCCATTGCAGTATTCTTGATTCCTTTTGTTACGCAATTTAATTAACGCATACAAACCCAATATTATATAAAAAAATGAATTGAAGTATATATATACATACATATTTCTTACTAGAACTAGTATTGGCAGATGGGAAATTTGAAGGGACGTTGATGGTGATCATCAAAGCACAGGTTTGGTTTCTAATAATTCTAATGTGGCGAATTCATATTTTTTTTTCATTAATTAATTATTATTTACAAAAAAAATAACACGTATACGCCTAAGTGACTTCATAATAGTTTTCTTATTATTATGAGTTATTATTTATAACATATGCGTAAGCATTTTCTACAGAATAAAGAGAAGAAAATAGTTCCCCACCTCCTCTGTACACGCCCTGCTCTAGCTGAAAAACCGAAGACCTACCTTCTATAACGATCGAAACGATCTCAATTATACAAACACAATAAATCTTTCACGTTTCGTAAGGCACTCAAGCTGGTTTGATTGACCTCAGAAAAAAGCCTCGAGATTCATGTGGTACCACAATGGGACATTAAACTTGTATAAGTGTGTCCTACGCCATCACGGACAGTCACTTTAACCTAACCTATAACCTAACGTGAACGCGTTTAAAAATGCAAACACTGAATCGGGATTTGCGTATTCAATGTTAATTTTGTATGAACAAGTCATTGGATGACGTATGTATGTATGCGTTCACTGTTACATTTTATAGTTACTTCTAGGTGACTTTAATTTACCACACATTGATTGGATTCCATCGGAAGACGAATCTTGCCTTGAAGCCTCTCTATCTTCTTCACAATTGGAACTATCTTTTCTCGATAAAATCCTTTTTACTGACTTACAGCAAACAAGGTGTATTAAAAAATTTAAAAAATCGAATTCTCGATTTAGTCTTTTCTTCTGACGCTATTAGTACTTTCTTGTTCTAGAATCTAGATCAGGAATTACTAATATTGATAAATATCACCCCCCCTTGGACATTTTTCTTGACTTAAGTAATCACCTTACTGAACACAGTAATTCCTTTGATTGCTTATATAATTTTGACTTCAGAAAAGCTAATTTCCATTTGTTGTCTGAAGATTTAACCATGTCTGGAATTGCTGATAATGTAGCATTTTCTAATATTGACGAAGCAGTTTCAAATTTCTATAAGATCTTTAATAATTGTTTAGAAAAAAATGTACTTTTAAAGAAATCAAGAAATACAAACTTTAGCCACCCTTGGTACACGAAAGAATTGCGTTTACTGCGTAACAAAAGAAATAAGGCATGGAAAACTTATCTCAAAACTCTGTCTCCAATCAATTTCTCTTTTTATGTTAAACTTTTTAACGAATTTAAGTCTCTTTCAAATTATTTATATGCTTTTTATGTTACTGATATGGGCACCTCTTTGAAAGAGAATCCTAAAAAATTTTGGAACCTTGTAAATTTAAAGAAAAAATCAGATGGCTTTCCAGTTAACTTCACTTACAAGAATCTTTCTTTAAATAAAACTGTTGATATCTGTAACGCTTTCGCAACAAATTTCCGTGAATCTTTTGTTAATAACCCTCAAGAAATTGATGAAGTATATTTTCATAATCTTCACTCTTTTTCGCAAACTAGCTGTAGTCACATCCCTGTGCTACAGAGTACGGTACTTGATCTTTTATCCGCGTTGAATGATGACTGCTCAGCCGGTCCCGATGGTATTCCCGCGATAATATTAAAAAAGTGTAGTAATGCTTTAGTTGAACCTCTTACGTTCTTATTCAAACTTTCTCTAAAAACAGGCAAATTTCCCAGTATATGGAAGAAGTCTTTTCTTACACCAATTTTCAAGAAGGGTAACAAGGCGGATATAACAAACTACAGGCCCATTGCAAAGCTTTCTTGCATACCTAAATTGTTTGAACAAGTTGTTTGTGAAAGTGTAGCATTTTTTAGTAAAAATCTCATTTGCGAACAGCAACATGGTTTTGTGAAAAAAGATCAACAGTTACTAATCTCCTCACATTCTCAAACATATGTTCAAACGCTTTAGAACAAGGTTATGAAGTTGACTGTATATACACTGACTTTTCCAAAGCTTTTGACCAACTTAGCCACGGAATTATTTTATTTAAACTTAAAGCTCTTGGTTTTCCACCATTTTTTTTAGCTTGGTTCAAATCATACCTTGAAAACAGATCTTATGAGGTAAAATTTAGAAATTGTCATTCTGAACCTTTTGTTGCTCAATCTGGTGTTCCCCAGGGAAGCCATCTTGGCCCTTTTCTATTCATCCTGTCTATAAACGACGTATCGTCTTGTCTACGCTCAAGTGATGTTCTTATTTTTGCTGATGACATGAAAATTTTTAAGATAATAAAGTCCACCCAAGATCGCATCCTTTTACAAGCCGACATTGATAGTTTCACATTCTGGTGTGGGAAAAATAGCCTTTCACTCAACCCTTTAAAATGCCAGACGATAACTTTTACTAAAAAACGAATCGGTAGTGTATTTGATTATTGTATATCAAAGCAAAAACTCGGTCGCGTCTCCACATTTAAAGATTTAGGTGTTCATTTCTGTTCAAACTTAGAATTTACACATCACATTAATTTTATTGTTAATAAAGCAAGTTCTATGCTTGGTTTTATAAAACGCTGGGCAAAGGAGTTCAATGATCCCTATGTTACTATTTCTTTGTACAATTATCATGTTCGTCCTCATCTTGAATATGCTTCGCAGGTATGGACTCCCTATTACGAAATTCATAGAAAACGTATCGAATCAATTCAACATAATTTCATTCGCTTCGCCTTAAAGGGTCTTCCGTGGGAAGATCCTTATAATCTGCCTCCCTATGAACATCGTATTCAGCTTCTTCAATTGCAAACTCTCCATCAAAGGCGTGTTAATAATGATTTAATATTTTTTCATCAACTTATTAATGGTGAAATTGATGCACCTTATTTGCTGTCTTGTATACATTTAAATTACCGAGGGGGAACTCATCACCTACGTACTTTTGACTTTATACATATTGACTTCCATAGAACTAACTATGGAAAGAATGAAGCCTTAAGTCGAATGAGCATTTTATATAACTTAAACTGTTCATCGATAGATTTAAATTTAAATAAGGTGGGATTAAAATCATTGTTTAGAACCAGTGCTCCACTATCGTAATCGTCTTTATTATATTTTTTGTTGTTCTGTAATATTTCATGTTTCATGTTAATTATGTTTTGTATTTTGTGCGTGTGTTAGGCTTTAATTGTATTATTATCTTGCTAACAACTAACACATGCACTAATGATGAGCCTCTGATCGTAGTGTGACGCTTGCTATAAGCTAACTACTTTCTGAAAATTCTGAAGTTTAAAAAAAAAAAAAAAAAAAAAAAAATAGTTTTACAAGCTTAAAGTTTAAAATCCTTAGTTATAAGAATTTATAAGCTTTTTTCTGGTGATCTAAAAAGATACAACTAATTGATGCTTTATCTTCAAAAACATTACGTATCTTTGAAATGTTATTTTTAAGTTTGAGTAACCGTTTTCGAAAAAAATCGAAAGCTCAAAAAATTGTTTTAGACGAGAGAATATCTTCCTTCACTTAAAGCATAAAAAAATGAAGAATTTGACAATATTCAATAAAATAATAAAAAAAATAAGTATACGCCCCAGTGCACTACTAGACAAAACATTCTAAAAAAAGAAATGTACTTCTAATACTAATTTTTTGTAATAGTTTTCAATAAAAATTACCATTGCTGTATTATAAATTTCTACCATTTAATTGCAGGTTATCGGGAAAGTGCATTTGCATTTGCAATATCAGCTGCTGGCGTTGCACACAGTGTAGCAAGAGCTTGCAGTCAGGGACGTCTAATGTCTTGTGGCTGTGATCCGTCGGTCAATCGTAAGACTCTCAATAAAAATCTCCGTCAAAGTTTGGACAAAGAGAAGAAAATGTTTTTGCAATATCTCGAGACAAATCAAATCCTCACTCCTGAAGAGGAAAAAAAGTACGAGCGTTCGAAAATCGCCAGCCGATGGAAATGGGGTGGTTGTTCGCATAACATGGATTTTGGTGTTGAATTCTCGAAATTATTTCTCGATTGTCGAGAAAAAGCCGGTGATATTCAATCGAAAATTAATTTACACAATAATCATGCTGGAAGAATGGTAAAATTAAATTCTACTATTCTTTTGGATACGAAATAATTTGAAAATTATTTGTTTTTTTTTTTTTGTTTTTTCTTAAGGCCGTTTCAAATAATATGGAATTTCGTTGTAAATGCCATGGAATGTCTGGCAGTTGTCAATTGAAGACGTGCTGGAAGTCAGCACCAGATTTTCATATTGTTGGAAGAGTCCTCAAACATCAATTCCGTCGTGCCATTTTAGTAGATCAATCGAATTTAGGTAATGGTGAACCAATAGTTGTATTGAAACGATCACGTAATAAAAAATCGAATATGGGAAATTCGAATGAGCGTAGCGAACGTCCACAAAGAAAACCACAACAAGACAAAAGTACTGTAAGATCGCTAAGGAAGTTAGAAAATGCGTTGTTTTATTATCAGCGTTCGCCGAATTTTTGTGAACGTGATCTTAGCGCTGATATTCAAGGTAAATGCATTGTAATCAGAGATTTTCAACTTACTCCAAAAACATTCAAATATTGTTTTGGAAAACTAATTTCTTTTTTTCAATTTTGTTTTAATTTTAAAATATTTCTTTATTTCTTTCAGGAACGGTCGGGCGTAAGTGCAATCGAAATAGTACTACCAATGATGGCTGTACATCACTCTGCTGTGGGCGGGGTTACAGTTTAGTTAAAGAAAAACGTTTAGAACGCTGCCATTGTAAATTCAACTGGTGTTGTAATGTCGAATGTGAAGAATGCCAAATTGAAGAATGGATTAGTGTCTGCAATTAAGCTCAAAAATTACACTTAGTTTAAAAATTCATAAAAAGCGTAACAAAAATCATCCGCACAAACCACAAAAAAGTAAACAAATATAAAAAATAAAAGTGAATACAATTCTTACGGTAAACAAAAATTAAATTCAATCGAAACTAAAAAGAATATTAATTTTTTCGTATTATTATAAATTTATAAAAATTAAAAATTTAGACAACTTTGTTATGCGAATAGGTTATATGAAAGAATGTTATGAATTTTCAATAAGAAAAAAAAAAAAGAAAATAAATTTAGATCTTCTATCTTTGGATTAAAAAATAATAAAAAGAAAAATATTATTTATAAGAATAAAATTAAATTTATTACTTTTTTTTATTTTAAATTATTTTATTCAATTTTTGTTTTAATATTATTTTAAAATAAAATAAAAATACCACCAGATAAGTCGCAAATAAATAGGTTAATATTTTTATTAAAAACAAAATAAAATAAACTAATCAAAAACAAAAAACAGAATAAGAAAATAAATAAACAGTAAAATATTATATTTGTATAGATTAAAATAAGAAAGTCTACTTTATTTATTTATAATAACATAAAATGTAAATAAAAGAATTAGTAACCGTGAAATTATTTAATTTCTTTAACTTTTTTTACTGCCTTGGTCTGATTATGAAAGACAATGTAAGCTGTGATTCTTAACGATAAATAACATTCTTGGACTTTTACTAACTTCATGCATTTGGATATTAAAAAAATTAAATAATTAAAAACACAATATTAGGAAAAAATCAATATTTAATAGGTTTATCAATGTTGTGAATTTTAAATATTAAAACACATTATAACGGGTTATCCATTTTGTGATTTCAAAAGTAGTGCTGGAATTCGACATCTGTCAAACTAAGTTGTTAAAACAAATTTTTCCCAGTTGAAAGTCTGACATTTACGAAAATAGATCGTTAAAATCTACTTCAAAAATGGTGATTTTGCCACAGTCACATATCGTGCTTAAGTGGAGATTATGGTTACATAATCGTCCAACTATGCAAGCAATAAATTGTGAAGAAATATAAAAATACTGAATTGGTTACAGATATTGTAAGGTCTGTGCATCAACGTTTCGCTTATACCACTGAAAATATCTTTGCTGTAAGTTAAAGTGTTGCCGAAGACTAGAATGTGTCGATTCCTTGTCGTTCTCAGGAATTAGGACTGTCTTAAGACACATCAGGGCATATTTTGCATTTGGATCTACACCTGAATCCATACAAAGTCCAGCTCACACAACAACTGAAGCCAGCTGACCATTCACAACGTCGGTCGTCGTAGATACATCGAACGGGTGCTTAAACAACAGGCGGTGGACGGCGATTTTTCGAACAAAATTTCCTTCATTGACGAAGCACATTTCTCACTCAGTGGGTATGGTAATAAACAAAATTGTCATATTTGGGGTTCTGAGAATCCTCAAGTAATTAAAGAGAGTCCATTACATCCACAAAAAGTCACTGTTTGGTGCGATCTTTGGTCCGGAGGTGTGATTGGACCTTACTTCTTCGAAAACGACGATGCAACGACTGTCACTGTCAATTCGGAGCATTACGGTCATATGATAAATGACTTTAATGCCTGCTTTTAAAGAATACGACTTGGAGAATATGTGGTGTCAACAAGACGATTTCACATGCCACACAACTCGAGCGAATATGGCTTGATTGCAAGAGACTTCCTTCCCGAGATCATATGATTTGACACCGCTGCTGTGGGGCTATACAAAATACCGTGTCTATGGGGACAAACATTAAACTCTTGAGCACTTCAAAACCAACATTTTTCAATGTATGTACCTATGTCTGGAATACCGCTGAATTTGTGTCAAAAAGTGGTCGAAAATTACATTAAAAGAATCGATGCTTGCAGCAATTCGCGTAGTGGTCATTTAAATGATGTAGTGCTTCACAATGATGAAGAAAATCTAAGAATAATTTTTGATAAGCTCTGAAGTTTTGAAAGCCTTGAATGTCATTCTTTTATGTTTTTGAATAATTTTCGTTGAAGATTTAATTTTTAGTACTGATTTCAAATCCAAACTCTGATAAATATGTGCACAAACTTAGAAGTACCCGTTTTCAACATTATTATTAAATTTTCTTCAATATACTCGTATTCCAAAAACTTGATGTTATAACCTTTAAAACAAATCAGGTTCAAAATTACTTTTATAGGCAACATTACTTCGTTTTTCTGTTAAGAACCGTTTTCGCAGAAATGTTTCAGCGTTATTTTAAGGTTAATGAGCAGATCAAGACTTAGTTCAAGTTATGAGAAGTTTTTGAAAAATAACAAGTAAGAGTGTGAACATAAATTAAAGTAAAAGATATTAGATTAGAAAATCATCACGAATTGTATTGGGAAAAAAACTACTTCTTGAATTTACGTAGCCTCAAAAAGCTTAATACAAGTTTTTTTTTCAAATTATAAAAGATTGTATCTTAAAAATCTGACGTGTTAGGTTGGTTTTCAATTCGGTTTCAAACTTGCGTTTTTGAGCTAGATCAGGGAATGTACAGAGAACTGTTTTCTCCTCATTGTCATCCATACAGCTTCTGCAAAAGTCATTTGAGAATACGCCTAGCCGGGTGGCGTGCTTTCCTAGTAGACAGTGCTCAGTAATGTATTCTATCTGCTTAAAGATAGCAAGCACCTTGAGTGCTTTAAATCTAGAGTCGGTCAGATGGGAGCGGGTCGAAATGCTGTATTTTAAAATACTGTATGGTCAAAATTCTGTATAATACTGTACGATACTGTATAGTCATAATACTGTATGGTTAATATTCTGTATTTCAAAATACTGTAAATTTAAAATACTGTGTCTCAAAATACTGTATTGTCAAAATTTAAAATACTGTGTCTCAAAATACTGTATCTCATAATACTGTATAATACTGGAAGTTTTAAATCTAGAGTGGGTCAGATAGGAGCGGGTCGAAATTCTGTATTTTAAAATACTGTATGGTCAAAATTCTGTATGATACTGTACGATACTCTATGGTCATAATACTGTATGGTTAATATTCTGTATTTCAAAATACTGTTAATTTAAAATAATGTGTCTCAAAATACTGTACTGTCAAAATACTGTATTTCATAATACTGGAAGTTTTGACAGATCAATTAATTTGGTGCAATTATTGTTGATTATGATAGGAACAATTCATGTAAAAATGTGAGAGAGATACAAATAACTAAGAAGAAGAAAATGATAAAGAAAAAATAAGAAGAAGGTATCATTTATGTTGTTTTTGTTTTTATTGTTTCAAAAACTTATGAATTATCATAGCTACACATGTTATTGTTCAAGGGAAGTATATTAGAAAATTATGCTAATGAAAAATTATTTTCATGTTATTATTATAAAGTTTTCTGTTTTCAAAATTCTGTATTTCAAAATGCTGTAAATCATTTTGATAATGTAAAAAAAGTGCGCACCTTTTTACATTTAAAAACGTTTTTTGTTTTTAGCCTTATTTACAGCATTTTGAAATACAGAATTTTGATATACAGAATTTTGAAATACAGAATTTTGAGATGCAGTATTTTGATCATACAGTATTTTGTACATACAGTATTTTAAATACAGCATTAGGATGCATACAGTATTTCGACCCCAACCCGGGTTAGATGTTTTTCGTGACCTGACACGTGTTGATGTTATTCCACCTGATGTTTGCCTTCTTGATAGCGTCTTGCATTAGTAATAGTTTACATGTAGTGATAGCTATGAACCATTTCTATGGGGAGTTCAATTGCCTTGCTATGTCTTTATGGCCGGCACCCAGCAGAGATGATCGCAATTATGACTGTTATAGAATTTGTAGTGACAGAGTCCAGAGATTTGATAGTGGCCTGACTATCTAAAAAAAATACGGATATCAGATGTTGATATCACGTTTGCTTTAAGCCAGGACAAGACTTCTTTTATCGCCTCCAACAACCCCTTGTTAACCAGTGCAATTTATGATTTTCTTAAGGCTTCAATTGGAAGATAACAATATGGACGACATCCTACTGTAAAAGCCATATTAGCAACGAAACAATTACAATTTTAAAAGAAGATTTCCTGACAGTAAAGAAGTCATAATGATTGACCACCGAGATCTTGTGGATCTTTCTTTCTTTCTCTTTGGAGCCAAAATAAAAACTTGCCAATGGTTCAAAATTGATTAAAGACCTTAAATCAAAATAAAGCTATCGAAGACATAATTATGTACAGCTGCAATTTAAATTCAAAGTGATTACTCGTATAAGTATAAAAATTAAAAAAAAAATTGGGTGGCCCAACAGTCCGTTGAGAACTAGGGCCCAGTGACTTACAACTCTCAACCATTCCTGTGTGCGAGTACTATTGTCAGGAATGGAGGGGACCTACAGTTTTAAGCCGAATCCGAACGGCAAACTTGAGAAAGCACTTTTCATGACAAGAATTACTCTTGGAGCATTTGTAAATTCCTCGCAAGAGGCAGTACCCGTGAAAAAAACTTTAGATGGCATAGGCAGGGATCGAACCCAAGACCTCTCGCATGACAGTCGAACGCACTAACCATCATGCCACGGGTACTACGACTATAAGTACAGCAATTACTTATTTCACCTCCATGATTATTGGTTTCACAGACTACGACACCAAGGATTATCGTGCCATTGATTTCTTAAATAGTCATATTTTTAATCCAATTCTTATAAATCGTCACAGAATTTTAGCTTGACCTCAATAAAGGCCATACACCATAGATAAGCTGTATTAAAAGCCATGTCTGACGTATTTCACCTTGCGTTTTTTTTATGAGTCTACCCATCGTCTATACCTATGTTCATATAATTCGATCAAGTGTAAATAATTTCAAATAGAAAATTCAAGGCAAGACATAAGGCAATATATGTATTGTAGTGCTAAATTAAAATAATCATGCACGCACTCAAGACATAATCACAAATTAATTCGAGTTATATCACTGAGCACTTTTCGTCTCTATGGGAAAAATTGTCCTCAAAGCGAATAGGTGCAAGAATTAAGTCACACGTTTTATAAAAATCGATTTTGCCTATGTTTCAAATGTCTAGAGCTTTTTAGCACGTCATGTTAGTTCAACAAAATCAATTTCCAAGACTTAAGCGCACTTAATGCCATAAAATAAAACCAAAAATTGCCTATCTAAGGGTTAACTAATAACTGTACACATACTTATAATACCATCACCCATAGGTAAGGTATGCCCACTCTTTTCGAACACCTTTTCAACACACCAGGGCATAGCAGTGTGCAACAAAAGTGCAAAGAACGACTAAGTCCATTTCTATCAAGAATATGCAAAATAAAAACGTCGATTTCGATTTAATATCATAGCTACCAATAGTCGTACCAATACAATCTTGTGACCACCCTTACGCAGGTAAAAATAAAATTAACTGTTATATATATGAAATAAACGAAAAGAAAAAGATATACTCTACTGTACATGCAGGGCTTATAGAGAAGAAGAAGGCTATCGGTTCTATGGTTTCACATATGTAAAAAATGTACCACTGCTGGACAGAACTATACAACTATGTTGCTGATGTTTTGCTGGGTGCTAATAGGATTTGGACCTTTATTGAATTACGACCAGAATCTTCCTCACCTGGGTATCCTCGTTTGCAATTTTCATTTCAATTTAGTGGCTCGTAGTATGCAGTTTACAAAACAATTGCGTTCTTAACGTGGTCGAGGCATATTTGAGTGAGTGAAATTTGACGCCAATCCTTTTTGCGTGTGTTTTTGTTTCAGTGCGTCGCGTCATTTTGAGTGATTCGTCCTTAAAGTGAGTGAGGAGGAAAATTTTAAGTGAGTGCAAAAGTGCAAAACAGGATATAGTCATCATGTATATGCCGTACGATCAACTTCCTGACGCAACGGATAAGTTCCAGCTTTATGAGGAAATAGCAAAGGGCGCCAATGCAAGGGTTAGAGACATCCTTTTTTTTTTGAGGATTTCTTCGAACACAAGAAAGACAAATTTTAAATCTGTTGGTTTTTCAAGGTCCATCGTGGTAAGGAGCTGGCAAATGACCGAATTGTTGCTATTAAAATTCAATCCTACGACAATGAGCATCAAATTCATATCGAAGAGGAATATCGCACTTTGCGGGATTATTCGAGCCACAAGAACATTCCTGATTTCTATGGAGCCTATAAGATGAAGAAAACGAATGCACCTGATGAGATTTGGTTTATCATTGAAGTTAGTTTTTTTTTTTTTTATTTCACAAACACATTGGATTACTATATTAAGAGTCCTGATATCCCTTTTTCAGTATTGTGATGCTGGGAATGTTATGCAATTGGTTAACAAACTTTTGTATTTGAATCGAAAACTCAACGAAGAACATATTGCTTATATAATTCGTGAAGTTTGTCGAGCTGCTGTGGAATTGCATAGCAATCATATCATGCATCGGGATATCAAGGGAAGTAATATCCTGTTGACGAAGAAGGGTCTGGTTAAGTTGTGTGATTTTGGATTAAGTCGAGCTATCGATTCGACAGTTGGAAAGCGCGGAACGTGTATTGGGTCACCTTGCTGGATGGCTCCGGAGCTTGTTACGGCATTCGATACGAGTAAGTTATTTTTATGTAACAGAAAATACATTTTTTTATTAAATCGAAAAATGCTCACTTCTGGATTTATAATATAAAATAATTAAAATAAAATGTTGATAAGTCGCTAAAGAAAAAAAAAAACTGTGCAGTAAAAGTTCTGTTTGAAAAGTATGATATCAAAGAATAGTGCTAAGAGTATACAAAATGCAATCTAAGGACATCATTGATTTCTAAGCAATTCAAAATTTCAGTTATTTTACATACATTGCATAAAATTCAAAAAACAATCATAAACCAGGTCTCTAGGGGTTGTTAGAAAGGCATTTATATTAATTTTATTGATTAAATACTAACAAGTCATAATCTAAGACAAAATGGAAGGATTGTTTCACAAATTTTAAAGGCACGCCTTTTCCAAAAAAAGTAATGTTTTCAAAAAAAAAAAGTAATTTTCAGCTGTTTTTAGTAAAATAATTTAGCCGAAGGCTTCTAAGATCTAAAAAATAAATACATACAATACGAAAATATTTAAAGAATCAAAAATAGCTTTAAAAACATTTTTAACAACGTTTTTTTTTTCTAGACAAGAAAATTAAATAAATCTTTAACATTGTTGCCTTAAAACTTCTAGAAACCAAGTTTAAGTAAAAACGTATTTAAAACTAGGTTATTAAAAATGTCGCGTTAAATTTAACCTTGAACTGGCTATCGAGTTGAATTCTTAAACGATTGAGTACAATGTAAAGGTACATTTTTCAATATGTAGGTACCAGCAGATTTTGACATAAACAGTGAATAAACTGTAAGCTTCAATTAATGTTATTATTTAAATAATGTTTATTTAAAAATAATCTAAGTAAATTCTACTTAAAAATTGGCTAAAGAAAGAATTAAATACAAAAATTATTTTCAAATGTATTCAATTGAAGAATTCAATTATTAAGAATCTTTTTATGTCCTTTAACATCTATCATCTAGCTGACCCAGAAGTATATGATAGCCGTGTTGATGTTTGGGCTCTTGGAATTACAACCATTGAATTGGCTGATGGAAAACCACCATTTAGTGATATGCATCCAACAAGAGCAATGTTCCAAATTGTTCGAAATCCACCACCAACATTATTTAAGCCCACCAACTGGTCTCAAGTCATTAATGATTTTATTAGTGAATGTTTGGAAAAGAATCCCGAGAATCGTCCAATGATGATGGAAATGGTTGAACATCCCTTCATGACGGAACTTTTTGACAATGAAAGTGATGTAAGTATTTTACCTACTCCCATCTATATTTTGTATTCTTTTTTTAAATGGAATTTTTGGACAGATGCAAGAAGAAATAAAAACTCTTCTTTCAATGGCAGCTGAAGCACCTGAGCCAGATAAAATCGATGAAGTTCTAGTGGATTGTGGTTACATCAAGAAATTCGAATCTGAACCAGAGAAAATGTACTCCGAAGATTTGGCTGGAATTGAGAATCCAGTTGAAGAAGTTGTCCTCGATGTAGTCCGAAACCGGTGCATGGCTGGCAGTGGTTATAGTTTTATTGGCGATATTCTATTGTCGGTCAATACCAATGACTTGCCAAAAGAGTTTCCAGAAGAGGTAAACAATATCACCAATTTTTGGGATTATTATATAGTGGTCTTTTTCTTTTGTAGTTCCATGCAAGATATCGTTTTAAGTCCCGCTCCGAGAACTCCCCACATATATTTTCTGTAGCCGATATTGCTTATCAGGACATGATGCATCACAAGGAACCACAACATGTAATGTTTTGCGGCGAAAGTTTTTCCGGTAAATCAACAAATGCTCGTCTTTTGATGAAACATCTCTGCTATTTGGGCAATGGCAATAGAGGCGCCACCGAACGTGTGGAAAATTCAACAAAAGCCCTTCAAATGCTCATCAATGCTGGAACACCAATTAATAATGACTCGACAAGATGTATTATGCAATATTTTATTGCATTTGGCAATACTGGAAAGATGAGTGGTGCTGTCTACAATATGTACATGTTGGAGAAAATGCGTGTTTCATCAACGGATATGTAAGTCATGTGATAATTTAAAAAACAACTATTTAATTGAATAGTTATGACAAGAACCATATTTGTCTGGGATAGTTGTGGTTCGGCACGTTGATAAGTGAAGAAATAACCCATTAAACTTTGTCACAAACCATGATTATAGTTTAGAACTACACCATTGTGTAGTGTCCATGATAAGCAGAGAATAAGACCATTTAGCTCAAATAGCCCAAATGAAAATAATTTTTGGGCGCATTTCCTGTAGCTAAGTGATGAACCATTAGCTTAATTTTCTCAAAAAATAAAGGGTTTTTATGAATACCAGCCTACAGTTTTTTAAATATTCCAATCTGACTTAGGATTTCTTTTGCCTTTTTTCTTTCAGGAATCAACACAATTTCCATATTTTCTATTACCTCTATGACTTCATGAATGCCGAGGGTAAATTAAAGGAATACCATCTCCAAGAGGAACGCAATCACCGCTACCTGCGTATACCACCCGAATCGCCACCTACTAAATTAAAATACGTTCGCGATGATCCCACGGGAAATGTCGAGAAATATCGTGAGTTTGAGAGAATTCTCGCCGATCTGGATTTCAATCACAAACAAATCGAAACTATTCGAAAAATGTTGTCGGCAATTTTAAATATTGGCAATATTCGTTTCCAACAAAATGGTCGTCATGCTAGTATTGAGAATCCAGAAGTTGTTACCAGAATTGCTGAACTATTGCGAGTTGATGAGAAGAAATTTGTTTGGTCGCTAACTAATTACATTAAGGTTAAGGGTGGTATTGCCGAACGGAAGCAATATTCATCGGAGGAAGCTAGAGATTCACGTGATGCTGTGGCATCGACCATCTACAATCGTTTGGTTGACTGGATTATTAATAAAATCAACATGAACATGGCTTTCCCGAGGGCTGTTTTGTGAGTTGTGTTTAGTTGTTTATTATAATATATGAGCGAGAGAAATACAAATATGTAATAACCTATAATTCCAGTGGCGATGCTAACACCATAGTAATTTATGATTTGTATGGATTTGAGTGTTTCCATCGTAATGGATTTGAACAGCTCATGATAAATACGATTAACGAACAAATGCAATACCATTACAATCAGAGGATATTTGTTAGCGAAATGCTTGAACAGGTGAGTTATAGAATTCCGGAAGACAATAATTAGTGGTTGTATTGAAAAAAAGGCAAATGATATGTATTTCAAAACTAACAGACAAAAATTTGGAAATATTGTTTTTAAGTAAATCTAAAGTTCACAAACCCAAACTTAAAGTTTCTTTACCATCTTTTAAAAACACTTCAACCATAGAAGATTTGTTTGACAATTCAATTTAAAATTAGGAGGATTAAGGGTGGGGAAGACATTCTCACATGTTATGATGGAAACTTACAGAATCTATTAAGAGCTTTCATTTCGATATTACTATAAAAATAGCAAGTATTTCAGAATTAAATTCAAAATATGTCTATTTAATTTCATAAAAAAGAAAATATGCCACTTACAACGAAGTGGTGGAAATGGTGCAGTTGTAGCACCATATCCTTCTCATAAAATGGTTCATGGCCAATTTGGAATTAAATATCCTCGATAATATCGCGAATTCCATTTTTAAGTTCTTAAATCGGTTATGGAGCATTGATAAAGAACTTATATTTCACGAAAAAGTCTTAAATGTCAAGGTCTCAGTGGAAAAGGACACGCGGTCAGGAAACTTTTAATGCAATGCGCAGTCATTTTGTGGAAAATGAACGTGCGTCGTCCACATCTCGTTACAGCAATCAATTCATGGTAACAGTTGCATTAGCCCCATTATCAAATAAGCAAAATCTAATTACATTGTCCAGTCCAAAAACTGCATAAAAAAAGAGGCTGGGATGCCACCCACACTGATAACTTCTCATCCAGACTGTCGATTTGACTTGCTTGAAAGATTTGTAGGTTTTTGTGTTTTAATAAAAAAAAGGTGTCAGTTGAATTATTTTAAAAAATTGTAATTACCAACAATATTTTGCATATGATATGATGATTTGATTTCAAAATCTATTTTAGTTAACAAGATTCTTAGTCGAAAACCAATTTTTACCAATTTTAGTAGCATTTTTTAAAAGTTTTTATCTCTTATATAAACAGATACAAATTGGATATTGAAGTCAATGTCTTCTATTGTTCACGAGATATCGAAAACCGAACATCAATTTTTACCAATTTTTCGCACTATTTTTTGTGGATTTTAATTTTGTATGAAAAAACTGACTGTTGGATTTTTATAAAAAAATTACTGAATATCGAAAACAATATTTTCTGTAGGATAAAAATAATTTGAAGCCAATATTTTAAAATATTGAAAAGATATTTGAGTCGAAAGTAATTTTTTTTTATTTATTGTTTTTTCAGGTTTTTATTTTTTGTAAAAAAAATGTCAATTTAATTTTTCTTAAAATTTGAATGTTGAAAACAATATTTATTATAAAATAAAATTGGTTTAAAGCCATAATCTCAAATTTTATGAAAAGATATTTGAGTTGAAAATTAAGTAAGCCTCAATTTTTACCAACTTTTAGTAATGTTTGTTTAGGTTCTTATTTTTTTGTAAAAAAAACTGTCAATCCAAATTTTCTCAAAATTTAACTGAATGTTGAAAACAATATTTTTTATAAGATAAAATTAATTTGAAGCCAATATCTCAAATTTTTGAAAAAAATAATTGAGTTGAAAAAAAGTTAAGGGCGTGGGATTGCCGTCTGCCCGTATTGAAAACAATATTTCTTATAAGAAAAAAATAGTTTGAAGCCAAATTTTTGAAAAGATACTTGAGTCGAAAATCAATTTTTACCAACTTTGAGTGCTGTTATTTTTTAGGTTTTTATTATTTATAAAAAAACTGTCAATTCGATTTTTCTCAAAATCTTACCAGATGTTGAAAACAATATTCTCCGTTACACGAAATTATTTTGGAGACAAAATCATTAATTTGTTATTCGTAAGATTTTCTAGGTGCCAAATATTTGTTTTCATTTTTTTTTATTTATAAAAAAAAAGTTGGTTGGATTTTTTGCCAAAAATATATTTGATTGGTATAACGATACAATATACAAATAATATAAAATTAAATTCAACTCTCTAGCGTTATTGGTTCGTGGGAATTTAAGTGTTAACCAAAATTTTCACCTTTTTTAAAATTGCTTTGGTAAAAAACCACAAACTCAATTTTTTTGAGAGTCCTTTCTGCATCTTTCTGCATCATTATCTGTACTACAAAATGTGTTTGAAGTCGACATCTCTACTGGTTCATGAGCTATGGACGACGAAAAAAACTTCGCGAACGTACGGTCCTACGAACGTACGTTCGCGCACAGACATCTCTCTAAAAAAATGTATTTCGACTCTAGGGACCTTGAAACGTCGAGAAATGTCAAAATTTACAATTTGACAAATCGGACCCATTACAATAACTTCATATGGGAAGATCTAATCACATTGTTATGAAAAGTGCATTCTCAAATTAGCCGTTCGGATTCGGCATATAAACTGTAGGTCCCTTCCATCCCTGACAACCTTACTCGCACACAGCAATGGTTGAGAGTTGTAAGTCACTAGACCCTAGTTCTCAATGGACTGTTGCGCCACCTAATTTATTATTAATCACATTGTCCAGCCCAAAAACTGCATAAAACAGTGATTCATAAAGGATGGATGACTTTCAACAATTATTCTTAAATTTCCTAAGCCCCAAATGCAATAAGTCTGTTGAATTTACGTACCCTCCTAACTAATAATGGGCCGTTTCAAATGTAACCTGTTATTGGAAATCCCTTTAGAATTGAGAAAAAAAACTATTCCTAACAAATTCTGCCAAATTTAAGGTTATAAACCCTTTTGCTAGGATAAATATTAAATTGGCCTTATGAACTATAAAGAAAAACTGGTCTTTAAAATACATAGTCTTAATATAACCTACCATATTCGAAAAAGGGTTAATTATGCAAGAGTGGTCTTATATTGACAGGAAGCCGATGGAATTCCTACAATGCAATTAAATTTCTACGACAATAAGAGCGCCTTGGATAACTTACTCACCAAGCCCGATGGACTTTTCTATATTATTGACGAAGCTTCTCGCACCAGTCAGGATCAAGATCAAATCATGGGTATCCAAATTCATAATAGTCCTTAAAATGTTCATAATTTTAAACAATTAATTAAATTCAAGATCGAGTTGCTGAGAAGAAAAGTCAATTTGTTAAAAAACATTCCAATACTGAAGTAGCAGTTTCTCACTACACTGGTCGTTTGCTCTACGACACCAGAGCATTTGTTGATATCAATCGTGATTTTGTTCCTCCAGAAATGATTGAAGCACTTCGATCATCGTTGGACGAAAATACAGTTATGATGTTTACAAATATGTTAACCAAAGCTGGTAATTTAACAATGCCATTCGAAAATAAGGAACACAAACAAGCTGATGGAAAACGGAGAGCTTATGTAAGACCAATCTTTTCTATTATTTAAGTCTTCTAAAGTGATTTTAACGATGATTTTATTTTCTTAACGATATAGATTTTCAATACACTCTCACTTGGACATATATCACAAGTGAATAATTTACGCACCATGTCAGCTAATTTTAGATACACATGTTTGACCATATTGAAGACATTAAGTCAAAGTCAAGGATTGGGAATGCATTTTGTTCGATGTGTTCGAGCTGATTTGGATTATCAGGTAAAAGGATTTCATCCTGAAATGGTTCAACAGCAATTAAAAGCTTTGGGAGTTATGGACACCATAATTGCGAGACAAAAAGGATATTCTTGTCGTATATCATTTCAAGAGTTTCTTAAACGGTATGTTTTATGATTTATATTTAGGGTATAAACTAAATGTATATTCAAGTATAAATTTATAACATGCACTTAGAATTTGCTAAATGATTTATAAATTTCTATTCAAATTTAGTTACCAATTTCTGGCCTTTGACTTTGATGAAACTGTCGATATAACAAAAGATAACTGCCGATTGTTATTGGTTCGTTTGAAAATGGAAGGATGGGCTATTGGAAAATCAAAAGTATTCCTTCGTTATTACAATGATGAATTCTTGGCAAGGTTTGTAAGAATCAATCTAACACAAATTCAGTTGAAATATTTCGTTCATTAAGTTTTATCGTAATTTCTCATTTTATTATAGAGACAAAAATAAAGTCTAGATTTTAATTATTACAGAGCTTCCAGGAATTAATTAAAAGATCTTTAAAGAATGAAAGGAAATAACTATAATAAATATTGCATATTTTTTTCTTACAGATTATATGAAGTTCAAGTGAAAAAAATCATTAAGGTACAATCTATGATGAGAGCATTAATTGCAAGGAAAAAAATGGCCAAAGGAGTTCCCCCAGGTCAAGTCGGTAAGTCAATGTTTTTAAAACTCTATATGGAAAAAAACTGAATCTCAAAAAGCTCTTTTATACAATTTTTTCGTCTTTTAAATTTTGACGAGTCTAAAATCCCTTAAAATCTAGGTATTGTTTTTTTTTGTCCAGACGAACTTAAGAATGGAAGATAAGGGGGAAGGTGCAAATTGATCGTTTTGAAATTAGTATAGGACCAAGAATATAGAAAAACATACAAATTATATTTGTAAAAAAGTCTTTTAATGAAAAAGTCAGGTACATTTTTCTTTCAGAAAATTCAACCTTAAGATTAGGCTATCATTGAAATCGGTCCGGAAAAATTTGAATCGATATTTGACGGTGTTTACCTTTGATTTGAAATGAAAATTATATACTGATCGATCGGAAATCACACAAAGAATTTTTTTTGAGAAAAAAAAGTGTAATTGCGCCTTTATTTTTCTCTAAAAATGTATTTTTCTATTTTTCGGACGGAAATTCATTTTCCTGAACAGCTGACACTTTTATGTTCAAAAGTGAAACGGATTGTTCTACTGATGTGTGTTCCAATTTCACAAAATTCTTATGACAGATTTCTGTCAGTTAAATTTTTTTGGTGGATTTCAATCAATTTTTTTCAATGACAGAATTTGTTTATGATAGCTATAAACGGCCTGTCAAAAAAATTCAAATGTTTGTTCCAATGATAGCTATAACTGGCGCCTAATACCCGGACTTGTTTTAGTAATATTAGTGTCGGAATTTTTTATGTAAATGATAAATTTATTAAAAACGAGGGTTGACTGGGATGGTTCGAAAAATTACGTTCTGATGGTTTGGTCCTTGTTTGTGAAACTCCAAAGTCCATTAGATAACAAAATGGCCTTAATTCTTAATAATCCCGACAAAGCTGAAATTTGATGCAAAATTTCAAAATTATGTCTTCTTTAGATGATTGTATTGTCTGAAAGTTGTTCTTTAATCATTTTGTGAAAAAATGTATACATATATGTCAAAAATTATTATACACAACAAATTTTAGCTTAAAGATGGCAGCATTTTTCTTGATATGGAATATAATTCCAAACCGAGAAAAATCCAAACCCAGAAATGTAATTTTGTCCAATTTTTGTACTAAGATCATTCACAATTAAAAACTTACCAAACTTTTGTATTTTCATTATTTTTGAAGCCGGCACACAACCCGGATCAAAGACTCCCAGTGGACCAGAGGCCGATATTGCAGCCGCAACTATCCAGAAAGGTAATGAACCTAAAAAGGAAAATAATAACACTCTTGACATTAAAGATGCCGACGACGAAGAAGGTTTATCTGACGTTGAATATTTCGAAACAAGTGAAGCACCCTCAGATTGTGAGGATTTATATGAATTTCCAACAAAACCAGTTGGCATTGCTGATGGTAAAAATGAAGATGAAGGAAATGAATTGCCAGCCGATGGAGAAGCACCTGCCGCAACTGCAGAAAGTGAAACAAAACCAGCTGAATCAGAATCACAGCCGCCAGAAGCTGAAGCTGTTGAAACACCTGCAGCAGAGCCTGTAGCAACAGAAGAATCTGCACCTATAGAAGCAGAATCCGCTCCAGCAACAACGACAGAATCTGATGCTCCAGCTGCAGAGGAATCTGCTCCACCAGCGGATTCTGCTCCGGAATCATCAGAACCTGCTCCTGCAGCAGAATCTGATGCTCCAGCTGCAGAAGCAAGCGAACCTGCACCTGAAGCCACACCTGCTCCTGAAGCCGAATCAGCTCCAGAAACTGCAACACCAGCTGCCGCACCAGAGGAGGCTTCCTAAAAAAATCATCTCTCGGTGCTTCAAAATAAAAACCACCCTCGAAAAACAAGCAAAACATCTCAATCAACAAGATTTATAGTCTTATGTCATTGTATTACCAACACACCTTCATGTGTGACCTAAAAATAAAAAATAACAGTATTTAGAAAGACTTAAAAGATAGAAAATAAAATTTAAAAGAAAAAAGTTTAATCTTAAAAACGATGTTTTCACCTATATCAATCGTTCGTACATACTTATATATCCAAGAAGAAGGGATGAAATTCAATTTTGTATATGGCTTCGGCCTTCATCGTTGTTTATAAGTGGGGCACTTTGCCAACAAACGTAATCCTCTTACGGAACATTTACATCGTCAATAATTGACACTGTCCGATTATATTACATACATGTCGTTGGAATTGGACGGTATTTAATAATGAAACACATTGTATTCCATAGTTCGTCCAAAAGAATCAACGCCCCTCACCATACCACAGAAGGGGCTTAAAATCTGGAGCAGGTTTACGGAATACCCTCACGGAGACAAAGTTGCATAAATGCAGATATGAAAAGGAAATAAATGAAATTTTAATTAAATTAAGGATACTCGGCGGCAGCGGCAGCGGCGGCGGAGTCGGCGACAATTGCCATTGTATATACGCAATTGATTGTGGCAATAAATTTAAGTCGAGTGTGTCGTATGGCTTACTTTTTTGTCACTGCAACGCAACAAATATAAGACTGACCGACCAACCGACAAACCGACAAACTGATTGACAGACAACCCTCCAATCGTACCTCCCATCAATACATTTTAATCTTAAATTGCCAAGCCCTCATTTTTCCCTCTTTGTCATCATTTTTAATTGACTCAATATTTTTTTCTTTTTTATTTTTCGACATTGCGTGATGTGGGGTTATATATACATACATACATACCTTTGCCTACTTTTGATGGTTTGTTTCGTCATAATCATCACATCATCCCACAGCATATCGGGGCTTCCGTGAAAGGCAAAAGTATGGACCTTTGTATAATGAAAAGACTGGCCAAATCAATGAAGCGACAGCGAATTTCGTGCGGAATTATGCAAAGAAATGGCGAGAGCGGTCGATATTCCAGGTTCTGCTGCATTACCGAGCAGCGAGGTTTCAGGACCTCGTTAACCTCTCACAACAAGTGAGTTATTTGATGTTTTACCAATAAGTCTCTGTCAAATGATCCATAACTGTCATCTCTGTATTTTTTGAGATTTAAAAGGATTTCTAGACCAACGATGACATACAGCCCTTATGACATGGGCTATATAATATTGTCTTGACTTTGTTGTTTGTTATGCTCAAATCAATTTCTTTTATAGGTTCACATTTACAATCAACGTGTTGTGGCTGCCCTATCTACAGTAAGTAGGCCAATTCCTCTGGAAAAAATCGATAAACGTCAAATCAATGCATCATTATTGGGTCCAATGCCAATACCAACTAAAAAGCTACCATTTCGTCTAGATCAAATACCATTTTACGATACCAGTTATATGTGTAATCCAGTAAGTTCGGTAGCGAGGACAACGCTGCCAGCTAGCTTTTTAACAAATGAAGATGAAGAAGCCTGGGATAGTCCTCTGCAACGTAATCCCTCATTAACTACACATTTAATGACATACAATGCATACAAAAAGGAACAGGCTTGCCAAACAAATTGGGATCGAATTGGCGAGAGTGATGTTGTTTATAATCAAACGTTTTTGAGGGATCCGCATTTGATGAAGAAGTAAGTTTATCCATAAGATAAAATATGTTTATATGGATGTGCGATAGAATGGAGGGATAAAACATTTCTTTTATTTTATTTTTATTTTGGGTTATTTATGGGAGGGTAGATTTATAGGCAGAGGGTGGTTGTATGTGCGAGTTCACATGAAATTTTGCCTTTTGAAACCTTTTTTATATTTTTTTTTATTTGAAGCAGTAGTTAGACTTACAAATAAGGGTTGAATTTATTTTCATGAATGCATGAAAGGCCAACCAAGTTAAGTTGTATTTCCCACTGAGGATTAGCTATGCTAACAATATAGGTATGGGAGCGCAACATACATATTATCAAGCAATTGAGGGAAGAAAATTTGTTCACTTGTTAGGATTTTACAGGTGGTTAGAGACATTTTGTACTTGTTTATTAGATTTGTATGCAAGGAGTGATTTTTTAAATAAACACCTTTAAGGGGGAAGAAGTATACATTAAGTCTTAAATAAAATGTTGTTTGAATGCAAAGGTGTGTTTTATGTTTTTCGATCCATGACGTCTTAAATATGGGCCCTTAAATGTAATCGTAAACGAGTCTGAGAATTTATTGCAAGTTTAAAAAACAGATTAACCTTTTCTGTTGCAAATTTTGACTAAGGTTCAAGGTTTTTACTTTCTATTCACATATATTCAAATGTTGTATTAATTATGTAAATAACTTTATCATGTTTTAAAATTTATTGATTTTACATGTATGGAATTTTTATATCAGACAATATTGTTTTGAAAATGAAAAAAGTCCAATTTTGGCAAAAAAAAGTTAATAGCTGACTTAGCAACTTCAAAATTTTGACATTGTCGATGTTTTAATCAGTCTACAACCTAATCCATTGCTCGTGATACCATTTTTCGTTGGCAGTTATTTAAGAACAAGCTGAGATATAAGCTTCAAATAAATTTATTACGTTAAATAAAATAAATAAATTAGGTGGCGCAACAGTTCGTAGAGAACCAGGGCCTAGTGACTTACAACTCCAACCATTCCAGTGTGCGAGTACTGTTGTCACGGATGGAGGAGACCTACAGTTTTAAGCCGAATCCGAACGGCTAATTTAAAAAAGCACTTTTCATGACAAGAATTACTCTTGGAGAATTTGAATGAAAAACACTTTAGGTGGCACAGGCAGGTATTGAACCCAAGACCTCTCGCATGAAAGTCCAACGCACTAACTATCATGCCACGGGTACCACAATTTATTATCGACTTCAATAATTTTTACATTAATTACTTCAATATGAGCACTGGGAAAAGGAGAGATGGCTTGAAAAGAGATGTCGATGCACATTGGTTTTGTATTTCTGAATATTGCAATGACTGAGAAAGAACAGAGTGTGGTAAGGCATTCCACATTTGCGTAGTACGGCTAAAGAACGAATCTCTGTATTTGACAGTGCGGCCGAAGTTGGACTCGATGGTATACTGATGAGCATTCCTAGATGCACGAGTATTATACGGTTGAACTGTTTAAGGGGAGGAATGCAGCTGGCTATTTCACTAGAACATAAACCGTTAAAATAACGGTAAAAAAAGGTTGGACAAGAAACCTTTCGAGAATGTTCAAGCGAAGTAAATGAACTCATGATGATATTATCACTAATCAACTTAAATGCTCTACGTTCAATACTATCCAAGAGGCTTAAGTAAGTTGCAGGAGCACCAGCCCAGAGATGGGAGTTATACCCAAGCTTTGGACGTATATAAGTCTTGTCTTGTCGTTTCAGTTCCACATCTGAAGAAGAGCGATGTGAGTCTGAAAACGAATGTAAAAATCTAAGAGTACTATCGACAGCGAAACAATATATTGGATTAGAAGTTGCAGACAGGAGATCATTAATAAAAATGAGAAAGAGTGTTGGAGATAGAACGGAGCCCTAGGGCACACCAGCATTTATTTTAAGGTTTTCAGACTTGAACCCATCCAATACTACTTGTATTGAACGATCCAAAAGGTAATTACTAATCCAATAAAGCAGGGATTCATGAAAACCGAAAACAAGCATTTTCGATAAGAGAGCCTGATGCCAAACCCTATAGAATGCTTCTGAAATATCAAGTGCAATAATCTTACTTTCTCCAAAGCATTGTAAAGATTTGCTCCACTGTTCGGTGAGATGAATCATGAGATCACCAGTGACGGTAGTTAAGAAGCTTTCGATCTTCAAGATATTTCTTGAGCTGATAACAAATCAGCGTTTCCATGACCTTTTAAAGAAGGGACGTTAGTGCAATCGGTCGGTAATTAGAGGGTGAGGAAGATTCGCCTTTTTTGGGAATGGGTTGAACAAATACAGTTTTCCATCTGTTCGGAACGAGACCTGAGGAGTAGGACATATGAAAAAGCTTACGCATTGGTTTTGCGAGCGTTGAAGAACACCTCTTCAGAACAATAGCGGGGATACCACCCGTACCAGCGGATTTATGAATGTTGAGATCTTTAAGAACGAAAAAAGATTGGTCCCATAGAATCACTAACTCGCTCAAATGCAGGCGGAGACATAATATTCACTGGCTGCATAGAATTGGCGGCGAACTGCCTAGCAAAAAGATTAGCTTTCTCTAAAGAGCTAACAAAAGGAGTGTCGTTGACAACGAGCATAGGAACCGAGGAAGAGGAAGAATTCGTCATGTTTTTTTACAAATGACCAAAAATATTTACTGTCTTTGGGACATTGCAGTATTTTTTTCCGTAATTTTTGGTCATGCATAAATTGGTCCGTCGAATATGGGCGATGAAGGCCTTCCTGGCTTGTTTGAACTAACATGATAGTTAGTTTTTTATTAAAATGTTTTGCTCGAGTATTTTAGGAAAAGATTATGCTATTGCCTTTAAAAATAATTTCATAATTTCGAAATATAACTTTTTTTTAAATAAAAGGAATTCTACTAAAAGCGCTACTTAAATGGTTTTACATACATATATTTCGGATACCAAAACACAAACACATTTAAACTTCTATTTTTGCTTCAAGGCTTTTTGGAGGGTTGGGTTCGAAATCCTGTATGCATCATAATACTGTATTTAAAATACTGTATCTTAAAATACTGTATTTCAAAATACTGTATGTACAAAATACTGTATGATCAAAATACTGTAGCTCAAAATTCTGTATCTTAAAATTCTGTATACCAAAATTCTGTATTTCAAAATGCTGTAAATAGGCTAGGTTAGGTTAGGTTGGAGTGGCTGTCTAGATGTCATTGACTCACTTAGACCTCAAGGGTCCATTGTGATACCACTAATAAGGTTACTCATGGGAGAGTAATGAAAATTAAACAAACCATTTTGTGCTTTTAATAAAGTTAGAGAGACACTTTGTGTCAGTCATTGCCAGTTCACTGGTATTGTCGAAGAAGGGATTACCGAGAAAGTTATTCCTTCTAGTGGAGAGTGCTGGACATGTACATAGCAGGTGTTGGACTGTTTCCTCTTCCTCCTCGTCCATGCAGCTTCTACAGAAGTCATTTGTGTAGACTCCTAGCCTCAGAGCATGTCTTCCTATGAGGCAGTGTCCTGTTATTACTCCAATTGTAGAGCTTATATTTTGTCTGCTCAAGGATATCAAGCCTTTTGACCGATTTAAGTCTATGCTTGGCCATATTTGCTTGGTTGTTAGGCAGGTGGTGCTCTGTGACCATCTAGCATTTGTTGCTTCTAGAGCATATTGTTTGAGAAGATATTTGCATGTAGCAAGTGGTGTTCCTATGTTATGTTTTTGTCTAACATTTGGCAGAAGTGTTCCGTTTTTGGCGAGCTCATCGGCTTTGCAATTTCCCGGAATGTCTCTGTGGCCCGGCACCCAAATGAGGTGAATATTTAACTGTTCTGTCATCTCATTCAGAGATGATCGACAGTCGTGGACTAATTGAGAGTTTGTAGAGACAGACGCGAGAGATTTAAGAGCGGCTTGGCTGTCCGAGAAAATTCGTATATCTTTGCAAGATATAACGTTTTCTTTGAGCCAGGATAGTGCCTCTTTAATCGCCATTACTTCTGCCTGGAATACACTACATTGATTGGGAAGTCTATATGATAGACTTAGATTCAGTTGTTCCGAATAGATACCACTTCCAACTCCGTAATCGGTCTTTGAACCGTCTGTATAGAAGTGTATCGCATTGTCTTCCAGGGGTCTCTCTTCTTCCCAGGAGGATCTTGAAGGGATGGACACATGGAAGCTTTTACCGAATACCATTTTAGGGGTGGTATAGTCTAGGCGATCTGGGATAGATCTAAAGTTATCTAGGATAGTAGTATGTCCAGTATTGTTACTGTTCCATTGAGAGGTGGCTCTAAGCCTCACACATGAGTTAGCTGCCACCGTTTTGGAGAAGATGTCAAGAGGTGTTAGGTTTAAAAGCACTTCCAGGGCTGCGGTTGGTGTTGAGCGAAGTGCTCCTGTGATGCACATACCTGCTGACCGCTGGACTTTGATGAACTTATTTAGATTTACCATCTTGTCCAGTGCGGTCCACCATACGACAACTCCATAAATGAGTATCGGTCTAATTACCGAAGTGTATAGCCAGTGGGTTATTTTTGGGGAGAAGCCCCATTTTGATCCTATGGCCTTTTTACAAGTAAAAAGCGCTACAGTAGCCTTTTTTACTCTTTCATCAATATTTGCCTTCCAATTTAATTTTTTTTCTAAAATGAGGCCTAAATATTTAGCTTGGTCGGAAAACCTTAATGGTATTCCTTTAATCTTGGGTGGGATGAGCTGAGGAATTTTGTACCTTCTTGAAAAGAGTACTAGTTCTGTTTTATGTGGATTGACGTCCAGGCCACATTGCTTAGCCCATTTTGTTAGCCTATTCAAGGCATTTTGTAGGAGTTCCGGGAGAACTTGGGAGTGTTTTCCAGATACAGATATTGCAACGTCGTCAGCATAGGCAATCACCCTGAAACCATCTGCTTCTAATGATGTTAGAAGGTCGTTTACTACCATGTTCCATAAGAGAGGCGAAAGGACCCCTCCTTGGGGGGTACCTTGATGCACCGATCTGGTGGTAGTAAAGCTTCTCATGCTTGAAGTTATTGTCCTGCTTTTGAGCATGAGACTAATAAAATCTATGAGTGGTTTCTTTAATTGCAGCTTTTCCATTGCTGTCGTGATCGCCTGGTAACTGACGTTGTTGAAAGCTCCTTCAATATCTAGGAAAGCTACTAGGTTATATTCTTTGTATTCGAGGGAGTATTCAATGCTGCGTACCAGCGAATGAAGTGCTGTTTCTACTGATTTTCCCTTAGAGTAAGCATGTTGAGCTGTGGAAATGAGACATGGTCTTAGGTTATGTCTGATGTAAATTTCAATCAATCTTTCCAAGGTTTTAAGAAGGAAGGATGATAGGCTGATTGGTCGTAGATCTTTAGGGTTAACGTGGGAGGGTTTCCCTGCTTTAGGAATAAAGACTACTTTGCCATTCTCCAGGCTTTGGGAATATATCTCAGCCTTAAACAGCTTGTCAGAATGATTTCCAATGGTGGAATGATCATGTCTGAGCATTTTTGTAGTTCGGCCGGGATGATTCCGTCTGGTCCTGGAGATTTATATGGATCAAAGCTATCTATGGCCCATTGCAGTTTTTCCCGCGTTATTAGATCAACTAAATCGCTTGTAGAAGCTTGAGACTCTGATGTTAAGTCGTTAAGTATGTTAGAGCTACCTGGAAAGTGGGTGTCTAATAGCAGATTAAGAGATTCTTCATCTGTGATAGTCCATGTGCCTGCATCTGTCTTTAAAGCACTGGGTATTATTGGACTTTTTGAGAGAATTTTCCTGAGTCTTGAGGCTTCTGAAGTATTTTCTATTTTGCCACAGAAGTTTCTCCAAGAAGACCTCTTACTCTTCCTTAATTCTTTTTTATATTGCTTTAGAGCTTGTTTGTATAAGTCCCAGTCAGAAGGAGATCTAGTGTATTTAGATCTATTGAAGAGTTTGCGACAACTCTTTCTGAATGGTTCTAGTTCTTTACGCCACCAATGAGGTTTCTTTTTTCCCTTTAAAATGGTTACAGGGCATGAAATTCTCATTGATTCATTGAAGACTTCAGTGAGATGATTCACAGAAAGATCTAGTTCATCTTTACTGGAGGAGCTTTTAAGAAGGTTGTAATCAAGTAATTGTGTTAGTACCTCCCTATATCGTTCCCAGTTTGTATTACGGTAATTGCGAAAACCCGTAGATATGTTTGCCACATCTCTGAGCTCAAACTGAATGTATTTGTGGTCAGAGAAGGAATTCTCTTTTGAGACATGCCAGTTTGAAATCAGATTGTGGATCGAGTCAGAGGTAAGTGTAATATCAAGTACCTCTTTCCTATTCTTGGTTACAAAAGTGGGTTCATTACCAATATTACTTATGAGTAGGTTAGTGCTTAGTAAGTAATCAAATAAGGACTCACCTCTCTCATTTATGTCCGAGCTACCCCATACCGTGTGATGAGCGTTAGCGTCCGATCCAATTAGGAGACCAACTTTTTTCGACTGCGCGTCCGCAATTGCCTTCCTCAAGGTGTCACCTGGAATTGGGCTGTCGTGGCCAAGATAGGAGGATATGAGCCAGTAGGTGGCTTTATCCGTTGTTAAGACAGCGGTGGTTGTGTCCTTGTCGCTGTAATTGGGGAGTAAAAATACATTTAAGTCATTTTTTACTAACATACATGACCTTGGTTCACCTTTCTCCGATGCATGCAGTAGCCTATAACCAGGAGTCCGGAGGCCTCTGATGATGGAGTTTGAGACCCACGGCTCCTGTATCAAGACGATGTCATCCTTGTTCGCGTGCAGTTGGAGTATGAGGTTATTTGCGGCCATGATGGCGTGATGGAGATTAATCTGTACTAATCGCAGCATTGCTAATATTAGTCAGATTAACCTCCACCACTGTATTATCGGCGTTTTCATCGTCTGAGGAGGAATGAAGTAGGTCTTCCTCACTCAGAGTGATGCCTAAGGTGGCGTCTTCAGTCTCCATGTCGGAGTTACTGTCGACTGTAAGTTTTGCCTCCACGTGCGTCGGATGGCTTGTTTGGGGCTGTGGAGGTCGATGGTTCCACTTTTGGTATTTCATCGACCTCCATTATTGGTGGTAGTGAAGCGTTTCCTTCCGCTGAAGGGGCTTCTGTGGGGGGCGTGTTAAGCGAATCTTCGTCTTTCTTGTAGATACGGATCACGATTTCATCGAAACCATACCTAATCACGCCTTTGGTCGCGGCCAGTGGAGCCAGTGATTCCCTATTGATCAACACGAGAGCTGATCTATAGTGACCCACCGTCTCCTTCTCAACCTTTGGGACTTTCCAGTCTTGCGTAGGCAGGTTCGGATTACTTGCTTTGATCAATTTCATGATCATATCCGGGCAGTTGTGTAGAGCCGGGACCATTATGCGTGCTCTTGGCCGGCAAGGAATATCATCCCTTGTAACAACCTCGAGCTTGGCACCCGGCCAGACTTCTGGCAAGCCATTGACAGCAGTCCTGTACAGATCGTAAGATCTCTGATCACCACAGGCGATGAGTTTGATACGATTTTGGTACCATCCTGCATCGGCTGTGTCTGGGAGAGGTCCCGGATTCTCCTCGATGACAGATAAAAATCTGAAACCGAGGTGAGCCTTGACGCTTGCCCATTGATCATGAGAGATGTTACCATCCACATGACCCCTGTCAATGACCGCTGCTATGATCTTACCTTTTAGCGCGTCGCTAAAGGAAAGATCCTTATTGAAGGCTGTTGTGCTGTTTGAATGCACCTTCTGCCTTTTTGGTTCGGGCTTGTCGCCCTCGAAAGACCTATTGCGCTTTGATGTTGAGTCGCTGCAGGTCTGTTTGGTGATATTGCTAAGAAAGCCACTAGCCCACTCGAGTTTTCGCGTTTGCTCCGGGGTTCTTTCCGCCGCCGGTATGACACCGACTGCGGCTAGAATCCTCTCAGCATTGCGTTGGTCTCGTTTGGCTAGTGACTTCCTGGACTTCTTGCTGGCCGACCCAGAGCTATGTCCGTGTGACACAGTTGTGGGTCCACCATCAGAATTCGTCGCTGCCGATACCAATCGGGGTGTGCCCTCACCTTTTGAGACAATTCCACATGTCGCAGATTTTATCTCTCCGGATGGGGTGTCCCTTCTTGGGGTCGCTTGCGACGTCCTAGCAGGAGCGGGGAGTGGGTGGGGTGTGGAATTGCCGCCCCTGGGACAGCCGAGCGTCACAGCTGTTCCACTGACGGGCAATTCCTTCAAGTATAGGTTACGACTAGTAGAGGGAGAATGACTCCCGCTACTAGTGGCAACCACAGGGTTGACAACACGTTCACATCTCTGAGTAGGCTCGACAGCCTTTTCATTGGATGTGACCGCATTGGCAGCCATGGCGCGATTTTTGTTATTATTTTTTAATGTTTTTCTGTTTGATGTTTTGTTTGGTTTCATTTTTGTTCCCACGAGTAGGGCGGAAAGACGGTCAGCCCCGGCAGAGCCGCTTGCCGGGGTAAGGCAGAAATATGACGGACCTTGCCACAGCATCCGAAAGAGCTCGTTAATGGCTGGTTTATCCCCCAGCCTTTCATTCTTCGGCACGGTTTTCGTACAAGTACGCTCACACCACCACTGAAATTAGGAACCTCTAAACTATGATTGAATTGGGTTTCCGAACGTTGCACTATTGAGGAGTTACAACAATTCGGCTACCCAACTCAACCTTAGCTAATCACCATCCTGCCAAAAACGCACAGGACTTCTGTAGTGATCATTGCCCGCCTGGCACCCACTTGGAGGGTTTGAATGAGGATTTTGCCAGGCTGTAAATAGGCTAACAAATAAAAATCGTTTTGATAATGTAAAAAAGTGCGCACTTTTTTAAATTATCAAAACGATTTTTATTTGTCAGCCTATTTACAGCATGCTGAAATACCGAATTTTAAAAACAGATAACTTTTATAAAGAATATGTACATCATAAAATTTTTTCATTGGCATAATGTTCTAATATACTTCCCTTGAACAATAACATAATGATAATTCATAAGTCTTTGAATTAATTAAAAAAAAAAAAAAAAAAAAAAAAATGGTATCTTCGTCTTATTTTCTCTTCCCATTTTCTTCTCATTAATTGTTATTTCTCTCACAGTTGTATATGAATTGTTGTTACCACAATCAACAATTCCATAAACAATTACACCGAACTTATTGATCTGTCAAAACTTCCACATGTTCGTTCGTTTCGTTGATAATTAAAAGCTAGTGCAAATTTAAGAATTAAGTGAAATTTGGAGTTGCAATAAATGATATAATGTACATATAATGTACATACATTTATGTAAATCGCGTTCTGCTTTTGTTGTTCTCTATAATGGAAGCTTAAGAGCGGAATTTTGCAAAAATACAGTATTTTTAGATAATGTTTTGCTCATACAGCATTTTGAGAAGAAGAATTTTGAGATACAGTATTATCAGATACAGTATTTTGACAACACAGCATTTTGAGATACAGTATATTAACCATGCAGTATTATGAATATACAGTATCATACAGTATGATACAGAATTTTAACCATACAGTATTTTAAAATACAGCATTTCGAGCCGCTCCCCTTTTTGGAGTTTTTTAAGTTTTAAAGTACTCTAAAAAATCACATTTGGCAAGTTTGTAATGACACCAATGGGAAGTTTTTAGATCGGGTCACTATAACAACCTCTTTCTGCACTTATAACTGTACATTAAAAAAGGAAATTTTTTTATCAATATAATTTGTTTGTCCAACATTTTTCGAAAATTCTATATATATCTATCCAAAAAATGTTTGATATTAAATTTTCAAAGTATTTTCAATGTTCAATGTTAGCTTCATTTGGAGCCTAAGGGAAGTAATTTGCAACCACAGTCTCAAATAACTTATTCACTCAACTACAAAGGTCAATTCATAAATTTATGAGCTCAACATGTGTTTGTATATATTTTTAGTTTATTTATTTTATTTTAATTAACATTTTAATAATGTGGAAACTTACATTTTAGAGGTCGTTTAACCATATTTGATTTTAAATATTTATTTTACAGCCGGCAAAACTATAACTTCCAATCAAACTATCCAAATCCACAACAACAATATAATCAAAATTACTATGGTGTCCCACCACAAAATCAACAATACAATAATTACAATAATTATCGTCCAAATTACACATCTACTGGCACCGGATCGAGGCGAAATTCCCTAAAAAGCTATCCAGCACCACCACCACCACCACCAATGCCCCCTATGAATATGATGCGTGACGATGCATCACGAATGAATGCAAATCGAAATCAAAATTTTAATAACTATAATCGTGCACAGCAATTTATACCAACAAAATCGGACCCGGTGCGGGAATTGCAGTCACTTGGCAGACGATCAAGTATGGATGTAGGTTGTTAAAATTTGACATTCAAAATATCGCTCAAATATAAAAATCCAAAATATAGCCACAAGCAATATAATCCTATATACATATATATATTAATTCAAAATAATGTCAGAATAACGAGACTAAAAACCATTTTGTGTTGTTTCAGACTTCTGAGGATGAACCACCCTTTAACTTCAAAGCAATGCTACGCAAAACCAATTACTCAAGACCGGAAAACAACAATGTGGAATATAACAGTCGTACTTTCAATAGTTCGACTCAAAATAATACTATGCCCAAACCTCGACCAACTTCAGGTCAAAAGAACTTTGGCAATACTTCTAATACGACTTCGTACAATCGACCTGATGCCAACTTCAATCGTCCTACAAAACCTGTGTCCAGTTCGGTTGGAAAAACTTTGGAGGAGGATAGCTCAGCTACAACATTCAAGGAGGCCGGCGCATATGTGGAAGAAGAAATCGCTCCTGGTGTTACATTGGCGGGATATGCAATTGACATTTAAATTCAAAAATATAAATAAAATAAAATTAAAAAGAAATTATGTAATTTTGAAATAAATTATTAAAAACTTTGGAGTCCTTATCCCTTAACTATAATAACTTATTTAATTTATAGGATTTGTAACACATTAATTTGTAAGTTTATGTAAAAGAAGTTTATTCTTCGATAATTATAAATATAAGATACCATAATTGATGATAAAAGAGAATAATATACATATGTATGTAAAAATTATAAAATAATGTTTTCTTTTCGCATATGGATTGAAATATTTTAACACTTTTTAATTATGAACCTACGTACATATATGTACATAGTTGTAGTAAGTCGTTTAGTAAATGGAGTAAGTGGATTTTTCTGTTCAACCTACTGGTGCGACGGAACTAGTGACATCTATTATAGTATAAAAGAAACTTTCAGAAACATTTCATTGAAAAATATGAAAGACTATTACAAATTTTCCCGCGCACAAATGTCAAATTTTCCAGGTGACACCAAAGGCAAAGAAGAACGTCGAAGTTTTTGAAAAGTTTTCAAAGTTTATGAAATGCCATTCAGTTCGATGCTGGTGAGGGCTTAAGGGTACGGTACTAATATACACTTTTGACTGAATGCAATGCAGATGCATACATATACACTGATGAAAGTTACTTCGTTTCTTTATACAGTTTTTTCCTATTATTATAAAGTTTCTGGAAATTAAATGTGTGCTCATATTAAACTACTTATTTTTTTCAAATAATGAACGATTCCTTAGGGATTTTGCTTATAAACTTTTCGAGGGTGGTACAATTATACATATCTGATGCACATACGTTTGATCGTTTGGAAAAAATGAGATATTTTAAAGGCGATAAAGATCCAAAACAGTTTCGAAACAGGTATAAGGTATTAACACTAATCATTTAATAAAATTAATACTGTAGAAAAACAATTAATATTTTCCAAAATCCAAAAATAATTTTGCATATAATAAAGGGTGGGTGGGCCGATGTTGAATGTGAACCACATCTAAACATCAAGTTTTTTGTATGCATTTCATTTGACGTTTCTCAATTTCAGACTTATTCTATTTGACCCAAAAGAATTCTGCAAGCATTTGAGCAAACCGAATCTGAAGGAGATGTGAAAACACCAGTGCATGCCCGTACAGCTCGTACTGCAGAAAATATTACTGCTGTTCGCGATCGCTATAGTGTGGCTCGTCGTCTTGCCCAACAATTGCACCTCTCACGCACGTCGTCGTCGCGTCATTGATGAACATTATGCATAAAGACTTTCATTGAGACGCTTATACAAGGTGCAATTTACTCAATAATTAAAGCCTCTTGACCATTTTAAATGTCGCCAATCGTCAGAATTGTGGTTAGAAATGGCAACAGTGGATAATCAATTTTGAAACAAATTCACCTTCAGTGATTAAGCACATTATCACTTCAGTGGATTCGTCAATAAGCAGAATTGACGTATTTGCAACCACAAAGGGAAACTGTTTGGTGCGGTTTATGGATTGGCGCCATCATCAGACCTCATTGTGAATGATGTTCGCTATCGTGAGATGATAGATTTGCGCGACAAATTTAATGGCCGCGTTATGACACGTGGTGGCGATGTCAATTGGCCGCCAAGATCATGTGATTTGACACCGTTGGACTTCATTTTTTGGGGTCATTTGAAAGAAAGGATGAACGTTTATTAGCCAGCAACAACTGAAGGGCTAAGGGATAGGATGCGAGATATTCGCGTTTTATCTTTGAACATAGATTTTTACCCATAACATGTTGTAAAATTGGTCTTATTCAAAGATAGGCACAGCAATGGAAAGGGAATGATTCCTAGATCACAATCCTGAAATTTCAGCCATCTAGGTGGTCTAGATCGAGAAATAATGGAGTTCAAAAATTGCCCTCTAGGTCTCGACTTTCGACCCTCTGGGACGCATATTAAGCGAGATATTCGCATTTTAAGTTTGAACATGGATTTTTGTCCATAACTTGTTGTAAAATTGGTCTTATTCAAAGATAGGCACAGCAATGGAAAGGGAATGATTCCTAGATCACAATCCTGAAATTTCAGCCATCTAGGTGGTCTAGATCGAGAAATAATGGAGTTCAAAAATTGCCCTCTAGTTCTCGACTTTCGACCCTCTGGGACGCATATTAAGCGAGATATTCGCATTTTAAGTTTGAACATGGATTTTTGTCCATAACTTGTTGTAAAATTGGTCTTATTCAAAGATAGGCACAGCAATGGAAAGGGAATGATTCCTAGATCACAATCCTGAAATTTCAGCCATCTAGGTGGTCTAGATCGAGAAATAATGTAGTTCAAAAATTGCCCTCTAGGTCTTGACTTTTGACCCTCTTTGACGCATATTAAGCGAGATATTCGCATTTTAAGTTTGAACATGGATTTTTGTCCATAACTTGTTGTAAAATTGGTCTTATTCAAAGATAGGCACAGCAATGGAAAGGGAATGATTCCTAGATCACAATCCTGAAATTTCAGCCATCTAGGTGGTCTAGATCGAGAAATAATGGAGTTCAAAAATTGCCCTCTAGGTCTCGCCTTTCGACCCTCTGGGACGCATATTAAGCGAGATATTCGCATTTTAAGTTTGAACATGGATTTTTGTCCATAACTTGTTGTAAAATTGGTCTTATTCAAAGAAAGGCACAGCAATGGAAAGGGAATGATTCCTAGATCACAATCCTGAAATTTCAGCCATCTAGGTGGTCTAGATCGTGAAATAATGGAGTTCAACTAGGTCTCGACTTTTGACCCTCTTTGACGCATATTAAGCGAGATATTCGCATTTTAAGTTTGAACGTGGATTTTTGTCCATAACTTGTTGTAAAATTGGTCTTATTCAAAGATAGGCACAGCAATGGAAAGGGAATGATTCCTAGATCACAATCCTGAAATTTCAGCCATCTAGGTGGTCTAGATCGAGAAATAATGGAGTTCAAAAATTGCCCTCTAGGTCTCGACTTTCGACCCTCTGGGACGCATATTAAGCGAGATATTCGCATTTTAAATTTGAACATGGATTTTTGTCCATAACTTGTTGTAAAATTGGTCTTATTCAAAGAAAGGCACAGCAATGGAAAGGGAATGATTCCTAGATCACAATCCTGAAATTTCAGCCATCTAGGTGGTCTAGATCGAGAAATAATGGAGTTCAAAAATTGCCCTCTAGGTCTCGACTTTTGACCCTCTGGGACGCATATTAAGCGAGATATTCGCATTTTAAGTTTGAACATGGATTTTTGCCCATAACTTGTTGTAAAATTGGTCTTATTCAAAGATAGGCACAGCAATGGAAAGGGAATGATTCCTAGATCACAATCCTGAAATTTCAGCCATCTGGGTGGTCTAGATCGAGAAATAATGGAGTATTCAAAGATAGGCACAGCAATGGAAAGGGAATGATTCCTAGATCACAATCCTGAAATTTTAGCCATCTAGGTGGTCTAGATCGAGAAATAATGGAGTTCAAAAATTGCCCTCTAGGTCTCGACTTTCGACCCTCTGGGACGCATATTAAGCGAGATATTCGCATTTTAAGTTTGAACATGGATTTTTGCCCATAACTTGTTGTAAAATTGGTCTTATTCAAAGATAGGCACAGCAATGGAAAGGGAATGATTCCTAGATCACAATCCTGAAATTTCAGCCATCTAGGTGGTCTAGATCGAGAAATGATGGAGTTCAAAAATTGCCCTCTAGGTTTCGACTTTCGACCCTCTGGGACGCATATTAAGCGAGATATTCGCATTTTAAGTTTGAACATGGATTTTTGTCCATAACTTGTTGTAAAATTGGTCTTATTCAAAGATAGGCACAGCAATGGAAAGGGAATGATTCCTAGATCACAATCCTGAAATTTTAGCCATCTAGGTGGTCTAGATCGAGAAATAATGGAGTTCAAAAATTGCCCTCTAGGTCTCGACTTTCGACCCTCTGGGACGCATATTAAGCGAGATATTCGCATTTTAAGTTTGAACATGGATTTTTGCCCATAACTTGTTGTAAAATTGGTCTTATTCAAAGATAGGCACAGCAATGGAAAGGGAATGATTCCTAGATCACAATCCTGAAATTTCAGCCATCTAGGTGGTCTAGATCGAGAAATAATGGAGTTCAAAAATTGCCCTCTAGGTCTCGACTTTCGACCCTCTGGGACGCATATTAAGCGAGATATTCGCATTTTAAGTTTGAACATGGATTTTTGCCCATAACTTGTTGTAAAATTGGTCTTATTCAAAGATAGGCACAGCAATGGAAAGGGAATGATTCCTAGATCACAATCCTGAAATTTCAGCCATCTAGGTGGTCTAGATCGAGAAATAATGGAGTTCAAAAATTGCCCTCTAGTTCTCGACTTTCGACCCTCTGGGACGCATATTAAGCGAGATATTCGCATTTTAAGTTTGAACATGGATTTTTGTCCATAACTTGTTGTAAAATTGGCCTTATTCAAAGATAGGCACAGCAATGGAAAGGGAATGATTCCTAGATCACAATCCTGAAATTTCAGCCATCTAGGTGGTCTAGATCGAGAAATAATGGAGTTCAAAAATTGCCCTCTAGGTCTCGCCTTTCGACCCTCTGGGACGCATATTAAGCGAGATATTCGCATTTTAAGTTTGAACATGGATTTTTGTCCATAACTTGTTGTAAAATTGGTCTTATTCAAAGAAAGGCACAGCAATGGAAAGGGAATGATTCCTAGATCACAATCCTGAAATTTCAGCCATCTAGGTGGTCTAGATCTTGAAATAATGGAGTTCAACTAGGTCTCGACTTTTGACCCTCTTTGACGCATATTAAGCGAGATATTCGCATTTTAAGTTTGAACGTGGATTTTTGTCCATAACTTGTTGTAAAATTGGTCTTATTCAAAGATAGGCACAGCAATGGGAAGGGAATGATTCCTAGATCACAATCCTGAAATTTCAGCCATCTAGGTGGTCTAGATCGAGAAATAATGGAGTTCAAAAATTGCCTTCTAGGTCTTGACTTTTGACCCTCTGGGACGCATATTAAGCGAGATATTCGCATTTTAAGTTTGAACATGGATTTTTGTCCATAACTTGTTGTAAAATTTGTCTCATTCAAAGGTAGGCACAGCAATGGAAAGGGAATGATTCCTAGATCACAATCCTGAAATTTCAGCCATCTAGGTGGTCTAGATCGAGAAATAATGGAGTTCAAAAATTGCCCTCTAGGTCTCGACTTTCGACCCTCTGGGACGCATATTAAGCGAGATATTCGCATTTTAAGTTTGAACATAGATTTTTGCCCATAACTTGTTGTAAAATTGGTCTTATTCAAAGATAGGCACAGCAATGGTAAGGGAATGATTCCTAGATCACAATCCTGAAATTTCAGCCATCTAGGTGGTCTAGATCGAGAAATAATGGAGTTCAAAAATTGCCTTCTAGGTCTTGACTTTTGACCCTCTGGGACGCATATTAAGCGAGATATTCGCATTTTAAGTTTGAACATGGATTTTTGTCCATAACTTGTTGTAAAATTTGTCTCATTCAAAGGTAGGCACAGCAATGGAAAGGGAATGATTCCTAGATCACAATCCTGAAATTTCAGCCATCTAGGTGGTCTAGATCGAGAAATAATGGAGTTCAAAAATTGCCTTCTAGGTCTTGACTTTTGACCCTCTGGGACGCATATTAAGCGAGATATTCGCATTTTAAGTTTGAACATGGATTTTTGTCCATAACTTGTTGTAAAATTTGTCTCATTCAAAGGTAGGCACAGCAATGGAAAGGGAATGATTCCTAGATCACAATCCTGAAATTTCAGCCATCTAGGTGGTCTAGATCGAGAAATAATGGAGTTCAAAAATTGCCCTCTAGGTCTCGACTTTCGACCCTCTGGGACGCATATTAAGCGAGATATTCGCATTTTAAGTTTGAACACGGATTTTTGCCCATAACTTGTTGTAAAATTGGTCTTATTCAAAGATAGGCACAGCAATGGAAAGGGAATGATTCCTAGATCACAATCCTGAAATTTCAGCCTTCTAGGTGGTCTAGATCGAGAAATAATGGAGTTCAAAAATTGTCCTCTAGGTCTTGACTTTTGACCCTCTGGGACGCATATTAAGCGAGATATTCGCATTTTAAGTTTGAACATGGATTTTTGTCCATAACTTGTTGTAAAATTGGTCTTATTCAAAGATAGGCACAGCAATGGAAAAGAAATGATTCCTAGATCACAATCCTGAAATTTCAGCCATCTAGGTGGTCTAGATCGAGAAATAATGGAGTTCAAAAATTGCCCTCTAGGTCTTGACTTTTGACCCTCTGGGACGCATATTAAGCGAGATATTCGCATTTTAAGTTTGAACATGGATTTTTGCCCATAACTTGTTGTAAAATTGGTCTTATTCAAAGATAGGCACAGCAATGGAAAGGGAATGATTCCTAGATCACAATCCTGAAATTTCAGCCATCTAGGTGGTCTAGATCGAGAAATAATGGAGTTCAAAAATTGCCCTCTAGGTCTCGACTTTCGACCCTCTGGGACGCATATTAAGCGAGATATTCGCATTTTAAGTTTGAACATGGATTTTTGTCCAAAACTTGTTGTAAAATTGGTCTCATTCAAAGATAGGCACAGCAATGGAAAGGGAATGATTCCTAGATCACAATCCTGAAATTTCAGCCATCTAGGTGGTCTAGATCGAGAAATAATGGAGTTCAAAAATTGCCCTCTAGGTCTCGACTTTCGACCCTCTGGGACGCATATTAAGCGAGATATTCGCATTTTAAGTTTGAACATGGATTTTTGTCCATAACTTGTTGTAAAATTGGTCTTATTCAAAGATAGGCACAGCAATGGAAAGGGAATGATTCCTAGATCACAATCCTGTGGTCTAGATCGGGAAATAATGGAGTTCAAAAATTGCCCTCTAGGTCTCGACTTTCGACCCTCTGGGACGCATATTAAGCGAGATATTCGCATTTTAAGTTTGAACATGGATTTTTGCCCATAACTTGTTGTAAAATTGGTCTCATTCAAAAATAGACACAGCAATGGAAAGGGAATGATTCCTAGATCACAATCCTGAAATTTCAGCCATCTAGGTGGTCTAGATCGAGAAATAATGGAGTGCAGAAATTGCCCTCTAGGTCTTGACTTTAGACCCTCTGGGACGCATATTAAGCGAGATATTCGCATTTTAAGTTTGAACATGGATTTTTGCCCATAACTTGTTGTAAAATTGGTCTTATTCAAAGATAGGCACAGCAATGGAAAGGGAATGATTCCTAGATCACAGTCCTGAAATTTCAGCCATCTAGGTGGTCTAGATCGAGAAATAGTGGAGTTCAGAAATTGCCCTCTAGGTCTTGACTTTAGACCCTCTGGGACGCATATTAAGCGAGATATTCGCATTTTAAGTTTGAACATAGATTTTTGCCCATAACTTGTTGTAAAATTGGTCTTATTCAAAGATAGGCACAGCAATGGGAAGGGAATGATTCCTAGATCACAATCCTGAAATTTCAGCCTTCTAGGTGGTCTAGATCGAGAAATAATGGAGTTCAAAAATTGCCTTCTAGGTCTTGACTTTTGACCCTCTGGGACGCATATTAAGCGAGATATTCGCATTTTAAGTTTGAACATGGATTTTTGTCCATAACTTGTTGTAAAATTTGTCTCATTCAAAGGTAGGCACAGCAATGGAAAGGGAATGATTCCTAGATCACAATCCTGAAATTTCAGCCATCTAGGTGGTCTAGATCGAGAAATAATGGAGTTCAAAAATTGCCCTCTAGGTCTCGACTTTCGACCCTCTGGGACGCATATTAAGCGAGATATTCGCATTTTAAGTTTGAACACGGATTTTTGCCCATAACTTGTTGTAAAATTGGTCTTATTCAAAGATAGGCACAGCAATGGAAAGGGAATGATTCCTAGATCACAATCCTGAAATTTCAGCCTTCTAGGTGGTCTAGATCGAGAAATAATGGAGTTCAAAAATTGTCCTCTAGGTCTTGACTTTTGACCCTCTGGGACGCATATTAAGCGAGATATTCGCATTTTAAGTTTGAACATGGATTTTTGTCCATAACTTGTTGTAAAATGGGTCTTATTCAAAGATAGGCACAGCAATGGAAAAGAAATGATTCCTAGATCACAATCCTGAAATTTCAGCCATCTAGGTGGTCTAGATCGAGAAATAATGGAGTTCAAAAATTGCCCTCTAGGTCTTGACTTTTGACCCTCTGGGACGCATATTAAGCGAGATATTCGCATTTTAAGTTTGAACATGGATTTTTGCCCATAACTTGTTGTAAAATTGGTCTTATTCAAAGATAGGCACAGCAATGGAAAGGGAATGATTCCTAGATCACAGTCCTGAAATTTAAGCCATCTAGGTGGTCTAGATCGAGAAATAATGGAGTTCAAAAATTGCCCTCTAGGTCTTGACTTTAGACCCTCTGGGACGCATATTAAGCGAGATATTCGCATTTTAAGTTTGAACATGGATTTTTGCCCATAACTCGAGAAATAATGGAGTTCAAAAATTGCCCTCTAGGTCTTGACTTTTGACCCTCTGGGACGCATATTAAGCGAGATATTCGCATTTTAAGTTTGAACATGGATTTTTGCCCATTACTTGTTGTAAAATTGGTCTTATTCAAAGATAGGCACAGCAATGGAAAGGGAATGATTCCTAGATCACAGTCCTGAAATTTCAGCCATCTAGGTGGTCTAGATCGAGAAATAATGGAGTTCAAAAATTGCCCTCTAGGTCTTGACTTTAGACCCTCTGGGACGCATATTAAGCGAGATATTCGCATTTTAAGTTTGAACATGGATTTTTGCCCATAACTTGTTGTAAAATTGGTCTTATTCAAAGATAGGCACAGCAATGGAAAGGGAATGATTCCTAGATCACAATCCTGAAATTTCAGCCATCTAGGTGGTCTAGATCGAGAAATAATGGAGTTCAAAAATTGCCCTCTAGGTCTTGACTTTTGACCCTCTGGGACGCATATTAAGCGAGATATTCGCATTTTAAGTTTGAACATGGATTTTTGTCCATAACTTGTTGTAAAATTGGTCTCATTCAAAGGTATGCACAGCAATGGAAAGGGAATGATTCCTAGATCACAATCCTGAAATTTCAGCCATCTAGGTGGTCTAGATCGAGAAATAATGGAGTTCAAAAATTGCCCTCTAGGTCTCGACTTTCGACCCTCTGGGACGCATATTAAGCGAGATATTCGCATTTTAAGTTTGAACATGGATTTTTGTCCAAAACTTGTTGTAAAATTGGTCTCATTCAAAGATAGGCACAGCAATGGAAAGGGAATGATTCCTAGATCACAATCCTGAAATTTCAGCCATCTAGGTGGTCTAGATCGAGAAATAATGGAGTTCAAAAATTGCCCTCTAGGTCTCGACTTTCGACCCTCTGGGACGCATATTAAGCGAGATATTCGCATTTTAAGTTTGAACATGGATTTTTGTCCATAACTTGTTGTAAAATTGGTCTTATTCAAAGATAGGCACAGCAATGGAAAGGGAATGATTCCTAGATCACAATCCTGTGGTCTAGTTCGGGAAATAATGGAGTTCAAAAATTGCCCTCTAGGTCTCGACTTTCGACCCTCTGGGACGCATATTAAGCGAGATATTCGCATTTTAAGTTTGAACATGGATTTTTGCCCATAACTTGTTGTAAAATTGGTCTCATTCAAAAATAGGCACAGCAATGGAAAGGGAATGATTCCTAGATCACAATCCTGAAATTTCAGCCATCTAGGTGGTCTAGATCGAGAAATAATGGAGGTCAAAAATTGCCCTCTAGGTCTTGACTTTTGACCCTCTGGGACGCATATTAAGCGAGATATTCGCATTTTAAGTTTGAACATGGATTTTTGTCCATAACATGTTGTAAAATTGGTCTTATTCAAAGATAGGCACAGCAATGGAAAGGGAATGATTAATAGATCACAATCCTGAAATTTCAGCCATCTAGGTGGTCTAGATCGAGAAATAATGGAGTTCAAAAATTGCCCTCTAGGTCTCGACTTTCGACCCTCTGGGACGCATATTAAGCGAGATATTCGCATTTTAAGTTTGAACATGGATTTTTGTCCAAAACTTGTTGTAAAATTGGTCTCATTCAAAGATAGGCAGAGCAATGGAAAGGGAATGATTCCTAGATCACAATCCTGAAATTTCAGCCATCTAGGTGGTCTAGATCGAGAAATAATGGAGTTCAAAAATTGCCCTCTAGGTCTCGACTTTCGACCCTCTGGGACGCATATTAAGCGAGATATTCGCATTTTAAGTTTGAACATGGATTTTTGTCCAAAACTTGTTGTAAAATTGGTCTCATTCAAAGATAGGCACAGCAATGGAAAGGTAATGATTCCTAGATCACAATCCTGAAATTTCAGCCATCTAGGTGGTCTAGATCGAGAAATAATGGAGTTCAAAAATTGCCCTCTAGGTCTTGACTTTTGACCCTCTGGGACGCATATTAAGCGAGATATTCGCATTTTAAGTTTGAACATGGATTTTTGCCCATAACTTGTTGTAAAATTGGTCTTATTCAAAGATAGGCACAGCAATGGAAAGGGAATGATTCCTAGATCACAGTCCTGAAATTTCAGCCATCTAGGTGGTCTAGATCGAGAAATAATGGGGTTCAAAAATTGCCCTCTAGGTCTTGACTTTAGACCCTCTGGGACGCATATTAAGCGAGATATTCGCATTTTAAGTTTGAACATGGATTTTTGCCCATAACTTGTTGTAAAATTGGTCTTATTCAAAGATAGGCACAGCAATGGAAAGGGAATGATTCCTAGATCACAATCCTGAAATTTCAGCCATCTAGGTGGTCTAGATCGAGAAATAATGGAGTTCAAAAATTGCCCTCTAGGTCTTGACTTTTGACCCTCTGGGACGCATATTAAGCGAGATATTCGCATTTTAAGTTTGAACATGGATTTTTGTCCATAACTTGTTGTAAAATTGGTCCCATTCAAAGGTAGGCACAGCAATGGAAAGGGAACGATTCCTAGATCACAATCCTGAAATTTCAGCCATCTAGGTGGTCTAGATCGAGAAATAATGGAGTTCAAAAATTGCCCTCTAGGTCTCGACTTTCGACCCTCTGGGACGCATATTAAGCGAGATATTCGCATTTTAAGTTTGAACATGGATTTTTGTCCAAAACTTGTTGTAAAATTGGTCTCATTCAAAGATAGGCACAGCAATGGAAAGGGAATGATTCCTAGATCACAATCCTGAAATTTCAGCCATCTAGGTGGTCTAGATCGAGAAATAATGGAGTTCAAAAATTGCCCTCTAGGTCTCGACTTTCGACCCTCTGGGACGCATATTAAGCGAGATATTCGCATTTTAAGTTTGAACATGGATTTTTGTCCATAACTTGTTGTAAAATTGGTCTTATTCAAAGATAGGCACAGCAATGGAAAGGGAATGATTCCTAGATCACAATCCTGTGGTCTAGATCGGGAAATAATGGAGTTCAAAAATTGCCCTCTAGGTCTCGACTTTCGACCCTCTGGGACGCATATTAAGCGAGATATTCGCATTTTAAGTTTGAACATGGATTTTTGCCCATAACTTGTTGTAAGATTGGTCTCATTCAAAAATAGGCACAGCAATGGAAAGGGAATGATTCCTAGATCACAATCCTGAAATTTCAGCCATCTAGGTGGTCTAGATCGAGAAATAATGGAGGTCAAAAATTGCCCTCTAGGTCTTGACTTTTGACCCTCTGGGACGCATATTAAGCGAGATATTCGCATTTTAAGTTTGAACATGGATTTTTGTCCATAACATGTTGTAAAATTGGTCTTATTCAAAGATAGGCACAGCAATGGAAAGGGAATGATTAATAGATCACAATCCTGAAATTTCAGCCATCTAGGTGGTCTAGATCGAGAAATAATGGAGTTCAAAAATTGCCCTCTAGGTCTCGACTTTCGACCCTCTGGGACGCATATTAAGCGAGATATTCGCATTTTAAGTTTGAACATGGATTTTTGTCCATAACTTGTTGTAAAATTGGTCTTATTCAAAGATAGGCACAGCAATGGAAAGGGAATGATTCCAAGATCACAATCCTGAAATTTCAGCCATCTAGGTGGTCTAGATCGAGAAATAATGGAGTTCAAAAATTGCCCTCTAGGTCTTGACTTTAGACCCTCTGGGACGCATATTAAGCGAGATATTCGCATTTTAAGTTTGAACATGGATTTTTGCCCATAACTCGAGAAATAATGGAGTTCAAAAATTGCCCTCTAGGTCTTGACTTTTGACCCTCTGGGACGCATATTAAGCGAGATATTCGCATTTTAAGTTTGAACATGGATTTTTGCCCATTACTTGTTGTAAAATTGGTCTTATTCAAAGATAGGCACAGCAATGGAAAGGGAATGATTCCTAGATCACAGTCCTGAAATTTCAGCCATCTAGGTGGTCTAGATCGAGAAATAATGGAGTTCAAAAATTGCCCTCTAGGTCTTGACTTTAGACCCTCTGGGACGCATATTAAGCGAGATATTCGCATTTTAAGTTTGAACATGGATTTTTGCCCATAACTTGTTGTAAAATTGGTCTTATTCAAAGATAGGCACAGCAATGGAAAGGGAATGATTCCTAGATCACAATCCTGAAATTTCAGCCATCTAGGTGGTCTAGATCGAGAAATAATGGAGTTCAAAAATTGCCCTCTAGGTCTTGACTTTTGACCCTCTGGGACGCATATTAAGCGAGATATTCGCATTTTAAGTTTGAACATGGATTTTTGTCCATAACTTGTTGTAAAATTGGTCTCATTCAAAGGTATGCACAGCAATGGAAAGGGAATGATTCCTAGATCACAATCCTGAAATTTCAGCCATCTAGGTGGTCTAGATCGAGAAATAATGGAGTTCAAAAATTGCCCTCTAGGTCTCGACTTTCGACCCTCTGGGACGCATATTAAGCGAGATATTCGCATTTTAAGTTTGAACATGGATTTTTGTCCAAAACTTGTTGTAAAATTGGTCTCATTCAAAGATAGGCACAGCAATGGAAAGGGAATGATTCCTAGATCACAATCCTGAAATTTCAGCCATCTAGGTGGTCTAGATCGAGAAATAATGGAGTTCAAAAATTGCCCTCTAGGTCTCGACTTTCGACCCTCTGGGACGCATATTAAGCGAGATATTCGCATTTTAAGTTTGAACATGGATTTTTGTCCAAAACTTGTTGTAAAATTGGTCTCATTCAAAGATAGGCACAGCAATGGAAAGGGAATGATTCCTAGATCACAATCCTGAAATTTCAGCCATCTAGGTGGTCTAGATCGAGAAATAATGGAGTTCAAAAATTGCCCTCTAGGTCTCGACTTTCGACCCTCTGGGACGCATATTAAGCGAGATATTCGCATTTTAAGTTTGAACATGGATTTTTGTCCATAACTTGTTGTAAAATTGGTCTTATTCAAAGATAGGCACAGCAATGGAAAGGGAATGATTCCTAGATCACAATCCTGTGGTCTAGATCGGGAAATAATGGAGTTCAAAAATTGCCCTCTAGGTCTCGACTTTCGACCCTCTGGGACGCATATTAAGCGAGATATTCGCATTTTAAGTTTGAACATGGATTTTTGTCCAAAACTTGTTGTAAAATTGGTCTCATTCAAAGATAGGCACAGCAATGGAAAGGGAATGATTCCTAGATCACAATCCTGAAATTTCAGCCATCTAGGTGGTCTAGATCGAGAAATAATGGAGGTCAAAAATTGCCCTCTAGGTCTTGACTTTTGACCCTCTGGGACGCATATTAAGCGAGATATTCGCATTTTAAGTTTGAACATGGATTTTTGTCCATAACATGTTGTAAAATTGGTCTTATTCAAAGATAGGCACAGCAATGGAAAGGGAATGATTAATAGATCACAATCCTGAAATTTCAGCCATCTAGGTGGTCTAGATCGAGAAATAATGGAGTTCAAAAATTGCCCTCTAGGTCTCGACTTTCGACCCTCTGGGACGCATATTAAGCGAGATATTCGCATTTTAAGTTTGAACATGGATTTTTGTCCATAACTTGTTGTAAAATTGGTCTTATTCAAAGATAGGCACAGCAATGGAAAGGGAATGATTCCTAGATCACAATCCTGAAATTTCAGCCATCTAGGTGGTCTAGATCGAGAAATAATGGAGTTCAAAAATTGCCCTCTAGGTCTCGACTTTCGACCCTCTGGGACGCATATTAAGCGAGATATTCGCATTTTAAGTTTGAACATGGATTTTTGTCCAAAACTTGTTGTAAAATTGGTCTCATTCAAAGATAGGCAGAGCAATGGAAAGGGAATGATTCCTAGATCAAAATCCTGAAATTTCAGCCATCTAGGTGGTCTAGATCGAGAAATAATGGAGTTCAAAAATTGTCCTCTAGGTCTCGACTTTCGACCCTCTGGGACGCATATTAAGCGAGATATTCGCATTTTAAGTTTGAACATGGATTTTTGTCCAAAACTTGTTGTAAAATTGGTCTCATTCAAAGATAGGCACAGCAATGGAAAGGGAATGATTCCTAGATCACAATCCTGAAATTTCAGCCATCTAGGTGGTCTAGATCGAGAAATAATGGAGTTCAAAAATTGCCCTCTAGGTCTCGACTTTCGACCCTCTGGGACGCATATTAAGCGAGATATTCGCATTTTAAGTTTGAACATGGATTTTTGTCCAAAACTTGTTGTAAAATTGGTATCATTCAAAGATAGGCACAGCAATGGAAAGGGAATGATTCCTAGATCACAATCCTGAAATTTCAGCCATCTAGGTGGTCTAGATCGAGAAATAATGGAGTTCAAAAATTGCCCTCTAGGTCTTGACTTTAGACCCTCTGGGACGCATATTAAGCGAGATATTCGCATTTTAAGTTTGAACATGGATTTTTGCCCATAACTCGAGAAATAATGGAGTTCAAAAATTGCCCTCTAGGTCTTGACTTTTGACCCTCTGGGACGCATATTAAGCGAGATATTCGCATTTTAAGTTTGAACATGGATTTTTGCCCATTACTTGTTGTAAAATTGGTCTTATTCAAAGATAGGCACAGCAATGGAAAGGGAATGATTCCTAGATCACAGTCCTGAAATTTCAGCCATCTAGGTGGTCTAGATCGAGAAATAATGGAGTTCAAAAATTGCCCTCTAGGTCTTGACTTTAGACCCTCTGGGACGCATATTAAGCGAGATATTCGCATTTTAAGTTTGAACATAGATTTTTGCCCATAACTTGTTGTAAAATTGGTCTTATTCAAAGATAGGCACAGCAATGGAAAGGGAATGATTCCTAGATCACAATCCTGAAATTTCAGCCATCTAGGTGGTCTAGATCGAGAAATAATGGAGTTCAAAAATTGCCCTCTAGGTCTTGACTTTTGACCCTCTGGGACGCATATTAAGCGAGATATTCGCATTTTAAGTTTGAACATGGATTTTTGTCCATAACTTGTTGTAAAATTGGTCTCATTCAAAGGTATGCACAGCAATGGAAAGGGAATGATTCCTAGATCACAATCCTGAAATTTCAGCCATCTAGGTGGTCTAGATCGAGAAATAATGGAGTTCAAAAATTGCCCTCTAGGTCTCGACTTTCGACCCTCTGGGACGCATATTAAGCGAGATATTCGCATTTTAAGTTTGAACATGGATTTTTGTCCAAAACTTGTTGTAAAATTGGTCTCATTCAAAGATAGGCACAGCAATGGAAAGGGAATGATTCCTAGATCACAATCCTGAAATTTCAGCCATCTAGGTGGTCTAGATCGAGAAATAATGGAGTTCAAAAATTGCCCTCTAGGTCTCGACTTTCGACCCTCTGGGACGCATATTAAGCGAGATATTCGCATTTTAAGTTTGAACATGGATTTTTGTCCAAAACTTGTTGTAAAATTGGTCTCATTCAAAGATAGGCACAGCAATGGAAAGGGAATGATTCCTAGATCACAATCCTGAAATTTCAGCCATCTAGGTGGTCTAGATCGAGAAATAATGGAGTTCAAAAATTGCCCTCTAGGTCTCGACTTTCGACCCTCTGGGACGCATATTAAGCGAGATATTCGCATTTTAAGTTTGAACATGGATTTTTGTCCATAACTTGTTGTAAAATTGGTCTTATTCAAAGATAGGCACAGCAATGGAAAGGGAATGATTCCTAGATCACAATCCTGTGGTCTAGATCGGGAAATAATGGAGTTCAAAAATTGCCCTCTAGGTCTCGACTTTCGACCCTCTGGGACGCATATTAAGCGAGATATTCGCATTTTAAGTTTGAACATGGATTTTTGCCCATAACTTGTTGTAAAATTGGTCTCATTCAAAAATAGGCACAGCAATGGAAAGGGAATGATTCCTAGATCACAATCCTGAAATTTCAGCCATCTAGGTGGTCTAGATCGAGAAATAATGGAGGTCAAAAATTGCCCTCTAGGTCTTGACTTTTGACCCTCTGGGACGCATATTAAGCGAGATATTCGCATTTTAAGTTTGAACATGGATTTTTGTCCATAACATGTTGTAAAATTGGTCTTATTCAAAGATAGGCACAGCAATGGAAAGGGAATGATTAATAGATCACAATCCTGAAATTTCAGCCATCTAGGTGGTCTAGATCGAGAAATAATGGAGTTCAAAAATTGCCCTCTAGGTCTCGACTTTCGACCCTCTGGGACGCATATTAAGCGAGATATTCGCATTTTAAGTTTGAACATGGATTTTTGTCCATAACTTGTTGTAAAATTGGTCTTATTCAAAGATAGGCACAGCAATGGAAAGGGAATGATTCCTAGATCACAATCCTGAAATTTCAGCCATCTAGGTGGTCTAGATCGAGAAATAATGGAGTTCAAAAATTGCCCTCTAGGTCTCGACTTTCGACCCTCTGGGACGCATATTAAGCGAGATATTCGCATTTTAAGTTTGAACATGGATTTTTGTCCAAAACTTGTTGTAAAATTGGTCTCATTCAAAGATAGGCACAGCAATGGAAAGGGAATGATTCCTAGATCACAATCCTGAAATTTCAGCCATCTAGGTGGTCTAGATCGAGAAATAATGGAGTTCAAAAATTGCCCTCTAGGTCTCGACTTTCGACCCTCTGGGACGCATATTAAGCGAGATATTCGCATTTTAAGTTTGAACATGGATTTTTGTCCATAACTTGTTGTAAAATTGGTCTTATTCAAAGATAGGCACAGCAATGGAAAGGGAATGATTCCTAGATCACAATCCTGTGGTCTAGATCGGGAAATAATGGAGTTCAAAAATTGCCCTCTAGGTCTCGACTTTCGACCCTCTGGGACGCATATTAAGCGAGATATTCGCATTTTAAGTTTGAACATGGATTTTTGCCCATAACTTGTTGTAAAATTGGTCTCATTCAAAAATAGGCACAGCAATGGAAAGGGAATGATTCCTAGATCACAATCCTGAAATTTCAGCCATCTAGGTGGTCTAGATCGAGAAATAATGGAGGTCAAAAATTGCCCTCTAGGTCTTGACTTTTGACCCTCTGGGACGCATATTAAGCGAGATATTCGCATTTTAAGTTTGAACATGGATTTTTGTCCATAACATGTTGTAAAATTGGTCTTATTCAAAGATAGGCACAGCAATGGAAAGGGAATGATTAATAGATCACAATCCTGAAATTTAAGCCATCTAGGTGGTCTAGATCGAGAAATAATGGAGTTCAAAAATTGCCCTCTAGGTCTCGACTTTCGACCCTCTGGGACGCATATTAAGCGAGATATTCGCATTTTAAGTTTGAACATGGATTTTTGTCCATAACTTGTTGTAAAATTGGTCTTATTCAAAGATAGGCACAGCAATGGAAAGGGAATGATTCCTAGATCACAATCCTGTGGTCTAGATCGGGAAATAATGGAGTTCAAAAATTGCCCTCTAGGTCTCGACTTTCGACCCTCTGGGACGCATATTAAGCGAGATATTCGCATTTTAAGTTTGAACATGGATTTTTGCCCATAACTTGTTGTAAAATTGGTCTCATTCAAAAATAGGCACAGCAATGGAAAGGGAATGATTCCTAGATCACAATCCTGAAATTTCAGCCATCTAGGTGGTCTAGATCGAGAAATAATGGAGGTCAAAAATTGCCCTCTAGGTCTTGACTTTTGACCCTCTGGGACGCATATTAAGCGAGATATTCGCATTTTAAGTTTGAACATGGATTTTTGTCCATAACATGTTGTAAAATTGGTCTTATTCAAAGATAGGCACAGCAATGGAAAGGGAATGATTAATAGATCACAATCCTGAAATTTCAGCCATCTAGGTGGTCTAGATCGAGAAATAATGGAGTTCAAAAATTGCCCTCTAGGTCTCGACTTTCGACCCTCTGGGACGCATATTAAGCGAGATATTCGCATTTTAAGTTTGAACATGGATTTTTGTCCATAACTTGTTGTAAAATTGGTCTTATTCAAAGATAGGCACAGCAATGGAAAGGGAATGATTCCAAGATCACAATCCTGAAATTTCAGCCATCTAGGTGGTCTAGATCGAGAAATAATGGAGTTCAAAAATTGCCCTCTAGGTCTCGACTTTCGACCCTCTGGGACGCATATTAAGCGAGATATTCGCATTTTAAGTTTGAACATGGATTTTTGTCCATAACTTGTTGTAAAATTGGTCTCATTCAAAGATAGGCACAGCAATGGAAAGGGAATGATTCCTAGATCACAGTCCTGAAATTTCAGCCATCTAGGTGGTCTAGATCGAGAAATAATGGAGTTCAAAAATTGCCCTCTAGGTCTCGACTTTCGACCCTCTGGGACGCATATTAAGCGAGATATTCGCATTTTAAGTTTGAAGATGGATTTTTGTCCAAAAATTGTTGTAAAATTGGTCTCATTCAAAGATAGGCACAGCAATGGAAAGGGAATGATTCCTAGATCACAATTCTGAAATTTCAGCCATCTAGGTGGTCTAGATCGAGAAATAATGGAGTTCAAAAATTGCCCTCTAGGTCTCGACTTTCGACCCTCTGGGACGCATATTAAGCGAGATATTCGCATTTTAAGTTTGAACATGGATTTTTGTCCATAACTTGTTGTAAAATTGGTCTTATTCAAAGATAGGCACAGCAATGGAAAGGGAATGATTCCTAGATCACAGTCCTGAAATTTCAGCCATCTAGGTGGTCTAGATCGAGAAATAATGGAGTTCAAAAATTGCCCTGTAGGTCTTGACTTTTGACCCTCTGGGACGCATATTAAGTGAGATATTCGCATTTTAAGTTTGAACATGGATTTTTGCCCATAACTTGTTGTAAAATTGGTCTTATTCAAAGATAGGCACAGCAATGGAAAGGGAATGATTCCTAGATCACAGTCCTGAAATTTCAGCCATCTAGGTGGTCTAGATCGAGAAATAATGGAGTTCAAAAATTGCCCTCTAGGTCTTGACTTTAGACCCTCTGGGACGCATATTAAGCGAGATATTCGCATTTTAAGTTTGAACATGGATTTTTGCCCATAACTTGTTGTAAAATTGGTCTTATTCAAAGATAGGCACAGCAATGGGAAGGGAATCATTCCTAGATCACAATCCTGAAATTTCAGCCATCTAGGTGGTCTAGATCGAGAAATAATGGAGTTCAAAAATTGACCTCTAGGTCTCGACTTTCGACCCTCTGGGACGCATATTAAGCGAGATATTCGCATTTTAAGTTTGAACATGGATTTTTGTCCATAACTTGTTGTAAAATTGGTCTCATTCAAAGATAGGCACAGCAATGGAAAGGGAATGATTAATAGATCACAATCCTGAAATTTCAGCCATCTAGGTGGTCTAGATCGAGAAATAATGGAGTTCAAAAATTGCCCTCTAGGTCTCGACTTTCGACCCTCTGGGACGCATATTAAGCGAGATATTCGCATTTTAAGTTTGAAGATGGATTTTTGTCCAAAAATTGTTGTAAAATTGGTCTCATTCAAAGATAGGCACAGCAATGGAAAGGGAATGATTCCTAGATCACAATCCTGAAATTTCAGCCATCTAGGTGGTCTAGATCGAGAAATAATGGAGTTCAAAAATTGCCCTCTAGGTCTCGACTTTCGACCCTCTGGGACGCATATTAAGCGAGATATTCGCATTTTAAGTTTGAACATGGATTTTTGTCCATAACTTGTTGTAAAATTGGTCTTATTCAAAGATAGGCACAGCAATGGAAAGGGAATGATTCCTAGATCACAGTCCTGAAATTTCAGCCATCTAGGTGGTCTAGATCGAGAAATAATGGAGTTCAAAAATTGCCCTGTAGGTCTTGACTTTTGACCCTCTGGGACGCATATTAAGCGAGATATTCGCATTTTAAGTTTGAACATGGATTTTTGCCCATAACTTGTTGTAAAATTGGTCTTATTCAAAGATAGGCACAGCAATGGAAAGGGAATGATTCCTAGATCACAGTCCTGAAATTTCAGCCATCTAGGTGGTCTAGATCGAGAAATAATGGAGTTCAAAAATTGCCCTCTAGGTCTTGACTTTTAGACCCTCTGGGACGCATATTAAGCGAGATATTCGCATTTTAAGTTTGAACATGGATTTTTGCCCATAACTTGTTGTAAAATTGGTCTTATTCAAAGATAGGCACAGCAATGGGAAGGGAAT